>CM043697.1:482500-1170000 GCA_023935145.1 Bretschneidera sinensis | reverse complement strand
TTATTTTATGGTAAATGCTCATGTTTGGGAGCAATTCTTGGTTAGACTGAATATAAAACATTAATTTTAGACTCGTTCAAAACTCCACTGATACTTTTAAGAAACTTCACTAATAACGTTATATTTTGAGTATCATACTTATACTGATATTACCTGTGAAATTACTCAAAATTATCAATGAAGTTGGTTTTACACCCGATCGAACCAATTTTTTTACCATAATTTAGGGGTATTTCTATTTAAGTTTAATTGGATTGATTTTCTACTTAATGATGACCTTTTAGCAACCGCTAATTATGAAGAACCACGAGAACAAAAAAATCAAAAGAGAGAGAATCACATATATTTGATAAAGTTTTAAAATGTATGAGCAAAATGCTTTTAAGACATAATAACACATGTTCCAAAAAAATAATAATAATAATAATAATGCGTGTAGTACACCCTTTGGTAAACCAAATTTAGGAATTTTAAGAAGTGGGTAAATCTGTGAATTATTTCTAATCATATAATTGATGCAAAAGATAGCATTTGATTATTCATCATATTTTTCATTTGTAAAATTTATTTACCTTGATTTTTGTGAATTTTAATTGCGATTGTGTCAATTTGTTTGTGTTTTGTGGAAAAAGGCTTTGAAATTAAGACAATTGCGATTGACGTTCTTGGCTCAACGCGTAAAATACAATGAGTTGCTGGATTTAGGGTTTAAAATCTAAAACTAAGAATTTGAATGTTAAGATGCTGAAATCTAAAGATGAACATGAATTTAAATGACTATAAATTAAATGTAATTAAAGAGCAAGTGCAAGAAAGTAAATGCATAAATGTAAAGAACATGAAATTACACTATGTTTGGTTGTCTTAAATTAAAGTTTGGAATTAGAATTGAAATTGGAATTGGAATTGAAGTGGAATCATAAATGGTTGAAAAAAAACCATGATTCTACTTCAATTCCAGACAATCAAATGTACTTTAAGTGCAAATACATTAAAATAAAAGCATAAAAGTAAATATAAGAAATTAACTCAGTATAGGCTTTATTGATTTGAACTATTTATACATAAAATAAACTAGAATCCACTCTCGTCTTGCAAGGTAGCGAGAACTATAATCCACGGGATTCTACCATGGCGGTGATCTTTGTTATAATCCTACTACAACTTTGACTTCATGTGGAATCCATTGAATTCTATCACTCTTTCAGTTTTGTTACTCACTCTTTCTAAACTTTAGGTTAGAATCTTTAGAATTTTGTCACAATATCCTATCTTTGTTAGAAGGATTTGGACGTCAACAATACGTAGTTTAGAATCTTTAAGATTTTACCCTAATAAAGATCTTACCTCAATTGGTAAGATTCATTCATTGAACGATTCGAGGCCTGTCAATCATACGAATAATGAAAATAAAATAAAATAAAAATATATGAGACGCAATATATCCAGGTTCACCCCATAATAGGGCTACGTCTTGCAAAGAGTTTCACTATAATCAGCCTCTCAAATCTCTCATATGTTTTTTTACTCAGTACATAGAGAATATTTATAAGCAACTTAAGAAACACTAACTAGAGTTCTCGCCTTGCTGCTAACTGCGGCTATTCATAAACCCAAGTCGAAACCACCAAGCAAAAAACTCAAGCCCAAAACTTGTATAGGTCTGGCGATCGAAGGCGTTGTCCCTACTCCCGCCCGCTCACCGGTGATTA
Organism: Bretschneidera sinensis; assembly: GCA_023935145.1. Classification (NCBI taxonomy): domain Eukaryota; kingdom Viridiplantae; phylum Streptophyta; class Magnoliopsida; order Brassicales; family Akaniaceae; genus Bretschneidera; species Bretschneidera sinensis. The sequence goes on along the minus strand of CM043697.1, from coordinate 1,168,288 downwards.
GGACCACTGCCCACTCACTGAGAAACGGGACCCCTGGTCTTCGAGAGGTCTATAGTTTTAGACCTGTGAGGTATGCGTCAACTCTAACATTCATCTTGTTTTGATTTACATTTGGATAGTAACATATGGATTCATTCATCTTGTTTCTTACTTTGACCAGCATTCTAATCCCATGAAAATGCTCTTTGTCACCAATTGACAAGAATCACCATTTGTAGCAGTGTACCATTTACTTCATGAAACTTAAAAAAGAATGAGGGAAATGCATGAAACTCATAGTCCCTTTTTTTTATCTTTTTTCTTTTCAAACTTTAATAAAATCGAATAAGCTTACTTGAAAAGATTATCGATCAAATAGTCTTCTCTTCAACTTGGTAGACCAAAAAATTCCATTGAACTAAATTTATGTGTTGCCATCTTCTGAAGATTATGTTAATAATTGTCTCCAATTTGCCTTCAGTTCTGCATTTTTAGTTCCCCTTGTAACTGGCCAGTATTATTATTGTTCTATATATTTAATTGGATTTAAGGGAATATTGGTCCTTGTTTGGATGCAGCCTTGTAGATACCATTCCTAGTAGTAGCTCCAAAAAGGACAGAAAAAGGGTTTTGAGCCTTGTTCACATACTAATTCATGGTGTTGATCTGTTCAAAAGGTGCTTTGACCACCTTGATAGAAAAATGATGGCAAGAAGCAACATAAATCCATTCATTTATTAATGTTTTCCTCTAAACTTATAAGAAATATTTTTTTTATTATTTTTTCAGTATTTTTACTTAAGGCAATTAAAGGTACCGTTTGATCTAGCTTTTCAAAGAGTTTTAACTTCTCAAAAATAAAAATGAAACCAAACGACAACAAAAAAACGGTTTTAAAAAAATCAGAAACTAAGAAAACAGATTGTAAATAGACAAATTATGCCAAAATCATAATTTAACAATTCTATCAACATGATTTTTATTAAACTTTATTACAGCTGTGTTATCAAAAAAAAAACATTGTTTTAAATCATATTTTACTCTCGACAATTAATGCTGTCACTTGGCTTAGAGTTACTCGAGCATATATATATTATTAGATCACTTAAGGTCAAAAACACTAAAATCTAAGCAAAGGGTATTCAGGAGGTATCGAACATGATCAAGATTCTCGTTTGGATATCATTAGAAGACAGGATTACAACAATGCATTGACTGGACAGTACAGGACAAATCAAGCATCTTTGTGAAACTAAGTATATCCAAACAATGTGGTATATATGTCTACACAATTCACATTTGAGTCGTTTGATTCAATCTTTCTAGCCTGCAAAGTGTTCGAAGAGAAATTCTGTTGAAATTGCCAAAATGTGTTTAACAATGTCACTTGCAGCTAAGCCTTGCATTGGAGTGAGGAATGACTCTCAAAACTCCAGAGAGATGACAACAAGAGCAACATTGATCACAGCTCCAAAAAGATCAACCACACGGGTATTCACTGAATTGACAAAACAAGGGATTTCTCACACTGATCTACGCGTACGTGAGATTGTAGAGAGGCAATCTCAGACCAACAACTTCGCTAAGGAAAATGCCTGCAGAAATCCACAGTTTCATCCTATGTTTCTTGCAGAAGCATATGAAAGGTGTAGGAACATTTGTGCAGAATATGCCAAGACCTTTTATCTAGGTAGACCATCATTTCCTTTTCATTTTTTTTTTCTCTTTTTTCCTATATTAATTTATAAGTATGTTGTATTGCAACCCATCCAAGCTTAGCTAAAATAATTTTGAAATTTTATTTGCTTTCTTGATGGTACAGGAACTCTGCTGATGACAGAGGAGAGACAGAAAGCCATATGGGCACTTTATGGTATAAATCATTGATAAATTTTTAGATCAACATAAATGTAGTTTATAAACAAAGCTAATCAATCTTTGGATTGATAATTAACCTTAAACACATCATTAGCAAGTTAGCAATTTGTAATAAATTCATGTTCAAAAGTACTTTTGTTTTGCCATTGAAATGCTTTTTCCCTGCAGTTTGGTGCAGGAGGACAGATGAAATAGTCGACGGTCCAAATGCTGACCATATGAGTTCTACTGTTCTTGATAGATGGGAAGAGAGACTGCAAGATATCTTTGATGGACACCCTTATGACATGCTTGATGCTGCACTGGCTGATACTGTTTCCAAGTTCCCCTTGGATATTAAGGTGTTATTTTTATTTGCTATCAGAAACCATTTGCATACGGCCACTTTGTTGTTTGGATCGAATAAAATGAAAGGAAAAGAAAGCAAAGGAAATGGAGAGTAGGTGCATCTTTCCTTTCATTCCCCTTGTTTGGATTGAGGGGAAGGAAAAGGAAATGAAGGGTAAGTGTATGTACCTTATTGTTTATGGGTTTTTTTAATGAAAAAGAGAGAATTTGGAAGGTATTTTTATCCCCTCAAATCCCCTGGAACTTCAAATATTTTGATCGTTATTTTTTGGGAGTTTGAAGGGAAAGGAAATAAGAGAATTTAAAGGGGTAGTCTTCATCCTCCTCTTTCCTCTCCTCTACCTCGATCCAAACATAAAAGCTAACTTTATTGATGAAATCTGTTTAATTAACATAATTCTGGTTTTTCTAATCACAGCCCTTTAGAGACATGATCGAGGGAATGCGAATGGATACGACGAAAAATTGCTACGAGAACTTTCAGGAGCTGTATCTGTATTGCTACTATGTGGCAGGAACTGTTGGCCTGATGAGTGTTCCAATTATGGGAATAGCACCAGAGTCTCTGGTTTCTGCTCAAAGCATATACAACGCAGCACTCTATTTGGGCATTGCAAATCAACTGACAAACATTCTTAGGGATGTGGGAGAAGAGTAAGTTTCTATTATGATTTACCATATGGTAGAGTTTTCAAAACGATTTTGTTTTCAAAAAACAGAAGTATGAAGGAAAAAAAAAAAAAAACAGTTTCTAAGAAGAATTTTTTTCCTTTTTTTCCCTTTTTTGGGAAACACCACTGTCGTAGGAAATTACAACTAGCACATAGTAGGCAAGGCCGTAAGATCTAAAAAATGCATCATAAGAAACTAAATTTGTCTCAGCTTCACAATCATTTTATCAAACATTTACAATTTTTATCAAAAATTATTTCGAAAACATTTTTAACAGACAAAAACACTAGGCCAAATGGTACCTAAAAGTTTCATTAGATTAATTAAAACTTCCAATTCAAATCTGAAATTATTTTTTTCCAGTGCTTTGAGAGGGAGAGTTTATCTTCCACAAGATGAGCTTGAGCAATTTGGGTTATGTGACAAGGATATTTTTGCAAGAGAGGTCACTGATAGATACAGAGAGTTCATGAAAGAGCAGATTACAAGGGCAAGGTTCTACTTCAACCTGGCTGAGGAGGGAGCTTCACAGCTTAACAAGGCTAGCCGCTGGCCGGTATGTGTGTATACTATATCTTTATGGTAACATTTAGGTCCGTCACATAACTTAAATATTACTAATATGTATCCCTAATTAGGGGTGAGCAGAAAATCGACTAAATTGATCTGAACCAAACCGAACAATTGATTTTGATTCGATTAAGGACGAGGGTTTAAAGAACAAATGAAACCCGAACCGAAAGCATATATTATACTAATATATATTTTTCTTGTTTAAGGCATGTGTGTTGTTGTACATGTTATTGGTTGAATCCATCCTTATTTGAGCAACTTAAAAATAAATGATTTTTCTATAATAAAAAATTGAAAATATATATTTAGATAGAATATATATTGAGATTGTCGTTCTTTGATTCTATTTTGGATTTATATTGAGGTGATTGTATTTTATTCTTCTTTTAGATCTAGAGATATTAGCTAATGAAACAAATGTTTTATTGAATTAATTTTATTAATAAATCTTCCCCTTTTTACTCTACATAAAAAACCGATAAAAACCGAATCATAACGATATCGATTTGCTACGGTTATTTATCATCAATAGATCGGTTCAATTATGTATGTAACAGAAAATCGATGAAATGTGAATCGGTTATGATTTGATCAAAAACCCAATCGGGTCAATACCCTTATTCTAATAGGTAAATTCTACTCTAGCCTTTTTTTATGCTTTTTTAATATAAAATTTATTGATTAGACTCCGCTTAACACATGAATTATAGATTAGATGAATCAGATTTCATTATTTTGAAAAACTTAATAAATTCAAGGTGACAATTTATGATAGGTTTTATCTCGATCGAGAGAAAATCAAACCCGAGTCTCCATACGTTTCTAATATAATATTATGTAGGTGAAATAGGTTAAGGTTTTACAATGCTGATGGATTGATTTTTCTTGTTTTTTAAATGAATTGCAGGTATGGTCATCCTTATTATTGTATCGAAAGATCCTGGATGCTATTGAGGATAACGACTATGATAACTTGACAAAACGAGCTTATGTTGGAAGAGCTAAGAAACTGCTCATGCTTCCACTAGCATACATTAGAGCTTTGTCACCTCCTAGTTTGATTCTCCCCTACTAAGAATTTTAGAGACCATATATTATGTGTGAGAGAGACAGAGAGAAAGACAATTTACTTTGGGTAGGATTATGATGCCTTGTCATAAAACTAAGACATTGGTGTTCTGAAACTAAAAGATCTTAGGTTCGACTTTTAAGAGTTTTTTATCTGATTTGTATATACATGTCAATTATTTCTTTCATTTTTTATGACTTGTAATAATATTGTGAACTTTGATATGAATAACGAGATAATGCGTGCTTATATAAATCAATCATTGTACAAAACATCTTATTTAAAATAAAATATTATACATTTGTGTCATGTATCTTATTTAGAATAATATCCTATATCTTTGTATCATATATTTTTCATAAACCGGTGCATGTAAAAATTTCTCCCCCCCTCCCCTCTATTTTGTCTCTGATAAGGTTAAGTCCCTACTTAAGTATCTAATAAAAAAAAATTACATGAACCATTGTTAACGCTAAGCCTGGAGCGCACCTTTCCTCCTTCCCATTTCTCCTCGTTAAAAAAACTTAACAAACAAAAGATACATCTACCCATTCATTTCTTTTTCCTCAACTCCTCTCAATCCACACACATTATTGGTGCTAAGCTTGGAGTGCAGCCTATTAAGGAGATCTATATGTGAGTCTTTGAAGTTCATTTAGGAGAGTATTCAACAGAGAACTGGTGCATGGGGGCAGAAAATTCTTTTTTTGCTTGCTATCTATAAATAATTAAAGATAAGAGTGGTAAGGACAGTTTCATTATGACAACAAAAATCACATCTTCCTTCAAAGAACAATCAGATCCCATGAAGTCAGTCCACTTGAAGCAAAAAAGAAACTAATTTTTAACTAAGGAAACATTTGATTCAAACTTAGAACGAAAAAATTAACTTTTTATCATCCCTCTACAGAACCCCACCCTCAAAACAGCCATCCTTCCACAGAAAAAAAGAAATAAAAATCACATCAAGGAAAAGAAGTAAAAAAATGCCACATTGTTTGCTGGAAATGGTACATATGCTGCTACAGCTTCACCAGCAACTGCTTCCTCTTGTGGAAACTTTTAAGCATAATTCAAGAAAAAACCCGAACAAGGAAGCCTCATCTATCCATCTTACATGCTTTTCGCCACCCAAACACCCCCATAGCAAAGTTATAAATCTTGATCTTAAATTCAAAATGCCCTCAACTTATAAACCAGCTGGCAGGTACTCACCGCTGGAAAATTATCAACTCAATCCTAACTCGAGTCATAGGAAGTAGTCGGGTGTTCTCCGTGTCACGTCTGGCTCTCCCCTTCTTGGAGCAGGCTCAAACTGAAAAAGTTTCGAGCAATGTTATATTGCCAACAAGCACAACAGAAAGGGAAAGGGGCAGGCACAAGAGAGAATGACAAACCTGAATAAATGTGTGGCCCTTGCAGTCATCAACTTCCAGGATGGAAGCCATGTTTCCACAGCGATAACAATAATTAGGCGCACTAAATATAGTAACCACCTTTTGCTCCTGTCAAAGGATCAGAACCAATTACACAAACTTCACCGAACAAAAAAAAAAAAAAAGGCTAAACAAAGCTAGAAATTGGGAAAAGTGGTTACATGACCCCAGTTGTATCCTTCCATAACAAGCTGGTGAGCCCTAGCAATCAGCTTCAAGTTGTTTGTATGGTTAAACTGCTCAGATATGTCCTGCAAAAACCACAAAGTGCACTCAAACAAAAGGAAAACAGACCAGATACGAAGAAGGAAATAAATAAAAACAAAAATAAAACAAAGAAAAAATATATTACTTGGCCAAAGGTATATCCAGCACCCCTCGGTGAGATACCCCAGCCACATCGATCATCTGGGTCAGACCATAAAAGATCACACATAGGCCCCTCATGGGGAACTTCTTGAACACGATCAAAATTACGTATGTTATCAAGGGTTTCAATGGATGGGGACAATCCACCATGGAGACAAAATATCTCTGATTCAACCTTCAAAAGAGAAGAAAGCAGATATTATGTTCATACTAAAGAATATTAATGAGTACAATTTCCATTGATTACAAAAGCACGTGTGTTCATGCATGCACATGCAACTTATCTCAAACTACCAACAGCACCAACAACTGGAACAATGTCAAAAATGTTGGCTACAGCTCAATCAATCCAATTGCACTCATAGAAATCAAAATCCGAGGAGTGAAATAGTAATGACAGCATTGAAAATATTTTGTTCTATTTTTTGAGATCGTTTGAATAGATTGTCAGTAAGGTAACCTTAGTATGCCCCCATTTTTTAAAGCGATAATTCTGTTTCACTTATAAAAAAAAAAGCAATAATTCTGTTTCAAATCAAGCCAGATTTTTCAGGCTTACTCAGCAAAAAATAATATAAGATACCATCAAAGAACAGATGAATGAGGAAATAGCACCACCATTTGAGATAAGGCACGTATGAACCCTCCCCCAAATGGATTAGTTACAACTTTCTGGGAGTTCAACTTCCTTTCTTTTTTTCACTACTCAGACAGCAGTTACTCATGTTAATCATTCAAGGACATCCTCGAAATATAAAATGAAATCATACTAACCAATGCTGTCAGTGGGAAATAGTCAAACAGATCTGTAAATATCTTCCAAACATTAGCATTGCCATACCTGCAAATAAGCGAGAAAGAATTGATCTTCACAACAAGCTCAAAAGGATGAGGTAAGAAAAAGGAAAAGCATTTCCTATTAAGACTTAGTCTAGATGGCAAACCATTTTAACACTCAACCAAAATAAGCACCTCGCGTTAATTGTCATTAGAAGCATCTGAGTAGAAGTAAGACCTTAGAAAATGGATACAAAAACAAGAAAATAAAGAAAAAGCAGAAGAAAGACACCAATATGAAACAAAAACTGCAGTAAGGCAAAGAGAATTCTTGGATGAGTCTTTAAGTCTCAAACTCAATCCATAAATTATCTTTGTTGCATTAATAATGAACCCAGAAACCAAGAATTCTAAGGACTTACTTCCGTAGGCATTCATCATAAAACCCATAAACTTGAGTAATCTGCAATACAAAACACAAATACATAATCAGCATAAAAAAGAAACGATGCAGATAATTTGACTTCAAAAACAATGGACGAGTGAAAATCACAACAAGAATAGGCAAGTAACTAAGTTACAACCTAAAGGAACGAAACAGGGGGAGACAACAAAAGTCTTAATAGTAGATTTAATTTGCTCAGCACATAATACAACAGTAATATTTCCATTGATCTCAAGGCAACCTTGAGTAAATATAAACAGAGTCAACTATAAGCATACCTGACGACTTTCGTGATTTCCCCTAAGAATAGTAATCCGCTGTGGATAACGCACCTTCAGGGCTACCAAGAGCTGAATAATAGAACAAATGGCCGCAAGGTAAGCTTAAGATTCAATCAAATATCACAAGCAAAATTGAAATGAAAAACTTTCTAAAAAATTTATATCAGAAATTAAAAAAATCTCCAATTTAAGGTGCAACCTAATTGGGCCCGTATGTGTTTCATCTCACAGTATTCCTGGACAGAGTTCCAAAAATAATCAAATCCTTTTTTGTTATGACAACCAATAGTGTCACTATTTGGATGTCATATATATGGGATCTCACACACAATAACATTAAGGTTTGTGTGTACTTCTAGGAAAGACTAGAACCTGCCAGAAAACAAAAATTGGAACTATTTAGAGTATAGGCAGCTTGAGCAACCCTGTGCTCAGATCAGACATGCCACTAAGAATGTGAGAGTCGATTTGTAGCAACAGAAACTCAACCTGTTATTTACCAACATTACAAAACGAATAAGAATTCACTACATATACGTGGACTCAACGGAAGACAAATGTGGGGGATAAAAAGAAAGTAAAAAGATTAAAAAAAAAGGCATTATCCCTCCCACCAATATTTTTATTGTCAAGGTTCCAGTCTCTACCAGATCTTCGTGCTGAGGTTTGAAATAATTCTTTCACCGTAACAATACAGTATCACATAAATCTCAAAAGCAACAGGGACACCATAATTCCAGAAAGCAGAAAAATTGCCTATCCTGTACTAGTGCAGAATCCAACAAAAACTGAAACATTACAGCCGAAAGATATCAAAGACGATAATTTATACTTACTGTTACAGTTTCAACTGAATAATAACCACGATCAACATAATCTCCCATGAACAAATAATTTGTATCTGGACACTGACCAAGAAATTGTGCGTATGTTATAAAATATCCAATACATCCAAACAAAGTAGAAATTGTTAAGAGGCAAAAAACTGAAAGAAGAAGAGATTTAACATAAAGAAAAAAAATATTGATGAGAAAGAAAAACTTAATTACAAAATAGTGCGCAGATACTGCTCACATCCCAATTAGAGACCAGAGTGAAAAGCAATAATTCCCAGGAAAAAGTTCAATAACATTACAAGCACCAAAACACAAACCCACAACATCGCCAATGAACTTCAGTCGAAAGAAATATAATATAACCTGCATGACAGCCCAGAGTCTGAGCACTACGCTACTAACTAGAGGTAAGTGCAAGATGCCCCTTTACTGAAATTATATAGGATTTCGCTCATTTGCAGATGCAAATTAGTAAAATCAGAAAGTCAAGTAGTCTATCATCCCCAATCTACACACCTTAGTTCATTTCAGCTTGAAGAATAAACTGCCCCAAGGCACAAGCACTTTACACTCAATCAATTAGCCCAAGCATCAAAATTACAATAATCTTGTGATGTAACCCAAAAAGAGACCAAAAACATGACTCACACGGTTTGAAGCTGCACAAGCATTTCGAGGGAGTCCTGATATGAACACCTTAAAATTTAAATTTAAACTTAATTTTATTCCCCAGATGATTTTATTTATATTCAATGTTGCTTATAGAATTAAAAGGAAGAAAAAATAAGGTAATTTTTTAAACTTGGAAATATAAAAGTTCTTGCCTCTCTCCCAACTCCATCTTCCTCAATATAGCACTTCTCCAACGACTTCCTCAAACACATACCAAAATATTAAGAAACATATAGACTTAAACAGATAGTTACCTAAGCAAAATTTAAATTCAACTCTAATTAGCACCTTTTCATAAATCATAGGCATTAACCAGTTATATTTTTCAGGAAATATGACTAGAATACAAAATGCTTCAATCAGCACAATTACCTTCCCTCCAATACGAAAAAGCTCCGCAAGATCATGAAATTGCCCATGTATATCACCACAGATTGTGACAGGGCTTTTCACAGGCTGCAGTGCATTAAAAAAATCAATTAAAACTTACAGCACTTCAGAACCATAATAAGCCTGATGATGTTGTTCAGTCTAAATCACATTGGTTAATGAAGATTACTACAAAATAGTAAACAGATAACACAGAAATTCAAGGATATGCAAACTTCAGACAGCTCTCTGCAATCAAATAATAAAATCATAAGTACAAGGACCCAAAGAACGGGGCACAACCCTAGAACACAAAGAAAACATGAGGAAATTACAATCCAATATCTAAAAATTCCAAAATTCAAAGAGTATAAAAGAAAGAACTAGAAAAATTTTGTTGCATGGACTATCCCCCTCTTTCCATATATTACATAGCAAGCAAAGCAGAGCCACCTGCCAAGCCACAACAGCTCTATTACTCCAATAGGTTTCTCATTCCAGCTCAGAAATATATAAATAGACAATTTCGAATTTTTAGCTTTCTATAACCAGTTAAAGTTGATTTTTTTTCTCCCTGTGAAGTGAAGAGCTCAGAAATGTAGAGTACAGCATCTCTTATAACATAAGATTGTGAATTACTATTATGCACTTCCCTCAATGAGAAAACTAATATTTTTGAAAGTTAAAAACTCAGCCTATAGAAGAAAATATTAAACGTTAAAAAAACACTTTTTTTCAAAGAAAATGCCATAAAGATATGTTATAAAAGAATGATCAGGCAGTTGCGAAAAAAGGCATCCCACGGTAATGCAGTCCGTAACTTCTACATTGTACAAAGCATGCAGTCACAAATAAATCATTTAATAGCTACTAGCAAGCTCAAAAAACTAAGCACTTTCATTTCACTGACAGCCCTCACCAGTTAACCCATGCACTGGAAGAAGTAAAAACAATACGTAAATGATCTGAGGTCAAGCCTATGTTTTTTTTTTATAAGTAGATCAACCCTATGTTGAACAACAAAAGATTTTCAAAGATAACAAAAGCATGTTTTCAAGAAGAACAATAATATATTAATAGCTGGTCAAAGAAGCACACCTGGACATTGCTTTCTTCCATCAATATCTCCTTGGCCTTCTCACATAACACCCTTACCTAAATTATAGAAACCAAGGTACAGAATGAAATTCTCATCATAGCGGCAAAAGTTCTTCATTTAAGATAAAATAAACTAAAACAACAAAGAAAGAGCTAGAGCCAAATAATAAAATTCTGTAACTTATCAAACTATAAAACCATATGCAAGATTCAAAGAAAAGTCTCATCTAAGTAAAGGTAAAAGTAAGTGCTAAAGGCAAGAAATAAGTCTATTACAGGGATGATGAGAGAGATCACACTCCATTCTTAATATTAACCGAACCCCACCAGTCAACCTAATGTTATGGGAATAAATATACACATATATCTATGTTATCTCCTCAAAAATTTTGAGGAAAAACATATCAAAAGATAACAAGTAGGCAATCAAGACCAATTCAATATGAGAAGGGTCCATATGGACCATGGTGACCAATATATCATTTCGTTCGCAATTATCAAGCAGGTCAAATAATGGCAATGGAAGATACTTGCCAAACCTTCTTAAGTTTGTTTTTGATAGTTCTATGCCCTACAACCATTTTTGAGGTCATCAAATTCCTATGTCAACGAGGGTTCTGACGGAGTAGGCTTGGCTTTAGAGAAACCTTTTGAAGATCATTGCCCCCTTGATTTTCAGCCAGAAGTAAGCATCACTCCATTCATCTTTCCCATCCCACCATCCCCAATGGCAAAATATTAGGACATATAAACTATTAACTCTACTTATCGAATAAACTATTAACTCTACTTATCAAAAAAAACTATTAACTCTACTTATCAAAAAAAAAAACTATTAACTCTCAAGTCTAAGCACTAGTTCACAACTAACAATGCACCTGGACTTTATTCAACGATGTGAAAGCACGCACTAAGGGGAATAATTGCGGAAAACTACACCTTTCTAATGGCAGCAAGGAAGTCTTAATAACATTTGTACACTCACACATCTTGTAGAGAAGATAGCCTACAATGACGATGAGATAAATACAAATCCAGTTTGTGATGGTGATCAAGAAAAATAAAATAAAATCCATAACCATGTTTCAAAGCCTACGCTCCTCTATGGCTATCACAAAACCCCTGAGCAAGCAGGCAGTATGGTTTAACTCGCTCATAACTAGCCATCGGACAGATTGCAACAATAAGAGATGGTTCAATGCTCTTAATTGTTGGTTAAAGGAAAATTATTTGTAAATAATGATCCTTTAGATTTTGTAGATTTCTTGCATTGTAATTATAGTTTGGATTTTTGGTGCACCTTCTTGGTGATTTTTAATAAAAAATTTACTGATAAAAAAAAAACCTAGCCATCGGACAGAACAAAATTTGTACTCCTCTAACCATCCTTGAGCCAGGCTAAACTATCGTCTTGACACCCATTAAATTAATTTAAAGAAGCTCGCTCTCACTTTCTCACCCTACACTCCCCAGCAAATAACAAAAGATCAGTGGAGAAAAAGTCCAAGAAATGGGTCCCTTCATTTATGCTCGCATCTGCGCTCATATCAAAGGGGAGTTCACAAACAAACGAACGGATCTGATCCAATCTCCAACAAATTTAGCGTAAATCCTATTATCACCTCAAACCCACCAGATCGGCCGCAAAAACCCATACTTCCACTAAGTTCAAAGATCACCAGAACATAAACTGAAAGAATACATGAAAGCGACAGAGTTCTCGAACTGACCCACACACTACAAGGAATCAAACCAGATCCGCAACATTTGCCGAAGAACCGATCACCAAAATTCCATTAATTGCCAAAAACAATGAGAGAAAAAATCGCAAACATGACATTAAAAAGCTCAAAATTGGAAAGAATAAAAGAAAAGGCTATACTGAAATTTCAAGATTGCGAGTAAAAAGGGTTACCTCTTGTTCAGATAAGGGTTTGCACTGCATGAGCTGATTAATCTCCTCGTCGAGGTTTCCGTGAGAGTTCGAAGGGACCGAATCCATGCTCTTCTTCTTTTCTCTCTTCCCCTTCAACCAGATTCAAAGATCCCTTCGATTTACCTTGCCCTAACCCAAGATGATTCAACAACAAACCCTAAATTTCCTGATTAAAAACCCTAGATTTCACCTCTTTCTTTTAGTTTCTACTTCTAGAGAGAGAAATAGAAAAAGGCAATTTCTAGTTTCAAGAGAGAGAAAAAGAAGTGCACGGTGGTGAAGAAACCAACGCTTTACAGAGAGAATAGAGTCTCTTTTTCGCTCTTTTTGTTTTTAATCACCACTCCTTTTTATATAAAAAAAATAATGGAAATTGGTTTTTGCATTTAGGGTGATTTTTAATTTGAGAATTATTTTGTTGCGTTGCTGTGTGAACCGTTGGATTAAACGCGTGGATCTGACGTACCAATCATGGAGGGACAGGTTGGTTGATATTGCCGCAGTGAACTTTTGTTCGATTTGTGTAGGCACGTATAGGAAGGCGCGAGGGAATGCGTTTGTGTGTGTTTTGAAGATTGTGGACGTCGTGGCTGATCATCGTAGGAGAGAATATGATTAATCTGAGTCGGACAAATATCAAATAATGTTTTCTATTTTAACCACAAGAAGTACGAATTGTGACAATGTAACTTTCCAAATCAAGGGATATTTCTCTCAATTTGATCCGGAGGAGATGGAGTGAATTGTTGACGTGGATCTCAAACACATGACTACATGAACACTTGAAAAGAAAAGTCACTTGAAATTTTGATATTTGGAAATGATACTTCGATACTTAAATTAATAAATATATTGAATTAAAATAAATGATCGAGGTGAAATGTTAAAATGTAAAAAAGAAAAATATATAAGATAATGTGTCCAAAAAACTAGATTTAGATAGAAGTGAGCCCCTTTGTATAGAATTTGGAATTCTCACTTTGAAAAAGTTGGGTGCGAGTCTCACATGCGAAATAACATTTTTGACCTTTGAATGTGTACGATATTATCTTTATATTCTTGTATGCTTGTCACATGTCTGATTTTCATGGAGTGGTGTATTTTTACGACTATCACCTTATATTCTCATCATCTCAAGTATTGATCTTCTTGTAATAAAAAAACACATGTATTAGAGAGATGTTTGAGTTGTTATTAAAGCTAACATAAAGCAAATAAGTTAACTTAAATGGGTTCAAAGCAAAATAAATTTTTTGCGAGTCTCATCTACGAAATAACTTTTTTGCCCTTCAAGTTATAAGATTATCTTTATATCCTAGTAGGCTTGTCACTTGTCTGATTTATATGGAGTGGTGTATTTTTACCACTATCACCTTATATTCTCATCATCTCATGTATTGATGTTATTTATGGCGTAATAAAAAAACATGTGTTAGGGAAATGTTTGAGTTGTTAGTAAAGTTAACCTAAAACAAATTAGCTTAAATGAGTTCAAAGCAATTATCTCATATGTATGTGTTGCCATGTGTAAAAAATATTTTGACAATATATTATTTTAGTTTATCATAAATTGTTTTGATATCATGAAAAAATTTTACCCCCAATAATAACATTAAATCTCAAATGACAAAATTTATATGAAGTTCGTGAAGTTTTCTTTAAAAGTTTTACTTTTACGACAATAAATTTAATTATTGTGACTTATCATTTAAAATACATTCATGATAATTTTAAAATATATATATATATATATTGATAACTTTTAATTTACGATCTAAACTCTAATTTTTTTATATGAAATTTAATAAGTTTTAAAATAATGATGAAATATGAGTTAAATCATATACTAAAGTGATACTTTCTGTATAATAGATTTACTTTATGAGTTTTATTGAATAGTAAAGTTCCATATCAGATTTTATTTTTAAAGATATTCTTTTAATGTAAATTATAAACTCTGTATAAAAAATTCGTCTAAATTTTTCCCTATCCAAAATTCTGGTTGGGAGTTAAAATGTTTACAAAAACTTTGCATGTTATGTTTGTCTTAAACTGTATATTTTAAAATATAAAAATAAGTTGACATATATCAGTAACTTAAAAGGGAGGGGTTTTAGCAAAAAAAAAAAAACTACTTGGAAAGAAAAATACCAAAATTTATTTCTTATAAAATATTAAAATATGAAAACTAAAAATGATAAATAAGTCATAAATGTATAAATTTATTTGAGAATATTATATTGTATTATTTAAATTTGAAAAAAAAAATATTAGGTCATTGTATTTTAGAAAGAGCATAAAATTAACATAAAAAATTTAGATGCAATTCCATACTGTTAGATCCTTAGATTGCAATTGGAAAAAAATCAAAAAAATTGGTTCAATAAAACTCATATAACAAAGCAAATATATACAAGAATTCAACTAAAAATGATCACTCTAAAGTATGAATTAATTCAAATTTCAACGATAAATTATAATTGAACATAATTTATATGAAAAATTAAAGTAAATATCAAATGGTAAATTCCATCAAATCAATTATTTATATTTTTGTAGTAGTTTTATAATTTGAATGTTGATTACATGTGAATAAAATAAAAACTATGATGCATAAGTTGTTGATTCTTATGTGGATTCAATTAAATTAGTTTTATTATTGTTTCCATATGCATAATTTTAATTTTTTTTTAATCAGTTATTATTATGATTGGGCATATAATGTAATGCAATGTTTAATCTCTTATTCACTTTATTCAAGGTCGATCCTATATATATTTTTTATATGTGGTTCTTTATTTCCATACTCACTTTATTTATTTATATTTTTAGAGGGTTTTCTTCTTATTTATTATTTTAGACTGAAACCTGGATTGAAACGAAACCCTAAACCCTCAAATTACTTAATATTTTCATATTTGAATCGTTGAAGAATCATGCAAGGAAAACATTTAATGGTCTATTTATTTTTAGATTTTCGTTGTTCATTTCCATTTCACATTCCATTGTTGTTGCATAATCAAACCCCTCTTTGTTGTTTTCATTTCCTTTTTCGATTTCATAATTAATTTAGGGTTTTGGGGTTGTACTTCACTTTATAGTGTTAATATCCAAAAATGTAAAATGGATTAATTAGTTTATCATATTAATTGAAATTGTTAAGGTTCCATGGTGGGAAAAATTTATGTTTTTATTCGAAATTGTTAGGGTTCCAAAGATGGAAAAAAATTAGGGTTTTTATTCGAATGTGTTAACTGATAGTGAACCTGCTTGTGAACTTATACAATGTTTCGTGGTTATAGTCTAAATGAGTTTGCTTTGTAAGGTTTTCTTATACATAGATGATGACTTAATTGAGCTCATTGGGTGGATGTATATGGATCACGAACGTTACTCGTACCTTCACGTGTTGGATAACATCTACTTGAATATAACATGTTTGCACGTCACATCAGGCAATGATAGGGTAATTAAGTGTGATTATAATGTTAAGGATGTGCTTGATGCTACTAAGGATGTGTGTATAGTGTATTTCAATGTAGATGAGAATCCTGATGGTAACCTTTTGATAGCATTCAATCATAATCTCAGAGTTAAAAAACTTGACATGGGGAGTCATTTGAAATAGGTAAAGATGACAGTGATAGTGATTATGATTATGTATTCTCTGGCTCGTATAATGATTTGTATGGTGGGGGTATGAACAAGATAAGCAAAATGGTGGAAATGATGGTATTGATAATGACTTAGTAGAGAAAACACGAGGATTAGACCTTAAGCTAAGTGATCTTAGCTCTGAAGAGTCTCTTGATCCCATAAGTAATGATTAGGAGACTGACTCAAGCCAAAAGAGAAATAGAGAAATAGAAAATAGCTTGAAGAAAATTAAGAAAAGAAACCGAGAACAAGCTTACAAAGAAAAAAAAAAGTAACAATGGTAGCGGAGGAAAAATAAAAAATTGTGGATCTAAATAATCTACTATTTAAGATTTGCATCTACTGTACAAGATAAAATGTTTTTTATTTTTATTTTTAGGATTTGAAAGGAATAATCTAGAAATTAAATGGACTTGAAAATGGAGTCAATGGATCATTATATGGGCCAGTGGTATGAATTTGGCTAAAGTAGGATTGTAAAAAATGTGTGGGCTTATCATGTATACATTGGATTGGACTATGGCATTGTTTGGGAAGTTGCTTAAATGCAATTTAAATTAGCAAATTTTTTTAAATTTAGTTTTGATGATTAAAGTTGCATTTAAGCAACTTCCAAACATCGCCTATAAAATTTACTTGAATAACATACATGTATTATTATAATATAATTATATATAAATAATATTAAAATAATAATGTATTTCAAACGCTCTCAAGTATATCATTTTTTGAAATAGAAAAATTCACATTTTCGTTCCCGTTTTCGTCATGCATTATGGTTACTTAGGTTGTGATGTGCCAAATAAATTTTGCTCCATCTTAGCTTGTCAATTGATTCGTATAATGAAGGTGTTTGATTTGCTCAATCGTCTTTACAA
The DNA here is from genome assembly GCA_023935145.1 of Bretschneidera sinensis. Classification (NCBI taxonomy): domain Eukaryota; kingdom Viridiplantae; phylum Streptophyta; class Magnoliopsida; order Brassicales; family Akaniaceae; genus Bretschneidera; species Bretschneidera sinensis. Next base: position 1,151,015 of record CM043697.1, on the reverse strand, counting down.
CCTAATTGTGATTTTCATATAGAATGACAAACATACCCATAAGTGATAGAAAATCAATTAAAAACCAGTCCTAAATGTACACCAAAACTCTCTATTTTCTCACTGATAGAGACTTTCTGGAAATAATTTAATTACATAGAGAACTTTCTTGAAGAACTGGTTGAAATGGTTTGTTTGTTGGTTTTGGTTCTTTTGAACTTGTCAAGAAACCACATCAAAGGCTAAATTCCCGCAAACATTCTGAAATACGTCAAGTGTCATCATCTCTTGATCTTTTTTGCCAGGCCCCATCACATATCCTCCACCACTCCTTCCACATCGGCCACAACCAAGGCCTGGAAAGATTGCACCATAGTCTCTGCCACTGTACTGAATATATCAATCTGCCGAAAAAGAAAAGGAAGAACAAATCCATCAAATGTAACATATGCGATGATCATGGAGTGTCACATTTACCTTGGTGACGACGACAAGCAAGGTGGTGACAGATCTATATTGGGAGGTCGTGGATTTGTCTAGTGTCAGGTTGATGGAAGTGAAAGAAGTCGTGTTGCAGAGAGAGAGAAAGAAGAGATGAGGAATTTTTTTTTGTTTTTATTTTTTAAAATTTAGACAGAAGAGAGATTGCTTCAATTTTGCAACATTATGTGTTAATGTGTCATAATTTAAACGTCATGGGGCAAAGTGCAAAAACTTAAAATTTAGAAGTCAAAATGCATTTAAGTTTAAGTTAAAACATATAGATATATAATTAGATAATATAATAAAAAAAAATCATTCAAACTAAGTTGGTAAGTTCACAAGCCGATTTTTTTTTTATTTTTATGTTTGAGTTAGTCTCTTTTAGAAAAAAATAGTCTAATTCTAATTCTAACTTTGAATCTGAGTTCAAACTCGTTTATGCAAACAGAGCCAAACTTTGCACGCTTAAGAAATTTGTGAACAATTTGCTTCGTTATGAGCTCTTCCTATATAGATTTAGAATTTGTTATTCCTTAAACAAATTTTGGTTCATTCACAAACAAAAGAATTTGATATTCTTTCTTTTTTTGGCCTTCTCAATTTGGCCAAAAGAAAATGGTGGCTATTATCGTGCCATTGGTAACAAAGGGCAATTTGTATTTTTAATAGTTTGTGGTAGAAACATATAGTTTGATGTCAAAAACAAAAATATTGATGGTAAAAGTCTTACCACAAAAATATAAATTTGCTACTAAATATATGATTTACCACAAAATATTTTTCTTTTACTAAAAGCAACACTGAACCTACCAAACAAGAAACACACATGAGTGCATTAATCTAATTTTGAAATTAAAATAAGAGAAAAAAGGACTTCCTTCCAATAATTGTGCAAAATTTACAAAAGGGTAGCCAAGTAATTACACAAATAACAACAGTTTTTTTTGTAGCATTGAGCCTTAGTGCATAGAGTGAATATTGAATAGTTCTCACAGCACCTAGGTCGGGATCAAAGCTGAAAACGACTTCATATTTTGTGCGATGAAAGTCTTAGTTTAACACCAACAAATATTTATGAAGAGATTCGAATCCAAATATTTTTAGCGAGATGAACGACAACTTACCAGTAAAATATTTTAGGCTTGATTGCAAATTTTCCCCTAAGTTTAGGATCCAGAGGCGATTTTCCCCTTCAGTTTACAAAAAGGGCAATTTAAACCCTGTTTTCTACATTCTGTAGCAATTCAAACCCTCCAGCTGACACCGTTAACTTGCCATCCAAATTTTGCCAACTCACTTGACCACATCAGCAATGCCACATCAGAACTGAAAAGAAATCCAACAAATCCAACACCCTTTCCTCCTTGATGAAAGAACCAAACAAAACCCAACATCATTTTTTCACATTTTTCCAGGAAAACAAACACTCATTTCCTTATTTTTATTAAACCAAAAATGATGTCATAGGTTCGATCATGGACTGTGGAAGGAGGAAGGAGGAATAAGGAAGAGGGGCAGTGGATCTGTGAAAGGAGGAAAATGAGGGGCGGTGGATCTATGGAAGAAGAGGCGCAAGAAGGGGGGAGGAAGAAGGAAGGGAGGCGCACGGAGGAGTGAGAGAGAAGGAAGAGGAAGAAAGTGGAGAGGGCGGCGTGGATCTAGGGAAGAAGAAGGAGGCAACGACGCACGATGAAGAGAGGAATGAGGAAGAGAGAAGAGAAATAAGAGGTGGTGACACGCAGATGAGAGAGGAAAAAGGAAGAGAGAAGAAGAATAAGGAGGGGGCGACACGGATCTGGGGAAGTAGGAGGCGGTGGCACGCGGGGGATAGAGGAAGGAGAAAGAGAGATGTAGAGATGGAGGAGAGAGAAGAAAGAGGAGAGAGGGAGAAAGAAGGAGGATGGGGAGGGGGCGATGTGGATCTGTGGAAGAAAGAGGAGGCAGCGGCACGGGGGGGAGAGGAGAAAGAAGATAAAGAATGAGGCGACGGTGACGGTGCAGAGGGGAGAGAGGAAAGAATAAGAGAAAGAAGAGAGAGGAGAAAGATAATATGGTATGGAAAAGAGAGAGGAAAAAGTAGGGGTGAGCATGGAACTCGGTTGACCCGTGGATCCGACCCAAACCGATACAATGGGTTGGGTTGGGTTGGGTTGAGTCTTTTTAGAAGTTGAGTTGGGTTTGGTTGAAATTTTTTTGAACCCGATTGGTTGGGTTGGGTCGGGTCATGGGTTCAAAATTTTCAAACCGACCCAAACCGATAACCCGATCAAATATATAATTATATTTTATATATATTATATATATTAAATATAAAATTATGTTTAAATAATTATAGTATAATGAATGAGTAAAATTATATGTAGCACAGTCCAAATCCAAACAGCCAAACATGGCATAGCTTGTTGTAATTAGATAATAGGATGATGGGTATTTTGGGAAAAAGAAATTACAATTCACTAAACCTAGCCTCTCTGATTGAAAATTTCAGTCTCCTCATTATCTCTTTCTTCGTTTCTTTGTGGGGGCTGTGGGGCTATCGTTTTCTCTTGAAATAAACTCAAGTGATGAATGTGAAGTTTGGTGAGAGAAAGCCAAAAAAGTATGCAGTACTATGCAATCTTCCTTTTCCTTAGAAAGTGCTGGCCTGGTTTTTGCATTTTTCTTTTTCCTTTTACACTTTTCATTTTCGAAAACAAACAGTACCAAGTTTGGAACCAATGTTTTAATTGCCCTCAGGCTTTTGTATTTTCAAATCTAATGTTAACTTTCATTTTCTAGAGTTTTATATCTGTTCTCTTTAATATGGTTAAACGTTCTTTAGTTTTGAGAAATGGAGAATTTTGATTATAGCAAGGATATATAGCTTACGCTAAATTAAGATACAATCAATTATGCATCTCCCTGTAACTAATTGGTAGTAATAAGTAAATATCAACTATAAGAAATCTTTGGAAAAAAAAACTATAAGAAATCTTTAATCACTTGCCTTTTTGGATTAGAAAGCACATTTAGTTAATAAAATATTTTATTATGAAAAATATATATTTTATTACGAAGATTTTTTGAAAGGTTTACCCTTTTGAAGAGGATTCCCACCGACTATGAATAAGTTAAACTTTAATTAAACTTTACTCATAAATCCTGTGATGAATCGTGATTGTCAATCTTTAAATTGTTTTGTTAACATTATATGGACGTACGGTCCACATGTCACAAAGATAGATGTAAAATATAATAATTAATTTATTAATTTTCCATAAACAAACAAAACACTCCTTAAAATATCATATTGATATAAAAAAATTAAATTACTTTTCCTTAGGCTTACAGAAATTCGTTTAATTTTCACCTTCAGTGTTGCATTCTCTTCTGCACTAAAACAATGTACAGTCCATTTCATGGATTTAGCATTGAAAACTATTGACTCATTTGAAAAAGTAAAGAACACAGAGTTTGTTGTGCTTCTAGTCATCTCATTTGGTTGGCGAATTTTGGTGTGTTGTATGTTGGAAAGGGTATTTGTTAATGTTTGTTTTAATAACAATATCCAAGATGTTAACAAAAATATTGAATATTAGTTTATATAAAGCTGATGCACACAACTTTTACTGGAAATTTGTATGGATTTGGTTTTGGATTTAGTACAATATTTTTTTGTTATGTAATATGTATGATTTAATTTTTTAGTGGAAAAAATATATCAACCCAGTGACCCAAACTGACCCAAACCGATTAGATTGGGTTGGGTTGAGTTGAGGTTGAATGAGTTCATGGGTTGGGTTGGGTTGAGATTTTTTCAACCTGGTATGAATGGATTGGGTTGAATTTTCATGCTAAACCGACCCATGCTCACCCTAGGAAAAAGTATGGAAATGGTTTTGTTCTATTTTTTTTGCCATTTTCAATTCTGATGTGGCTTTCCTGACATGGATAATTGCTGATGTTGACAAGTGAATTGGCAAAGTTTGGATGTCAAGTTAACGGTGTCAAATGGAGGGTTTGAATTGCTCCAAAATGCAAAATACAGGGATTAAATTACTCTCTTTGTAAATTGAGAGGGAAAATCGCTCCTGAATCCTAAACGTAGGGGAAAGTTTGCAATTAAGCCAATATTTTAACAGCACAGTAAAAAATTGTAATTAGCATAAGTTACCAATCTTGGGTAGGCGTTTTCAAGACCGCTCGTTTTCATTATGACGCCAGCCGCAATATGTACGGACCCAACATTTTTCTTTTTCTTTTTAAAAACAAATTGAAAAGGGTGAGACTGAGAGAAGAAACCTTTTTGATTCTCATTTTACAAACGCACAAAAAAAGGAGAAAGAGAGAGAGAGAGGCGTACGTAAAAAGTATATCTAGAGAGAGAAAAAGTTACACTAAATCGTGTTAGAGTGGGAGAAAGATATTTTTGTTTTCTTTTTTTGCGTCTCTGCGTATTTAGGGTTTCTTTTGGATCTTCTTTTACAATAATATCATCTCTTCGTCAAGGTCTTTAAACAAATTTTAGGGTTTTCTCATATTTCAGGTTCATCTCTCCCCTCTCCTCTGTCTATACGTTTATATGTGTGTAAATGCTTTCGTTTCTCTTTATATGTGCTTATATATGTTGATTCAGTGAGGATTTTTGAATTTATGGTTTGTTTGTTCATGTTTCAATTGTTGCATTTTCTCTTTCTGTAAGTGGACGGTGCCTTATTTGCGATGGCAGATCAGGTTTATGATTTTTTTTGTTTTGCAAGTTTTGGAGTTTCGATTTGGGGCCGTTGTTGACAAAAAAGGAATGAATTACAGAGGATCTAGACACGATTTAGGTTAATCATGGCTTTCCGTGACAAGAATTCCTGTTTGTTTTTAAATTTCTGTTTTGAGCAACCAAAGTGAGACGTGTGTTCTTGCTTGCATTGGCCTGTTGTGTGTATTGGTATCATACAATCATTTCGTTTCACTTTGTAGGGTTTGAGATTGATATTTTCTTCATATATGTTGTTTGATCAGGTTGTTAAATTGAAGGAGAAAGACAAACTAAATTGATCGGAGTTACTGGGCCCGTTTCTCTTCTCTTTTTTTGGCGGAATTTGAAGCGATTTTTTGTTTCTTTGGAAAAAAGGATTTAATATTATCTGATTCGTGTGAGGATTTGTTGCTGATTGCGGAAAGGAAGGGAAAAGGTTGAATTGTGTGATGAATACGCGAACTTCGTGGGCAGATTTGGCTGCGAACTCTGCAGCTGAGAATGTAGCTGCAGGTTCTTCTGCTAGCAAGGGAGGTGTTGGTATCAATTCAGCTCCTACCCGACCCACCTATATCCCTCCACATCTCCGTAACCGTCCACCCTCGTCTGACCCACCTGCTCTACCTGCTCCAGCACATACTGGGGCAGCTTCAAGTAATGATCGATTAGGTGGATCTCGTTGGAGCGGTCCTAGGAATGAGAATAATCGGTCAGGTTACGGTGGTGCTGGTGGTCGTGGGGGATGGGGTGCCAGAAGTGGTGGTTGGGATCGTGGGAGAGAGCGGGAAGTGAATCCATTTGCAGATGATGACGATACTGAGGAGGCATTTAGTGTGCAAGAGAGTACTGGCATTAACTTTGATGCATATGAAGATATTCCGGTGGAGACAAGTGGGGAAAATGTGCCACCTCCTGTTAATACGTTTGCGGAGATTGATCTGGGTGAAGCACTTAATCTAAACATTCAGAGGTGCAAGTATGTGAAGCCGACACCTGTGCAGCGGCATGCTATCCCAATCTCCCTTTCAGGACGGGATTTGATGGCATGTGCCCAGACTGGGTCCGGCAAAACAGCTGCATTCTGTTTCCCGATTATCAGTGGAATTATGAGGGGCGCACCTCCACAGAGGCCAGTCCGTGGGGCACGAACAGTTTATCCACTTGCTCTTATTCTTTCTCCCACCAGGGAACTTTCAATGCAAGTGGGTTTCAGTTTTTTGACTATTTAAATTTATTTGAAAGTTTATTCAAGGAAATTTGATGTCTTATGACTACATTCTTATATTTGCAGATACATGATGAAGCTAAGAAGTTCTCATATCAAACAGGTGTTAAGGTGGTTGTTTGTTATGGAGGAGCTCCAATTAACCAACAGGTTGCCATTTTCGTTCCCCATATTTTTTTCTTTGGTTCTGTTCTTTTACTCAATTGGTTGTAACCTAATCAGGTCTTGTACCATCTTTGATGAGTTTACTGCTTACTTGTGAATTGTATTTTTGGTACTTGAAGATTTAACTTAATATTGTTACCACTTTCTGTGTAAGATAAGGGGCAGTTTGTTTATTTTGTTTTAGATATGGACTCCTGCTTTTCAACTTTTTATGTGAACTATTTCAAATTTGTTGATATATAGTTCTCACTCAGTTTTTCTCTGTATTCTGTCCTTTCACCTCTTTCAATGATTGTTCTAAAAAGTTAGTGATATGATTATTTCTTGTTCTTCCTTATGTTTGATTTTGAAAACTGGACCCAGGTTTTCTTTGTTATGCATTCCCCTCATTATTGTAGTAAGCTCTAGAGAGCATATAATTCTAGTATACTGTATGATTTGGGAAGTCATTATATTCGCCACTTTATGACATCTTTAGAGAAAGAATGACAAAGATGTTTGCTTGTAGTATGTTTACTTATAGAACTTTGAGTATATCCTCTCATTTTTGTGTAGTTTTCTGTTTTCTTAACATTTATTTTCAACACTACTAGTTTTCAGGCTACTGAATAATCAATTTTGAGCAAATTATCAATTTATAATAGGTTGGTGAGAGAAAGTCTGGTCAAAGAAGCTCATTAGACCCAGGTAGTTGCCTGGAGATGTTTAAGTTTAACCATCTTAATTATAACTATTTCACAATTGGAAATTGAAGTTGTTTCAGACTTTTGAAGACCTAGAAAAAGGAGCCATTTATTAATGTTGATGACGAATAATAAGACGGATTTCCTCTGTAATGTTGAGGCATAAACATTCTCTTCTGGTTTGGTAAGCGAGTGAGAAGTATTTTCAAGCTCCGTTGGAGACTTGGAACTAAGGTTTGTGATGCAATCTTCAATTCACACAAGCAAAGCTACTAGGCATCATTTGCTGATAACTTAACCTTGATTCAAAGTTACTTAAGTTTGCTTCTATGCCAAAGCTGAGTAAACAATGTTAAGAAACTAAAGTTAGGTTATATGGATTTTTCTGAGGAGGCAATTAGTAATTCACTTAAGTTGCATGTTTGTGTAATCCTACACTTGCTTATTTTGGAGTGGAGGTTTTTCTCTAGATCAAGTAATCGGCTGTGCTAGTTTTGTTTGCCTATTTGATGTGTCTGGTTGTTTTCTTGCAATAGATATGCCTTTTCTGCTTCTTAATTGCCAGTCTGTATTTAGAAATTCAGGCTTGTTCTTGTTTTTATAATGAACTTACCTAGTGTTTCCTAGTTTGTAGCATTCTTCTGCAATTTTATTTCCTGTGATCATTAACTGGTGACAATATGTTTGGCCAGTTGCGGGAGCTGGAGAGGGGTGTTGATATTCTTGTGGCAACTCCTGGAAGATTGGTTGACTTGCTGGAGAGGGCTAGAGTTTCGTTACAGATGATAAGGTATTTAGCCCTGGATGAAGCAGATCGAATGCTGGATATGGGTTTTGAGCCCCAGATAAGAAAAATTGTTGAGCAAATGGACATGCCCCCACCAGGTGCAAGGCAGACAATGCTTTTCAGTGCCACCTTTCCAAAAGAAATTCAGGTTTGTTTTTCTTTTGGAAGATTCTATTGTAATTGCCAACTGATGTTTATACTTTTTTTTATGTTAAGTCTGCTGTTTATTTTTTCAAGGCAGTGGCATGCTTTGATCGATAGTTAGGAGTCATTTGATTTTGCTAAGCTTTGATGAATCTGGCTTTTTATTTCATGAAATTTGATAGTAAGCATGGTCTTGGAACTTTCATTGGATTTGCGCGTATTTAAAAACTATAATACTCATCATTGACCGACGTGCCTATTGTACATTGCTTTCTTTTTGTGACATGCATCGGGTTTGAAGATTGTTTTGAGTTGCACAAATCGTGTTTAGTAAAGCAATTTGAAAATATCACTGAAGATTTGCCTATGATTTTTTAAAGTAAATTTAAAGTATCTGTTGCCATGCAGAGACTAGCGTCTGATTTTCTTGCAAGTTATGTTTTCTTGGCTGTTGGACGAGTGGGTTCGAGTACTGATTTGATTGTACAAAGAGTTGAATTTGTTCTCGAGTCTGACAAAAGAAGTCACCTTATGGACCTTCTTCATGCACAGAGGGCAAATGGTGTTCAGGGCAAGGTACATCCGTGCTGGACTTGCTAGTGCTATCTCCTAACGATTCCCATGTGGACTCTTCTTACTATGAATAATTTATGTTCACAAATAGTATTCTAGTTTACTAGACACCACCATAATTATGTAGTTGTGTAATTTGATTTCCAATTTTTTTTCTTTTTCAGCAAGCTCTCACATTAGTCTTTGTGGAGACCAAAAAGGGAGCTGATTCTCTGGAGCATTGGTTATGCATGAATGGGTTTCCTGCAACTACTATTCATGGTGATAGAACACAGCAGGTGGGTATATGTGCCTTTTTTACTGTATGTGCTCTGTTATTGATTGGATATCCATTTGATTTGAACAGCCCTGTAAGTGAAAGTATAGTTAGATCGCTACAATTCATGATTGGGGTGTTTTCTGCTCTCTGCTGAAACTTCTATTTTCTAGTTATGGGGAGTTACCAGGGGTTTGGCTGGTTAATTCTCTTGGGTCACATGCCCACGATAATTCATCTAGGCTCAAGGTTACAATATATATATATATATATGTATATATATATATATTGGCAGCCTTCTAGAAAGAAAATGGTTGTGCTAATTCTGGATTTGGAAATTTTCAGTATTCAAGCTCCATAAAGGATAAAGAAAAAAAGTAAAAGCACCTTTTTAGTAGATATTTACACTGAAAAGGGCCTCACTTACCATTGCTATTTTTCTTCTTTTGTTACTTTTGCCTAAAACAAAAAATTTGGCCTCCTTTTGTCTTCATGGGGGAACCCCCCTTGATCCTTCTACATAGTCTCGAAGCCTTGGGCTTCCTAATCTATCTATATATGTATGTATTATGGCTTTAAAACAGAAGCCTTCATATATCCTCTTTTAATAAGACGACATAATTTTGGTATTGATAGTTATGTGGGCTATATAAATTCCGGTCTATAAACCCTACAAAGACCCAAAATAATAAAACTGCCCAAAATAAGAATAACTACAATGAAGTTAGCTAAGTAGTAAACTTGATTTAGATCTCTGAAAAATTAAATTCATGTGATCACTTATAAAAAAAACACGTGATCATACATTCTTTACCATAAACTATAACAAAATGTGTGTGTGTGTATATATATATATATATATTAAAATCTAGATGATTTGTATATACTATTGAGATTGTGTTTTATGATTTTTAACATTTTAACAGTAAGTTTTTAAAACAAAAATTCTTAAAACAATAACTGTGCATGGCACGGGTACACATCCAGGGATGGTTAACAATAGTGTAGAGACTCGAGACTTTTTTGATAAATGAACTGTATTAAAAAAGGGCGCTTGGGTGCAACCCATGTATCATTTATCAAAAAAGGGCGCTTGGGTGCAACCCATGTACAAAAGCTATCTATAGACTAGAGATTGTATAAAATAAAGCAATATTTTAGGTAGGAACCTGGGATGGATCTAGGGAATTAACAACCTTTAGGGGGAATGATAGGGCTTTGGGCCCGTCCCTCCTCCACTGAACTTTTGTTTGAATAGGCGATGGTTTGTTGCTCGGGACCCTGTAGGAATGTAATATCTAAGATCAAATATTTTTGTTTTCATTCAATATTTTAAGTGCAGTAGGATTGACAATTCATTTCTCTCATCATCCAATAATATTATAACCCTTTTTTGTTGTTAGTTTGGTGTGAGGACCAATTTTTTTTGTCCTGTATCCATGCTTGATTTAATATAAAAAGGAAGATATGAATTGAATTCGCGTGAGGTCTAGGACCAATGGAGTAGGTTGATTCATTATGTACAGGCCTACGTTTACGCAATTATGTTTGCTAAATAAAAAACAATATTTACTTTATAATGTGTTTAAAATCTTCAAAATGCCTGTAAAATTACTTTGTCGATTCATAGACAAGAAACAAGCAACTCTTGGAACACTTTTAATATTGCTAGATTGTTTCTTTTGGCGTCTAGAGCTCTTGTAACGCAATTATGTGGATTGGGTCATTATTACATCATGCATGAGTTCCTTAGTCTGATGTTGTTTGACTCTAAGGTCTGGATTTTAATTGAAGCTCCATAATCAGCTGAGGATGGATTTGATAGACACTCACTGTTGATTATGCAGTCGATTGTGTTGCAAAATAGAATTCTTCGAATTTAACTTTAAGCCTTATAACTGAACTATTTTTTTTGGATTCATGTCACAAGTCTTCCTGCTCTTAAGTGTTAGAAAACTTTTATACTGATATAGGTGATTTCTTTAATTTCAATTGTCATCTCAGACCTAGATGTTTCTAGTGGGATTCTTAGTTAATAATCATATTCCTATTTATCTTTCCTGCTAGTTCTGTGTTTACTTGTGATTAGCTCTGCTATTGCCTACTTTCTATAGAACATTATCAGAAGCATTATCAATTTATTGGCACATTTGGTACACATAATCAAATTTTGTGGAATAGAATTGTGGTTCCACAAGAATAAGATTGGGTTGAAATAGAATTGTGATTTCATTATCGCGCTTGGTTGTGCCTGCAAAATAGCTAATTTCATTCCCATTCCAATTTTTGGTTGGGTGGAATAGGTGCTGGAATTGTGATAGAATCCGTTGTAATGACCAAAATATCTTTATCTTCAAAATAGGCAAGAATTGATAGAATTTATTCCTAATATATATAAATATAGGGGAATGCTAATTTGTCACACTTCAGGCACAAGTTAGCATTGTGTACACATTTATTTGGACAAAAATACCCTTACATGTTTAGTTTGATAAATAGAAGATTGGGGGGCAAATTAATCATTTTAGTTTCATCTTCTTCCTAACTAATGTAACCAAACAAGCTGAGCCCGCTGTTCCCTCTGTCCTCGTGCCTTTCTTTCTCCACTCACATTTTCCTGTCTTTGACGGAAAAGTGGCCCCAGGATCTGGCATGTTCACTGCAAAAGAGCACCAAAACTGAGTGTTCTTGTTGCTTCCCAATTGTGGGGCTTACTGTATGACGCCATATACCACCGCCAATGTAAATCAATTCTTTTTTTATTAGATCCGTATCAAAATAGATTTCTTGTTTTGTTTTTTTCCTTCTGAAATTATTACTCGTATTTAGTTTTAATTTGTTGTTAATTGAATTTTTGGCTTGGTTATAGGCGTCAAACAACACACTCACCACCACCGGTGGTCAACCCAACCAATACTTCACCATATCCATAAGTATGTGTTGAGACTTAATGGAGACTTGATCTCTAGTTTTTCTGTAAACAAATTGATCGAGCACCCATATTTTAATTAACCTCTCTGCCAATAAGTACTATGGAGTAATTGTGTTGGATTATTTTTGTTATATGATTCCCAAAACAAGAAGGCAAAAGAGAGAAATATTTGCCAAATTGCCAAGGGACATTAATGGAGAATTCGGATTGTGTTGCACATAAAAATTCACTTGTGCTGCACTTGAATTGTGGCGTACTGTCTTCCATCATCACTCTTGTTGCTATGCACAGAGAGAGAGTTTATTGACAAAAAAAGAAAAAGAAAAAGATCAAGTAATGATCAGAGAGATGGCAGGGCCTTTTTATGTAAAAAAATTACTTAAATGTCCTTATTATAGCGAGATGGCAGGGATAGTTTTGGTCCAGCAAAAATGTGCACAATGCTAACTTGTGTCTACAGTATGGCAAGGTAGCATTCCCCATAAATATATGTATTTATTTTATATATATATATATATTCATTCACACGTGCACAGGCATGAATATATATAAAATAATGTAATAAATATATATAAATATTTTTGGAAGGGTTTTTTGGTTCGAAGTGGAACAAAACTAGTTGTTGGTTTTGTGGAATTGAAAATGACGCCTGATGTCATTTCTAATTCCAGCTTTTTAGACAATTGAGTTTGCCTTCTTGTAATTCCATACTTATTTTGCAACCAAAGAATAGAATGTGTGGCACATGGAATTGCAATTCTATTCCCCCCTCAATTTCACGTTCCAAACGAGCCCATGTGTTCATTTCTTACCTTGAATGTTATGAAGCAAAATTGTGGGTTTGTTTATGCTGTTTGCTACTGATAGTTTTGAGGTGATTTTCAACTTGTTCATTTTGACGAGTTAGTATGTTTATAAACTATCTTTTTACACATTTCCAAGGAACTTTGCTCAGATTTCGCTCATGCTATACTCAGCTTTGCTACTACATATTTTTTTGATAAGTAAATTGTATTAAAAGAAAAGCACACTTCTACATATTGACCATCTCCAAACAGGTTCTTATTTTTTCCTCATATTTCACTTGTAATACCCTTCTTTGGTCCTATATCTTGCTCTATTGTTTTCTTACTGGCTGCATCATTTTCCATTCTTCTTTTTCTTTATTTGAATGTTTATGCTACTATTTTTGCCTTGAATAGCTCTTTTGTTTTAAAATGAATTTTCAGCTGTCACATGTTGCACTTTTCCTAAGGATAGTCTGTGGTATGGATTTGATTAGCTTTGTCATTGAAAATTTTCTTGTTTCATGCTTCTCGTTTACCTGAGGTCACGCATATTTGTTTATTACTCAATTGTTATCTTGTTAAGTGAAAATTTTATGTTCGTTTCATGTCATAACCTCTCCATTTTGTGCTCTTACCCTGTTGTTCATCAATCTTTTCTGACCGAACTCCTGTCTTACCAGCTCTCTTCCATTTGGTGCCATTTTTTAAGGTACTCAGGACATAGAGAGAAATAACAAAGCTTTCTGCATTTTTTCTTGTGCTCATGATTTTTAGAATGAGATGGCTTTGATGCTGAGATTTATTTTGTTCCCTTGGGCACAAAACCCTGTCCCTGATGGTTATGTCTTTACTTGAGTCTGTCTGACACTTTGACATATCTTATCTTTATTCTCTCTATATTCAATTATAGCCATTTTGGATAAATGGCATATCCTGTTTGGCGTTATAGTAATATATGTTTTGATAATACATGTATTACTTGTACACATTACAGGAAAGGGAATATGCATTACGGTCATTTAAAAGTGGGCAAACACCAATCTTGGTAGCAACTGATGTGGCAGCACGTGGTCTTGATATACCACATGTTGCACATGTGGTCAACTTTGATCTTCCCAATGATATTGATGATTATGTCCACCGTATTGGACGGACTGGGCGAGCTGGAAAAACAGGTTTGGCCACTGCCTTCTTCAATGAGAACAATTCCTCATTGGCAAGATCATTAGCTGAGCTAATGCAAGAATCAAATCAAGAAGTACCTGCTTGGCTAGCTCGATATGCAGCTCGATCTTCTTATGGGGGGAGGAACCGTCGCTCTGGGGGAGGCCGATTTGGTGGGCGTGACTTTCGAAGGGACTCCTCTTTCAACAGGGGTGGTTCAGATTACTATGGTGGAGGCAACAACAGTGGTGGACACGGGACTTCTGGTGGGTATGGTGGAGGTTATAATCCAGGGATGAGCAGTGCCTGGGATTAACAAGTCATGTCTTACAGCACCTAGTATCTAGTGGTCACCGAGTTTTCCCTTTGTTTATAGGGATTTTTTTGTTGTTTAAGTAATGTCTTTTCGTTAGTGTTCCTAGCTGTCGTTGTTCTATACTGTTAGAATACTTATCACTGTTACGAGGAGGGGATGTGTGTTGCAGGAATAGAGGTGTGTAATGTTAGGTTTTGGTGAAGAAATTCTAACAGAATAGTTTACTTCTGAGTCCGTCATTCTTTTTTGCTGGTAATTTTGTTAGGTGATGTTGGGTTGTAGAATGTGTAGTGGGAGAGGGTTTCGTTTTCGCCTCTTCTTTTGTTAAATCGCATGTTCATTTCAACCCAGTTTGTGGGGATAGCTTGTTGAGGCTTTGATCTGGCCATTAATCTGCAAGTTTATTTTTCCCCTTTGAAGGAGTTTAAAGGTTTTTGTAATATTTTGGTGGTGACTTAAAATAAATACAAAGTTTTCTTAGAAAATGAATGTTTCTTCAGATGAAGATTAACTACTGAGTTTGAAACTATAGATGCCTAATCATTAGTTGAAATTATTACTGTAGTTTACCCATTCCTTGATCTGTTCTGAATATAAATTCATGAGTTGACCTGTTTTTGGCTGCATTTAATTTGATCCGTCTAGTTTCAATTGAAATGTGGTGGATTTTTTTTTTCTTTTCCTTTTCTTTAACAGAAGAATTCATAAACAGGTGTTCAGCATGCTTAAGTTTTAGAATTAAATTGTTCTAATGTATTTTGAGCCCAGAATTTTGATGGCTTGAGATGTAGGTTATGATTGGTATATAAAAAAAGTGGGAGGAAGGAAGAGAGAGATATAATAGAAGAGTGTGGATAATAATTTTTTATTTTTTGGTAAGAAAAAAAGTGAGAGAAAGAAAAATAGGATTGATACTTTTCTCCCCATGAAGCAGCCATCCTTTGACAAAACGTAAAAGCTCTCTGGTCTAGCTCATGGCATCGAAAATGTATCGGGGCTCAAGTGATTTACTGAAGTGACGAGACCCTGGAAGCTTGCTTTTTTAAGTCAGTAACGGACCAATCGGGATAGGATTTTTCGGTGGCAACACCTGGAGATATCAGAAATGAGAAGTTGACTGTCAGTCTGCTAATGCTCTAAAATCAATCATCTAATAAGATAGTTTTTATTTTTTAAAGAAAAAGACAAAGTTGTATACACCAAACCACATGAGAAAATATAAAAAACTACCCATGTTCAAAATTGGTCCAAAAATAGAAGCTTTGTTTCGAGTTGCAACCAACATTACAGGAGAGGAGAAAGAAAGGGAGAAAAATAGAGAATTTACGTTCTAATATATAATAAAGAAGAGGCTCAATTGTAATTTTCGTATGTAATTATTTGAATTTGGTCATAAATCTTTCAATTGTTTTGATCAAATCTTATAAGTTTCAGTAATTAATTAATTAAGTTTTTTTTGCATTTTCAATTATTAAGTGTGGACGAAAATCCATATTAGTGTCAGTTCAACGTTAACATAACGATTGTTGTAATATAAAATCCGAAAAACTTCAGATTTTATTTTATTTTAAAATATTGAAATATTATGACGGAGATAAAAAGAGAGAAAAAAGAAAGAATGAAATTATATTATGAAAGTGGGAAGTAATGTATATTTATAGGTGTAGAAACACCTTTCCAAATGGTTATGAAAAATCATGTTTTTTTCGGTTGGAAAAACATTTTTTTTCCAGACTTAATGAGAGCCTTACGATCATATCTGTTAGTTTTTAACGAACCAAATCGTGTTTGTTTAAAAAATAATTATTAAATCTCACATCTTTTCTGTTTAAATCACAACCCTTGATTTAAACTGGTGCATTTTAATTCAATCTCACACATTTTCTATTTAAATCAAAACCATTTAATTGAAACTAGCTTTTTGAGTTTTCAAACAACCTTTTACTCTCGTTTTTCTAACAACTATCAAGTTAAGGAAAACTAGTTTGGATTATCCCGATCAAAATAATTCAGCCTATCTCATCGTGTAAGAGGTTTGCAATCCCTTCTCTCTTTTTTGCATCTTTCTCTTTAGAGGTGGACTCGAGTCGAGTTGAACCTGAATACTAAGGTGTTCGAGTTCGACTCGACTTAAAATTAACAGGCTCGAACTTGAACTCGAGCTAAAAAATTGAGCTCGAGCTCGATCAATTTTCTGGTTGCTCGAGCTCAGCTCGGTTCAAGTTCGATAACAAACGAGTCTATTCGAATCCGAACTAGAGCTCAAGCTTGAGATTTGGATTGTCCCTTCGAGCTCGAGTATGGATTCTAATTTTAATAAATAAAAATTGATATTAATATAAATATTGGTTCGAGCTCGATAATATTTTATTGAATTATGTGAGAGTCTTTCGTGCTGAACCTTAAGATATCAGAGCTCGGCTCGATAATTTAATTGAACTTAATTTTCAGGCTCAATCCCGACTCAATAAACTAATTGAGTCGAGCTTTAACTGAAATTGAACTCGAATAATTCGATGAAAACTCGGCTCAATTTCTCTCAACTTCTTTCTTCTTTTTTCATTTGTGCGCAATTTCTCTTCTTTCCTCTCGATGTAATTGTTTATTTTGAAGCTTTATATTTTTTTTTCAGAAGAAACATAGAAGTTAGAGAATTTGAGGAGTGAAACTGACAGGTCACATCGTTGGAGTAGAAGAAATGGTTACGTATGAAAAAAAAGGAAGAAGAAGAGCATAGGCTATAGAGAGAGAGAGAGAGAGAGAGAGAGGCCATTTTGGCATTTGCACAGATATTTAGGCTAACCTCTTTGACATGTTCAGATAGGCCAAAAGAGCACTACTAATATTTTCATCACATCACTATCTTCGGCCCTAATAATGTTCAAACTGACTTCATTTATGTTTGATAATTAATGTCTGATTAAATAACTATAGTGCTCTCTCACTTTTGGTCTCCATATAAAAGTCTTCTTTTGCCAAGATGTATTTAAGCAATCAAATGGAAGTGATTAATTATGGTAATCTTCCCATAATTATTCAGCCATCTTAAAAAAATAATATAGGAGATAGATTCAAACTTTGAAAGAGACGAAAGAGGGTCATAATTATAAAATAAAAGAGTAACCACAACCATCAAAAATTTATTTTTGATTTTTTTATTATTGAAATGATTTTATACCTATTAATTTGATTATAATATAAATTTAAAGTATTATTACATTATTCACTTAAAGTGGTGAAATTTTTGTTTGGATCAGGTATAAAACTTCGTTTTTGCATCGGATTCGAAACTTCACTGGTAACTTTTAGGTAACTTCATTGATAATGTAAATAATAGATGTACGATCGTTACCAATGAAGTTCTCTAAAATTATCAATGAAGTTTTTACTCGATAGAGGTAAGAATTTCTCCTTAAAATATGAAAGATAACCAATAAATTAGATAAATAACTCATACATCAATGAAAATCAAATTTAAGATTTTGTGATCTTAAAACTTCAACTTTGTGATCTCAAAACTTTAACGTCTAAAAGCATTTTTTTACAACTTATAAAACTAAACAGCCTAGACACATACACCAATTAATTTGTTTCCTTTTAATTCTTTTGTCTACCCAACAATAAAATTGCTTTTCTTTTCTTAAAGATAATTGCTCCAACTAGTTTAGGTCTTTGACGAGAAAGATTTCTTATACCAATTTTAAACTATTCAATTTATAACTAAAATGTAATTTTAAATTTATATGTCAACAGAAATTTAATTAAGGATAATTATTCATCATTAATGAATTTGATTAGTTGAGTCACTCACAATTACATGTTGAGGAAAGAATCTAACTTCCTTTAAAAATGAACTATTTTACTTAATTTTAGTCATCAATATTTTTTAATCAAAACGACAGACGTTATTGTTGCAAGTCGTTGATAAACTCTGATAAAGTTAAAATCGGTTCATCTATATAAACAAGTAAGCCTTACTCCGATCTCTCTTTTCAATATGTACAACATTTTAATTATATGTTAATTTCCTTTTCAAAGGTAATTATACTCAAATATTTTAATCAATATAGGTGGTATTTTTTTCCATGCAATTATTTATTTCATTATGTAATATTGTTGTTTCTTTTATTTTTCCATAATTTTACAATTATGTCATAATATATATTTTAGGTCTATTACAATAATTAGCATTATATTTAAAATTCAATACATGTCCACGAAAAATTTAGTACAATTAGTCATCATGAATCGCTTTGATTACTTGGGTCACTCATGGATTACTAACATGCCTCGGAAAGGAACAATTTTTATTTAATTTTGATAATTAATTCATTACTTCTTAACTAAAACAACATATATTACTGCTGTAAGCCGTTAATTTCTCAACTATACTTGAATCACTACGTCTAAGAAAATAATCTAACATACTTTATAAAAGAACAATTTTACTTAATTTTAATAATTAATTCAGTACTTCTTAACCAAAACAACATACGTTACTGTTGCAAGCCATTGATTTCTTAACTATACTTAAGTCACTATGTCTGAGGAAAGAATCTGACATGTCTTAGAAAAGAACAAATTTATTTAATTTTTACCATTGATTCATTACTTCTTAACCAAAACAACATGTGTTACCGCGATAAGCAGTTGATTTCTCAGCTATACTTGAGTCACTACATATGAGAAAAAAATCTAACATGCCTTAGAAATGAACAATTTTACTTAATTTTGACCATTAATTCATTACTTCTTAACCAAAACAACATGCATTACCGTTACAAGCTATTGATTTCTCAATTATATTTGAGTCACTACGTTTGAGAACGGAATCTGGCATGCATTAGAAAAGAATAATTTTACTTAATTTTGATTATTAATTCATTACTTCTTAACCAAAACAACATGTGTTACCGCTGCAAGCCATTGATTTCTTAACCGTACTTGAGTCACTACGTTTCAGAAAAGAATTTGACATGCCTTAAAAAGGAACAATTTTACTTAATTTTGACAATTAATTTATTATTTCTTAACCAAAACAACATGCATTATCGCCGTAAGTCATTGATTTCTAAACTATATTTGGGTCATTACGTCTGAGAACAAAATCTGATATGCTTTAGAAAGAAATAATTTTACTTAATTGTGGCCATTAACCCATTATTTTTTTAACCAAAACAACATGCGTTACTGTTGCAAGTCATTGATTTTTCAACTAAGGTTCATAATTGTTAAGGTAAAGTCATCTATATAAACAAGCTAATGCTAGTTATGTGAATGACTTTGATTACCTGAGTCACTCATGATTACACGTTTGATAAAAAAATCTAACATGCCTTAGAAAGGAACAATTTTACTTAATTTTGATCATTAGTTCATTACTTCTTAACTAAAACAACATGCGTTACCGCTGCAAGCCGTTGATTTCTCAACCATACTTGAGTCATTACGTTTCAGAAAAGAATCTAACATGCCTTAAAAAAGAACAATTTTACTTAATTTTGATAATTAATTCATTACTTCTTAACCAAAACAACATGCCTTACCGTTGTAAGCCATTGATTCTCAATTATACTTGAGTCACTATTTCTGAGAAAAGAATCTGACATGTCTTATAAAGGAACAATTTTGTTTAATTTTGACAATTAATTTGTTACTTTTTAACCAAAACAATATGCGTTACCGCTGCAAGTCGTTGATTTCTAAGCTATACTCGAGTCATTACGTCTGAGAACATAATCTGATATGCTTTAGAAAGAAACAATTTTAATTAACTGTGGCCATTAATTCATTGCTTACGTTTGATAAAAAAATCTAACATGCCATAGAAAGGAACAATTTTACTTAATTTTGATCATTAGTTCATTACTACTTAATCAAAACAACATGCGTTACCACTGTAAGCCGTTAATTTCTCAACCATACTTGAGTTATTACGTTTCAGAAAAGAATATGACATGCCTTAAAAAGGAACAATTTTACTTAATTTTGATAATTAATTCATTACTTCTTAACCAAAACAACATGCGTTACCGCTGCAAACCGTTGATTCTCAATTATACTTGAGTCACTACTTTTGAGAAAAGAATCTGACATGTCTTAGAAAGGAACAATTTTGCTTAATTTTGATAAAAAAAATCTAACATGCCTTAGAAAGGAACAATTTTACTTAATTTTGATCATTAGTTCATTACTTCTTAACCAAAACAACATGCGTTATCACTGTAAGCCGTTGATTTCTCAACTATACTTGAGTTATTACGTTTCAAAAAAGAATCTGACATGCCTTAAAAAGGAACAATTTTACTTAATTTTGATAATTACTTCATTACTTCTTAACCAAAACAACATAGGTTAGCGCTGCAAGCCGTTGATTCTCAATTATACTTGAGTCACTACTTCTGAGAAAAGAATCTGACATGTCTTAGAAAGGAAAAATTTTGCTTAATTTTGATAAAAAAATCTAACATGCCTTAGAAAGGAACAATTTTACTTAATTTTGATCATTAGTTCATTACTTCTTAACTAAAACAACATGTGTTACCATTGTAAGCCGTTGATTTCTCAACTATACTTGAGTTATTACGTTTCAAAAAAGAATCTAACATGCCTTAAAAAGGAATAATTTTACTTAATTTTGATAATTACTTAATTACTTCTTAACCAAAACAACATGCGTTAGCGCTGCAAGCTGTTGATTCTCAATTATACTTGAGTCATTACTTCTGAGAAAAGAATCTAACATGTCTTAGAAAGTAACAATTTTGCTTAATTTTGACCATTAATTTTTACTTTTTAACCAAAACAACATGCGTTACCGCTGCAAGCCGTTGATTTCTAAGCTATACTTGAGTCATTACATCTGAGAACATAATCTGATATGCTTTAGAAAGAAACAATGTTACTTAATTTTGATAATTAGTTTATTACTTTTTAACCAAAATAACATGCGTTATCGCTGCAAGCTGTTGATTTCTTAACCATACTTGAGTCATTATGTTTCAGAAAAGAATCTAACATGCCTTAAAAAGGAACAATTCTACTTAATTTTGATAATTAATTCATTACTTCTTAACCAAAACAACATGTTTTATCGCTGCAAACCGTTGATTCTCACTTATACTTGAGTCACTACTTCTGAGAAAAGAATCTGACATATTTTAGAAATGAACAATTTTGCTTAATTTTGACCATTAATTTGTTACTTTTTAACCAAAACAACATGCGTTACCACTGCAAGCCATTGATTTCTAAGTTATACTTGAGTCATTACGTCTCAGAACAGAATCTAATATACCTTAGAAAGAAACAATTTTACTTAACTGTGGCCATTAATTCATTATTTTTTTTAACCAAAACAACATGTGTTACTGCTATGAGCCATTGATTTTTAA
The DNA here is from genome assembly GCA_023935145.1 of Bretschneidera sinensis. Classification (NCBI taxonomy): domain Eukaryota; kingdom Viridiplantae; phylum Streptophyta; class Magnoliopsida; order Brassicales; family Akaniaceae; genus Bretschneidera; species Bretschneidera sinensis. The sequence continues at coordinate 1,129,394 of CM043697.1, read as the reverse complement.
ACTAGGGTTCATAAATGTTAATGTAATGTCATCTAAATAAACAAGCTAATGCTAGATATGTGAAGGCATGGTTGAAACCTCTGCATAGAAGAAAAGCCTTACTCCAATATTCACAGTCATTTCTTTTCTCTCTTTCTCATACTTTCGACATTTGAGCCGTTTGATGATATCTTTTTTGAAGGTAATGTTATTCAAATATTTTAATCGATACTTGTGATTTTATTTTTTTATTTCCATGCAAATATTTCTTTGATTGTGTATTATAGTTGTTTCTTATGTTATTTTCACTGTTTCACGATTATCTCATGATATTGTCATAGGTCTGTTTTATTGTTTTATATTACATATAAATTATATAACAAGGTATATTTATTATAATTATAGTAATTATTATTCAAATATTACATATAATATATTCAATTAGATCTATCATATTTGTTCGTGTTTCTAAGGTAGGTTTAATGAGAATATTATCATCAATCATTGTTTCAATACCATACACATGTATTTGCATACGCGTGACATTCATAATCGATTCATATGACCATTAAAATATGAAAAGATAAAAATATCATTTTCTCACTTCATTTATCTTCATATTTCTTAAGCTAGAACATTGATATAGGGAGTGAGGAAACAAAAGAAAGAGAGAAAAAGTTAAGTTTGTCTTTTGATCGAGTGTCGCACGTGTGTAAACATGTGTGCATTGTTTTAAATTTGATAAAAAATATAATAAAAAAATATTGAAAACATTCTTAAAACCTAAAAAAAGACATTGAAATGGTGATCAAAACTATTTTGATATTTTCTTACTAATTTAAATATTTAATAACTTAAATTTCATTTTATTTCTGGATATTGTCTACCAATACGGTAAAGTTTTAAATTTTCTAGAGCATCATGCTCCAAATTTATAAACTTTGATCATTAAAATTTGCAAGTAAAAATTAGAATAGTTACTAGTATATCATTATTTCATACTGAACATCAATTTCATGATGAAAGTGATAAAACTAAAAAGAAATTTTACAAGTTGATAATAAACTATAATCTTTTCATGGGTCCTTTTATAAGTGTTATACTCTCTCTCTTCCTCTATTTAAAAGGGGTTTGACCTAAGAATGTTAAATTAAAGAAGACCTGTTAAGCTTTTTTGTCCTTTTCAATGATAGTTGAAATAAAATTTCTAAATTAGAATAAGAAACATTTATAAAACCTACCCATTTTTCAATAAAATGCATTATTTAAAAAAATAGGCATTAATTAAAATCAAATTAATTAAACTCTTCTTAACCAAGAAAATTGAGAAGTTGGTGAACCCCATTGGTCCAGCTGTACTTTCAGCTAGACAGAACACAGATAGACTTAGTTCTAGAGAGAGAGAGAGAGGGAGAAGGGTGCACTCACGTTTTTTGTTGTTGTACCTTGTAAAGAGCTCTCTTTTGGAGTTTCTTTGTTTGCATTTGCAGAGGTTGAAAAAGACAGACAACAATAAAGCTATTTTTTTTAATATATATTTGTATATATGATATTATGTGTTTTCTTTTCTTTGGTGGATCAGATTCGAGTAATGAATCGCAATTAGCTCTCGATCTAAGCTTGTTTTAAGCTAGATTTGGATTCTGGGTCTCTCTGTGGCAAACTTCTCTCTATGAACCTCTGCTTCTAAAGATGGACCAATCTGTTCGACAACAGTCCTCAAATGCCCCAAGGGGGTTTCGAGTTCAAGCTCCATTGGTAAGTTCACATGATCTCTATACTTTACCTTTGCAAATTTTTGCTGTTATTTTTATCAAATTCATGAGATTTTAAGGGTATCCAGTTGGCGAATTCACTGTTAAATGTGCAATCTTTGAGGAAATTTTTGTGGGACTTTGATGAGCATGTGTGTTCAGGGAAGTTTAGTGGTTTTCGATTCCTTGCATTTGCGTTCATCACTGGGTATTTGCTTTTCTGTGTTTTTGAAGATGCCCAGATAAAAAAGACTAGTTATTTGTGCAATTTGGATGATGATTCATTGGAATTTGGATGGGCATAAGTTTAGGAAAAAAAATCTTCTAGTAATTGTGTTTTGTTAGTTCTGTCTTTGAGTTTCGAGGATACCCTGATCAAATGGCTAGTTGTCTGTGCTATTTTAGAGGGAAGTTGTATACTTTTGAATAAGAATATATGTTAGCTTCGTTCAATTTCGATTTCTTGCATATTTTTTTTCTCTAGCTTCTTCTTAATGCGTTTCCGTAGATGTCCAAAATTAGATTTTAGTCTAGCAATCTTTGACGAGAACTTGGGATTTAATGAGTGTGCTTGGAGGCGATTTTTCGTTTTAGTTCTCTTTTGACTCAAAATTTTGCTTGTTAGATCCTGAATGTGTTGTCCTGTGGTCTTCATTTCTGCAGTTAAACAACTGGATTTTGCTTGTGTAGTTTCTAATGTAGGGAGTTTGCTTTCATAGATACTGAAGTTGTGACTTAAATCTGGTGTTTTTTTGTTATTTAGTATTTTAGGTCTTAAGCATATTATGTACAGGTACTCTTGTTTGAATTTTGATTATTTTCCTAACTTTGTTGCTTTGGTTCTTAATAAGTTGTCCTTTTACTATGGTGAATACTAGAAGGAGGCTAATTATTTGTCAAAAATATAATAAAACATTAACAGATTGTATGTGCTTACTTAGATTATTTTACGGATTTTTTTACGTATTTATGTACATATGCTTATAACACAGACATTAGGCTTCTTGGGACCTTTGAATACTTTGTTAATTGGCTATTAGATGTAGCAATCTGCTACCTCAAACTCAATTACGTAAATTCTTGTTTTTATTAAAAGAAACATTGATTGCAGTCAAGCCGCACCTTGATGAGCATGATTTTGGTATGAATCCCAACATTTGTTAGATTGGTGACGAGTTGTGACTTAAATTCAGCCCTTTGGTCCTTTCAACAGTAGAGTATTCCAGTCTCTGTAATCTGAAATAGGAAGCTATCTGAAACTTATGGGATCATCTTGAGACTCCAAGACTAAAATCAACTTGGGAGCGTCACATTTTCATGAGCCAAATCTTACCAAATAACTAATGCAGACTGATCTAACTAATAAATGGTGGATGACAGGTGGTCTAGATCCTCAACTTCTAAGTTGCTGAAGAGAACTTATGATAGGAGATATAAAAGTCTGCTATGTGTTTTTAAAATTTTGTTTGCTCATCATCTTTAAGGTGGTATCATGGTATTGATGCCTCTGCCTTTAGTTTTTCATGCGATTTCATTCTTGTCAAACTCAGGATTGATAAGCTTTTATTGTTTCTATTAGATATAATGAAATAGCAAGTCACATGAACTGGAGTCTATTGACTTCTTCTACATTTAGTAAGTGATATCCAATGTCACGTCATCTGTATGAATTTCAGATTTTAATTTCTTTTCCTTTAATTTTCATTATTGTGGTTTGTGGAAATCTTGTTATTGTGTCTAAGCATACTCATAGAAGCTGAACTGAGAATCCAAATTTTTGCAAAATGGTGCTTTAAACAGTGTTCCTTTGTGTTTCTTGCGTATCTTCAATTTTATTTTGGTGTGCTATGCTTGTTATTTCTTGCATTCTGACATGGAATTTCGCAGGTTGATTCTGTATCATGCTATTGCAAAGTAGATTCAGGCCTAAAGACGGTCGCCGAAGCAAGGAAATTTGTCCCAGGATCAAAACTTTGCATTCGGCCTGATATCAATCCTAATGCACACAAGAGTAAAAATTCACGCAGGGAGAGGACCCGGGTCCAGCCACCACTATTGCCTGGCCTTCCAGATGATCTTGCCATCGCATGTCTGATTCGAGTTCCCCGTGCTGAACATCGAAAACTCCGTCTAGTGTGTAAGAGATGGTATCGCCTCCTGGCTGGAAATTTCTTTTATTCTCTTAGGAAAAGTCTTGGAATGGCGGAAGAGTGGGTTTATGTCTTCAAACGAGATCGTGATGGAAAAATCTCATGGAATGCTTTTGACCCTGTCTATCAGCTCTGGCAACCGCTTCCACCAGTTCCCAGGGAGTACTCTGAGGCCCTTGGTTTTGGTTGTGCTGTTCTTAGTGGTTGCCATCTATACTTATTTGGAGGGAAAGATCCACTGAGGGGGTCTATGAGACGTGTCATTTTCTACAGTGCCAGGACAAATAAGTGGCATAGGGCACCAGATATGCTTCGGAAACGTCATTTCTTTGGTTCTTGTGTGATAAATAACTGCCTTTATGTAGCTGGTGGGGAGTGCGAAGGAATCCAAAGGACCCTCCGATCTGCTGAAGTTTACGACCCTAACAAGAACCGATGGAGTTTTATTTCGGATATGAGCACTGCTATGGTTCCTTTTATTGGGGTAATTTATGACGGAAAGTGGTTTCTCAAAGGCCTTGGGTCCCATCGTGAGGTCATGAGTGAAGCCTATAATCCTGAAACTAATACCTGGATGCCGATCAGCGATGGGATGGTTGCTGGTTGGCGCAACCCTAGCATCTCATTAAATGGACGGCTCTATGCCTTGGATTGCAGGGATGGGTGCAAGCTTAGGGTCTATGACGGAGATACAGATTCATGGAACAGATTTATAGATAGTAAGATTCATCTAGGAAGCTCCCGTGCTCTGGAGGCTGCTGCTCTTGTTCCCCTCAATGGAAAGCTTTGCATTATCCGAAATAACATGAGCATAAGTCTGGTTGATGTTTCCAGTCCTGACAAACATGTTGAGAATAACCCTCACCTTTGGGAAAATATTGCTGGAAAAGGTCATATCAGAACGCTTTTCACTAATATATGGTCAAGTATAGCAGGCCGAAGTGGGTTGAGGAGCCATATTGTGCACTGTCAAGTGCTTCAAGCCTGAGGAACCAGAATTCATTTTGGTTATGATTGCCATTGAAATTCCTGCATTTGCTTCTACTTTTCTTGATATGGTAGTCACATACAAAATTTACTTAGTTGAACCTCACCAATTTTGGGGTCTGCACCTTCTAAATGAAAAAGCTGCATTTATGCTGTTGCCATTCTGATGTTTATAGTTTTTGTGGAGATTTAATCAACAGTGATCTGCGGTGGGGATGGATTTGATGTATACATTGCGAATGTTTTGCTACTGCTCGAGGTAACATGATTTTAGTAGATTGTCCATCAACATCTTTTGTAGGGGATTCAGTACCAGAACTGATGACGCTTTCAATGTCATAAAGCTGTATTTACAAGGAGAGGGTGATTCGCCGTTAATTTCTGCAATAGGTTTATGAGGTCATTTCATTTACATTTATGAAGAAAGAGCGGATACTTGTAAATCTTGTCATTTCACCGTAGGACTGTCTTTTCTTGTGGGGTCTTATCTCGTAGTAGTAGACAGTAGTATGTAATCTTTGAGATACTTTGTGAATGTACATGGGTTATTTAAGATGAGCAATATACCTAGATTACATCTTGGTGGCGATTGATTAAATCTGCATAACCAAACTGTTTAGTGTATTTTGAACCTTCATCATGAAGTGTTTAGTGTATATTGGTTAGTTTGGAGGATCAGGAAAGGAAGGGAAAGGAAATGAGAAGAGGGTGGTTAACCTCACTTTGTTTGGATGGTCTAACAGGAGGAAGGGGAGAAATTCTATCCTCTTGTTTGGTTGGATGATATTAAGGAAAGGAGGGAATAAGATATAATTGTAAGATTACAAATATACTCTTCATTTTAAAACAAAAAAAAACATATATAGTAAAATAATGAGGATATATTTGATAACACAGGTCAAAGAATATATAAACCTTGAATTCCTCCCCTCCAAATCTCAATTTGGGGGATTTGGAAAAAATGAGAGGTTGAGGGGATTGGGAGGGTTCCTCAACTCCCTCCACCACTCTTAAAAAGCCAGCCGGGTAGAGTAGGGGTCTCACCTCTAACCCCAATCCATTTCCTTCCACCCAAACAAGCTCCATGGAGACTCTGATTATGAAACAACAAAATCTTGTCTTTATAGGGATATTTTGTGTGGCAATGATGGAGTATTGTTAACGTTGATAGTGATTGACTTGACATGATTTACGATTGAGATTCTTTCGTAATATGAGTCGTGATTGATGCTAGCTAGATTAGTTGGAAGGGAATTTTCTTCGATTATGTTTGCTAATGTTTCACATGGTTCCTTCTAATACTTTAATTAAAATTTCTACTTTACTCCAAGAGAGGCATTAAACATTTAAGGTATAATCAAATCAACAACGTCATACAACTTGACATTAAAAAAGGGGTTAGAACTTTTTACCTTATATCATCCTCTCAAGGGAATTCAAAATAATGTTGTAATCAATTCCAGAACTTTTTACCTTATATAAATAAAGAGAAAATCTATATTTTGACATAAATATTGTTTGATATATATGGATGGAATCAACTTCATTTCTGTTCTATGCTTGAAAGTAAGTTGGAGAGGGTCGGCTCGAAAAGCTCAACTCGAAACTTGATTAAATCAAGTTCAAACTGTGATTTAGTTCAGTTAGCTTATCGAGCTGAACTCGAATAATGTTAAACTCGACTTGTTAAATTCGCAAGTCAGCTCAGTTTGATTAATAAATTAAATAAATATTATATATATACTATATTTATTTTATATATATTATAAAAAATATATTTATTTATTTTATTTAAAAAAACATATATTTATTTATCTTATTTCGAAAAGCTCGGCTCGAGTTCGAGTTTGAGTTGGCTCGAGTCAATGAGTCAAGTTACTCGCGAGGCGAGCTCAAGCCTGAATTTCACCTCATTAGTCGAGCTTGAGTTCAGTTTTCTTAACTCGAGCTCGGCTCGAATAAATTTTTTTCTCATGAACCAAACTCGAGCACCTCTCAACTTGTGCTCAGTTTGAATTCACCCCTAGTAGAAAGTGCATTATATTTCAGAATAGAACATGGTAGTTTGATGATTTTGGTTTGACTTATAACAAATTAAAATTAAAAAGAATATTATACACAATAATTGATAATAATTAACAATAAGACATCCAAAATTAACCAAGCATCAATAACAAATAAAAAGACTGTCATTTTTGCAATGACAATCCAAATATCAATACATAAAACACAAATTTAAACACCTCTAGCTATCATCTCTTGAAAACGTTTGAATGATTCCTCTCGCTGAATTCTTAGCTGATCGCGGAAGTTCTTGATGAAAGCATCAGTGAGTTCATTTACGTCTTCTCTCTCGTCCTCTTCCGACGATCATTCTCCTTCTAATCTTTTCTCTTCTCTTCGTGATATCATCGATGATCTTGCTATCATGAATATGAATCTCTTTATGTTGCTCCATTCGAGTCGGTTTTTCACTTGAGAAAAGAGGGAGAGATATGTGCTTAAGAATTTCCCTGTGATGGTTGGTTTATAAGGAATCGCTCAATCTTGCAATTTATAGATAAAAATCTCAAACTTAAAAGCATGAGTTTTGCATGTGTAAAAGCAAAGGAAACATGAAAGAAGCTGTTTGTGTGCTTAAGATAAGCTTGTTGTGAGGTGTAAAAGCAACCTTTTCCCCTAATGACGCTGAGAAGAAACAGTTAAGAGAACACATTACTTTTGTTGACAACTTCTTGTGAAGGAAATTTGGCCTAAACAAAACTTGTAGTGAGGAAATTGTTTTAGTTTAAAAATGATATAATTTTCTTGTCTTGTTCCGTACAGAATTTCTCTAAATGCCCCCCTGTATTATTCTGATCCTGATGTGGCAATGAAGAATGTCAAGAGTAATCCATTAATTATTCTATACAACAGCTGATTTAGGTGACCTATTTCTCTATTATTCAGCGAGACGGCAAATTTGAGAAAGGAGACAAGTGGGGTGATAATATCAGTAAGGTGAAAGAGTAGCCATAGTTGACCTTTTAAGGGTTTTTCTTTTGAAGCCATGGAAATCGTTAGATCGAAATATTACTCCCGGGTCAAGCCACCACTGTTGCCTGGCCTTCCAGATGATCTTGCCATCGCATGTCTGATTCGAGTTCCCCGTGCTGAACATCGAAAACTCCGTCTAGTGTGTAAGAGATGGTACCGCCTCCTGGCTGGAAATTTCTTTTATTCTCTTAGGAAAAGTCTTGGAATGGCGGAAGAGTGGCTTTATGTCTTCAAACGAGCTCGTGATGGAAAAATCTCATGGAATGCTTTTGACCCTGTCTATCAGCTCTGGCAACCGCTTCCACCAGTTCCCAGGGAGTACTCTGAGGCCCTTGGTTTTGGTTGTGCTGTTCTTAGTGGTTGCGATCTATACCTGTTTGGAGGGAAAGATCCACTGAGGGGGTCTATGAGACGTGTCATTTGCTACAGTGCCAGGACAAATAAGTGGCATAGGGCACCAGATATGCTTTGGAAACGCCATTTCTTTGGTTCTTGTGTGATAAATAACGGCCTTTATGTAGCTGGTGGGAAGTGCGAAGGAATCCAAAGGACCCTCCGATCCGCTGAAGTTTACGACCCTAACAAGAACCGATGGAGTCTTATTTCAGATATGAGCACTGCTATGGTTCCTTTTATTGGGGTAATTTATGACGGAAAGTGGTTTCTCAAAGGCCTTGGGTCCCATCGTGAGGTCATGAGTGAAGCCTATAATCCTGAAACTAATACCTGGATGCCGATCAGCGATGGGATGGTTGCTGGTTGGCGCAACCCTAGCATCTCATTAAATGGACGGCTCTATGCCTTGGATTGCAGGGATGGGTGCAAGCTTAGGGCCTATGACAGAGATACAGATTCATGGAACAGATTTATAGATAGTAAGATTCATCTAGGAAGCTCCCGTGCTCTGGAGGTTGCTGCTCTTGTTCCCCTCAATGGAAAGCTTTGCATTATCCGACATAACATGAGCATAAGTCTGGTTGATGTTTCCAGTCCTGACAAACATGTTGAGAATAACCCTCACCGTTGGGAAAATATTGCTGGAAAAGGTTATATCAGGACGCTTTTCACTAATATATGGTCACGTATAGCAGGCCGAAGTGGGTTGAGGAGCCATATTGTGCACTGTCAAGTGCTTCAAGCCTGAGGAATCAGAATTCATTTTGGTTATGATTGCCATTGAAATTCCTGCATTTGCTTCAACTTTTCTTGATATGGTAGTCACATACAAAATTTACTTAGTTGTACTTTCACCAATTTTGGGGTCTGCACATTCTAAATGAAAAAGCTGCATATATGCTGTTGCCATTCTGACGTTTGTAGTTTTTGTGGAGATTTAATCAACAGTGATCTGCGGTGGGGATGGATTTGATGTATACATTGCAAATGTTTTGCTACTGCTCGAGGTAACATGATTTTAGTAAATTGTCCATCAACATCTTTTGTAGGGGATTCGGTACCAGAACTGATGACGCTTTCAATGTCATAAAGCTGTATTTACAAGGAGAGGGTGATTCGCCGTTAATTTCTGCAATAGGTTTATGAGGTCATTTCTTTTACATTTATGAAGAAAGAGCAGATACTTGTAAATCTTGTCATTTCACCGTAGGACTGTCTTTTCTTGTGGGGTCTTATCTCGTTGTAGTAGACAGTAGTATGTAATCTTTGAGATACTTTGTGAATGTACATGGGTTATTTAAGATGAGCAATATACCTAGATTACATCTTGGTGGCGATTGATTAAATCTGCATAACCAAACTGTTTAGTGTATTTTGAACCTTCATCATGAACTGTTTAGTGTATATTGGTGAGTTTGGAGGATTAGGGAAGGAAATGAGAAGTGGGTTGTTACCCTCACTTTGTTTGGATGGTTTAACAGAAGGAAGGGGTGAAATTCTATCCTCTTGTTTGGTTGGATGATATTAAGGAAAGGAGGGAATAAGATATAATTGTAAGATTACAAATATACCCTTCATTTTAAAACAAAAAAAAATATAGTAAAATAATGAGGATATATTTGGTAACACAGGTCAAAGACTATAAACCTTGAATTCCTCCCCTCCAAATCTCAATTTGGGGGAATTGGAAAAAATGAGAGGTTGAGGCACCCCCCCAACTCCCTCCACCACTCTTAAAAAGCCATGCGGGTAGAGTAGGGGTCTCACCTCTAACCCCAATCCATTTCCTTCCACCCAAACAAGCTGCATGGAGATTATGATTATGAAACAACAAAATCTTGTCTTTATAGGGATATCTCGGTTTAGAAACACAAGTTTTGTGTGATAATGACGGAGTACTGTTAACGTTGATCGTGATTGATTTGACATGATTTACGACTGAGATTCTTTCGTGATATGAGTCGTGATTGATGCTAACTAGATTAGTTGGAAGGGAATTTTCTTCGATTATGTTTGCTAATATTTCACATGGTTCTTTCTAATACTTAATTAAAAATTTCAACTTTACTCCAAGAGAGGCATTAAACATTTAAGGTATAATCAAATACAACATCATACAACTTACATTAAAAAAAGAAGGTTAGAACTTTTTACCTTATATCATCCTCTCAGCAGAATTCAAAATAATGTTTTCATCAATGAACTTTTTACCTTAAATAAATAAAGGGAAAATCTACATTTTAACATAAATGTTGTTTGATATATATTGATGGAATCATTGTCATTCCTGTTCTATGCTTGAAAGTAGCTGGAGAGGGTCGGCTCGAAAAGTTCGACTCGAAACTCGATTAGTTGTGATTTTAGTTCAGTTAGCTTATAGAGGCGAACTCAAATAATGTCAAACTTGGCTTGTTAAATTCGTAAACCAACTCAGTTTAATTAATAAAGTAAATAAATATTATATATATATTATATATATATATACATATATTATAAAATATATATTTATTTATTTTATTTCAAAAAAACATATTTATTTATCTTATTTCGAAAAACTCGGCTCGAGTTTGAGTTTGAGCTGGCTCGAGCCAATAAGTTTAGCTACTTGCGAGCTGAGCTCGAACATGAATATTACCTCGCGAGTCGAGTTTGAGTTCAGTTTTTTTAACTTGGGCTTAGCTCGAATAAGTTTTTTTCTCACGAACTAAGCTAGAGCTCGTGCTCGGCTTGAATCAACCCGTTCTGAAAAGTGCATTATATTTCAAAATAGAACATGGTAGTTTGATGATTTTGTTTTGACTTATAACAAACTAAAAATAAAAAGAATATTATACACAGTAATTGATAATAATTAACAATAAGACATCCAAAATTAACCAAGCATCAATAACAAATAAAAAGACTGTCATTTTTGCAATGACAATCAAAATATCAATACATAAAACACAAATTTTAACCCCTCTAGCTATCATCTCTTGAAAACGTTTGAATGATTCCTCTCACTGAATTCTTAGCTGATCGCAGAAGTTCTTGATCAAAGCATCAGCGAGTTCATTTACGTCTTCTCTCTCGTCCTCTTCCACGTTCAATCTTCTTCTAATCTTTTCTCGTCTCTTCATGATATCATCAATGATCTTGCTATCATGAATATGAATCTCTTTATGTTGCTCCATTCGATTCGGTTTTTTGCTTCAGAAAAGAGGGAGAGACGTGTGCTTGAGAATTTCCCTGTGATGGTTGGTTTATAAGGAATCGCTCAATCTTGCAATTTATAGATAAAAATCTCAAACTTAAAAGCATGGGTTTTGCATGTGTAAAAGCAAAGTAAACATGAAAGAAGCTGTTTGTGTGCTTAAGATAAGCTTGTTGTGAGGTGTAAAAGCAACCTTTTTCCCCTAATGAGGCTGAGAAGAAACAGTTAAGAGAACACATTACTTTTATTGACAACCTCTTGTGAAGGAAATTTGGCCTAAACAAAACTTGTAGTGAGGTAATTGTTTTAGTTTAAAAATGATGTAATTTTCTTGTCTTGTTCCATACAGAATTTCTCTAAATGCCCCCCTGCGTTATACCGATCCTGATGTGGCAATGAAGAATGTCAAGAGTAATCCATTAATTATTCTATACAACAGATGATTTAGGTGACCTATTTCTCTATTATTCAGCGAGACGGCAAATTTGAGAAAGGAGACAAATGGGGTGATAATATCAATAAGGTGAAAGACTAGCCATAGACCTTAGGGGTTTTTCTTTTGAAGCGATGGAAATCGTCAAATCGAAATACTATTCACTTGAAAAGAAATCAACCATTAAACTAAGCTCACGATTTTTAATATTAAAACATCAACACTAATTGACAAATATGTTTATATTTTGAGTCTTATCTGAGGACTCCGTCCTATAATAATTATCACGAATTTTTGACACAACATAATGTAAAATCATTATTTTAATATAAATTGATGGTATAAATATGTCACGTTAAAGATCCATGGCAATAAATCCCGATTGTAAATTTCACATCATACAACGTTTCAATTTAGTTATTTAAATGAAACATTTTGATAAACCGTTTCTTATTTAATGGTATTTTTAAATACGTAAATATCAAATTATATATATTTCAAAAATATATATGATTATAAATATAAATCATAATTATACAATCGTCATTCAAATATACAAATAAATCATACACAAATTTTTAAAATTGTCTAAAAACAGCATATAGAATAAATTTGCTATGGTAATCCTTTAATATTGACATATGTACTTGAAAACATGAAATTTACTTTGTAAATACTAGGAAAGATTCTATTTCCAAATCCACAAATGAGTAGTCAAGGAAACAACCAGACACTAGGTGAAGAAACCACCAACACAAAGTTGTTACTGCAGATTAAGCTGCGAAGCTTCAAAGAGAACACTTTGGTACCATAAGAAGCGTAAGTCTCGCTACCACCTGCAACAGAATCAAGGCATCTTTATTAGTCCTCCAAAAGAATATATAGGCCAGCATTATGACCTAGCAATTAAGGGTACTTTAAGCAGATACTAGGACTTCAAAGAAAATATAACCTCAAGTGATATGGCATTTATCTGTCTAATTAGCATGCAACAACCCAAGTATGCAAATGTTTCTCATTCCTTGAGCCTGTATTCTTATCTACTTTCCCTTTTGCCTTAACCACTTGTTATGAGGATAAGAGGAAAATTGTACTTTAATATGCAACTTTGATTTCATCTTTTGAACTCTAAAAAGGCCTTCCCCAAATTATAAAGTATAATCATGCTTCCAAAAAATGCAAAAACTATTCTACAATCATTCTAGTCCTTTGGTTCCGCTCTTTATTCATTTATATATATCCAAGTATCCAACCGCGAAGCTCAGGAAACAAATAAGTAAGTTTGCATGATTCCAATCGTCAATGCTAACGCATAGAGTCATAGGCATCTTTCAAGAATTAACAGGGAGAAACACTGCCACAACCCTGCATTTCACCTGTGCTACAAAATACAAAAACCAAGATGGGCAATTACATGAGACCCCGAAAAAAGAAAATGGTATACGACTAACCAACACTACTTCAGATATAATACAACTACTTAATTATTTGAACTAAACTTCAGATATCAAAACTACTTCTCAATTTCTCACTGGTATGAAAAGTAGACTACCCGACTCCCTGTCGGGAACACCCTATACAAAGAGCTCACTTAAAGATTGCCCATTTGCCAAAACTAGATAGGGAGCAAGTGTGACTTGAGGCATAGAAGGGATCAGGATATGCAATCCTACAGTAAACAAGGGTCTGAACTCCTGCAAATGGCCTGTATATAAACATATGCAAGTATGCATACTATGTGTAGTTGTGTACACTAATGTCTAAATGAAAACATTTCTGGACAGGAGCGGTAATCATTTGGTAGCTGGGAATTAGCACTCCCAACTTATGAGAGTAGGATTCTGACAAGTGCAACCTTTGATCTGCTATGTTGGAAATTTAGTGGGGAAGAGTAGCATTAGCTGTAAGAGCCACTTAGTAGTACATGAATGTCCCATTATCTGTTTTCACGCATATTACTCATTGAAATTCATGATTGATTTAGGTTGGACTCGGCGTTCACCATGGAGTACCTGTGTTATCATGACACGAGACCGACACAGGTACAGGGTACGGCTTGGACTCGGCAGTCTTTTGGTACAAGGAATTTAGGTTGTTTGCAGAGTCGCCGGTTTTCTCTGCAGATCTAGGGTTGGGAATTTGATACCTCTCACAGACAGTGGAATTTGCAATTGTTGACACAATGATGCAAATAAATTGCTTTTTTTTTTATAAAAAAAATTCCACTCTCCGTGAGAGGTATCAAATATTTTTTTCCTTTACCTTGGTTTCATGAGTTTTTTCCTAAAATATGGTAGTTAAGGTAATTTCAAACTTATTTTCTTATACTTTTTGTCATATCATCAAATAAGAAAGAACAAATTATATCAATAATCCTTAAAAATAAAAAACCTATATCTGCAACCTCATCTCCTTCGTCGAGCCGCACCTCCTTCGAAAATAAAATAAAAAATCTCTTCTAAATTGTGATCTCAATTAAAATCAAAATTTCAAATAGATCTCAATTACTTGAACTCTTTAAATTATTTACTATGACAAAATATGATCTGATCTAATACACTAAGCATACTCCACCGAAAAATTACTTTTTTCTACAATATTTGATAGGTTACTGTGAAAAGTTAAATCGACCTGCATTAAATCTTCCACATATAATCATAAAATCCATCTAATCCCATTTAACCCACAAAAACCCAACAAAAGACATCTAAAATAAATCCATAAATCCTAATATTAAAAAAAAGGGGGAAAATTAAAGAAAAATTTACCTCACATGGATTCCACCAAGTTATTAGTCTCCAGAACAGCCTTGCTCTTGCAAACCGGAATATCCTCAAACTGCTTAGCTGGCAACTTCTCGGACACGAACCCGACAAAGAATTCGATCATATCAGAATCCGAATCTGCCTCGATCGCGGTAACTGGGACCCACAAGAACAATTTCTTGGCTTGGATCCCATCCACGTCATGAACAGAGCCATAGCTAAGCTTCCCTGTGATCTTCTTATCGTAGTAGACAACCTCATCGAAGTGAACGTAACATGGGTTTTGAAGCTCGATGGTGAAAACGCCGTCTTTTGTGAGAGTATAGGACTTGACATTGTTGGGGAGGAGACCCTTTGGGAGACCGTAGGTGGGGAGGAGATCGTGGACGTCTACGATTGATAAGATCGGACGGTAGATGGGAATGTAAGATTGGGTTGTTAGGAAGAGAGAGAGGAGGAAGAGGGAGAGTATCAGTGTTTGATGAGAAGCCATTGACGGAAACTCTGAGAGAGAGATGTCTATTGTTAGGAGACTTTTACAGAGAGAGGAGATGACTTTGAGGTGTAATTTAAGTGGATGGAAAAGGGTAATATGGGAGTAAAAGTTTACTCATGTAGTTTGGAAGTTGATCTGACGTGACTCGTGTCCGTGAGAAATTTCTTGTAATTAGTTGGGTAGTTTCCCAATTTTATTTTATTTTTTTTATATAGTCTAATAAGTGAATTAACCTCAGTCTCTATCCGAAGTAATCATTAATTAGAAGAAAAATAAGGTGATATAGAGTTATTCAATTTTTCCTTAATTCTTATCATTCATAATAATTATGATATTTAAATAATAATTTTGAAAATTTTAAAAGATAATGAGTAAAAATAAAAATGATAACTTACAATTTGACAAGTTATCATTTGTTGAGATTCTCGATGAACAAAAATATGAATAATATAGGATATGTTTGGGTAACAGTTTTTTGTTTTCAGTTTTCGAAAATAATGAAAATTGAAAATAGTTTTATGATGTTTTCTGTAGAAAGTATGTTTGGATAACTGTAACTCGAAAATTGTTTCCAAAACAGAAAACAATGAAATTTTGTTTGAATAATTTTATTTTGAAAACTTTTTTGATACAACTTTTAATTATTTTTAGTTTTGAATTTAAATTTAAAATCTATATCAATTTTATTTATCATATTTACTAAATACTTAAAAATAATTAATATAATTTTATTTTCAAAAATTTAACATTTTTTATATACCATGGAAGAAGAATGAAACATACAAGTAAACATTGATTTTAGGGATATTTTTTGAAAATTATGTCAGAAAACACCAATTTGGAGTTTTTAGAAAACTGGTTTTTGAAAAACTGTTTTAGAAAATTACTTTTGAAAACTGTTTGTCAAACAGAAAAATGAGTTTTCAAAAATTGTTTTTAGTTTTCGAAAACCCTATCCAAACATGTCCATATATTCCAGTCATGGTATACAATTTTTCATTTCTTACACATGTCGGGCTATAATTATAATGTGTCAAAACAATATATATATATATATATATATATATATATACCTTATATTATATTTATAAAAATGATTTATGTTATAATTTATCGAGTTTACTCAAATCGGATTGCTAATGCAAAAATAACCCATGATTACTGACTTATCATATCAAGGGACCTGGTCCAATAGTAAAATGATTTATAAAAAGACAACATTCAAATTATAATAAAATAATCAAAATAATTAAAATATTAAAAAATAAACTTATCTTAAGTTTACAGTTCTTTTTTTTTTTCTCAAAAACATAAGCCATTAAATCGGATAGCTTCAACTTTTAAATATGAAAACTCAACTCAACTCATTTCGTTTATGCCTTTTAAATTTGATCCATAGGATCATTGTATGAACCCATTTCCTCCACAAATGCAATTTCCAGAACCACCTCCATAGACATTGTAATTCTCCACAATCTACACCCTAACACAAGGTCGTATCGTATCTGGCAACTTTGTTAAAAAAACCAAAGTTCAAGCTATATTAAACTCAAGTTTTCTCAGTTATGACATCAACTAGCTAGAAGTGTACCATGAAACCGAACCACAACATACGAAACGATCAGCATAAAGTTGTTCATAGTCTAATTTTTGTTTTTTATTGCAGAGTTCGAACAGAGGATACAGTAGATTATTAGAAACTAAAGTTGACAGACGACCTATTTTTACAACATGGTTGGATAGGGCTTTGCAGACTCAATTTGTGAGTCTGAAAATCACCAGCGCCAGACTATATACCGCTCTCCCGTACAACAGAGGCACTTAGCAACATCTACTCCGTAATTAACATCTCGACTTCATCCACACTAGCCGGGAGCTGCAAAAAGTGAAATCAAATTAGATATAACGTGAAAAGTAAATCTCTGGAAGTATATTGCAAAGAGAAGTTCAGCAAATAAAACCCATGTAGGATCAACAAAGAACAAGTTCAAAATAAAAGCTCTTCGTAGGATCATCACTTTATGAACTGCATGAATTGATATCATCATAAACTAGAAGCTTTATGTACTTTTTGGCTTAAAACTGGATCTGGTGTACAGTTATAAACCTCACCTTGAAAATATAAATCCAAAACAGACTCAATGGCATGAATGAATTATATAGCAGACATTCAACCATCTGTTTCACTCGTGGATACGTCTGCATAGTTGATACAGGAGGATACCGACAAGGCAAACTGATGGAGGACAAATCTCAGCTGTATTTCTGTATCAGTCAATCTCTCTAGAAGCCAACCAAGGAAGCTGACTCTATTTATTATTTACCGTGTGAGAGAAAATGGGTAGAGGAGAGGATGGAGGATACACATTCCTTTTGCTATAGTTTACATAATAATACCCTTGGCCTCCTTGTGTTGTGACCCGCATAAAGAGCCAATTTTCAGCCTAGAAGGGTTCCTATGCCTATCTGGGCTTTAGGAAGAAGCCCCAAAATCCAAAAACTTCCAGTTTGCCAAAATAGCAACCAACTTCAAGAAATCAAGCAGAAACGCATATTGTATTTGCGATCAAAAGAGAACCTAAGATTGCTTGTTGAGAACCGCCTACGAGGACAAGGCATGATTAAGGGAAAAAGCGGGCGGGCTCAGGGCAGCACCGGCGGCGGGGTGTTTTTTTTTTTTGGGGGGGGGGGGGGCGTGAAGGATTTTCTGACCAATGAAGAATATATAAGTTGTATTTGAGGAAATTATGAACCTTTTATTTAGTCTGTTAGGTCTTCCTTCTTCCTATATGCTTAGCACTGCTTCATCCTCAAAAAACAAAGACATCAATCTTCTGCAGTCAAAAGTAATCTCACATGACAATCTCTCAGCTAAAGCATCTAAAAATTTGAGGCAGTATGTACTTTATAACGTGGAGTTACACCTCTAGAGAAACAAGACTGAAAATTTTTAACCTTCAAAGCAAATTAGCAGGGAATCCCATCAGGTCGAGTTGATCATCGAATGAAAGGGCAAGAAAAGGGGAAAGAAGACATAAAGCTAGAGAAAATTTAACCTTAGATGAAGACATCAGTAATGATATCTACGGTTAACTATATCCAAGTCCTAGTAACCTCCAGAAATCAAAACATACAACCAATAATTTTTCACCAAAGGGTCTTTTATATTCTATTGATTACCTTCTTCTTGAACCCTAACTGAAGGGGTCTTTCAGATCAAACTCACAGATTATAATCCCGAAAAATGGAGAAGTCAATAGAATTTTCATGGAAATCAACACACTCTCCCAATGATTAATACATTCAGAAATCATTAGAGTTGGGAAGGAAATTATTCAAAGCCACTCTCAAAATAATCAACATCAATTTAAAGAATTCACATGTACCCCTTTCTGGTTGATCTTAAGTTCCTAACTCTACAAAATCTATAAAGAAATCATCAGCTAAACTAAATACAGACTACACAAAATATGCATATGATTAATCCATGGTTGATGAGAATTTTATGATAAATTCGATATTTCCACATGTACATCTCAGGAATCCTGCTAAAATAGGCCTAACTCTAAAAACCCAGTTACAATTAATCAATCCCAACATGATTCGCAGCCATACGACACATAAAACATCATCATTAACAAGTGAAATAAAATTATCAAACCACAAAACCCCATAATCCAATAATTCCATGTATGTAGCTCAAGAAATTCTGCTAAAATTAGGCCTAACCATTTAAACCCAGTTGGAATTAATCAGCTAAAATACGATTCACAAACACATAAAAAGAACAAAGAAAACAAATTTAACCAACAACCAATCAATATCGAAAAAAAAATCTACAAAACCCAATACCTCAATAAACCGTTTCCATGAATCCCTACAGGAACTGGAGACCCCATCACGGCAAGAACGGACGGTCTTGAACTGACCCAGATCAAGCTTCTTGTTGATGAAGCCCACCTGAAAGTAAATCGAATCGGACGGTGGCAAATCGACCATGATCTCGTCCACATCGAACCAGAATAAGAACCGCTGCACCTGAATACCCTTAAGGTCCGTGATGGACCCGTACCCGAGCCGGCCCGTTATTGTCTTGTCGTAGTAGACCAGGTACTCGAATTGCACGTAGCATGGCTTGGCCAAAACGACGACGAACCGGCCGTCGCTCGAGAGGGTGTAGCTGGTGACCGAGTTAGGTAATAGGCCGCTGGGGAGGCCGTATTTAGGGAGGATTTCGTAGACCGTTGGTGGGCTCGGATCAGGGTCGGGTTGAGAGGGAAAAAGAGTTGGCTTAAAGGGAGAAAGCGACGCAATTTTGAAGAAGAAGAAGAAGATGAGAGAAAACAGAGAGAGACCCAGATGGGATTTTGGGTTTTGAGCCATTGTTTCTTTGATTGGTTAGAGAGAGAGACAGAAGAAGATTCTGGGCTTTGCAAGCAGAGAAAATTGGGTTTTATAGAGAGATGTATGTTTGTTTGATGGATTAATGTGGAGAAGGCTGTCTGAAGACTTCTGTGTTTTTTTAAGTAGATTTCTTGTCCAAATGCTATTCCTTTGGGGATCAATGATCCAATAGATAGAGGAAAAAGTTCAGTTAAATTAACCCTTGACTTCAAACAAATTAAGGTTAGAAAATATGAAGTCAAATCCTAGTAAAATTCAAGTTCATAAAATCTAACTTTAATTTTTCTTTCTCTCGTAAATGTGAAATATTTGTTTTCATCGAGTATAAAATCTCTTTTTTATACTTAAATTTGAAATTTCAATAATAATTATTAAATAATATCATTAGTGACTTGAATAATAATTATCTAGATGTTACCAATAATTTTTTAAAAAATTATCAATAAAATTTCTTAAAATTATCAATAAAATTTTCACTTTTATATTATAAGCACGTCAATATTTTTCTCATAAATAACGGATCAACGAGTACGGTATAAAAATATCGATTTTTTAACGTGTTTTAATTTTTATGCTCATATCCGTGTTTTAATAGACAAGTAACGAATCAAAAAAAGTGCGAATTAAAAATCTCACGTCTAATAATTATGAAAGCGGTAAATGATAAAAGTATTCAGTGTACTTTTAATAATAAATTAAACATTTTTTTACACACGAAATAAAATGTCATGTTAATGTGTAAGTGTTAATTAGCTTAATTAATAAAATTATTTGTTGTCGGATTTGTGAGTGAGCTAATCAAAGATTGAAATGAGAAAGAAATGAATATGGTTACTACTCATTGTGTAGTTTAAAAATCTAGTAGATCTCTTTATGAAAAATTATCAAGTGTAATTTATATAGAGTAATTTAATTTTTTTTAAACACAATGAGCATTCTGCTTATCCCAATCTCCTACACATGACAACAACTTTCTTCATCGACATCCATTATAATTTTACAACTATTTTTCAAAGTTGATAATTGTACTCAACAATTAAGATTTTTTATATTTATTATAAGGACGTACAAAAAAATAAATGAAAAAATTAACCTCTATGAAGTCAAACCAAAAAAACCTACAAATATAAGATTTTAACTATCTATGGTTTGGTAAGAAGTTCCTTGTATTATCAATGTTTTACTACTAATTAAGAGTCTTTTGGTTAAAAATAATGTTTTTCTAATGTCATTCAAGTTTCATTAATTAGTGTTCCGCTGTCACTTAACTTAAATGATAAAATTGTTTGTTATCGCACAAGATATTGCAGATTAAACTCTAGTTTACATGAGAAATGAAAAGTATTTTTTTTTATAATGTAACTTATAAGTGGAATTAGTATTTTTTATATCAAAATAAGAAACTAATGTATATTCCATTTGAAGGGATATTTTCAGTAAGGTTATTAATTTAAATATCCTCTTTGGTTTAAAATAAATCAAATGTAAATTACATAGATCTTTTTTGAGGTAACGTATAATTACACATATCTCTTTTGTATTTTTTAAAAAGTCACTTACATCCCTGATAAGAAAGATTAAATTTGATTTCATGTGATTAAACTCTTTTATCAGGGGTGTACGTGAAGTTTTAGAAAATACAATAGAAGTCTGTATAATTATACGTTACTTTAAGGGAAGTCTGTGTAATTTACTCATAAATCAATTGGGTTCTTACATTATAAAGTATATTAAATTTACTCTTACGATCACATTTATGATTAAATTCAAATAAAAAAGTAAATGTGTACACATAATTGATCGATCAAACATATGATTATAATATCATTTTATGTGTCTATACTATATTAAAAAGATGTACACATATTTTTCTATTGAGATTTGAGGTGAATTATGGTAAAAAAAAAGTAATTTAGTACACTTCTATTTTGAAATAATAAATAAGAAGAAAAAAACAAATAATATCACTTTATTTAAAATGAAGCATATGATATTAAAATCATTCCCACTTTTGGCATCCTTGCTACATATGAGCTTATCCACTCTGTGTTTGGTCCCAAATCTCAACGGGATTCTTAACAGACAAGAGGCAATTTTTAGCAGGTCGGTGGGAAGGATGATGTGTATAAAAATTAATGAAGATAAAACCATAAATTTGAAGGGTTAAGACGAACTTAACTGTATTCTAAAATTTTTTCTCAAAATTGAAAGAGCTGAAATCCGATGCGTTTATATTTATAATTATAAAATTCATTTGTTTTTTATATTTGCTCCTTTATTATTGTATGCAGGTGTGGAACTAAGTCGAGCAGTTAAGAAAATTATAAAATTTTTATTTATTTTAAATATTTTAAGTATGAAAATTTAAATGAATTATACAATTTAAAATAAAAAAATCAAACATTAAAATTAATTATAAGTGAATTTCGTTTTCAATTAATCTCTATTAAATGAATTCAATTTTCATTTTGTTCTAAACAGATTCCTAAGAGAGTAAACTTTAAGGACTACAGTCATGAAATTTATTCCAAGTAAAATTTTAAATTTTACTTGATACATGTAAAAATGAACTTTTGCATTTATACAATAGATTGGTTGGATTATCAAAAACACTAAACAACTTTTTAGCTGAAGAATTATTTTATCAAAAACCATTTAAAATATGTAACTATTTTGGTATCATTAAAAAAATGACACGTGATAAAATTTATATTTTTATGATATAAAATATATATTTTATAGTAAAAATATTTTTTTTACCAATGAAATATAAATTTATTATTAAATATATATATTATCGCAAAATATAAAAACAAATCAATTTTTTTTATATCAATAGTAACACCATAAAATATATTTTAACTCTCAACAAAAGTTGTAGTGGGGGTTTTGTAGGCCACTGCAAAAGAAAAGAAAACCCGAAAAAAAGGGGGGGAAGTGGGGTTGAATTGAAGTCTTGTGTTGGTGATCAAACATTAACTGAAATTTATGGAGATAAATCTGACAGAATTCTGTCTCTCAACAAATCAATTTAACACATGTGGGTCCTTTTATTTTCTTTCTTTAAATCGATGAATCGCCTCAAACCTCAACTAACGCTTTAAATTTTAAATCTCAATATGTAAGATTTTTGAAAAAATGAATTATTTTAATTAAATAATTTTATAATGATCACAAAAAATCTTAAACTCTACCTATGAACCACCCTTTAAAGGCTGAGTCATCTTAATTTTCATATATAACTTAGAAAACAAAATGACATATTAATCCTTGAGACTAGACACAGAATAATATAGTTCATAGTATGATACTATTGGTAAATTTAAGATACAATGATATTATTATTAACTAAGGAATCTAAAGAAAACATATATATATATATATATATATATATATATATATATATATATATCAGATAGCATCAAAGATGAGGTATGAAGTGAAAAACCAAACTAAAACTTCATAAACAATCTCAACTCCCAACAACTTCTGTCTCTTTCCACCATCATTCTTCTCGTTAGCTGTTGATGCATTGTTAGTCGAGTTCCCTTTAAATCAAACCAACAAAAAGAAAATTACAAAACATGAAGGATATGTTCTTTCTGTGGTGACTGTTAATTAGGGTGTCTTGGTAAAAAAAAAGAAACAATTTACTTTAACTATAAATTTTGTGGTAAAACATAAGCTTTACAAATAAAATTTATGCGTTCTAGTGGTAAAACGTATGTTTTTTTTTTTATGGTAAATTCATTTTTTTAAATCGGTATTTTAGTTTTTATTATTAAAAATATAAATTTACAACGAAAATATATATTTCTCCACAAAACATAAAGAAGATAAATTGTCTTGTTATTTTACCAAACAGCTTAGAGATCACCTCGTGTTGTTTTTTCTATTTAAATTCCCTTTTCTTTGCATTTTTTAAAATCCAAATACAGCAGATGTGCTTAATTGTAGAATTTTTCATATTTTTCTAAAAACTGATTTTCAAATTCAAAACTTTCCTGAAAAAAATTAAATAATTTTAACCCTAAAAAATTAAGTAAAACAATGTCATCATACATAAAAAAAAAAAATCAAATAACCTAACAAAATTACTTTTGAAAATCAAATAAGACAAAGGAACTTTATATATGTTACCATTGGAAGCTGGAAGACTACCATGCCCCTCAGTGATTTTTGCAAGTCCTTCAAATAACTTGGCATCAGAAGAGTTAGGTGCTAATTGCAAGAGAGCTGAATATATTCACAACCCAAAAGATAAAATAAAAAGGCATCAAATTAGTGATAATATTATTTATATATAACTATAATCACATAAATAAATTATATATATATATATATATATATATATATATATATATATATATATATTGCCACTAATAAAAAGGGCTTTCAGAATCCCAACTCTCTCTCTCTCTCATTCTTTTCATATTCTCCGATTTTACACGCGGAGAAAAGCTAACACGGATCTTCATCTGTAGATTTCGGTATACAGGGAGCTAGAATATGAAAGAAAATTGTAAATATATATCCATGAGTAGCAGAGGACTTACAAACGCACTGTGATATGTTAACTGGTGCATGGCATGCACTAGGAAGGGTAGCTGCAAGAGTAGTATTGATCTTCAAGCCAAGACTTGGATCATTTCTATCTTTAATCAAAATGCAAAGACACTTCATGCTCTTGCCAATCACTTGTTTAATCCCACTGCAACAATCTATGGTAGGGCTTCCTTTACCATCACCACTAACATAAGTAAGACACGGGGCGAGACCCACCAATTGCTCTGTACATTCAGCTCTATCTTGGTTTATATCTGATCTTGCAGACCTAAATAGCATCATCATCAACACTAATAAGATCAAATATGAAAGTTTGGCAATTTTTGAGTCCTCCATATTTGCGAGATTTAGGGGAAAAAAAAAGGAAGAAAAGAGTATGCTAGCTAGAAGTACAAATTAAAGGAGAGATGTGTTGTGCTTTCTTTTGTTGATTTTTTTTGACTTTATATGCTACGAATTAGAGGATGAGAATTGTAGGAATTGGGAAGTGGTGTGGTTTAATTGTGTGGGACAGTGCAATTATTGAGATATTTAATTATTTAGTCTTTGCTCATGGAGACTTCGCATGTGATGGAGTTGCTTTCTCTTTATGAGAAGGAGAGAGAATAATAAATCACACCTATAAAAATGGTAATGCTAATTTTAGAGATTTTTAATATTTTTTTTATTAAAAAGATAATATACAAATATAATGATATACAATGATTTGTTAACAATATACATCTATAATATTATCATATAATCCAAATATATACCGTTGAATACAAATACTACACCAAAAAGCTCTATACGATAATTCTACCGAGCATCTTCGCTTATACCACCCATATATTATAAAGTGTGAGAAAATAACAATAAATTCGACAAATAATTTACAGATCGATAAGAGTCGAATCTCGAACCTTGTGGTTTCAAGGTCTCAATATCGATTTTCTACAATTTTATCTCTGAACCAAAGCTTCATTGACATTGTGGAGTTTTTCTTAAGTACATTGATAATTCTAATATAAATACATGATATCAACTCCTTTTACCCATAAAGAAAACGTTGATTTGAGGAGTTTTCCCAAAACTTCAAATTTATACTACCCATATTATAAAGTGTGAGAAAATAACAATAGATTCGACAAATAATTTACACAGTGGTAGGAGAATTTCAAATCTTGTGGTTCCAAAATCTTATTGTTGATTTTCAACCGTTTTACCCATGAACCAAAGTCTCGTGGGCATTATATATAGAGTTCTTTTAGTACATGAATGATTTTAATTTAAATATATTATAACTCTTTTTATCTATGAAAAAA
Source organism: Bretschneidera sinensis (assembly GCA_023935145.1). Taxonomy (NCBI): domain Eukaryota; kingdom Viridiplantae; phylum Streptophyta; class Magnoliopsida; order Brassicales; family Akaniaceae; genus Bretschneidera; species Bretschneidera sinensis. Next base: position 1,103,931 of record CM043697.1, on the reverse strand, counting down.
TTGTTGATTCAAGAATTTTTCCCAAAACTTCAAAATACCTAAACCCTTCCAAAAAAATTGAAAGGAAAAAAATTTAAAATATAATAAATTGAAAGTTTAATTAGATATTTTATAATATTGTGATTTGAATAAATTTCGTTTTAAATTTTAAAAAAGTTTATATAACAAATCGAATTTTAAAGTTTCTTCCTACTTTAACAAATCAAACCCTCATCCAAACTGAATGGCACAGCATGCAAGTTTGGATTGTGTTAGTTTTGTTGTGTATCTTTTGTTTTTGCGTTGATAGTGTGCATTTGATGGACCTGTAATTACTGTGTCCTTTGATGATTAGCAATAAAATTTACTTATTTTTTTAAAAATAAAATAAAATAAAATTTACATCCAAATATACAAAAACTAAAAACAACACTCCATAACCAGAGAAAGATTACAACGCACAGCTAAAATTTTGAAGCCTTCTTGTTTTTCTCCTCTATCAAAATTGATCCATTTCAGTCATTTAGATTAAGAAAAAAAGCTTGACAGTTTCTAAACAAATTATAATTTGTCTTAATTGCATGTAGGATTGGAATCAAACTCAGTTTTTATAGAATTATTCGAGCTCGAGTTTGAAAATTAATCTCGTATAATTTATCGAGTCGAATTTAAATCCTTAAGGTTCGATTCGAAAGGTTTTCGAATAGTTGGATAATGTATTATTAAATTCAAACACATATTTATTTATTAAAATTATAATTTAATTTTGTTTTGCCAACCCGTGATAATATGGATTATTTTTTCAGTGCATCCGTGAATTTTTTTTGGGATAAATTATTAATTAATTACTTGATTTGATCCCCCCTCTAGACAAAAGGAAAAGATAATTTGTCTCTTACTAATATTATCAGTAGAGGAAAAAAAAATTTGTGATATGATTTATGCCTAACATCCATTAATACTTGATAGACTCAAATTATTTTTTTTTTTCGTTGATAGTAAAGGACAAAAATGTCATTGGAGAGCTTTTGGACTTTTCTCTCCTTTTAACAATTAGACTTGCCATGTGATAACAGATAAGTTTCTAATAATTTTTTTTTATTTTAATTTTTATTTGTCTGTCTAATAAATAAGATAAAAATGATATAGATATACTCAAAACATATACTTCAGACGTAGTAATGCTTTGATGCTTTGTTAAGCCTACACAATTATAGTCACCCAGAAAGTTGCTTGGCAGCGATCGTCTAATGAAGCATATATGGAGATCTTTGCACCACATCATGATTTGCAAACAGATCAGACTAAAGCCAAGGACGTTTGCTTCTCTGTTTTTCACATTTCTTTTTTCTCCCTACAGAAACAAGTTATTCTCTAAGTTTTACATCAATGGCCAAACCCATCAATATTTCCTTTAATTTTTTTTTAATGAGCAAATAACATATCCAAAAGGCTGATAACCATCGTCTTTTAACCCATTCAATGCACAAGAATAACTGTAACCATCGTCTTTATATCAAATAATGTTTCAGTTTAGTTATTGAATTGAACATTTGGGTTTCAATTTGTTTAGATATGTTATTTCAAAATTGATAGTATTTTCATGTATATACTTATCAAATTACATATATTTTAATATATATATATATATATATATAATATTAGGCTGTCAATTTTTTGGTTGGGTTGCTAAGTTCCTAACTGATTTCCTCTGTTTTTTTTATATGTTTTTTTGTAGACTAGTCACTTCTTGTGGACAAATAAGGTATTTTTATTTTTTATTTTATTTTTTTGTTTGTTATGAGTGGTATTGAATACAAAGTTGTAAATTTCACATTGGATAACGTTTCAGTTTATTTATTTAAGTTGAATGTTTTTGTTTCGATATACTGTTTTAAAATTGACAGTATTTTTTAGTATGTACTTATCAAATTACATATATTTTAATATATATATATATATATATATATAAATCATAAAAACAATCACTATTCAAATTTACAAATTAATATTATCTATTTTTTTCTTTAAAATTAATTATAAATCATTTTGTTTTGGTATAAATCCAAATTAGGACTTTGTTATACTATCAAATTATATATCGTGTATATATATATAATTATAATTATAAAAACATATCATAATAAAATAATTATCATTCAAATATTAAATGATAAAGATAATATATCACCCACATCACCAAATTGAAGAGAGAGTGAAAAATTTCAAATTACCCCCTTAAAATTTTAAAAAATACAAAAGAATTAGCTTTATAATATTTCGGTCGAAATACGATGTTTCGACTGAAACGACTTGAAACAAAAAGTGAAATGAAGTATAAAAATGTTTTGTTTTGATTTAGTGTTGAAACTAAAACGTTTCATCAGAAACATAATGAAACTTAAAACTATAATTGAATGTTTTTCTTATGCTCATTATAGGATTTCAAGATTTCATCAATGCTTGACCTCCAAAGTCTTAAGTTAACTTTTGTTTTTTGTGTGTCTCTTAATTTGTTAGTGTTAACCATTAAGAGTTGGTTTGTTAGTGTTAATTAACTGTTTTTTCACATACCTCTTTGTGCACTTGAATGAACCATTCACGTGGAGTGTTTACTGGGAAGAATGAGAGAAAGCTTGGTTGTTCGGTTCAAAGTGGATTATATGAAATTTGGTAGAAATAATGAGAGAAAGCTTGTTGAGTTTCATTTTAGAAATGCTAGACTACTGAGAAATAACCATCTAATTTATGTGATTACATAATTTTGCTCTTTGCAATGATTATATTCCATTGAAAATTGATCTTATTTGTTTTAGTTTTAAAGAATCTAGTTCTGGATTTATGTGGTGTTAAAAAAACATGTTGCATAACTATGTAATATCTTCTGTTTAATAGAGAAGAATATATTCTGAAATGTTTGTTTAGCAAGAATATCTCTAGTTTTCCACAACTTGGAGCCATTATTGATTTGTTGATTTACATTCTAAGGTGAACTTAGGTATATTATATTTTATTTTCTTTCTGTTTATAATTCGTGTGATTGACAGGTTTCAAATAATTCATGTTTCTCGTTTGATTTAAGAATGACTACTCATTCTTCTTCAAATCAACCCAAAATAGTGGAAGATGAAGGTAACATTCACAATGAGTCAGGCAATGACAGTGACAACATTGTTCTTTGCTAAGCCCCCCAATGCTCCTGAAACATAATCAACTTGTAAAATGTTGATTAAAATATTAACCGACTCATTTGGATCGTTTCAATCGATTGAACACCCGGCTGAGCCCCCCAGCACCCTTACAGTATAATAAACACCTAAAGAAAGTTAGAAAAAATGTATTAAGAGAAGTGATAGAGAAACATATTAGCATATTCTCATCTTTGTTTTAAGGCTTACTTTAGGTCATATTTTCATCCATGTTTTAAGGATTACTTTAGGCCATGTTTTCATCCTTGTTTTAAGGATCACTTTAGGCCATGTTTTCATCCATGTTTTAAGGATGACATTTTTCCTTTAACAACATATATATACCCTTAATTGTATAAAATAAATCAAGCAAGCATTTGTACAACTCTTTACTCTCTTCAATTCTCACTTCTCTTCACTCTCTTCAATTCTCACATGGTATCAGAGCGCTCAAGCCACCAAGCTTAAAAACCGATCCTCATATCTTCCTTATATCTCCCTCTCTCTCTCTCTTTTTCTCTTCTCTTTCCCTACCATGTCATCTTCAATCAATTCATCAGATTCATCAAACTCTTCAATCTCCGAAACACCGGTTGTTGTATCAACTGGTACCAACCCTTCTGTACAAACCAACAATCTAATCTCTATCAATACTGCATCCCAAATCCCATTCAAGCTATCTGGAGGTGGTAATTATGCCTCTTGGAGATCTCAATTCTCTAATTTACTGTTTGGTTATGATTTGCTAGGCTATGTCGATGGCACACATACCTGTCCTACATCCACCATCAACATAACTGGAGGAACTGAGTCTGTTCCGAACCCAGATCACAAGAAGTGGCTGCATCAAGATCGTTTAGTACTGCAGGCTATTCAGGCCTCCCTTGCAGGTACCATTGCACCACTTATCTCCACCTGCAAATGCTCTACTGAAGCGTGGAATAAGCTAGAAACAACTTTTGCTAATCATTCGAATACTAGGATGCTCTCCCTTCTTTCCACACTCATGAGGATCTCTCAAGAAGGCACTACCATAGCCGAATACATGCAACACATCAAAACAATTGGTGATGACCTTGCCTTAATTGGGCACCCTCTGAGTGATGCTGAGATTGTCGTTCACACCCTCCATGGCCTCAGTAATGACTATAAAGAACTGAATGCAGCCATACGTACAAGAGAAACGGCTATGACATTCGAAGAGCTTCACGATAAGCTTCTAGATCACGAGACCTTTCTAAAACGAGAAGAAGGGAAGAAAGTGACAACAACAATCACTGCCCAGTACAACCATCATCGCTCCAACAACAATAAAAACAGGCCAGGTTCTGGAAATCATCAAAAGAATAGAATGGGAAACAATAATTATGGGAACAAGTCATTCTTTGGTAATCCACAGACTAACTCTGGAAATCAAGGTTTTCATAACTCGTCCTACTCTCCCCTCAACAACAATTTTTCCTATAACACAGAGGGAAATTTTGCTCCAGCAAGGAACTCACAACATCAACCATGGCGACTAAACAACAACCATGGACAACCTAAGCCAATATGCCAACTCTGTGACAAAATTGGGCACACAGCAAAGGTTTGTCGGTCTCAAGTAAGGCCAAACCACAATCCTAGTTGGCCTCAGGCGAATCACTCGACCATAGCTCAACAATCCAACCGCAACAATTGGCTAGTTGACTCTGGTGCATCGCACCACATTACCTCTGACTTGCAAAACCTCTCTGTTCACTCAGATTACAATGGGAATGAAGACATAATGGTTGGCAACGGTAACGGTATTCCAATATCTCATATTGGTTCTACAAAACTCACATCTTCAAATATCTCATTTAATCTTAATAATGTGTTGTGTGCTCCCCACATCAAAAAGAATTTACTTTCAGTTTCGCAATTTTGCAAACAAAATACCACATCTATTGAATTCTTTCCTGATTCTTTTATTGTGAAGGATTTGAGTACGGGGGCATCCTTGGTGCGAGACCAGAATAAGGACGACGTCTATGAGTGGCCCTCTATGTCATCATCACCATCATGTGCATCTGTTCCAACAACATACACAGTCACCACAACAACTACCGCCGACCTATGGCACCGCCGTCTAGGCCATCCCTCCGAACTACATTTTCTCTACCCGTATCTCAGTCTCTTTCTAGTCATTGTGATTCATGTCTCTGTAATAAAAGTCACAGACTTCCGTTTGGCTTAACAAGTGTGTCTTGTACTTCTCCGTTAAAAATTTTATATACCGACGTTTGGGGACCATCACCAATCATGTCTTATGACAATTTTCGATACTATATAATTTTTGTGGAGTACTTTACAAAATATACTTGGTTCTATCCTATCAAACACAAATCCGATGTTCCCCTCATATTTGACAAATTCAAGAAATTAGACGAAAACTTTTTTCAGTTGAAAATAAAAACAGTCTATTCCGATGGAGGTGGTGAATATCAAAGCTTGGCTCATCACCTATCTCACTTTGGTATTCAACACCTCACATCTCCTCCATATACTCCTCAATTAGTGGGCTCCGCTGAAAGAAAACATCGTCATCTAGTCGAAACTGGTCTCACTTTACTTCACCAAGCCTCACTATCTTTACGGTTCTGGTCTGTAGCATTCCAAACAGCCACCTATTTTATTAACCGTATGCCCACACCAGTCCTTAAGTCCCACTCTCCATTCAAAAAAATATTTCACAAACAACCAAATTATCACAAACTAAAAGTATTTGGCTGTCTGTGCTACCCTTGGCTCCGTCCCTATTCCACTCATAAGCTAGCTCCACGATCAAAACCATGCATATTTATTGGTTATTCACTCTCTCACAATTCCTATATCTGTCTTGATCCATCCACATCAAAAACCTTTATTACACGTCATATCATTTTTATTGAGTCTCAATTTCCCTTTCAAAAACTTTCCATACATGAACCACGAATTAACACAGAATCTCTACATCAATGGTGTCCCTCAAATCTCTCTAATCCTTTCACAAATCTCGAGTCAACATCTCATGAATCTGTCACTCACAATCAGACACCTTCATATCCTTCCCTATCTACATTACATCACATACAATCAAGTTCTCCTCCACCAGCTGCCCCCACTAATACACACTCCTCAAATCATGGTGTTGATGAACAAGAGGATTCTCATGTCACGTCGCCTACCTCTGCCTTGCACCAATCACACTCCCTGGACTCCTCTACAAATCGGGTAAGTCATGATTCCTCTCCTCATTCATCTCCCTCACAGACTGCTCCATCCAAATCGTCCACACCACCAAAAATAACTACCAGGTCCCAACATAATATCTTCAAGCCACGCAAAATACTTGACCCTCACACCACCACCTCCAAAACCGATGAACCTCCTGAACCCACAACATATCTCCAAGCCGAAAAATTCTCTCAATGGCGTAAGACGATGAGTGATGAGTATGACACCCTTCTTAAAAACTCCACATGGACTCTCGTACCCCATCACCACACACAAAACATCATTGGGTGCAAATGGATATTTAAGATTAAGCGGAACCCTAACGGTACTGTTACCCGTCATAAGGCTCGTTTGGTTGCCAAGAGATTCCATCAATGTCCCGGAATTGATTACTCGGATACTTTCAGTCCTGTTGTAAAACCTACAACAATTCGCCTTATTTTAAGTTTAGCGGTCTCCTATGGATGGGACTTGCACCAACTGGACGTTAACAATGCTTTTTTGCAGGGCACACTTTTTGACAATGTTTACATGCAGCAACCTCAAGGCTTCACTCATCCACAGTTTCCTACTTATGTCTGCAAGTTGCACAAGGCCATCTATGGTCTTCGCCAAGCTCCCCGTGCATGGTATCATGAATTACGTGGCTTCCTGCTCTTTCACAAATTTGTGAACTCTAAATCAGATAGTTCTCTGTTTATCTTTCACCATGGACAGACCACACTCTACTTGCTTGTGTACGTTGATGACATCATCATTACAGGCAACAATTTCGTCTCCGTCCAGCAGTTCATTGATCAGTTGGCCAATCGATTCTCCTTGAAGGATCTCTGCCCCTTGTCATATTTTCTGGGTGTTGAGGCTCGCACAACTCCAACTGGTTTGTTCTTGTCGCAGCGAAAGTATGTACTTGACATCCTGCACAAGATGAACATGGCTGATGCTAAAGAGGTTAGCACTCCTCTATCCACCACCGAGTCTCTAACACTCAACGACGGCACCCCTCACCATGATGCTACTCAGTTTCGACAGGTCTTGGGATCACTACAATACCTGTCTTTAACACGGCCTGATATCTCATTTGCAGTCAATAGACTGTCACAGTTCATGCATTGTCTTACCTCACATCATTGGGCCACTGTCAAACGTCTACTGCGGTACCTTAAGGGAACTTTCAATCATGGAATCTTTCTTCACAAAGAATCATGTCCGCAACTCTATGCCTTCTCTGACTCTGATTGGGTAGGAAACATTGACGATCGTACATCCACATCTGCATATGTTGTGTTTCTAGGTGCCTCACCAATCAGTTGGGCTTCCAAAAAGCAACGCACCATTGCTCGCTCATCTACTGAAGCTGAGTACCGTGCCATAGCTTTGACTGCTGCTGAACTAAACTGGATAACTAATCTGCTCCAAGAACTACATGCTCCACCTACAGTTGTACCTACAATTTACTGCGATAATATTGGTGCCACATACTTATGTAAAAATCCGTTTGTTCCACTCACGTATGAAGCACATTGCCATTGACTTTCACTTTGTTCGTGACCAAGTTGTTAATCATCGGTTACGTGTTTCTCATGTTCATACTAATGATCAATTGGCAGACTCACTCACCAAAGCACTTCCTCGAAAACAGTTCTTGCATCATCGGTTCAAGATTGGCATCCGAGATGGGTGCTCCATCTTGCGGGGGCATGATAGAGAAACATATTAGCATATTCTCATCCTTGTTTTAAGGCTTACTTTAGGCCATGTTTTCATTCATGTTTTAAGGATTACTTTAAGCCATGTTTTCATCCATGTTTTAAGGATGACATTTTTCCTTTAACAACCTATATATACCCTTAATTGTATAGAAGAAATCAAGCAAGCATTTGTATAACTCTTTACTCTCTTCAATTCTCACTTCTCTTCACTTTCTTCAATTCTCACAAGAAGCACCTACATTTGGGCAGACATCACTTGGCTTCCAATTTGTGCCATCTGGTGGTGATACATCTGCTTTAATGTGTCCTCTTTTTTTTTTGTTAACAATAGTAAAGATGATCATGCCATGATGAGAGAGGTAACTACACATTTTGTTTTGATGCATGAGTATCCATTTACTGTGATGGAACAAGATGACTTTAACTAATCTTCTGGTGAGGTGTTTAAATCCAATGTATAATATGATCAAATGCAAAACTTTGAAGAATGATTGTGCTAAGGCGTATGAGGCTGAGAAGAAGAAGTTGAAGAATCTCTCAAGAAATTTGAATGATATCAGTATAGCCACTGACACGTGCAAGTCTCAGAATCAGAAAATCAAGTATATAGTTATCACTGGACATTTCATTGATCAAGATTGGAGATCACAAAAGTGTATTTTGAATTTTGTTCACGTTCCTCCTCCTTGATGTGGGGTTGACATAGCTAATGCAATGTTCAAGTGTTTAAAGGATTGAGGAATCGAGAATAAGATATTCACGATGTCAACAATGAAGCAGGTTTAAGAAAATTTAAAAGATGTTTGAAAGATCTACTAAAAAGTTCTTGTTAGGATTTTGGCTCAAATTCTCACAAGGAGGACTTTTAATTGATTTGGAAAAAAAAACTTCTTATTTTCTAATTGCTTATTCTAATAGGAGTATAGTAGTAGTTTACTGTTGGATGATTGCTTGTTCTAGTAGAAATAATAGTAGTTTCCTATGTTTTATGTTATTTTCTTATTAGTATTAAAAAAATATTTTTTGTATAAAAGGGATCCTAGAGAAGTTTTGAGAGACACTCATAATTCCAATATACATTATAAATGAGAGGGGTTTACTACTAAAGCTATAATGAGAGCTTTGGTTATATTAGGTTTTTGGATTATTAAGTAGAGATAAGAGTTACAACTAGAGCTAGGTTGAGAGCTTTGAGTGTATTGGGGCTTTCAAGTTGTGAGAGTTTAACAATTTTATTCTTTCTAAAGTTATAATTGAAGATTAATAAACCGTTTATTGGTGAACGTAGACAAAGAGATTGTCATACCATGTTAAATTGTTGTGTTATTGATATTTGTTTGTTTTTCTTATTTAATTATTGTGATTATTTTTTTATTTAGAATTTGAATAAGTGAATTTTAAAAAGAAATAAATCCTAACAATTATATGGGGTAAATTATTTGATTTTCGGTGTCGCGCACACATTTTAAAATTGCTGATTCAGGATGGTTCTGGTCCGATAGGGAAGATAACTAAAATTCTATGTTATTTTGTTTTTTTGCACATGAAAATATTTGGTAACTGGACAACATTTTTCTTCACATATAATTAATGTCTGTATAGTCTATTTAACGTAAACAACAATTAATGGCCACTATGTAGATAAATCGTACTAATTGATAGATACCTGACATAGTTATCATCTCATATATATATATATATATATATATATATATATATATATATATTATTTTTCTATCACGGGTCGTATGAATTCAAAGTTGTAAATTTTATGTCGGACAATATTTCAGTTTAGTTATTTAAATAAAATATTTTGGTTTTGCTCTGTTTAGGTGTGTCGCTTCAAAATTGACGTTATTTTCAAATAAGTACATATCAAATTACATATATTTTAATATATATATATATATATAATTATGAATATAAATCATAAAAAATCACAATTCAAATATACAAATTAATCCTACTTAATTTTTTGCTTAAAAATTAATTATAAATAATTTTTTTGGTATAAATCAATTTTTTTTGCTTTAACATATTAATAATATTAAATATTAATTAATTTTTTAATCGGTTAAATGGTCAAAACGGTTAAAAAGAAAATTTAACCGTTAAGGACCGATTAATTGATATATCTTATTTGGTTAACCGTTAACTCCATTGACTCCAACCCTCTACGTCTTTTTTTCATGTTTTTCTCTCCCACTATTCCGCTCAGACTTAACTTTTTCACTTTCCTTATCTCTCATATTTTTAACCCATGTTGATTTTCTATGTCTCTCCTTATCTTTTCAATTGTTCTTATTTCTTTTTGGTGATTCTAATCGGATTATTCTTTTCCTAGGGTTTTTGGGCGAGTTCAGTTTTCTAATGGAAAATATGTGACATATTTATAAGTAAGAAAATAATTATTAACTTATTATTTTATCATATAAAATAGTAAATCAACACACACGGAATCTTATACATAATTAATCAAACAGTTTTACTTATAATCATAATGAAAATTAAAGTTAACCAATTTCATTGATATATCTCCATCATTTGCTACATGCCATTGATAAAGTTGTTACATGAAGTTAAGAAGTACAAATACACATGTATTCAAGGATAGCTACAACTTTCTGAATCATCCTTTATTATTCCTTCTAAAATTTGTTATATGTCTGCCATCAGAATGCCATCTAAGTAAGTAGATGTCAATTAAGAATAATCTAGTATAGGCAATGCATCCTTTGCCGTGCTTGTGAGGTCATTGTTAGAATGCTAATTTTGTGAATGATGCTTTGATGCCATTAATGCAAAAATCAGACTGAATTGAAGCCTAATTTTCTTTGTAATCAAGTTTTGATCGGGCAAATCGTTCGATAAAAGTTTGGTTTGATTCAAACTTTAATAACTATTAAGTGAAATTAATTAAAAAAATTGATAAAGAGATTAATGGAAATAAAAAATGATGATAAGATAAAAGAGATTAATTAGATTACTATTGATAGAGTTTTCAAAACTATTTTTGTTTCAAAGAAACATAAATTAAATTAAACACCCAAAAAATTGTTTCTAAAAAATTCAAAAGTTGAAAAAATAAATTTTAAGGATTAAGTTAAATATGTCTTATATAGTCCGTTACGTAAACCTCACAATTATTTTACGAAACAGCTTTTAACTCCATTGTTGTTTTCCAACAATTTGCTTCAAAAACTCTTTCAATAGTCCAAAAATTAAAACTATTCCATGCTTGAGAGGTCAAGAGTATGTTTGGGTAATAGTTTTCAGTTTTCGAAAATGAAAACTGAAAACAATTTTCTGATATTTTATGAAGAAAACATGTTTGGATAACTGTAACTCGAAAGCTGTTTCCAAAACAGAAAACAATGAAATGTTGTTTGGATAATTTTATTTTGAAAACTGTTTTGATACACCTTGTAATTATTTTTAGTTTTGAGTTTAAATTTAAAATCTATATTAATTTTATTTTTCATATTACTAAATACTTAAAAATAATTAATATTATTTTATTTTTAAAATTTTAATATTTTTATATACCAGGAAGAATGAAATAGAGAAGTGAACACTAATTTTAGGGCTATTTTTCAAAAATTATATTAGAAAATACCAATTACAGTTTTTGAATACTGATTTTTTAAAATTATTTTAAAAAATTACTTTTAAAAATTATTTATCAAACATATAAATTTTTTTTTAAAAACTGTCTCTAAACATAGGCCAAATATTCCGTGCTTGTGAGGTCAAAGTGTTCGAATTCTATATATTTATGTCAATGATGCATCAATGCCATTAATGCAATAATCAGATTGAATTGAAATTTCATATTTAAAGCCTGATTTTGTTGCTACTATATGTTCGTACGTGTATCCTCGAAGCCCAATACTCTTTATAAAATATCTTTCTCAATTAATGCTGTAAGGGTGTATTTAGTTAGAGGGACTAAAGTAAAGTAATATTATTTTAATTTTATATAAATAGTTATATTTGGTTGAAGAGGTTTATTGTTTATGTTGGATTGAGATGAGATAAAGTTTATCATAATTTGATATTTTTTGTCCCACCCTTCCCATGAGATAGAATTAATCCCATCATTTTGGGACTAGTTTTTTTTTGTAATTCCACTTTTGCCCTTTAGTAATAATAATAATTAATTTTTTAGTGTTATTAATATAATAATAAAAGTAATAATTATTACAATTACTATAATATTATAATAATAAAGAAAATTGCGAAATTTAAGGTTTGTGAAGAAATAAGATTGTGGAGGATGATGGAGAGTAAATGGTAGAATAGTCTTTTGATTTATTATCCACTTTAATATCAATTAGCCAATTCCATGAACCATGTATAAGATTAAGATAGTAACACTTTAATCTTTTGTAATCTTATCCCATTATAATCCCAATTCTATCATGCTATAATTCTGTCAATGAATCAAACGAACCCTAAATGTATTATAGCGATATTACCAAAGCTATATGTCTTTTTATATAGGTATAAATAGATCAGATTCAACTTCGATTAAGGTATATTCAAATTCATTTATAAAAGTTTTATCAAATCGAGTTTAGATCAAATTATTTTATCTATATTTGAAAGCTTAATCCATATTTTGATCCATTGAAATTCGGATTATAATCGCATTACTTAACATATATTTTTCAAACTATTACATTACAAAATACTAAAACATATATTAATATAAATGAAATATATAATTTTAAAAAATATATTTATTTTTTTACAAATATGTATATTTTAAATAAGTAATATAGCATACTTGAAAAGGTACTAACTTATAACACATGCATATTTCTAAATTATAAAAACACACATATATATATATATACACGCAATACATACCACTCCTATATAATAACATTAAAGTTAGATCGGGTTAAATAAGAGTGGATCAAGATATGTCCAAATTTGTTTTATTTGATAGATAGATTAACGGATCAAAATCTCTATCCATATTTAAATATATGGATTGGATTTGAATAAAAAATTTGATCCATTAACATGTTTATATACGCAGTTAGGCACACATGCATGGTCAGAACCATAAATAAAATATCTTGATCAAATATATTTTTGATTATTAAATTATGGGTTGAGTTTTATTTTGATCTCTCTTCTCTCAAATGTACTAATTTTAACCTACATTAAAGAGTAGAGTCATGTGATTTCTACATAAAATGGCATGCGGTAGTTTATTATTTGTTCAATATGTATATAAAGTTTATTGTTTCACTGTTAAATGGTATGAGAAGAGAAAAAAAATATTTTATTTTCATTCAAAAGTGAGATAAACTCTTATACTATGTATCTCTCGTGATAATTTTTTTTACTTACCACAACTTGGATTTATAACAAACTTATTGTAACCCCACTTCTTTAATACTTGATTGATTAACACAGCGAAGCGGCAGCCTTATGTGCATCCATACCAACGACCTAAGTACCATATCCTGCAGCTGCACGTTTTTCTGAAGCTATCTTGAAGCCTACTTGCAGATGCTTTAATATCATTCTAAAGCCAGCTTGTAATGGGCCAATATGTTGGCAAAATGTTACCCATTTCTCCTCTTGTGCACCATATGTAGCTTGTGAAATGACTAGCTTCTATGGACCATGTAATGGACAATGTGGGCTTGAAATATTTTGTCAGTCTATTTTTTTTTTTTTCAATTTAAACTTTTAAGATCATGAATTAAAATGGTATTAAAAATAAAAAATTTTGTACTTGAATCTCAATGATTTCTTATTTTTTTATAATAAATATTTGATTTGATTTTTGATTTGGTTTTCATTTCAAGCTTTACGTGTTAAGCCAATTGTATCTCTAAAGTCTATGTATGAGGGGATTGTTAAGCTGTGTGAGAACTTAATGCAATTCTCAAAGAATCGAAAAAGTTTATTAATAATCATGAAAAAATTAAATAGTAATTATTTTAATTTTTAAAAAAAAAATCTAAATATCGAAATTATTATTTATTTTTTTAATTATTAGTGAATTTTTTTGATTCCGTAACTACCATAAAACCGAATTCATAATATCACCATTCTATGTAAAATCTTGGTCTAATTGGTGCTTGCTCAATAATTGTATTCCTTTACTTTGCTAGTTTAAGTTTTAGACAACACGTTAAGTGAAATTGAGACGAAAATATATTTTCTTTTAATACTAAAATGGTTGAATAAAACTATAATTCCACGTCAATTTCAATTTCAAACTTTAATTACAGATAACTAAACCTAACGTAAAATGTAACCACATCCATTTTTTTGGATTTAATTGGTGCAACATTTTGACCTAAAGGTAAATTGTATAGTTTCAAAACGTTGAGGACAAAATTGATTAATGAGGAAAAGGTGAAGGACGCAAACAGTATGTTAGCCAAAAAAACAACCCATCTTCGTCTTCCTAATGTTCACTTCAATTTCAAAGAATTACTCGATTCCAACACCCCCGGCCCCCCAGAATGGCAGGAAACATGAAACCCACACCAAAAGAGACCCAAAAATCCATAATAATCAAATTAGCAATCATTTCAAGACTTCTCCTGCTAACCCTTATCCTTTTGTGGCGCAGCCTTGTCTCCCCCTACGACACCTCCGCTCCAATCAACCCCACCTGCCTCCTCTCTACCCACGAACCCTCGCCTCCCTCCTACCCTTCTCCTCCTCTACTGCCATCCCTCGGCTCCGCCATCGAGAACGGCGTCGTTTGGGACAGTGTTTACTTCGTCCGCATCGCGCAGTGCGGCAGCTACGAGTACGAGCAGTCCTACGCTTTCTTACCTTTGCTTCCCGTTTGCATTTCTATCTTATCACGCACAGGTTGTAGAACGTTAAACAACATAGTTATCAGATGCTGTTTTTATTGGATTTTTTATTTGTTGTTGGTGGGTTTAGTTGTTTATTGGTGTTTTTGGTATTGGTTTTGGTTTCAGTTTTTGCGCCGTTGGTTCCGGTGATTGGGTACAGGGCAGTGTTGGCGTTCTCGGGGTACATTGTTAGCAATGTTGCTTTTGTGGTCGCGGCGGTTTATTTCTATAGGTAATGTTGTTTGATATGCTTATTTCCTTTTCCTTCATTTTAATTTGAATGAAATTCGAGTTCATTTAGCTTTTTTTTTAAAGTAAATTGGCAGTGAAAGAGACGATTCTGTTTGGCATTTATTGGATTGTGAGCTTAAAACAATTTGGATTTAATGAAAATTTGCCTATGCGGGTCTCAGACTCTGCTATTCGACGAGATTTTAATTCGAATGCCATATTAATCTGAAAATAGCATAATTGAAAAAATTGCTCCATGGTGGGTAAATGAAAGCACTCTCAACTGTTTTCCTTATATCTTGAACATTTTGGATGAACTTTATTTGCAATTAGATACCTCAAGTGTTTAGTGCTTTTGCATTCTGTTCTTTACTTAGGGTTTGGACCCTGGATCAGATGCACCATTTTGAAGTTCAGGGATTTCTGTTTTATTAGCCATTTTGTTAAACATATACTAACTTTTATATGGTTATTGCCGTCAATGTTGCAGATGCCAATGTTGTCATTGTTTGTGACTTTGTGTATCTTAAAAGTTAAAAAGAGTATTTTGTCAGGCTACTAAGATTCTGGTCACATTGATTGTATTACTTATTAGATGCTCGAACCAATGGTATTTGTTGACAAATGACAGTGTTATGACAGTTTCTAAATATGCCACATTGACTCTGAAATTATCTTTAGAATCATTTCATTAGACAATTGAATCTGCAATCAACTGAACTTGGTTTTATTTTTTTAATGATCATTTGAGTAGCGTTAGCTTTGAATTACTGCATCACATTTATTTTGATTTAGAACTTCTGACTGCTGTCCTTTCCTTTCTCATTCTAACAGGCTTTCAGTTACTATCTTGAACGACCCTGAGGCAGCGTTTCGGGCGACAATACTGTTCTGCTTCAACCCAGCGTCCATATTTTATTCCTCAATGTAATTCCATCATACTTTTAATATTGAATTGCTCCCCTGCCCCCAAAAATAAAAAAGAAAAAAAGAAAAAGGAATGCATCCAATTGAATATAGTGCTTATCTTTTTCTTGCAATTGCAGATATTCAGAGAGTCTGTATGCTCTATTTGCAGTTGGAGGAATCTACCACCTAATATCTGGTGCAAACAATACTGCTGTTCTTTGGTTTGCTCTCTCTGGTTGTGCAAGGTCTAATGGAGTACTTAATGCTGGCTATTTCTGTTTTCAGACTATGCATCGTGCATATGATGCTGTATTTCTGAAAAAGCGTGTTAATGTAAGTTACTAGTTTGTTTGAGTTGCTTATTCCACTATAGTTTAAGTATTACTTTTGTTTCTACGGACATATCTGTGTTTCTGTTGAGTGGCGATAAATGATTGCTTTAAAGTTAGATAATTTGGAGAGTAAAGCTGCATGATTAATAGAATAATACATCCACTGTGGAAATCTTGCCTGTCTGTAGGTCTTAAATATGTTTATTATGGTGTGTTATAAACATGTGTGCAGATTACATGATTAGTGTCCAATGATTAAGATATAATAACCTTAATTACATATATGCATATCATAGTTCAAGATATATAATTAAACATAGAATGAATTATAAAAAAAAAGAATTAAACATGGAATACTCTATTGGTAGAAACACCTTGAGTCTGAGCAGATTAAAAATGCATGCAAATACATATTTGGTTCTAAATATATGAGTGACACACACTTTTATACCTCATTGAAGTTAGATTATACATATAGCTTACTTCTAGGTAAGTTTTGGACCATTGCTCCTTGCATTTAAGCTTTAATCTTACTTGGAATTCATTATCGGAATAGCATTTGGTAATTTCCTATAAGATCATTTTGTATAATCTTAATTCTAAATTTCTTAAAACTTTTTTATTAAGATGCTGTTCTTTGTAATTTGAAGTTATGATGACGGTTTCTTTACTTTTGTGCATTCAATCTTACTATCAGTGAATTGCATGCACTATATCAAATGTGTTCTTATACTAATCTGTTTATTCATGCAATCTGGTGTTTGGCAAGTGTGAAACATGCACAGTTAAGTTCCATTTTTTTTTTTAAATTTCAAATCTTTTGGCTGTTTAGTGTGCGAAGTTGCACTTAATTTTCTATTGATGCATAGGAGAATGTGATATCCTTAGTAATTATTGCTGTGCCAGTTAGCAATGCAGGTACTTATAACTGGGGCTTTGCGCTGTATATGTATTTTTGTTCCATTTGTTGCTTTTCAAGCATATGGATACTACAATATCTGCCTTGGACGTTCTCAAGATGAAATGAGGCCTTGGTGCAGAGCAAGGGTACCTTTGCTGTATAATTTTATTCAAAGTCATTATTGGTATGTTTATTTTGACTATTGATAATGTTTTCCTCTTTATTACCCTCCTTTTCATTTTTCCATGTGTTAATACTGCCCCTTGATTTACTTATGAAAAAAAATGTCACCCCTTGGTTTAGCTAAATATATGCAATCCTATGTACTTATACTTTAGTTTTCATATTGTCACTCTATGTAAATAGTTTCTCCAGAGCAAAAATAGGGAATAATTACTTGCTTGGTGACTTTTGGAGCATTATCAGCGTTACTAGTTCCATGCTGATTGGCAAATGAATTTTATCTGATTAATGTTTTTATTTGATATATATTATAGAATTTAGTGTGATCCAAATTAGGAATATTGTTTGCTGAAGTGCCATTGGTTTTCCTTTTATAGGTTTCGGTACAGATTGGATTTTTTTTTTATGATAACCAGCAATTTTTTTAGCATGAGCTTTACTGAACTAGCTTCATGAACACTTGTAATCATTCATTTTGCTATACACTATCCAGAAAAAAGAAACGAAAAGCGAGAAATAATTGAAGTGGATACCAATGTTGAAACATTTCTTTTGATGTTTTTTTTGGATGCCAGGGGAGTAGGTTTCTTGAGATACTTCAAATTTAAACAGTTGCCAAACTTTCTACTTGCATCACCGATATTGTCTTTGGCGGTTTGCTCAATTGTACATTATGTGAAATTGCGGCCTGAACTTTCTCTTTCACTGGGTTTTCGAGCTAGTAACAAGGAAAAGAATTCTGCAGCTATCCTATTCTCTTTGGAGGCTATCCCAGAATCTAATGGTGCCTGCATTTCAGAGAAACCTTCCTCCAAGATGCTAGGTATTTACCTTTAAAACATTAATTGGCTTGCAAGTGACAAGTTGTACTTTCTCTTTCTCAACTGAGCTATTGTTGGGATGATGTACTTTGGTCTCGTTTCTATGGCTAGGGTTATGGTTTCTCCCTTTCTAATACTTTCTAAGTTCCCTTCTATTTTATTTTTTCTCTTCATCTTTTGTTGTGGTCTTTGGTCTGTTAAACAATTACATTCCCTGTGTGTGTGAGAGAGGCTACATGTACCAAGGGAAAGGTGTGTGAATCAGTGCCCTTGACCTTGAATTGCCAAAGTGGCTGTAGCTAGATCAAATAGCTGAGAAGTTTACTGGCTGGTTGTTGTGAGAGATTTATTTCAAAATCTCTGTCAACTGATCTGCTTACTGAGCTTCTCACATTCATGATTTTTTTTTTTTTTTTTTTTGGGGGGGGGGGGGGTTCATTCTTGTAAATTTTTTTATTGTGATGAGAAGGGGAGAAGAGTAAAATGGCATAAGATTTAGCCATTTTAAGAGGCCCTTCTCTTATATCAACGATAACAAGGGCACCTTCCAGGCAATATGCTTTGATTTCCCAGCAGTTTGCGTCTATCGGTGCCTATATATCTTTGCTTTGCTACCATATTTTTCATTACTTATAAAAAAATACAGTTATCAATGCTGCCTCTGGCTGTTTTTTTACGTGAAAGTAGATAACTGCAATGTCATGTTTATAATGATATTTATTTTAAGAAACTATTGCTTCTGAAGTTTGAGAGCATATAATATGTTTATACTAATTATAAACTGACATTTCACGTGTTATGTCATGTCTTAGGCACCTATTGTGGGTCTAGTTGGCTAGTAAATAACAATGCAATTAGCATTTGTTGATCTCACATCACTTGTATTATTGTTAGGTCCATGTCTTTAAGTTAGTTGGTGCATTAAACCGGTTGAAAAAATGTCTGCAGGTACAGCTTAGTTTTTTTTTTCTTGATAAATTTTATTTTCTCTCTAGTTTCCACGTTCTTTTTCATTCTAGTTTCCACATTTTTTTTTCATTTTAGGTCAAGGAGTTAGCTTAAGCTTAACCTTGTCCTTGTTGGATGCATATAATGTCCTTGTTACATGAAGTTTCTCTGTGTGTGTATGAGGCCACATGTACCAAGGGAAGGGTGTGTGACTCAGTACCCTTGATCTTGAATTGCCAAAATGGCTGTAGCCAGATCAAACAACTGAATAGTTTACTGGCCGGTTGTGAGAGATTTACCTCAAAATCTCCGTTGACTAATCTGCTTACCGAGCTTCTCACTTTCATTTTAACGACCTATTGCTTTTGAAGTTTGACACCAAATAATATGTTAATGCTAATTAACTGAAATGTCACATTTATATCGTGTTAGGCACCTATTGTCTGTCTTGTAGGCTAGTAAATACCAATGCAATTAGCATTTGTTGATCCTACATCACTATATATTAGTGTTAGGTCCATGTCTTTTCATGTTAGTGGGTGCATTAAACTGGTGCAGAAAGAATGTTTGCAAGTACTGCTTCCTGGCTTGATAATTTATTTTCCTCTAGTTTCCGCAGTTTTGTGTTTTTTGTTCCTTTTCATTTTAGGTGGAGGAATCAGCCTTAAGCTTAACCTTCTCCTTGTTACAGGCGTAACATGACACTGTTACATGAATCTCTCTGTGTGTGTTTGAGGCTACATGTACCAAGGAAGGGTGTTTGAAAATCAGTGCCCTTGATCTTGAATTGCCAAAGCGGCTGTAGCCAGATTAAACGGCTGAGCAGTATACTGGCCGGTTGGGGGGATTCATGGCATAGGATTTAGCCAATTTTAAGAGGCTCTTCTCTTATGTCAACCATATAAAAATTTGCTTTGATCTCTGAGCAGTTTGCGTCTATCGGAACCTATATATCTTTGCTTTGCTTTCATATTTTTTTGTTACTTATCAAATAAAATAAAGTTTTCAAAGCTGTGTTACTGACTGGATTATCAATTTAAGCGGGTTTGTAGTTATATGAATACACACTAACCGACAAATTTCAACTATATATAGGCAGAAGCATTTAACACGGGCTGTACTGAACTAGGATGTGTTTTTTGGTGCTTTGATAACTGATCTCGTGTATCATGCTCATATCTTACTATCTTTCTAGGTAGATATTAGCTTTTTTTGGCAGCATAGAGATAATTTTTAACAATTTATTGTTTTGAAAACAGAAAATCAAAATCTTAGGCAGAGGAAGCAAATGAGTAAAGGAGGGGATCCTGCTGCATCGCCTGTCAAATATGAATCACTGTCAGAGTCAGGATACTTGTCTGCCTCTGTTCTGCCATTTATTATACACCTTGGTTTCATGGCGGCTGCGGCTTTTTTCGTCATGCATGTGCAGGTTAGACCTTTACTTGTTGACATGTAATTTTCTTTAATATGCTTAAGGCTATGAAGTTAATGAAATCTGAGTGGTACGATGCATTCACACTGGACATCTTGTCCTTTTCTTTTATCCAATTTTTTTCTGGACTATTCGAAGTACGACTTGATAGCTCCTCCTAATTATAGTCTTTTGATGAGATGTAGCAAATTATTGGGTTAGGTGCTGTTATTTTAAATTCATGATGCCTTCCAAGATGTAAAATCTGTTGGGCCAAATATTATTCTTATTTTAATTTTGTTAAGATCAGCATGCTACTCATTAGAATGACTTTCAAAATTTCCAGAACAGTAAATTTCCATTTCAACTAGTTTTTTATGGAAGTTTTTTCAATTTCAGATATCTATATTGCGGCTTGAATGGTTGAGTATTATCGTGTATCACGATTTCTGATTGTTGACAACTGACAGGTTGCTACACGCTTCTTGTCAGCCAGCCCTCCACTTTATTGGTTTGCCTCGTACTTGATGGTATCTCCTGGTATGGGTAAGGGTTGGGGATATATGATTTGGGCATACTGTGCAGCTTACATCCTTCTTGGCAGTTTGCTCTTTTCGAACTTTTACCCTTTCACTTGAAAAAGCCTTGGTGGTGGTTCTTTTGACATGCAAACCAAGAGCTTTCCGCTGCTTATGAGTTCTTGCTACATTTCTCAGTGAAGATTGGCTGCATCTACCAACATGCACTACTCTCAAGGCTGTTCTCTGGTTATGTCAAAAGCGCACACAATAAAAGCTCGTTAGGTTTTTTCAAGTGGAACAGCCACGTTCAATGCATCAAGTGGTCATGATAGTAACCAAAATAGCTCTGAACCTCTGGCAATCTTGCTCCTGTTTTTGTTATTTGGAGTAAATTTTTTATTTGATATAATATATCAGTAAATTGTTTTTGATTGTGGAATTCATGGCTGTAGATAGAGGAAGATGCTAGAAGAAAAATTGTAATACTGATTTCTATCAGTTCAAGGATCCGTAATGTCATTATTCCGTGCCTTTCAATCTTAAGGATCTCATCTGTTATAGTAAGGAGAGTTTTTTCTTCTTCTTTTCATTGTTAACTTTAAGGAAGAGTGGGAGGTAGGAATGAAAGAAAAGAAAAGTGAGCAGTGTGTTTTTTATTGTTTAATAGGAAAAATAAGTGGGAAAATTGATATTCTCCTCTCTTTTGTAGGATTGATATATTTTTTTATGTATAATTCACAATTTTTTTCAAATTGGGATATTGAGAATATAAAAGTTAAAAATAAATCATTTTTTATTCTTATTTTGCATTCTCTTTGTTATATACATGATGGAAAGATTATCTGTTTTTGTTTCTTTTCACTTGTCTTTCTTTACAAATTTCTCTCTTATCAATCATCATTTAAATCTTTTGATCTCCAATCTTTACACGAAAGAAGTAACCATGATATCATCTTCATGGATTTTTTTGCTAATATTCATTTTTAACACTATTGCTTTTGAAGTTGAGAGAGCACAAATACAAATAATTACTAAATTCTACTATGATTAATAATAATTGATTAAATTTTTCTAATCATTATAACAATATAAAAATAGAAAATTGTATCTATAATTTATGCATAGTAATATAATATTAAAATATACATTCCGAAGATCTCTCTTATTACTAGTTTTCTTTTGAAAGGATTAGGATCTTCGGGTAACTTAGGAATTTTTTTTTTTAAATAAACTATTTGATGAATGTCATGTCAATATTATGGATAATGTGATATTTATCCTATTGATTTTTTTTTTCTTCAAATTACCGAAGAGTAATTTCTAAACTTGTAGTAGCATATAACATGGGTTTGAATCTTAGGGTTAGTACTAAAATGTCTATGGGCCGAACCTTTGGCCCAATAAATGTCCAAAAAAGTCGGCCTTTTTCTTCTTAATTGGGCGTATTGAAAATCAGAAGCTTCCCTATCATTTGCTGCTTGTCTACTTCGCTCCCAGCACAGAAGAGACTTGAGAAGGGAGCATTTTCGTGCTCACGTTAAAAAAACGCATCGTTTTGAGGTCGCCTGCTATGCACTCCTAAATCTTTAAAACCCTAGGTACTCTTTCTCTCTCTCGCTCTCTCGATCGCATGTGTATTTATGTGTATGACTTCACTTCAAGGTAAGTGCTGCGAATAACTGTCTTTCTTTTTTTCTGAAACCCTGTTTGGCTGCTGAGAAATTTGAGGACAAGAAAATGAAGCTTTCCGTATTGGGGATACGTTGTTTCAACTAGGTGAGATACTGGTAGCGCTAGTAAGCTTTATCAAGATTAGAGCTTTATAAGTCCCTATTAGGCTATTATGTTTATTTTCAGGGAATTGAGTATGATAAATATAGGTGTCATATCCTTGAAAAAATGAATTTTTAATTTTATACCACTTGTTTGCTCATTTAATTTAATGAGGTTAGTTGAGTATGATTGATTTAGGATGGTAACCTTGCTCTAAATTTTTTTTACGTATTTCGTGTTAATATGGTATTGCTTATTACATTAGGACAAGATTTCCCTCTGTTTATTTCTGTCCATGTTATTTTACCAGTTTTGTGGGATTGAAGTTCATGGCATAGCGATCTTTCAAAAAAACTTCGTTTATCATGTTGCCATGAAAAAACCTATCATGTTGCATTTTGAGGGTCTGTTGTAATGAAGTTAAATACTAGGTTTTTTCATGGTTGATGAACATAGGTTTTGAGGGTCTGTTGTAATGAAGCTAAAGACTAGACTAAGCTGCTTCTTAATGCACCTCAACCACTGGAGAGGATCAGATTAAGTTAATTTAATCTTTGCCTTCAAAGAAGTCACACAAGCAGAGTTGAAAAATTTTAAGTTCCTTTCGTAGGCTATAGGAAAGTTCATGCAAATTATGCTGACAGTATGGTCAATTTGGTCCTTGTAATCTTCTTTTATTCTAGTGATTTTTATACCTAAATTTTTAACCCCTTTATTTGAGGTACACAGAGGATCAGCGAATGGGATTCTTTGGGTTCTGGTTTTAGTCAGAATAGGTGACCAAATAATAGTAGTTTTTTAGTTTAGGTATGTTGAAAGGGGTATTTTTATGATTTTCTTTCTCCGATAAGTAGTATTTTTATTATATTCTATTTCTAATGCAGTTCGAGACTTCATGGAATTTTGTTGGAGCTGTGAGTCTCATTTAGTTGTGCCATCCAATGGTTTTATCCGTTTTCTAAGGCAGTTTATGCTTGAGATAATTGCTAAAACTTTGAACATTTTCATCTGTCTTTGTGATAAATTCTTTGACATGAGTTATGTGACAACCTTTGAAGATTGATCCTCAAACCATGACTTATTTTGTAAATATGCCGAATCTAGGTTAGGGCTCAGTGGGAAGGTGTTTGCAGAAAGGGATGAGTGCAAAGGCTGACCAGACATCTCCAGTTGAACCTCGGAGTGCTAAGATGTCTTCCACTGCGTTGACTAGTGGTCCAAAGATCTCTATGTTTGCGGCTAGGTCTGGATTTGTTATACCGAAAAACAAACTGTCTGGTTCAATGGTTCCGGTCTCCCGAGGAGGTAAAAAGCCAGCAGGCAATGATGCAGCCAATGATGAGAGTACAAACCAGGTGCAGAGGAAAACAAAATGGGGCCCTGATTTGACACAAGATGCTGCTGTCAGAAAGGGAAGAGTTTTAGCTTACCAGGTATCTTAGAGAGGCTTTGCAAGTGATTTGCCAATCTCATCTTACTCCATAACAATTATTTTCTTAGATTAGTACCATAATTTTTTAATCAAAATTTTGGAACTGTAAAATAAATTAGTGTTCACCACCCCTTCGTTTGTTTTAAATTCTGAATTTATAGTGGGTTGGAGGCATTTGTAGCCCCAATTTGTGGGAGGAATATATATATTGCTCAGCTAGTGGCAATTGAAGATTTCCCTTTTCCCATTGGGTGCTAAAATGTCAGCGTCTTCCGTGTGAATGGCTCACATGGAAGCTTCCCCTTCCAGGTGCCACTAAGTGATATTACTACCTTTGTGGTGGTACCAATTTTGAGCAGACTCGGGTGGATCAAATTACACAACAGCTGAAATCAGGAACTCTGGAGGTCAAGGACAATCAAGTCTCACCCTCGGCTGCTCAGGATGCAGATGACAAATCTTCCAATTCTCAAGTTGATAGTGAGGTGAATCACCATTGATGTTGCATTTTCTTTTGTTTTCTTTGTATGATATTGATTGGAGGATAGTTTTTGTTCACGTCTTAATTAAATTTTTAATTTTCTGATGTCCTACACTATGATTTGTGGATATAGAAATTAGAACTTTTGGAGCTTGAAAGGCGGGAAGCTATCGGTATGCCTGGCTACTTTCCTAGATTACATTCTCCTTTTTCCTTGTATTTTGTGCGGCGTAATTATGTTTCTCTTGAATTTACAGGTGAAATACTAAAGCTAAATCCAAGCTACAAGGCCCCGCCGGATTATAAGCCCTTGATGAAAGTGGCAAGAGTTCCTATCCCTGTATGTCCTTTTTTTGATACTGGCACTCTATTGTACTTGGTTGTTTTCTATTAGTTAATTATTCCACTAAGAGAACAATATCTCATTTGAAAAAATTCCCTTCATGCGTAGAAGGTTTCATTTTGTACTTTGTAGTAATCATCATAGTTCTATAAAGATTATTTTTGAAGTAATCATTATAGTTGAATAAAGATGATGTTGGACTGCCAACGCATAGCCTTTTGATCTCGATGTCCTAGTTTTAAATCCTAGGTTTTTTTTTATTTTAGTAGAGTGATTTTTAACATAAAGGTCTCCTAAAATCTTGATTTGAGTTGTATGTGAATTTAGAAAAACAAAAAATTGCTTGTAGTTTCAGTGGTGCTTTTTTGGAGAGGTTTACATGTCAAAAGCTTTTCGACATTGATGAATTAGTGGTAGAATCCTAGTAGAATAGCTAATTGATGTCAGACCGTTGCAAACTCTTACATGACTATATATGCTAGCATTCAGTACCATGAATTGCATGTATTAGATATATTGCTCCCGAGGTGTCACATCACTCAAACGCATTGTCAAGTGCCAATTGTGATTTAAAAGATTGTTGTGTGAACTTTCGCTGTTGTAGCCAAGCTGTTGCTTTCCATTATCCCATTTTCTCCCATGATTAACATAACACAAAAACATTTATGATTGGTGCTAGTAGGTACTGATGCAGCCTTGTGGATTTTGTCTTTGCAGGTCAAAGAATACTCTGAATTTAACTTTGTTGGCCTCATATTTGGGCCTGGAGGTGACACGCAGAAGCGATTAGAAAAAGTAAGTTGTTCTGTTGATGCCATCATGTGCTATCTAGGGGCGGATTCGAGCTGAATCGAGTTCGAATACTAAGGTATTCGAGGTCAGCTCAATCTTAAATGAACAGGCTCGAGTTCGAGATCGAGCTCGAAAATTGGGCTCGAGCTCGAGTTTGATAAATTTTATCTCGAGCTCGATAACAATCGAGCCTATTTGAGCTCAAGCTTGAGTCTTGGATTGGCCGTTCGAGTTCAAGCTCGAGCTCGAATTATAATTTTAATAAATAAAAATATTAAATAAATATTTGTTTGAGCTCGAGCTCGATAATACTTTATCGAACTGTTCGAGAGCCTTTCGAGCCGAACCTTAAGGGCATGTTTGGGTAACAGTTTTCTGATGTTTTCTGAAGAAAACATGTTTGGATAACTGTAACTCGAAAATTGTTTCCAAAACAGAAAACAATGAATTGTTGTTTGGATGATCTTATTTTGAAAACTGCTTTGATACGCCGTGTGATTATTTTTAGTTTTGAGTTTAAATTTAAAATCTATATTAATTTTATTTATCATATTTACTAAATATTTAAAAATAATTAATATAATTTTATTTTCAAAATTTTAATATTTTTTATAAATCATGGAGAAAGAATGAAACAGAGCAGTGAACACTGATTTTAGGACTATTTTCAAAAATTATGTCAGAAAACATCAATTTGGAGTTTTCAGAAAACAGTTTTTGAAAACTGGTTTTTTGAAAATTGCTTTTGAAAACTGTTTGCCAAATATTGAAAAGAGTTTTTGAAAACTGAACAGTTTTCGAGTTCAGTTTTCGAAAACAAAACAGTTTTCAAAAACTGTTTCCAAACATAGTCTAAGGTATTAGAGCTCGGCTCGATCAGCGTTTGAGCCTAAGTTTCAGGCTCAATTTCGATCGAGCCACGCTTTGATCGAGCTTGAGCTCGAATAGTTCGATAAAAGCTCGGCTCGATTCCAGCCCTAGTGCTAACCCTTAGGCAGGGTGCTTCTCAGCATTATAAGTTTTACCAATTATGTTTACTATTTGAAGATTCCGATGGTCTCTTTTTTCGAGTAATTATTTTCGCTCTGTGAATCAGGAAACTGGAGCCAAAATACAAGTTTATGGTACTAAAGCAAACATGGGAGAGAAGGTAATTCGTTGACCTGATAAGAATTTATCATCATGAACCATGGAACTTCTTCTAATAGAAAAAGGAAAAAAATATAATCATTGAATTCACTAGATAATTGAAGAGCTTCAACCATTCTGTTTCCTTATTCACTGAATTATCATTAAATGTCTCACACAAGAAAGATCTCGAAATATTTGCTTCAACTTTCATCAAATTCTCAAGAGCCCAGAAACTTTGTTGAATTGTTTCTACGTTTTATCTTCATAATTTCCAGGTTGAAATTTCTCCACCTGACGGAAATGAGATCCAGGGTACTTATGAAGAGTTATATGTAAACATATCAGCAGAGACATTTGAGAAAGTTGATGCAGCAGTTGCCGTAATTGAATTGCTAGTTACTTCAGCATCAGTGAGTTTCAGTAATTCGAAGAAGCTATTTACTTATGGTCATTCACTATATTTTAAAGTTCATCATTTACAGGTTCTCTTTTGTTACTTCGTATGTGTTGCTGTTGTGTGCGCGTGCGCGCATGCTTTTCTATTTTTAAAACCTTGGGATTTGTTAGTACTACTGTTGCTATTAGTAACAACTATCGTTGCCTTCTGTGTAGGGAAATTTAGGAGCTGCTTCTGCATCTGCCTCGGTTTCTGGGGATGATGGGAGTGTTCCTTGTAAAAGCCAGGATGCGGTTACCCCATACATGGTCCCTACTGCTGTCATAGACCAAGGAGTAGCACAACCAGTGGTTGGTTCAATGCAAACTCCTCCGCAAGGCCAATTTCAATACCATGGTCCATGGTTCATAGCAGGCCCAAATCAAACTCCGATGCATCCACCTCTGAATTCTTCAGCACCAATTCTCAACAATTGTGTACTTCAGTCATCACCTATCAATTTTTCAAACATGCCTTCACTTTTTGGGCCTCGACCAGCATCTGGATTTAATTCAATTCTTCCTAATCCATCCGTTCCCCCAAGTTCACACCCACCCATGCAAGTTTTGCTACGTCCATATATGCCCCAGACTCACCCTTTGGGCCATTCCGGTCCTCCTAGAAATTCTCCTATGTCTGCTTCACAGCCTTTTTCAGCTCAACTTAGCATTTCGAGTCCATTTCCATTTACTGGTAGCCAATCCCAATCAACAGGGCCAGTCCCTACAGTGAGGCCGTTAATGCCTTCATTGCCTCAACCTGTGCCTAGTGTCCCACCAAGACCAGTATCTGACCATTCATTGGCCCCTGCAGGGAGCTCTACTGGATGGTCAGGAGCTTCCGCGGGTCCTCCAGTATCTCTAGGTCCGAGGAACTTAGGGCAATCGGCTCCACTGATGGTTCCTCCCTTTGGACCTCGTCCTGTACCACTTCAGCCAGGTAATGCACCCACTTCACTGGCTTCAAGTATATCAGCAACCAGTATGGTTTCCTCTGCAATCTTTCTGTCTGGACCATCCAACCCCCAGTTCAACCGACCTGCGGCTCCAATTTTTGCTTCTGGTCCATCCCCAATAGTGGGGCCATCCCGTACTAACTCTGCTTCACCAAATCCATCTGTAAATCCTGTAACAGGATCAAATTCGATTATTACACCAGTGCCATCTACGTCACTGCCACCATCTCTGCATGCTGGCATTCCCGGCTCTGTTTCTGGAAGTATGGCAAATTTTGCTCCTATAAATCCACCCACAGTAGCAGGTCAAAAGCCATTACACCCAAGTTCAGGCAATTTTACTTTTCAACTTCAACAGCAACAGAATCAAGCCTCTCTAATGGCTCCAAGGCCAAGCATTCAGCCTGGATCTTCAAATATTCCGCCCCCTCGGCCGATGGGGCAACTACCAGCTCCTCAAACACCATCTTTCAGGTTGTCTGTGCCCAATTCAACTTCTCAACCCGTCATGCAAGTCTTCCCAAGGCCCCAGCTTGGCAACCAGATGGGTCATCCTCAAGCTAACTTATCTTCTGCTCCATTTGGCAGTAACCGCCCTGCCATGTCAGGTCCACCGAGATTTCCTGCATTTCAGAATGCAGGTCCTCCTGCACCAGGAACTCCAGTATTACAGATGAGACCGAGGAACTATGGTCCACCTCCTCAAATGCCCATTATCGCTGCTACTTTCCCTCCCAGGCCAGCGAATCCTATGCAGCTTCAGCAAAATTATCCTTCTCCAACTGCTCGGCCGCAAAATCTTATGCATCCAAATCTGCGACTTGATAACAATCCCTCCTTTACATCTGGGAAGCCAGCTTCTAGTCATTCCACTGGACAGCAGCAATTTTATGATCCATTCTCACCGACGTCTGAATTTGAGAAAACGGGAAAATGAGCTAGAGTGTGAAGATTTGATGGCCTCAGTTGGAGTGAAGTGATGTAAAAATGCAATTGGCTGAATTACTCAAGTCTATGGAAAACCATAAGAGGAAATGAAATTCATAGATTTTATAGAAATTACTTAAAACCTATTTCTCTTTGAATGCAACATTTGAGACTGGAATAATATCTTCTCCGGTGGTATTTGAGTGCTGATTTTATCCTGTGAAATCAATGCTTTTCGGCCTATTTGAAACTTGATTGGCTCAGTGCAAAAGTGACGTGTAGGATATGACCCGTAGAGAATTTTTTCAAATCGGTGTATTCTGTTTGCTTGTTTATTTTTTCTATAATTTGTTTATGTGATGTCATTTTAAATTTTGTTTAATAGATTATTATTGAAATTCATCTCTAGGGTGTTGATATTTTATCTTTTGATCCTCTAAATAGTCTAGAGAGGAAGATCTTATTTTTAGATAATGAAAGTTTTTGCTTTGGCCAGGTGATTTTCTTGTGGCTTGTTGATATTATTATTAGTTGTTGCTGTGGTTGATTTTGATTGCAGTATGGCCTATTTAATTCACACAGAGAAATATAATTTTGTACGCTATATGTATCCTTGGTAGTTTCCCAACAGAAAGTAGTGAGCGATAAATTAGTCTTGTTCGTTGCATAAAAATATTATTCTTGGTTCTCAACATGCTTCAGATAAATGGGTTGTTATTCATAGCATTTCAAAGAAGCATCAATGAACTTACAACGTTCTGTGCCAACAATTTAACAGGGCAGTATGACGTGTTTGCAACATAATTCAATTTCATCTTTATATGGGGTTTTAATAGCACAACAAAGCATGTCTTAGATTGATATGTCTGGACCTACGATTATAGGAATTGTTATAAGCTCTTGACAAAGTTGCTCTACAATTCTAGGAATTGCTATAGGAAGCATAGAATGTGACTACAAATTTATATCCAACAATAAATTACGTATCCATTCTGTCTCTTTTCTCGTTTTTGTCAAGGTTATAAATCAAGATTCCATTGTTGAATGAGAAATTTACAAGTCTATTTCTTATCGAAGAAACAACCACTCTACCAAAGGTAAACATCCATCAAGAAGTGGATTTATTATCACCAACATTGGTAATCCAATTCGTATCGATGTATCATTATAATATAACCGAATAATCACTGTAGAATAATCCCAAATCTATGGTTTTCTTATGATAATTACCAAAGATCATGCCAATGGCCTTCCAATATTCTAAAGTAAGATTACTAATTTACACACAGAGAATGCAATATCAGGTCTAGTGCAAATGCATGACATATATAAAAGAACTAATAGCGCTAGCATGCATACTCAAATTGTGCTATAGTTCTACCAAAATTATTCACTAATTCAAAACTTGTATCAAAAGGAGTATTGAACTCTTTATCATTTAAGCACTGAAATTTATATAAAACCTTCTAAATGTAATGAGATTGACTCAAAACATAACTCTCACTAGGGGTGAGCATGGGTCGATTTGGGTCGGGTTAGCATAAAAATTCAACCCAACCCATTCATACCGGGTTGAAAAAATCTCAACCCAACCCAACCCATGAACCCATCCGACCTCAACTCAACCCAACCCATTCTAATCGGTTTGGATCACCGGGTTGATATATTTTTTTTACTAAATAATTAAACCATACATATTACATAACAAAAAAAATTCTATTAAATCCAAATCTAAACCCATTCATATTACAAGTAAAATCTATGTGCCTAACAGCACAAATAATATTTGATAACATGAAAAAAAGAACAATTGTCTCATGAACTACAATGGTTGAAGGTTATGCTAAATTTGTTTTCTTGGATACTGCCAAGAAGCTTTTTGATGATATGCAAGAGAATGATGTTGTGCCATGGAATGCCATAATTGGTAAGGATGCTTTGGCATTGTTTTATAAAATGCAAGCGAGTAATATAAAGCTTGATGAAGTGACAATGGTCAATTGCTTATCTGCATGTTCACAACTTGGAGCCATTGATGTTGAAATATGGATTCATCGTTATATTGAAAAACACAATCTTCATCTGAAAGTTGTGCTAGGAACTGCTTTAGTTGACATTACTTTAACTTATTTTAGAAGATTGCTCAATTACGAAGGAAATCTAGATTTCTAGACAGTTGCTAATAATATATTTTAGTAACTCAGCATTTGTTGGTTATGCTAATGCTTTTTCACTAATTAGTCTAATTTTTGGACTATACTTTAATGCACTTGGAAGCGACGTAGAGGCTCTTAAAAAGGTCACATAGAGGCAAATTGAATGGTTCAATAATGTTTGCATGAAAAGCTTCCAGTAAGTTTGTATTACTAAGCTTTATCATGCATTCGACATTTCTTCCATCAACATCATGGTACATCTTTTTGGAATATAAGCTTATCTGCATACATTGATCATGACTAGAACCTTGCAGATTAGAGTGTTAATTTTTGTGTTTATTTTATAGTTACAATAGTACAAAAAATCAAAATTTTGTTAGCATAAGTTAACTATGCATCAATTTATTTTGATTGAAGTTATGCTTAACAATAATTATGAAAACTATTTCATAACTCGAAATCAGTATTTGTTCTAGTGTAAATATGGGTGATTGGAAAGTATGAGACTTGTTTGGGTATTGGAGTATCTGCTACATATAATTTTACACACTAGTAGTAATTAGAATGAACATTTTATGATTATATATTTGGATATTTTATGATTATATATTTTACAATTATACTATAATTATTTATACATAATTTTATATTCAATAAATATAAAATATATAATTGTATATTTAACCGGGTTACCGGTTTGGGTCGGGTTGGAAATTTTGAACCCATGACGCAACCCAACCCATCGGGTTCAAAATATTTTCAACCCAACCCAACCCAACCCATTATATCGGTTTGGGTCGGGTTCGCGGGTCAACCGGGTTCCATGCTCACCCCTAACTCTCACTATAATTTCTAACTTTCATGCCTAATATAGTATATATTTCACCCAAGTCTTTCATTTTAAAGCTATATTATAAACACTTCTAAGTTTCATTCACACTATCATATTAGTTCCAATAATTAACATGTCATCAAAATATATGCACTTATCAACACTATTATGAACAAATCTAAATGACTATGATAAAATCAAAGTTTTCTTTCCATTGCTTAAGTGCTTGTTTTAATTCATACAATAATTTAACTAATTTACATACTTTCTTTTTATTTTCATGAAGAACATACCATTTGGGTTGCTCCATATGTACTTCTTCATTTAAACCTCCATT
The DNA here is from genome assembly GCA_023935145.1 of Bretschneidera sinensis. Taxonomy (NCBI): domain Eukaryota; kingdom Viridiplantae; phylum Streptophyta; class Magnoliopsida; order Brassicales; family Akaniaceae; genus Bretschneidera; species Bretschneidera sinensis. The sequence goes on along the minus strand of CM043697.1, from coordinate 1,071,121 downwards.
TAAGAAAACAGTGTTAACATCCATTTGATGAATATACAAATAATGTATAGATGTTAATGTAATAAGAATTTTAATTGATATAATACGTGCAACATCTTCATAGGCATTAAAATAATAAATCCCTTCTTTTTATCTAAACCTTTATCTATTAATCTAGCTTTGAAAGCTTGAATAAAGCCCACTTATACCCAATAGATTTTGTTCCTTTGGGTAAATCAACTAGCACCTAAGTGTTGTTACATATTATTGAGTCTATTTCATCATCAATTGTTTCTTTAAAAAAATAAGTATCTCTCGAGGACATAGCCTCATTAAATGTCTTATGATCACCATCTAGATTTAGCACCGTAGGAATTTTGTTTAATACAATATTATTTCTATCTCATTCAACCAAGAAAACAATGGCTTGAGATGAAATAAACTCCGGATGTAAGTCATTTTCTTTCCTTGCTCTAGTGCTTCTTTGAAGCTTAGTTTGATTTTTAGGAATTTTAGTATCTTTCTTTTGAGATTTTAATCTCACATTTTCATTAGAAGAAGGAAGTTGACTACTTTCATCTACAATTGCAAAATCAGAAGAAAAATTATTTCAAAGACCCATCACGAGATTTAATAATAGTATGAGAGTCTAAATTAAGAAACCTATAGACCTTACTATTTTCAACATATCATACAAATACACCTCTAGTAGCCCAAGGCCTTAACTTAGTTCTTTTAAAATCCAAAACTCAATAGTATGCTAAATTCCCCACACTTTCAAATAATAATATAAATTTGATTTTCTGCCTTTCCACACTTCATAAGGACTACTATTTCTTCTTTTAGATGACAATTTATTATGATTATAACAAATAGTTAGTAATAATTCATCCCACAAATTGACAGGCAAGTTAGCATTAAGGATCATGTAATTAATCATTTCTATCGAAGATATTCTTTCTTTTAGCTAACCCATGTTGTTTTGGTGTATAAAGTATTGTAATTTGGTGAATGATACCACGCTCTTCACAAAATTTATTTATCATATTTGAGGCCATTACAATATTTAATTAATGCATTATTTTAAAAGGTGCATTTGGCATCCTAGGTGACTTTCATGGAAGCTGCTAGTCACATGTCTCATGTATCTATAGCTTCCTCTTTATCATTCACCTTTTTGGTTTTTCTGTCAGTAAGCATAAAAAGGTGCATTTGGCATCCTAGGTGACTTTCATGGAAGCTGCTAGTCACATGTCTCATGTATCTATAGCTTCCAATTTATCATTCACCTTTTTGGTTTTTCTGTCAATAAGCATATTGAGAAAAATATTTTCTAATATTCTCAGTTCTTACGAGGGAAGAAAGGGATGTCAAAATTGGTTTCTTCTAGCTTTTTAATTCTCTTTAAATTGTAAAACGATGTATTTTGTTTACTTGTTTGTTTGTTTTATTACTTGTTTCAGTGAGATCAATTTAAATTCATTTTTAGGACAAACACAAAAATAATTAGTTAACAGTATATTTTCTTTACTATCAGCTAGAACAAACTTGACATACTGATTTAGACATATGGTAGATTTATTCCAAACCCATTAAATGAAAAGGTAAAGAAAGAGTTACAAATAAATTATACTCCAAAACAAACACACAAAAGAGCAAAAAAAGGGCAAATAAAAGAAAAGAAAGGGAGCTGAAGGATTGGAACGAAATTTCAGGACGTAGAAGTGGCACATTCTAAGTGAGAGGTAACCTTACATTCTTGACAGTAATACAACCAGTTGTTTGGATTTCTTCTAGTCTCACAAATATCACAGTAGAGCTCATCATCAGAATCTTCGTCAGGCAAAGAGTATGTGAGACTAAAATCATGAATGTGATATTTGCGCTTGCTGGCGGTGTGTGGTAGAAAGGCACAATTGACATGTATGTGAAAGTTACATTCGGGACAGTGATAACTGACATGGTTTCCGGTTTCACCACAAGCATTGCATATATAATCATAATTGAAAAAGAAGGGATTGATTTGAAAGAGCAACAAGTGATTATGGCAACCATGTTGAAGCACTGAAGGCAGGAGACCACATCTAAGATGGGTCATGAAGACACATGACCAACAACTGAAGGAGAATTTGTTATTAGAACTGCAGCTATGTGTCTTAGGAAAAGAATACTGATTGGCCTCCGGCTTGAGAAAGGAAAGATCATCACGAAGCAGACGCTTGACATCATTTGGTGACTCGGCACATGATTTGTGAAGATAAAATTTACAATCTTTGCATTTATAAGCTGGAGTACCAGATATTATTTGGAGGCAGCAACCACTGCAAATGATCAATTTTTGCAAATGATCAAAAACGACGAACTCATGACGATGTCCCTTATGATGCATGTTCTTTTCTTCGATGTTGTTCATCTTTTTGATCTCTTCTTCTTCAGGTTTCTTATATTTCTCAGGGGATTCCTGTTCCACAAGACGTTTTGAACCTTTGGATTTCCATTTCTGGAAATCCAATTGATAAACACGTTCGCTCTCAAAAAGATTAATCACACCTACACAAAGATTGAAAGAATTGTAGTACGATGTGGTATCGAGAACAAGCTTAGAGATATCTTCAAGCTCAAACTCATCATACCCTTCCAATAGTGTTTTTGGAAAATCTTCCAACGTAGATGGCTTTAACATATTCTTATCACCAGAAGTTTCAGCTTGGTGCTCTACCCACCTTTTCCACTCATACACTTGAAGAGGTTTGCACTCAACAATGACCAGCTTGGCCCCCGTGGAAGAAGAAAGTTGCAACAACTTTTCGAGATGGGATCTGCGAGAAAGTGTGCTGTCGATAACAACATTCATCTTAAATTCCAACATTGTTGAAGCAATTCGACAAACAGTTTCATAAGATAAATCATCGATGATTTCATCACGTGTTTCTTTGGGTCTGGAAGTTGGATCTGCAGGAACTGAGTACTGCTGGAGACAATCACGAACATCATCTACGCTGATAAGAGATAATTGAAGCTTGTCTGCTATTAACCGAGCGGCAGTGGTCTTTCCTGTGCACGGGGCACCCTTCATTGCTACAAGTCGCAGCCCGGCAGCTTCTAGTCTTCTCTTTTGCTCTTCTGCCAGCAATATCTCAGGGTTCCGGCTCTTAAGGGGATTTAGATGCAACTGGAAGAGTGGAGTTTGGTTAAACTGAAACATGATATGCTACAATTTCTGTAGTTTCTCTCGCAATTTTCGCAGAACTATAGTTCTGCAGTATATGTTGCCGTCTTTCTATTCTTGTTTCTGGATATAGGTCAACTCCTAATTTTCTTATTGTTTGGTGAATTGCAGATTTTCTAAGGCAATAATATCACCCTAGATATAGGTCAACTTTTCATTTTTAATGTACCGAGGTAAGTATTCTTCGTTATCAAGAAAGAAAGAATGATTAATTTAATTCCACTGTCTTTCAGGAATCTTTAAAAGTTTCAACAAAGAAAACATTAACATTGTCCTTTCTTCATTTCCTACCTAACCAAATAAATTATTTTTTGTACTGCCTAATTAATATAAGGTCGCATAATATACATCAAAGAACCAATAATGCTAACATACTTAAGTTGTGCTACAGTTTTACAAAACTTATTCACTGATTTAATACTTATATCAAAAGAAGTATTGAATTCTTTAACATTAAGGTGTTGAAATTTATTTAGAACATTTTCAATGTAATGAGATTGACTCAAAGCAAAACTCTACTATGCTTTTTAACGTTAATGCTTAATATAGTATATATTTCACCCAAGTCTTTCATTTTAAAAGTAGATGATAAACACTTGTTAGCTTCATTGCATCAATTATGTTAGTTCCAATAATTAACATGTCATCCACACACATATATATATATATATATATATATATATATATATATATATATATATATGCGCAAATTAATACACCATTTTTTTCAATGAAATTAAAATAAATACATTTATGCACTTTTGTGAACAAATCCAATTGAGAAATTTATAGTGTAGAAAATGCTGAAATGTGCAGTATAATCAATCAAATATGTCATGCAAATTCCAGTTTCATATCTGCTCAAAAGGGAGCACTTTAAAGACAAGAAGTTAAATTCTTTTGCATGTGGATTCTATAGGCCATCAGATAGATTATGCACTTGGGCTCTTTTTTTTTCTTTTTTTTTAATTCTATGATTTAATGATTCCTTTGCATCATTAGGGGATAATAGTTTATCAATATGATCAATATTGGAAAGATCTCAATTTCTCAAAATTTCTAAATCAACAAGTCAGAAAATGTGAATACATGTAAAATCACAATTATTTGCATCTGATCCATCAAATGTTTTTTTTTCAAATTTACATATTGGTCATTATTTGACAAAACAAAATAAAAGTGAGCTAAGTGTGGATCAAACACGCGATTTCATGATTATATATTCTTCTGACTAAAGACAAAAGGACAAAATTAATCTATATATACACAATTATCCTTGAAGCGAAAAGGGGAATAAATGGTATACACGGTCCTGAGAATGTTGTAACATAAAAGCAAAAAAGTTCAAGAAAACACTCCATGAACTGTAGTTAGTGGAGAATTAAAGAAAGAATGTCGATTTCCTCGACGAAAAAAATTTACCAGGACTACGAATTTTGTATCCTCATACTTAATCCAGTTCCCCAATTTCAAAGTTCAGTCACTTGTTTATGAAAAGCAAAACCCAAAAAAGCTCCCTTTTATTAGTATTTTTTTTTCTCTCTTGACTTTTTATATCCACCCCTGGTTTTCTCAACGACATAGCTCATCTCCTTGTACAAGCGTTTCAACAACTCAGTAGCACAATTATTTTGTGCCAAAAAGTTAAAACTTTTAGCAGCTGAAATGTGTTTAGCTTGGTTCAATAAGCTAAAATTAGAGGTACCCATCAAGCATTTTCAAGGTGAGAGCTGCAAAGCTTACAAATTTGGAAGTTTTAGCTCTGTTTTAACTGTCATTCTGTTTCTGGGTTATGTGTTTTGTGGTTTCTGTAATGAGTTTCCTATGGTATCCGTGCCTCTTGGGTCTCTCAAGATGAGGTCTTTGCATTTGGGTTCTTGGAGGGTTGCCATAAAGTAGATGATATTGATGGGTTTGTTGTGGGTATTAGGTATAACTTTGGAGATAAAGCTGCAAATGTGCCTCTGTGGACTGTTTGTGGTGGGCTTAGAGTTTCTATGAACTCCTCTTTTAGGCTTTCCATGGATGGGAGGCTGATTTTGTTTGAAAACCCTAGTGGCTTGATTGTTTGGAGTAGTAATACTTCTGGCTGTTCAAAAAGCTACCATCGAATTTTACTTATCAATTTTATTATTAAATCAATTTATTATTTTAAAAATATTATTTCTTTCATAATAATTTTTTACATGTCTAAAATTTATATTATACTTATCAATCAAATATTTATCTACCACCAAAATATATGTTAATAATTTAATTTAATATTATCATTAGATATTTGATATTTTATTTAGATTAGTTAAAGTAAATCTAACTCATCACGTAGCGCTTAAAGCTACCCGTGCATCACTTTCTTGCCTTTTCCGTTCCATTCAAAAATTTCTCTCGGTTGTAGATCGTTAACACCTGACATAATATTTGTATTAAATTTCTAATTATTTCTTCAATTCTTCATAAACCAAAGGTCCTAACTTAGTTCTTTTAAAATCCAAAACTCAATAGTGGGCGTTTATTTCCACAATTCATGCGGACTAACATTTCTTCTTCTAGATGACACTTTATTATGATTATAACAAACAGTTAGTAATAATTCATCTCATAAATTAAAAAGCAAGTTAGCATTAAAGATAATGTAATTAATCATTTCTATCAAAGATATATTCTTTCTTTTAGCTAACCCGTGTTGTTGTGGTGTGTTAAGTGTTATAATTTGGTGAATGATACCACACTCTTCACAAAATTCATACATAAAATATTCTCCATCTCTATCAAATCAAAGAACTATAATTTTCTTAAATAATTGATTTTCAACTTCAACCTTATATTTCTTAAATATATTAAATTCTTTATCTTTTGTTCTTAATAAATAAATACACATAAATCTACTGGAATCCTAAAAAATATGATAAAATATATTTTAGCACCCTGAATAAGCATTTCATTTAATTCAAAAATATTTGAATTAATTAATTTTAAAATTTGTAGTATGGTACCACTTGTGCATGTGAATAATTTATGGTAGGTTGAAAAGTTTGACTAAAAGTTTAGCATGTGCTATCGATGAAAACAACTTAAAGACAAAAATTAACTTTTTTTCTCGTGATATGTGATTAAAAAACTTGAGAATTTTAATTTATTTATTTTCATTCTTGGTATAATTTAACTTTATCAAATTTGACTTTGAATTCAAATTCTTATGACCTACTCATTTATTTATCATATTTGAGGCCATTACTATATTTAATTAATGCATTATTTTAAAAGGTGCATTTGGCATCCTAGGTGACTTTCATGGAAGCTGCTAGTCACATGTCTCATGTATCTTTAGCTTCCTCTTTATCATTCACCTTTTTGGTTTTTCTGTCAATTAGCATATTGAGAAAAATATTTTCTGATTTTCTCCATTCTTATGAGGGAAGAAAGAGCTTTGTATACATATATGATGTCAAAATTGGTTTCTTCTAGCCTTTTTACTTCTCTTTAAATCGTCAAATTGATCTATTTTGTTTACTTGTTTGTTTTTTTATTACTTATTTAAGTGAGATCAGTTTAAATTTGTTTGATAGAATGTTGTTGAAATTTATTTTTAGAACAAACACACAAATAAACAGTTAACAGTATATTTTCTTTACTATCAGCTGGAACAAACTTGAAATACTGATTCAGACACATGGTAAATTTATTCCAAACCCATTAAATAAAAAGGTAAAGAAAGAGTTACAAATAAATTATACTACAAAACAAACACACAAAAGAGCAAAAAAAAGGGCAAATAAAAGAAAAGAAAGGGACCTGAAGGATTGGAACGAAATTTCAAGACGTAGAAGTGGCACATTCTAAGTGAGAGGTAACATTACATTCTTGACAGTAATACAACCAGTTGTTTAGATTTCTTCTAGTCTCACAAATATCACAGTAGAGCTCATCATCGGAATCTTCGTCAGGCAAAGAGTATGTGAGACTAAGATCATGCATGTGATATTTGCGCTTGCTGGCGGTGTGTGGTAGAAAGGCACAATTGACATGTATATGAAAGTTACATGGTGGACAGTGATAACTGACATGGTCTCCGGTTTCACCACAGGCACTGCATAAATAATCATAATTGTAAAAGAAGGGATTGATTTGAAAGAGCAACAAGTGATTATGGCACCCATGTTGAAGCACTGAAGGCAGGAGACCACATCTAAGATGGGTCATGAAGACACATGACCAACAACGGAAGGAGAATTTGTTATTAGAACTGCAGCTATGTGTCTTAGGAAAAGAATACTGATTGGCCTCCGGCTTGAGAAAGGAAAGATCATCACGAAGCAGACGGTTGACATCATTTGGTGACTCGGCACATGATTTGTGAAGATAAAATTTACAATTTTTGCATTTATAAGCTGGAGTACCAGATATTATTTGGAGGCAGCAACCATTGCAACTGATCTTCATCATTGCTTGAATATTGGAGTCATGTCCACCAGTCCATAAAAAAGGGTGAACTCATGATGATGTCTTATATGATGCATGTTCTGTTCTTCTTCAGGTTCCACAAGTCGATTTAAACCTTTGGATTTCAATTGATGGAAATCCAGTTGATAAACACGTTCGCTCTCAAAAAGACGAAACATACCTATACAAAGACTTAAATAGTCGTAGTACGATGTGGTATCGAGAACAAGCTTAGAGATATCTTCAAGCTCAAACTCATCATACCTTTCCAATAGTGTTTTTGGAAAATCTTCCAACGTAGATGGCTTTATCATATTCTTATCACCAGAACTTTCAGCTTGGTGCTCTACCCACCTTTTCCACTCATATACTTGAAGAGGTTTGCACTCAACAATGATTAGCTTGGCCCCCGTAGAAGACGAAAGTTGCAACAACCTTTCGAAATGGGATCTGCGAGAAAGTGAGCAGTCGATAACAACATCCATCTTCAATTCCAACATTGTTGAAGCAATTCGACAAACAGTTTCATAAGATAAATCATCGATGATTTCATCACGTGTTTCTTTGGGTCTGGAAGTTGGATCTGCAGGAAGTGAGTACTGCTGGAGGCAATCACGAACATCATCTACGCTGATAAGAGAAAATCCAAGCTTGTCTGCTAGTAACCGAGCTACAGTGGTCTTTCCTGTGCACGGGGCACCCTTCATTGCTACAATTCGCAGCTGGGCAGCTTCTTCTAGTAGCTCTTGCACTTCTGCCGGCAGTATCTCTGGGTTCCGGCTCTTAAGGGGATTTAGATGCAACTGGAAGAGTGGAGTTTGGTTAAACTGAAACATGATATGCTACAATTTCTGTAGTTTTTCTGGCAAATTTTGCTTTTAAAAGGCACTGGAAAATTTCTCTCGCAATTTTCGCAGAACTATATGTTGCCCTCTTTCTACTATTGTTTCTGGATATAGGTCAACTCCTTATTTTCTTATTGTTTGGTGACCCCAGATATAGGTCAACTCCTCATTTTTAATGTACCGAGGTAAGTATTCTTCATTATCAAGAAAGAAAGAAAACATTAACATTGTCCTTTCTTCATTCCCTACGTAACCAAATAGATTAATTTTTGCACTACTTAATTAATATTTTCATATATTTTGTTTATAATAAGATGAAAGTGATATATACAGAGAGGAGTTACTCCTAGCTTGTATATATGAAAGTTCAAAAGGATCTCTATCTTTGTCTTACAATTATCAATTTTATATATTTTTTGTTCTCAATGTTGGAGGTTTGGCCTATGAAATAATATATCTAATTGATGATATATTCATATTTCATTCTTGAGTGAGAAATACAAGTATGTTTTTTGCTCGCTTAAAAAACAGTCCTTCCATCAAGAGTAAAGAGCCATCCAAAAGTGAACTTATTATCACATGTATTTGTAATCCAACTCGCATCGGTATTGTCTTAGCTTCTAACACAATAGGATAATCACTCTAGAATAACTCCAAATCTATAGTTTTCTTAAAATAACCAAAGATTTTTCCAATGACCTTCTGATGTTCTATAGTAAGATATAGATTACTAGTATGCATACTAAGTTTACTGGTAGAGAATGCAATATCAGATCTAGTGCAATGCATGATATACATCAAAGAATTAATAATGCTAGCACATTCAAGTTGTACTACAGTTTTACAAAAGTTATTCACTAATTTAATACTTATTTGATATAAGTATTTAATTCTTTAACATGAAGGTGCTGAAATTTATTTAGAGAATTTTCAATGTAATTAGATTGACACAAAGCAAAACTCCCAATATGCTTTCTAACCTTAATGCCTAATATAGTATATACTTCACTAAAGTCTTTCATTTTAAAAGTAGATGACAAACACTTGTTAGTTTCATTCACACCAATTATGTTAGTTCTAATAATTAACATGTCATTCATATATATATATATATATATATATATGCAAATTAATACATCATATTCTTCAGTGAAATTAAAACAAATACATTTATGCACTTTTGTGAACAAATCCAATTGAGAAATTTATAGTGTAGAAAATGCTGAAATGTGAAGTATAATCAATCAAATATGTCATGCCAATTCCAGTTTCATATCTGCTCATAAGGGAGCACTTTAAAGACAAGAAGTTAAATTCTTTTGCATGTGGATTCTGTAGGCCATCAGATAGATTATGCACTTGGGCTCTTTTTTTTTATATATTTTAAAATTCTATGATTTAATGATTCCTTTGCATCATTAGGGGATAATATTTTATCAATATGATCATATATTGGAAAGATCTTAATTTTTCAAAATTTCTAAATCAACAAGTCAGAAAATGTGAATACACGTAAAATCACATTTGCCCGGATTTATTATTTTTAAGTACACAATCGATTTGACATGTCTTAAAATAAGTTTTTATAAAAATTATCATATTTGGTGATAAATTTATCACATTTAATAATAATTTTCTCATTTGATTACTAAATGTAAGAAATTGTCTTTAAATCTGACTCAAATTATTGTCAAATCTACAAATTTTTATAGTAATTTGTTTTAATTCAAGTCACCACATATATATATATATATATATATATATATATATATATATATATATATATATATATATATATATATATATAACATTGATCTTTGAAATGAAGGCTCATTTCAAATCCTCATCAGAAATTTTTTTTGTTAAAAAAAAACCTTTTATATTTCAAATCTCAAGTTTACTATTTTTTTTTTGTTTTATCTAGTATAAACCTTTGAGAATTTTATTAATAATATTAATTGAATATATATAAATAATATTAATAAAATTTTAAAAAATTATCCATCAAACTTTCAGATATTTGCATCTGATCCATCAATTTTTTTTTCTTCAAATTTACATATTGTTCATTATTTAACAAAACAAAATAAAAGTGAGCTAAGTGTGGATCAAACACGCGATTTCATGATTATATATTCTTCTGCCTTAAGAAAAAGGACAAAATTAATCTATAAATACACAATTATCCTTGTAGCGAAAAGGGGAATAAATGGTATACACGGTCTGTGTTCGAAAGTTGTAACGTAAAAGCAAAAAAGTTCAAGAAAACACTCCATGAACTGTAGTTAGTGGAGAATTAAAGAAAGAATCTTGATTTCCTCGAAGAAAAATTTTTACCAGGACTACGAATTTTGTATCCTCATACCTAATCCAGCTGCCCAATTTCAAAGTTCAGTCACTTGTGTATGAAAAGCAAAACCCAAAAAAGCTCCCTTTTATTAGTATGTCTTTTTCTATCTTGACTTTTTATATCCACCCCTGGTTTTCTCAATTTCATTGCTCATCTCCTTGTACAAGCCTTTCAACAACTCAGTAGCACCATTATTTTGTGCCAAAAAGTTTCAATTTTTAGCAGCTGAAATGTTTTTAGCTTGGTTCAATAAGCTAAAATTAGAGGTACCCATCAAGCATTTTCAAGGTAAGAGCTGCAAATCTTACAAATTTGGAAGTTTTAGCTCTGTTTTAACTGTCATTCTGTTTCTGGGTTCTGTGTTTTGTGGTTTCTGTAATGAGTTTCCTATGGTATCCGTGCCTCTTGGTTTTGAAATTTCTGAGTTTGATAGAAGTAGGACTTGGGTTTCTCAAGATGGGGTCTTTGCATTTGGGTTCTTGGAAGGTTGCCAAAAAGTTGATGATATTGATGGGTTAGTTGTGGGTATTAGATATAACTTTGGAGATAAAGCTGCAAATGTGCCTGTGTGGACTGTTGGTGGTGGGCTTAGAGTTTCTATGAACTCCACTTTTAGGCTTTCCATGGATGGGAGGCTGATTTTGTTTGAAAACCCTAGTGGCTTGATTGTTTGGAGCAGTAATACTTCTGATTTGGCTGTTCAAAAAGCTACCCTTTTGAATAATGGCAACCTAGTTCTTATGGATAAGGATGATAATGTTGTTTGGGCAAGCTTTGACAGCCCAACTAGTACTCTCCTTCCTGGTCAGTCTTTGCATTTCCCTCAAACCCTTAGAGCCCCTTCAACAGAATCAACTTTTAGTTACTATAATTTTGTGATTCGTCGTTCTGGTGAGCTTGCTCTTGTGTGGGAAAATAATGTGACTTACTGGAGGACTGATTTGAGCTCATCTGGTGTTATTAGAGAAGCAAGATTTGACGCCAATGGTGTTTTGAAGCTAATTGATGCAACTAACAGAACTGTTTGGTCCACATCGAGTAAGGATTCTGAGGACTCTTCGGTGGTTTTGAGGTGTCTTAGGATTGATTCAGATGGGAACTTAAGAATTTATTCATGGGACAATGTGCTTCATGCATGGAGAGTAGGGTGGCAAGCAGTTGAGAACCAGTGTAATGTGTTTGGTTCTTGTGGTTTGTATAGCTTATGTGGGTTCAATTCCACAGGAGTTTTTTGTGATTGTCTATATGAGGACTCCATTAATTGGGGAACTGGCCTTCCCACAACAGATTCGGGTAGTTCTGGGTGTAGGAAAATGGTGGACTTAGGAAACTGCAAGATGAACACTAGTATGATGGTCTTGAAAAAGACGGTGCTTTATGGTCTTTATCCCCCTCAAGATGTTGATATGATGCTAAATGAAGAAGCCTGTAAAGAGTACTGCTCGAGTGAGTCTACCTGCATTGCAGTAACTTCAAAGAACGATGGTTCTGGAGTTTGCACGATCAAAAGAACTAGCTTTATAAGTGGATACAGGAACCCCTCTGGTCTGGCAAATTCGTTTCTGAAAGTATGTTTGGTACCTCAAGCAGTTTCAGCACGAGTTAGTCCCCATGGTATTGCAAATCCAGTTCCTATATCATCTAAAGAATTCGTTAACCATGGAGTTGATAGTAAGAAATTTTTAGGAGCTGTTGCTTTGATAATTTTGGTAACAGTCTTGAGTTTCCTGTCTGTTCAAATGTTTGTGTTTTTTATAATTTATCAGAGACGGAAAATTAAGTCTCAATCAAGAATACCATTCGGAAAGGATGAGCAGATGAACCCTCATTACAGTGCTCTTGTCAGATTATCCTTCGAAGATATAAAGGAGCTGACTGCTAACTTTGCAAATCAGCTTGGCCCCTCCATTTATAAAGGTCTGCTTCCCAACAAGATGCCTGTTATCGCGAAGGTATTAAATGATGTGGACGCAACAGAAAAGGATCTCCAAGTGGCAGTTTCTACTTTAGGTGGAATGCACCACCGAAACCTTGTTCTGTTGAAGGGCTTCTGTTTTGAGGCAAAACACAAGTATCTGCTGTACGAGTACATCCCAAATGGCTCTTTGGATATGTGGCTGTTTGATATGAAGCTGGACCGGAATGAAGGGAACTGGCAGCAAAGGCTTAATATTGCTCTTGGAGTTGCACGGGCTCTTGCTTATTTGCACATGGAGTGTCAAACATGTGTAGCTCATGGGAATTTGAAGCTTGAAAATGTCTTGCTTGATGAGAAGTTGGTTCCTAAGGTGACAGATTTTGGGCTCAGGAGCTTAGTTAGAAAGGAGCCAGCATCTTCATCAGAGACTCCATCAGAAAGAGATGTTTACATGTTTGGGGAGATGTTACTGCAGATTGTGACATGCCAGAGGGATATTGTGGGTAATAGTCTGCACCATTTAGTTGACAAGACAAATGAAGAACTGAAATTGGAAGGCTGTGAAGAAACTGAAGCAGTAGAAAGAGCAGTGAGGATAGCTTTGTGGTGTTTGCAAAGCCAGCCATTCTTAAGACCTTCCGTTGGTGAAGTCGTTAAGGTATTAGAAGGTACACTCTCAGTAGATAGGCCTCCACTAAATTTTACTTTAGACAGGCCTTAACGGGTGGGAATTGAGTCTTGACTGAAAATGAAGTAGGTTCCTATACGAAGGTTGACTTTGATTAGGAAGACTGTAGTTGTACTAACTGTATCAGGCTCCATACTAAGCCTGTTTGGTGAACCGGATTAAGAGTAGGATAAGTGAGGAGGAGGATAAAATGAGAAGATTTCATTCAATCTTACATTTGGTACAAAAAATAAACATTAAAAAAGATCCTATATTACTATTTTATGAAAATTATTTCATCTTATCCTGCTCCTAATCCGATCCTCCTTTTAATTCGATGTACCAAATGGACACTTAGGGTTTGTTTGGAGAATAGAACTATTTGGGTGTTCAATATTTTTGCAAAGGTTGAACCCTAGAAGCGTATGAATTTTGTAAAACTCGTTGTCACTCTTGAAATTTCCATTTAAAAATGTTGAATAGTCTTTTGATAGTATATGCATTTTCATGTTCCTGCCGTTAAAAGCTTTGATTGCTGAGAACTCTATTTGTACTAGGCTTGGATTATCAGAAATTTTCAGCCTTTTTCTGTTGTGTATCTTTTAAATAAATTACAGTTCCAATATTTTTCTTTTTCCTTTAAAGCCATGCCTACTCTTATTAAGTCACTAATTTGAATATCTAAATTGAGTCTATGGATCAATTTATGAGAATGTGTTTCAGGTATGTGAAAATGATTTCATTTTTTCATGTTGAGACACTGAACGACTGAAAATGTACAGATTAGAAGGAGCTGGAAAGTTTCTCATGTATCTCTTATGTCCTGCAATGTCTGAAATGGCATTAGCAATTTCTTGTAGAATGTTTTTTTTTATTCTTTTAAAAAAATTAATTTTGTTCCTTCAATAAGGAGCCTGAAGAAAGTCCAATTGGATAAATATAATTTATTTTTTTCAATGACAAGGGCATCTAGACCTTTAGCTCGAGTAATCTTTGGGTACATGCAAACCATCGATACTGGCTACTGCACTGCACTCGGAATAAATTCTGTGGGCATGACTTAGTTTATGTGAAGGTGTCCAATTGGAGGCGAACCGAAAAACAATGCCTGCATCAAATCCTGTTAGGGTTATAGCATGATTTAAATCTGATGCAAGTGTAAGGGCAGCAAGCTTAATTCACATAAGGAGCAGCTTGCTGTACATGTCTAATTTGAGAGCATATATCATTAGGATGGCAAAGTTGCAGATAAAAGGAAACAAATTAAAACAAACGAAATTTAAATACCATCTAATGTAAACATTACGAATGATTTTTTGAAGCTTGTAACTAGATTTTGGTATGATTTAGCCGATTGTAGTTTAGGTTTATAACAGTGGTTTTTGAAACATTTTTTAATAAAATAATAGTGGAATTAAAAACTGTTTAGCGTTTGTAAAACTTGTGCTTATGATTGTTAAAACGGTTTTTGAAACTACTTTTAGTGATAGAACTAAAAACTGTTTTGTTTTTGGTTTGGTAAATCAAATGTGAAACCGGATTATCCAAAACAAAATCAGTTTTTTTAAAAGAAAAACCTCTTTTTCAACTTTTCATTTTTTTTTAAAAAAAATATTGTTTCTTTTAATATTTGACTTAATTTTTGTTTATTAAGAACAAAAACTGTTTTTTAATCTCTACCAAACAATATTTTAGAAAGCAATTTCACAAGGTATACCCTTTAAAAGCCAAAAATACCCATTAAAAGAGCAGACTTTGCCAAACAATGAGTAATGAAGTTTCTTAATCTAGAAACATGAACAAAAGAAACATTTGTGAAGGAGCAAGCCAAGCTTTTGTTCATCTGTAGACAATCATCCTCCTCACTGCAAGCCCGAACGACATGTAGGACAACCACTTTCCAAGATAATCTTGTTCATCTGCAGCTCTCGAGCTAACAAATCTCCTTCCATCACCGTTCCGTCTTCAACAGAAATAGGATCAAGTACATTAGTGAAAATGTACTAGATTTCATTGCCAAAACACGATCGATTGATCTCTTGCTACCAGATTTGCTGCACCTCTCTGAGCATCTGAATTGAACCCACCATCATCTGTATTGAGCGAAATTCAGTAAAACAATCAAAAGCATTGTCCTCACCTATCCTTGCCTCGTCAAGAGCTAAACCACTTCGACGCCATACTTCAGCTGCATTCTCGCATTAGAACAGAATGCAGGAATGTTTCATCATGTTTCTTGCAAAGCTCACAGTGCAAATCAATATATCCAAAACCTTTCGCTGTAGATTCCTCTTTGTTGGCATTATTGCAAGACAAGCACGCCACACTAAGATTTTAATCTTAGCCAGTATCCCGAAAAGATCGACTCCTCTCTCCCAGAGCTC
The DNA here is from genome assembly GCA_023935145.1 of Bretschneidera sinensis. Classification (NCBI taxonomy): domain Eukaryota; kingdom Viridiplantae; phylum Streptophyta; class Magnoliopsida; order Brassicales; family Akaniaceae; genus Bretschneidera; species Bretschneidera sinensis. The sequence goes on along the minus strand of CM043697.1, from coordinate 1,055,309 downwards.
GTGGAAGCTCTACCTCCTTGTCTTTCCTCTTCCTTCCTCACAACAAACACATTCCATTTTTCTGTAAAAGCACTCTTGATCGTAAATTTGCCATTAGAATTGAAGTGCCAAATCTGTATATCATTAGAGAATACAACAAGTGGAAGAGAAAGGATAACCTCTGCTTCAAATGGCTAAAGGACTTTCTGATGAAATACTTTTTCCAGCTACGAGTGTAAGAATCAATCAACACTTGTACCATTGCATCTGCACTCAAACTTGCTTGAGCTTATATACATCTGCACTCTGATTCAAACCTCTCTCTCTTCAATGGCAGAGAAACTAGCTCTCCCTCTTCTCCTCCCAAACCCAACTCCCTCAGAACCCATCTTCCCCAGTCAAATTCACCAGCACCAAAACCAACACCATCTACCCACAATACACGCTTCACCACATCCAGCATCACCACCTATAACACCTCTTCCCCATGACATCTTTCTTCATCAAAACCCCAATTCCCAGCAACCCATTAAACCACAATCCCTCATACCCAGAATCTGAACGCGAATTAGCAGGTCCTGTGACCTCAACTGCTGCAAACCCTGGTCCAAAAACCACCTCTTTCCTCAAGGCCAGCAGATTTTCCAATCCATGATTGACCCATCTTTCGATTTCAAGGTCAGCCCTGATGCTCTTTTGGTTCAAATATTATTAGAGCCGTATAAATATAACCCAGGCGTAAAGATACATTTTTGGGCTATGGAAATACTGGATATTTTGAAGGGTTTAGGGTTTTACAAGAAATGTGACCTGGCATTGAGTGTGTTTGATTGGTTTAGGAATAGTAAGGATTGCCAGTCAGTGTTGAACAGATGGTTATGTTGCAGAACAAATTGGAAACATTGGTTATGTTGCTTTCTCTGCCGTACAGACGGTCTCTGGGTCAACCAGATTGCAGGAATTTGGTGGCATTAGAGAGTAGCAGTACTAGTGGCCTTTCCTCTCCCTTTTATTGACAAAGTGAAGGTGACAAGCCGGTGATGGTGCATGCAGGTATGTTGAATCTCTTCTTTTCTATGTCTTGCTGCACAGTTTTTCATCAAAGTGAAGGTGACGAGCTGGTGATGGTGCGTGCAGGGATGTTGAATCTCTTCTTTTCTGTGTCCTGCTGCCCAGTTTTTCATTAACAGGTGAGTCTACACTTTCTAATTCATGTTCATCTTATATGTTTGTGTTTTTTGGTTACAGAGGAAGAGGAGGTGCATAACAGGAACCTTTTTCTTTCTTTGCTTTCTCCCTCTTGTGCTTGGTTAAAATTTTTGCAAACCGACTGTCCATATGGTAACTTTTTGAAATCAGCACAAGGAGGGTGGTTGTTCTCTTTACTAAAATAAAATCAGCACAAAATATCTCCATCACTATAACTTTATGAAATTGCTTTTATAAATATGTCGAGGTATAATCCTTACATAGGCAATCATTTTATCATATTTACACTCCTTCGGTATTATTACATGTCTGAGTATAGCGAGATAAACACTAATCTCAAATAAGGGCATGATTGTAGTCGTGATAATGGAAATTTTTGTAGATGAAGTGCGCTAACCATCTTGAAGCTGCAAAACATATCACTGCCATTGAGACTACCGTAGTTCTTGCAGCTGCAGACATCACACCCTGCTTTGTTGCAGCAACAATCCCGATTGAAACAATGGAGACGACTTGCAAAACGACTTCAAGTGCATTTAGTCCCTTGTACGCGGCATTGCAACTGCGACAGTTCACCACATGAGACCAGTACCTGCAAACATCACATAAGAGTTTTAATTACTGGGAAACAATTGCTTCTTTATTTTGATCTAACACTTAATTAGCTTAATTATGATTGGTAGAAAAGAGAAATGTGAGGAAAGAAGAGGGAGAAGAAAACATGATGAAAACAAAAATAAGCTTCTTCTTTTTTCTCGTTTTCTTCTTTCTTCCTTCTTTTCCATCATCTTTATCAAATACATGATGAAAACATCAATCATCTCTCTATTTCTTCCTCTTCCTTTTCCGTCCTCTCATTTTTCTTTTCTACCGATCAAAGCCTTCAAGAAATATTGTGAGATCAAGAGCAACAAAAGCTTTCACAGAATAAGTAGAAACGATAACTAATTCTTCCTCTGTCCTACAATGTCACTGCCGAATACATGGACCACTTGCTTTGATGGTTATAACACAAAACGCTAGAATATTTTCAGCTTTTTTTTGTTCTTTCCCAGATTTGCAATGCTACCATAAAAATTCTTCAGATTTCAAGATGAAGAATGTTTCTAACATCTACTTGATTGAATGCCATTTGTATTTGCACTTGAGTTACCTGTCCAACAATTGTTCTCTAGGAGGTGTTGGGGGAAGAGCTCCACTGTACTTGCCTCTCCAATCAATTTGACTGCCAGCATACTTGTTGAACCACCTTCTGAAACCGACCACAAGGGCGTCTGACTTTGTTGGCACAAAACAAGCTTTTTGCCAATTGGCAGGGCCTACATCCATTATCTTACGCTCCTAGAGAGAAAAATCAAAGAGTCAGATAATATCAACAAATTGCAAAAGTATGTTCTTATATTTTAAAGGCCGCAAGGCAATTCACCTCTCCTCTTGGCAATTTAAATGTTAGAAGAGGGAAAAGACATCCATCATCAGGATAAATCATAATTCCATTGCAAGAATATGTTATTAACTGGTTACTCTCAATCCTACCCAATAAAAGTTCCACAAAACTAATGGAGAAATGAACATAAAGTGGAACAAATTATTGGTAAACTGTTATTATGCTCTTATCTAAATTCTAATCCGTGTGAATGCAGACTCATATTATCTTTACCCAGAAATTATAACATTGCACTTACAGCAGTTACCCAGCTGGCACACTAAAAGGATATCACAAATATCCAAGTTAAAATAGTATTGAAGCCCATGAGAAGTCTCAAAATTGGAGTTTGTCACATTATAAGAAAATAGATAGAGGAAGTCCTTGCATGATCTTCACATTAGAGAAAACACATACATAGCATACAATTGCTCCTTCACTGTGACAAACTTGCGAGACTATATGGGGAGGTAGTATGATTTAACCTTTGATAATCTAGTTATTCACAAATTTAGCAAATACTACAAGTAGTTCCCATGTTCTCCTTGAATCAACAAAATATTTTGACTAATCTCAGATGACAGCATGTGATCATCTCTTTCAGAAGAAATTTTTTGTCTCACTCAAGTTTCTTGCGTCTTATTTTTAATTATTTTTTAAAACCTTGCCAAGAATGCTTTCTTCTTTGCTTTTTATAGTGGTTTTCCTTAATTTAAAGGGCAATTTACGGGTCAAGTCATGAGATCAAACCCTTGATGTGAATACTATGGAAGTTATGCAAAGAGACCCACAGATAATATCAGTAAATGCATGAATATATAATTTATAGTGGAATCAGCCAACTATTTAGAATGGAAAATGATCCTTTTAAGAAAAGAAATAGGAATCACCTCTAAATGAAGAAGATACAAATCTGAATCCAGGATCAAGTTCTGTCCAACATGAAACAACCATCTTGGAACAATCTTATCAATCAAAATCCCAAAATTTCTTGGGAAGGACCATATCAATCTGCTATTACCTGGACTAACTGGAATGCAAATAAAAATTAAAGACAATTTCCGCTGCGCTGATGATGCCTGCATCGAGACATATGTGAAAAGAAGTACTAAGGGGAAAAACTAAGAAAGAAATACAGAAATAACAAAGTAATCCATCAATAATTAGCTTGGTGTAACTATTATATATATATATATATATATATATATATATCAACTGAATGTATGACCTTTTCGGTTTCTACTGATGTTACAGACCCATTTTCTTGATCCACCAGAGGGTCAGAGGAAGCATGATAGATGCAAGGAGCCATAAATTTTCCAGTGCCCCAACCCTGATTGGCAATGAAACCATTTCCGTCAAGTTTCTTAACACTTATATCGAGTGGCCTGCCCCCTTCTCTATCAGCCTTCACTGCAAACGAAAGTATAGTGTTAGCTGTATGGATTTCATATGTAAAGAGAATGTAAAGTACTAGAATAAAAGTTTTATTTGGAAGTTCTTATTTGCCTTTGGGTTTAGGAGTTCGCATTAATCCATAGTGTGCATATGGAACATGAGAAGGGTCCATAAGATTTTCCACCAAGACATCATACCTGAAAATTCAAATTTAATATACTTAGAAGAAGGATAAAAAATTCAGCCAATCTTCCTCTGTTCTAGTTACACATTCTTGCTGTTAAAGTTAATAATGTCATGCCAATAGTTCAGGCAACATAAATTCTCCTTTTAGAAGGAAAAATTAACCAAAACAACCATGTCCATTTATAAGGAAGCATTTCATTTTCTACATTACACATACTCTCTTTGCCTTTAAACAGAGAATTGATCCTAACTAAGATACTGAGGAGTAGAAAGTAAACAAGTTAATACAAAAGAAAACAGTTCCAGATGTATCTTTGCATACCCATAAGGAATCTCTCTATTTCCCATTAACTTAGTGAAAGAGGGATCCTCTAGTTGCGGGATGTAGGGGGGTTTCTTCTTTGTAATAATATCTTTGTATTGAGGATCAGTATTAGGCCAAAACCATACTATGTCATGCTGCACAGTACTTGGATAAACAGTTGCACATGCTTTCTTGAATGTGTGAACCTGCATAATTTGACGGAGAGGTCAGTGAAAATTACATGTTTTTTTTTCCAAAAACTTCATATATAAGAGACTAACAAGATAAAGGAATAACTTGAATATTGTCATCCTTATTTTCTATTAAGTGACAGGACCCGTGCAATCGTATTAGATGTTCATGCTATTTGTATGCAGGGTAACCATTAAAGAACTGCTACTGTATTCGAGCAATCTACATTTAGTATGATATATAGTCTATCCCAAACTACTAAAGTTAAACTAATTAATTTCTCTACTCCATTTTCCTAGAGAATTGATGTTGCACTCAACATGATTTACTAAAAGACATCCTGGTTGTGTTCTCTGTGCATTTGAAAACTTTGTAAAATTTATCATTTAGAATTAAGCTTATTCATTGGTGTCATATAAAGTTAAAAGAACAAAAAATTTCATTGACCAGTTTTGAGTGGCGAGTGTTAGGACAAATTTTGACGTGTCTTTTGTTTGATCACAAAGGAGACATTGTGATAGAAATGAAAACTTAGAAAATATTTCAGGTAAGGAGTGGAATGTGCTTTGTAAAATGAGGAGCGGACATGTATTCCCTAAGTTGCTCGTTGCTAGCTGACCTAACCTACGGATCCAGGTCCTTTTGCCATACTAATCATGAAAACAGTTGGAATTGAAAGATGAGAGCGTGCCATCCATGCCCTGAATAACACGTAAAGTGTGACTCCTGTCTGGACAATTAGTCCAAGCAAGTGTCTCAACCAAAATTTGTTGTCTTCCAAGGCATTGGCAGTGATCGTATCAGGGCCGCCTAAGTGAAACAAAAGAAACGGTGCCCAAAATGCAGTTATCTCAACATACTTGACAGAATTACTACCAACATTCTTAACCATGTCTCCTATGTGAATTGTCAGTAGCGAGAGTTGCAACAGAGTATGCCACAATATTGCACACAAACCAAAGAACAATTTGGAGCCAAAGTTTGTGATTGTGCTTCCTCTTGTTATCTTTGTCATCAATATGTTTCTTGAAAGGATCAAGCTGCTGCTAACAACTATAATAAATTTATGAGCAGTTTTTTTACAGGAATTTATGATTGTTTTCTTCCCGTATGAATAAATTATAATCCTCCCAAATTGGGATGATTTGGGAACGGAAGCTAAAATGAGCTAATTTTTTTCTTTTTCTTCTTCCTTTTCCATCTTCTCCCACTTTTTTTCTCTACCAATTAGAGACTAAGATTCCAACTTTTATCAACTTCTGCTAAATTTTCTCAAAGAATCAAACCAAGCCAAGAATAGAACCTTTTTCAAAGCAAAGAATAGAACTACCCTTCACTAGTAAGGAACACAAATTTATTAAATCTTAAAACCAAAATAACAGCATGAAAATAAAGAAATAATGCACATATAAATCTTGCATATCATATAAGTAAAGAATTGAAGAAATCATTCAAGATTCCATTACCGGTGGGCCATCTGGGGGCGCCTGAGGGATGAGTTTGCAGTCACCAGAGCCATTGAAACACCAACCATGGTACACACATTGCAGCCTCCCCCACTGATCAATCCTCCCTTCAGATAATGGGGCTAACCTGTGAGGACAACTATCATCAAACACCTTCCATTCACTCGCATTCCTATCCCACCACACCACCACATCGAGACCCAAAACCTTCTTTGCATGTGGCACTCTCTTGTCCAGATCACACAGCGGCATAACTGGATACCAGTTTGAGTACCAATCAAATTTGTCTCCTTCACTGTCAACTTCAATCTCTGGCTCTGGTGGGTCTACGGATTCTGTTGAAACAGGCGTTGATGATAAAGTGGTAAAAACCTTGGATTTTAATGGGTTTCTGTGAAATGATGAGAAAGATGAAATGGGTATTGGATTAAACTGAAAATTCAACAACATGGGTTTAGTGAATTGGGTTTTGTTAAGTACCGTTGGTATGTGAATTGATGCAACAGAACAACTTCTAAGAGCTTCCATGGCAGCTTTCTTTTTTCTTTTTTCCTCCTAATCAAACGAGAGAGAGTAAAGAGATAGAAAGGGGAGGAGTGAAACTTGAGGCTGTGGTTTTTCAGTTTAATCATGAAATTGACAAAAATATAGTGAAGTTGAGGCTCTAAATTGTCCAACATGCATGATCAAGTAGCCTTTGTGTTTTTTGAGTACTTATATGATTTGAATGATTGGCCAGCGAATGTGACAGAGTGTGAATGTGTTTTTTTATTTATTTATTAAGGCTTTAATGGGTTTTGTGCTTCTGTTCATGGCTTTCAATTTTGATATCAACATAAATATAAGGATATGAAAATTTCTATAAAAATATTGATATCAATTTAAAGCGATAATGGAGTAAAATTTTAATATAAAATTTAAAAGTGTTACTAGTAAAGTCTTCACACTATGTGTATGAATAAATATATTAAATTGCATATGATTAAAATTATATTAATTTAAAATTTTCAATGTAGAAATAGAGATGTTATAAATATTAATTGAAAGTAAAAATCAATATATATACGATTATAATATATACGTGTGTATATATATTGATTTTTTTTATCAATACCTTGTAGATTTGAAAGTTATTTTCCAAAACCATGCATTGAGCTAAAACTTGTTTCCTTAATTATTATATTTAGTTTTCATGCTCAAGCTTAAATTAATATTTTTTATAATTAATTTAATTTCACAAATGTAAAAGTTGAAAAATTTTAATAGGTATGTTTCAATATCAAAGTTAGAATATCAATTATGATAATTCGGTTAAAAGACAAAAGAAAAATAACTATAAGATTGTAATAACACGAGATACTTAATATAAAATAAAGAATGTAAAATGCTTGAGTTATAATATACGGAGTATTACATATAAACGAACTAGAAAAAGTGAGTCAAGCTTAAACTCTTAATTGATTTATTACTATAAACGTGTGTATATATATAAAGAGAAACCATGGGCAAGGGTTTAAATTGTATTTTTAGGGGTTAGTTTGCATACTTTATAATCCTCGGCCTTCTAAATTTTTAAGTTATATATATATATAGATATATATATATATATATATATATATATATATAGAGAGAGAGAGAGAGAGAGAGAGAGAGAGAGAGAGAGAGAGAGAGAGAGAGAGAGAGAGAGAGAGAGGCCATGGAGAAGGGTTTAAATTGTATTTTTAGGGTTTAGTTTGCATACTTTGAGAGATGAATCAAACTTAATCTTGGCAATGAAAATTCAAGATCCAAGGCAACAAAGCCACTTTTCAATCAACATGATAGTTTTCACAACTTTACGCATTCTGCCTATGATCAAAGTTTTTCCTCTTTTCTTGACTTCACCATAGCATATATTTTTGTCTTTTTGATATATATATATATATATATATATATATATATATATATATATATATATCAATCATATTTGAAATTTAATTTAATATATATAGTTCTTTAAACATTAAATTCTTAATATTAAAATATTTATTCCTCTCTATTTATATCTAATAATTACTCTTAAACATATTATTATTATTATTACTACTTAATTATCTTAAAAAACATAACTAAATATATAACAATTAATTTTTATTATATTATTATAATAATATCATAATTAAATTTTTGTAGTGATATAATTATAATTTTACTAATGATTATATATATATATATATATATATATATATATATATATATTACCACAATAATTAGTTTTTGTAGTCACCAAATTAGAATTGTGTCACTATTTTGTATCTAAGCTTCTGTAATTAAAAATCTGAACAAAATCCGCGCTATACACAAATATGTTGCTAGTACATATATATTTTAATTTTGATAATTCCAGCTCTATCTTTGAAGCATAAAGATGTAGTAGGAATTACATAATTAAAAAAAATTATGGTAGATAATTAAAATAGCATGAAAATACTTTTCCTACAGAAAAAAAACTCGCTGCAATAAGTCTCAAATGAGTCATGAAAAAAGAGCTAACTTGAGAAACTGAGCTATGTATGCATTTTACAAATGATAGAATTTTTCAAAAATAAATTATTTTTTAAATACTTTTCATTAGCTCTGTTAATCTAATTAGACGAAAAAAAGACTAAATTACAATAATTAATCAGACGTTATGTATCCAAATGGAACAAAATAAATGTAAGCTCTCCCAAAAACTCGGGGTAAAAAATGGATATAAGTCTTAAAAAATCTATTCGTTAAGGTTTTTATGACATAATGTTTGAAATTAACACTTTTTTTAAGTGTCATTAAATTCGAAAGCTTTTGGTAGAATATATCGTTATTTTTTTATAAATTTTAAAAAATTAAACTTTTTCTTCGAATAAAACGATACCAAACACACAATGTGTCAACAACTTCTTGAGGTCTATACAATCTTTTTCTCTAATATGTTTTCTTATATTTCTTTAAATTTTTTTGATTTTTGAGATCTTAAAGCATTTTCTAGTTTAGAGAAACAATCTTGCACACTTGGTGGTAATTTTTGCCTCTCCAAAACATTTTATTGATAGGTGTCACGTTTGAGTGTGATTGTCTAATTAAGTTGATGGTACTTGATGGAGCCAAAATTATCATCGTTAAAGTTTAGTGCAAAAATGGTTAAATAGATGATTCAATGATATTTTTTTAATTGAAAATATATGTAAATAATTACCAAAGCCAACAAGCTCGTGGTGATAATTCGTCTATTTCGTTAAAAATGTTTAAGTTTGAACTTTTCATAGAGATTTATAAGTGCTAAACTTAAGCTCTTATCATATAAAGTGCGAAAGGGGTTCATTTTGTGTACTGGATTTAATACTCGGTCGAGATTACTCCAAATTCACTCTGTGTGCTAGATCTAATACTCCCTGACGGATATGTGAAGTAACTTACCTGCTAGGGCTGAAATTGAGCCGAGCTTTATCGAACTATTCAAGCTCGGTCAAAGCTCGGCTCGATCGAGCTCGAGCTTGAAACTTAGGCTCGAATAGCTTATCGAATCGAACTCGAATACATTAAGGTTCGACTCGAAAGGTTCTCAAACAGTTCGATAAAGTATTATCGAGCTCGAACTAATATTTATTTATCAAAATTATAGTTCGAGTTCGAACTCGAATGGACAATCCAAGATTCAAACTCAAGCTCAAGTCAAATTTTTAAACTCGATTCGAACTCAAACTCAAATATATTTATTTAAGTTTAAATCGAGTTCGAATATCTTCGTATTCGGATTCGATTAGGCTGAAATCAACAAATTTGCCTACTTATCAATTTTTTTCAAAAAAAATATTTACCAAAAAAATTATGATGTAAATAAGACAAACTAGATTTTGTCCTTAAGTGGACCCATTAGATAGAATTTTCCATTCTATTGATGCTGACATGGCACCCCAGTGGCTGTTGAGAGTGAGCTGGCAACAACTCACTGTTGAAAAAAAGTACTTCCTTCAAACGAAAGCTAAAGCAAAGAATTAAAAACTAAATTCAGATTATCATCAAATCTTCATCAACCTCGTTGCTTCAACCGTAGCCTCTTCTCACTCTTTACAGTTCACGATTCACTCAATTTCCCCTCGCTTTCTCCCATTTTCTCTATTACCAAACACCACTGCTCTAGATCTGATATGTTCTAGAACCTGGGTTTTGAAGAAGCATAAAAAACCCCATGAAGGAATCAAATCAAATGTGAGTGAAACCTAACTCTAACTCTTGCTCTTTCTCTTTTTGATTTTCTCCAACTTGTTTATAATACCAATAAATTGTTTTCTTGATTGATCTCAAGATCTAATTAGATTTAACAACTGGGTTTTCGAGATTGAAGAAACCCACATGAAGGAATCAGATTTGAGCACCGAGCCAATAGGGCAAAATCTGATAAAATTGATAAGCAATCTATGTTTCTCAGTGTTCGTTTTCTCAGTGATCATATTTACTGTTATTGCCATCACCTATCAACCTCCAGATCCATGGCTAGAATCAGCTCCAGCCCTTACCAAACTCTTGACCCAATCTGAAAATGCCACCTTCAAAAATGACAATTCTATCCTCAAAACTGGTGAGGATTTACAGGCCCTGCCCGCCCGGGCAGTGCCACCAGCTATGGCCATCAATCCAATAACTGAGACGGTGATAGAGGAGTCCGAAGAGAAAATCAGTAATTTAACACTGAAATCATCAGATTGCGAGGAATTAAAGGTTGTGAATTGTTCAGACCCGCGGGTTCTGATCACGATTGAGAAGTTTAATTTGAACATTTTTAAGTCCATTGTGTTTTTGGAGTATCAAACTCCTGTTAATGGGTCGAATCTGGATGAGTGTGATGTGGCTTGGAGATTTAGGAACAAGAAGGAGAAGTCTTGGAGGAAGTATAGGGATTTTAGGAGGTTTAAGTTTGGGGTTGGAGAGAACTGTACCTATAAAGTGGTGCACGCCAGTGGTTGGCATTCGGGTATTAATGCCAGGCGGCCTAGGACTAGACTGGACTCGAGGAGGAGTGGTGGGAATCCCAAGGTTGCTCCAGCAATTCGTGATCCTGAGATCAATGACACGATCCCAGGTTTGGGTTCGGAGATGAATTTTAGAAAGGGAAGGTACTTGTATTACTCTCGGGGAGGTGATTACTGTAAGGGGATGAATCAATATTTATGGAGTTTCTTGTGTGGTTTGGGGGAGGCTATGTATTTGAATAGAACATTGGTGATGGATTTGAGTATATGCTTGGGTGGAACTTACACTCCAAGTAACAAGGATGAGGAGGGAAAGGATTTCCGATATTATTTTGATTTTGAGCATCTTAAGGAGGTGGCATCAATTGTGGAGGAGGGTGAGTTTCTGAGAGATTGGAAGAAGTGGGATAGAGCCCGTAAAAGGAAAGTGCCTGTTAAGAAGGTTAAAACATATAAGATGACACCAATGCAACTTAGGAAAGATAAAAGCACGATTATATGGAGGCAGTTTGATGGTCCTGAGCCAGAGAATTATTGGTACAGAGTGTGTGAAGGGCAAGCTGCAAACTACATTCAGAGGCCGTGGCATGCAGTGTGGAAATCAAAGAGATTAATGAATATAGTTACGGACATCAGTGGGCGAATGGACTGGGATTTTGATGCAGTTCACGTGGTTAGAGGAGAGAAGGCACAGAACAAAGAGCTTTGGCCTCATCTGGATGCTGATACATCCCCTGATACGCTCCTTATGAAGCTTAAGGGAATGATTCAGCCTTGGAGGAATCTGTATATTGCCACCAATGAACCATTCTATAATTACTTTGATAAATTGAGATCTCAATACAAGGTTCACCTGCTTGACGACTACAAGGAATTATGGAGTAACAAGAGTGAGTGGTACAATGAGACAAGGGTTCTGAACAATGGAAGACCAGTTGAGTTTGATGGATACATGAGAGTTGCTGTGGATACTGAGGTCCTTTATAGGGCAAAGACAAGTGTGGAAACATTTTATAATTTGACCAAAGACTGCAAGGATGGAATTAATGCATGCTGAACAGGTTACAGATACCTTTCTTTTTCCCATAAATTGATTCATCTCTTGTTATTATCTTCTTCTATTGATTCAGTTAGAGAATGATACCATTGAGTTGATTTCAGGCTCATTGTTTTACATGCTTTTTTCTTTTATCTATTAATGATTGGAAATTTCTGTTGATCATGACGAGCCTATATCTGTAAAATATATTGAATTTTTATCAGCATTTCTTTTGTTTTCATCTCCTACCGATTGTTGAGTCTCTTTTGAATATGAACGAATGCTTCTTCTTAGCTTGTTTATATTTTTGGATTATGGACATGGTGATATTTATTAATAGAGGGCTAGAGGGTCTAGATAGCTCATGCAACATATTAAGATTTTCACAAATCTCTTAGAAATTGGATTATATATCATGTCTTTTACTTTCTTGAATTAGCTATGGAATGATGCTGTTGAGTCTCTTTCCTGGCCATGTTGAATTGGGTTATTTATTTTCACAAATTTTTTGTTCACATATTAAGATTTGTTCTTTGTCTCTTACCTGTTTTTGAGTTTCTTCTGAAATTGAAAGAATCTTCAGTTGCATTTGGTTTTAGAAAACAGGAGTGAAAATGTGTTTGGTGCTTGAAAACAGAAAAAGGTTTTCCAGAAAATGAAATTGAAAATGTATTGCTAGTCTACTGCTATGAGCACATAAATGATCATCTAGTAGAAGATTTGGTAAAATAATATTTTTTTCTGTTAATTTTAATATATATTTTAGACAGAATGATGATATTGCCAGACATGAACTGTTAACGTTATGGCAAAAGCTTTTGAAATGACAAAATTACCTTGATGCTCATCATCTTTATTCTTATTCACCATTAAAAGTAATTTTATCATTTTAAATCATTCTGCTTTGGCATTAACAATCCCTGTTTTGACAATACCACCATCGTTTTTAGAAATTCCAAATCAAACTGTACTAAACTCTATACTTTCTAAACCCCTGTTAGTTGTAAAGTCCAGTCTCAAAAACACAAAAGAATTTATTAACAATCACATAAGTATTACTAGTTGCCCATCTGAGGCTTGTAACATGTTGATCATTAGCTTGTATATTTTCCCTTTATTTTTTCTTATTATCCAATGTCAATGAGAGATTATAACAGAAGTAGAAATTTCTTTTCTATATAAAATCAAAAGAGAGATTGTTACGAGTTCATCGTTGTTTTATTTTTACCATGTTCCAACTTTGATTTGGTGCCACTTGATCATGCATAGGTATATATTCCTGCAGAAGTGCATGAATCGCAACAATTTGTATAAGCGAATTTATGTAATTTTGAGATGACATCCTGTTGGTATTAGTGATATTCATTCCCTGATCAAGGGTGTTAATCAATTTGACATTATTGATTGATTTGTGCTGCTAATGCTATAAATTTAGTCATTGCCTGCATTTCATGCTCTTTGTTTTCTTAAGATGAAAGTTAATAAGATTGAAGGGACTTTCCTGACTAATCAACACCTTTCACCACACCGCTCGTTCCCGTAAACTCTACTGAACATCAAGCTTCGCGAAGTACAAAGTCCTTTCTCTTTTCTCAGACAAACAAATCTTGTGGATACCGGCCCCCGAGAATACAATAAAACATTTGATGTGATGAAATATCTCAACTAATGAGGATCATGCTGTTTTATTAAAATCTTCTACAATGGAGGAAACAAAAGCTGTGGTGCGGAGTATGGATAGTAATAAAGCTCCAGGGTAAGATGGATTAAAAGCAAAATTCTATAAACATTTTTGGATCATAATGTTTGTCAAAATGACACTTCACTTAGTTCTTTGAAAGATACGACACTAGACTTCAATTAGTGGAGCGTTTCGATGTGTAGATGACAAAAAATGCGTTTTCCTTTATGTGAGTGTACTATGTGATCACCACACCAAGGATTTAATTTACAGAAAATGAGTCGGTTGTCTAGACTCATGATAGGCAAAAATGATATCCGCAAGTGATATGTTCTGAATGCAATGTTTAACACTTTATTTGATACCTATCACAATATCAAGATTATAAAAGAATTGTGGGATTCACTCTAGCAAGGTATATGAAGAAGATGTAATAAGCAAGCGTTTTATAATTACTAAATTTAATACTTACAAAATGATTGATTTCTGTTCTATTATGAATCAATTAGTGAGATAAAAACCATTCTTAATCAATTATCTCAATATAATATGAAAATGAATGAGATCATAAAAGTCACAACCATTATAGACAAATGCCCTTGGAAGAATTTTAGGAATCATGAAGCACAAAAAAGAAGACTTAACTCTTGAGGAGTTAGACAATCATCTCCGTATTGAGGAAGGCTTGTGAAAGAAGCCAAAGAAGAAGAATTTTCCAAGATTAATAGGGTAAATGAATGAGAGGCTTTAAAGAAGAACTTTCGTGATTCTCACAAGAGAAAAAGCCAACCTGCAAAGTTTTCTAAAAATAAGAAGACTAAAGGTTCCTATTTCCATTGTGAGAAACTGGGACACTTAAAGAAAAATTGTCAATTGCTAAAGAAAAAAGGCAAAACACCACAAAACTTTGTGCCTATGATTTCTGAGGCAAATGTCCTTGAGGACAATGAGACTTAGTAGATTGACTATGATGCGACAAGGCATGTGTGTAAGGAAAATAAGTTTTTCAAGACATAAACAAGTGTTGAAGGAATTTTTTTGTACATGAAAAATTCCGTTGTTTCAATGATAGGCAAGGGCAATGTTCAACTTGAATTCACTTATGGGAAGACCCTTACCATCACTGAAGTTTGTGTCTAGTAGTCTCTTGAACAAAAATAGATTCAAACTTGTATTTGAGATTGATAAGTTGTGTTATCCAAGATAGTGTGTTTGTTGGGAAAGAATATATGCATAAGGGAATGTAGAAGCTTGATATTAATAATAATAATAATAATAATAATAATAAGAGTGTGATTGTTGCTTACATCATTGGATATTCTTTTTTACATTGGTATAATCGTTTAGGACATGTGAATGCTAGAAAAATGAATGATATGGTTAAAGTAGAATTACTTCTAAAAATTGACATAAGTATGAAAAATTACAGAACTAATTGTATACTTACTAAAATCACTAGAAAACCATTTTCAAATGTTCAAAGAAGTTCACAATTTTTAGAATTAGTTCATAGTGATTTATAATATGTATGTTACACCTTCTTTATGAGGAAAGAAATAATTTGTGACATTCATAGACGATAATACAAGATATTGATATATTTACTTATTTCATTCTATGGATGAGACTATGCACAATTTTATTTTTGTATTTAAAAATGAAATAAAACTTTAATGTGACAATAAAATTAAATGTCTTTGAACAAATAAGAGAGGTGAGTACTATGATCCATCATAATTTAAATTACATAGCATAATTCATGAAATCACCGCTCCTTATACATCACGGCAAAATGGCGTGACAGAGAGAAAAAATATAACCCTAAAGAGATAATTAATGCCATACTTTCCAACTCTGGTTTATGACATGGATTTGGGAATAAAGTTCTTTTAACAGCTTGTCATATTCTAACTAGAGTCCCTACAAAAAGAAACAAAGTAACACCTTATGAGTTGTAGAAGAATAAAAAGTATAATTTAAACTTCCTTAAGGTGTAGGGCTGTAGAGCTATAGTTAGAATTCCTAAATAAAAAAAGAACTTAGGTGAATGAGGAGTAGAATGCATATTCCTTGGATATTCACTTTATTCTAAGGTTTATAGGTTCATAGTGGTTGAACGAAACAATTACTATTCAATAATTTTCATCATTGAATATAAAAATATTACTTTCGATGGAAATAGGTTTAAGTCACCTCCTAAAGGGCCAAAATCCGCAATTAGTAGAATGTGAATAATCTATCCAACTGTTTTCTCTTTCATTTATCTGACAACATTTACAATTGAATCTTCCTTTACAAAATGATATACCTGAATGTCTCTACCTGATTGTTGTCTATTACTATATTATCTGATAAAATTTACAGCTAGCTTTGATAGTTTAAGCAATAGGTGCAAGACATGTGTTTGCGGTTAGATCACATGTAGATACCATGAAAAAAATGTTTTTTGTTTCAACAATCACAACTGTGAATAAAAGTGACATTTTAAGAATGTTGAAACAGCTACAAGTACCACTAAGAAGAATTTTGGTGTTTCTGAATTTAAAACCCCGAAGTAACCTGCATTTTGCCTTGGAGGGTCATAAGGTTCAATAATCAATTCTTAAGAGAAAAAAATAAGATTTTTAATTTATGCAAGATACAAGTAAGAAAATCATAAAGTAATAAACAGTGAGAAAGCAGGGGATCCATTCTCTCAGCTTTCGCGATAAGTGTTTTAATATTCAAATCAAATATGAACCCTGCTTGCGGTCTAAGCATGTCTACAGAAACAAAATTTTAAAAAACATATGCAACATATTGAAAGGAATTGGAGTGATCTTGGGGATAGTTTATCATCCAGAGTACTTGTATAAGCAGTCAAGAAGGATATACATACTAACTAGTCAAAGTAATTTCCCTAGTAGAATGAAGAACACTAGTGGCACTTTATGCTCCTTGAATGGACTGAGAGACTGCAATATGTAGAACTTATATAAAAAGAAACAACAAATAGATTGCACCGAAACAACAATACCTTCTAGCCGGACATATCACTCAATGACATTTGAATTATGGCTAGAGGGAGGTAAAACCGTATGATTCAGGTTTCAAATAGTATGATTTGATTTTATTCAAGCCTTAAATTTTATTCAAATTAGTATGCAAATTTTTTTTTTAAAAGGAAAGTTTGTACATATAAAAGGCAATAAGGGGGTGCCATCCCAAAATTGAATTTAGTCTGCGCATGAACTCTACAATTCATCAAAAAATGAAAAAAGAAAAATAAAAAATTGAGCTTACTTACGAAGATGAAGCCATGACCTCAAAATATTTATAGATCATTACTCAAAACTTTGTAGCCAAGCCTAAAACTCCAAGATGTAAATCTTAAATTGCATCAAACCTAGAAACAGAGCCACGATACTATTTGTTGGATAGCATCAAGCACAAAGAACAGGAAGTGATGGGATTATAAAGAGAACTTACATTTACAGTATGCAGCTGTTGTCGTGTATACACATTCTTGCAAACCAGCTGGGACACCAGTTTTTGCAGGCGAGCATTCTCCTCCATCAGCAGCTTGTTCATTGCCATCAATTTTGTGTTCACAGTCTGGAGTCGTGAAGCCTCTTTTCTCTGCATCTCTCGACACCTACATCCCAAAACACCATAATCTTCTTTTAGGCCCTCAATTAAAAAACCAAAGTCACAAACCCATAACCAAATTTCATGTGATATCAAAACTAACAGTTAAACTTGAAAAAAAGAACACAATTCAAAAAACAAAGCCTGCCACCCATTAAAGCTTAAAGGTGAAATTTATAATAACACATTAGTTCATATGATGTCATGGATTATATACTAGGAAATGCCATAAATTTATCATACAAGTTGATCAACTAAGAATTCATTACAAATGTAAGTGCCAAAAACACAAATCTCTTGCACTCGAAACATAAGTTAACCAAACGAACAAAAACCAAATAAATCACCAAAAATACCGAGACGACCACGAAAAGCACATGTTCTTTTACCTACAAATTTGAAACCAGACTTTGATATGCTTAGGCTCAATGTTGCAAAGAATTGGGCATTCACGGATCAACTGCTGCCTACGCAGAGAGCTGGGCTTTGGGCACTCGGCGTAGACTCTCTCAAGCTCTTCCACTTACTCAGATGTGTATCTCACATACTTTCCGGCATCTAGGAGCTTCTTCATGCTGCCACTGCTGCTCTTGCTGCGCTGCGCCACTGCCATAGCCATTTCTTGTACAACCCAAACACAAAATGGAGAGCTAAGATTCTTCTTTGCTCTTAGTAAAATCCGTTCGTTCTTTGAGTTAAAAGAGAGAAATAAAGAGCTAGGCTGAAGAATTTGATTTGAGGTCGAGAAGATTCGTAGTGTGGCTTTAGAGAAAGGTTAGAGCAAAATGGGTTGTTTTTGCAGAGTTTTAAGCAATAAACGGACAGGAAAACCTTGTAGTTTCTTGTGAATGCAAAAATTTTTATAAAAAAAATTCCGGTTTTTGTTGATGATCAAGCTGTGAAACAACAACAAAAACAAAAAAAAATCCAAACTTACACTCTTTTCTCTCTCCACAAACACAAAAGGCCAAACTTTGTTTGTTCAAGAATCTTGATCCCAATCAAAATCTTGCTCTTTTTTCCAACTCAAATCTTGAAAAATGCTCCCAAGAAAACCTCCTTATGTAACACTTAAACCAAGCACACAAACGACACCGAGATCGATATCAAGGAAATTTTGTCAAGCAAGCTACTACTACCCAGTTATTCTCCCAGGGAACAAAAAAGCATAAACTTTCTCGAGAAAGAGACGGGCTCTCCCCACAAAGAGAGCCAGCTGTTGTGGCATCAGAGAGACACTGCACTGCAAGCAAGAATACGACTAAGAGGAATATAAATTGGACCTTTGAGATATTTTATTTTCGGTGTGGTAAAAACATTGCAGCAAGAGGTAAAAGAAAGATATTTATCAATTGTGCAATAAAAACAGACTTGGTTAGAATAATCAGTACCCAATTGATATGATGAACATTTAGGAACAAAAATTGTGAGATTAGAGAATGGCCAACATTTTAAAGTTTGTTTGCTGAATACCTGCAAGATTCGACCTTTATCAAAATCAAATAAAAAATAGCAAAGAGCTTGTTAGAAGTAACTCAAAATTAAGAGACAATGCAATTTACCTGTAACAATGGAAGGTCTCTCCATTGTAATAAACAATGCCGATTTGAGCAGTGCTTTAGATCTTGGCAACATACACATTCTTCATCTCTCTCACTTTGCAGAATCCAAAATTCATTTCTTTCTCTTTGCACAACGCCCACTTCTCTTCCCAGTGGCTGCAGAGCTGGTGTTTTCTTAGCAATTAAATTCCCTGTGCACTTCTTGCTCATTTGTACTTCGATTCCTAAAAATTAAAGGCGCATATGTTAGAACCAATCAAATCAGAGTATAATAGTCACTCACCGACTCATATTGTTTTACATTGTAACGCAATAATAAATTATGTTTCACACAAATGACTAGTTTATAAAAGAGAAGGCAAGGAAATGAACATTATTCTCTTCTGCAGCAAAGACTTTCCAAGCTACTGCTTGTTCATATGAAACATGGCGCCCCATTGTTGACATGCAGATTCCAGCCAGCAAATAAGCGAAATCCTGATATGAAGTCGAAATGTCAGCCAAACAAGATTTACAAGCAGCAAAATTCATACGTTCAATCAGTTTTCAAACATATAATAACTAACTGTAATATAAAGGAGATGAAAACAAATTTGTTTTTGCTTATAAGCTGCCTTTTCAAGCTCTCTTTAGGACATAACCGATCGAGCATCCGCAATCCAAAATGAAGGCAATGATAACACCCACTACGAGAAGAAGCTAGTTTCGGGAGGGAGAAAACATGCTCTATCAATGTAGAACTCACCAGTTGCATTAACTTGTCAAAGACGCCAAGTCCAAGAGGATGACATGGAACAACAATGGGAGAACATTTTTCATACTAGATGCTACATCAACAACAAGGTATGTAATATGATCATTGATGGGGGAAGTTGTACTAATGTGGCTAGCACTACTTTAGTTGAAAAATTGAATTTACCTACTGTTAAACACCCTCGACCATATAAGTTACAGTGGTTAAATGATTGTGGGGAGGTTAAGGTAAATAAGCAAGTGCTAATTTCTTTTTCAATTGGGAAGTACAAGGATGAAGTACTTTGTGATGTTGTTCCAATGCATGCGAGACACATATTATTGGGCAGACCGTGGCAATTTGACAGGAAGGTCACTCGTGATGGGTTCAATGTAGAACTCACCTGTTGCATTAACTTGTCAAAGACGCCATGCAATGCCTTGCGTCCAGACTAGTCAAATGAAGTCTTGTAGAGCGACTAGGGTTGTCTCCAGCATGTCAAGCCATGCCTGGTTTGCAAAGATGAAAACCGGCAACGACAGCAATACCAATAAATACTAATTAAGGAATACAATCTAAAAGCAGTTCAAAACCATGAATGATATTGTAAAAATGAAATTTAATAGTACCGAAATTCAAGAAAACATTTTGTACTATATGTTGAACAGAAAGGCAGTTTTCATTAATGCAAGTGTATATACCTTCAATTAACAACACAATATGGCATCCTGATGATGCCAAAGATGTTTCAAAACTGAGTCACCACTAAGAGAATCGGACGTCAGCAATTCTGCACCTAAATGTAAACTGAAGAAAAAGAAACATCAGCAGCCTTTAAAAATGGAAGAGTGCTGGTTCAGCAAAATAATGCGAACAGCCAAGCATGTTCTACTAAGCACAGCAAAACTGTGAGTGTCACTTGACCATGCGTAAATTAATATTATATTTACAATGGAAACCCGCTGAACTGAAGAAATTACACTACAAACATACTGACGCGCCATAGTCGTGACATTTTCCTGTAAATTGCTCTCAAAAGGGAACTGAAAGGCGATAGTCAATACCAATCACGCATTATGACACGATGAAGGCAGAACTTGCCTATAGCTTTGACAGATCCAGTGTGCAAGTCAATACTGATCGCGCATTATGACACAATGAAGCATCTCCACCAACATGGTTTGTTGCAGGATCCACTTCAAGACTGGATGTCAGATCTAACGTTCGATAGGTAATCAATGTCTCCAGAGTATTAGAATGTAATATAATATCAATAATATCTCGGGAGAAAGCCCATACTAATATTCAAATAAGACTAAAGGGCTAAAATCTAAAATAAAATTAGACCCAACGTTAACCCAACTGTTTTTGAATCCAGCGGGGTATGATGTGGAATCCAGAAGGGAGCAGTGGAGCATCATAAGGAAACATCTCATCAATTGGAGCAAAAACAAGTTCAGAACAAGCTCCCACAACAGTCTCATCTATTCCATTACATATCTGACACAGATAATAAGCCATTAGAGCATATACATGAATGAAAGGCTGAAGATTATTTATTTATTTTTTGATAAATGAGACGATAAAAATTATGAATTAAGCCACTTATAAGTAACTAGCAAACTGAACTCGATTAACCCAATAAAGAAATCTACATAAAATATACATTATAAATTTGTTAAACTTTTCTTCTCACATTAACCATTCAGAAAGATTTTTAACTTTAGAATTGCAAATGAAATGACATGCTGGTTCTACGTTGACCACACCCGAGCTATTGTTAGCGAAACCTAAACACATCATGTGTTCAAGAATTTGTTTCATGACCCATTAATTATATTATTCTAATTTAGGAACACTAGGTTTGAGCAAGTCAATAATGTCTTATTGATTCTATGTTGACATGCATAAATCTGAAATGCATCTTATCCAAAGTAATAATTCATAACTTACAAAATTCAAACGGGCACCGACAAAAAAAGCACCTGTAAAAGATCAATGTCCCTTGATACAAAAGCATCTTCTTGCGCAAGTGAATGGCCTTCAGAAGTCTGGAAAATAAATTTAGAATTAGGAAGAATTGTTTTCTGGAATGCATGTCTGATGCGATAAAAGAACAAATGGTCATATTGGTCATCCTCAAAGATCTAACTAACAAGTAAACTTCTTTTATCAGTTAAAAAAGTTCAGCTACCAAAAATAAGAAACAAAGCATACATTAGGAAAGCAGTCGAGGGAAAAAGAAAAAAAGGAATAGGAGTCAGGAATGTACATTGATACTGGTTTATATGTCCTATCTAGCATGCCAAGGAAGAGAGGTTGAGACCGCAGAGGAACATAGCTCCTCATGTTCAATTATGTGGCCAAGTGGCATTATGATTTGGCTCCCAGTAAACCATTGCCGGCCTCATTCCTGGATAAGCTTATGTACCAGGTTTCAATGAAGGTGCAGAAAATGCATCAAAACATTGAAATCAGCCCACTCCGAGCTATTTGCCAGATATAACGGAGTGCCTACAGAAAAACCAATTAATGATTTCTTTCTCTATTTAAGTTGAAGGAGGCACCAGAGAAATTCATGTTATACTCAACTTTACCCTACATGCAGCAGCCTAAATTTTTTTTTTGACAAGTAAAAGTTTAGTATAAAAAGGCAACAACAGGGCAGCTCAAAGTGTAGCCACAGTTTACAAGGCAGTCTCACTTTAGAGAACCATCACAATACAATTCAAAGAAGCAGTGCACAAAGTTAACATAAATTGAATAGCCTAATATGGATTTATTTATCAAATCGCTGGATCCATTTATAACAACCAACATTATTTAGTGATACAGTAACAAGTAAACCACCGCAACATATTGTAAGATGGAGGACATGCATACCACAAGACTGTCATTGTCTAAACTCGTAGAATTCTTAAAGTCCAAAAGTCCCGTGCTGGAGCCAAAGTAGTTGGAGCATAAGTCTGATGCAATTTTGATTTTAGTCATTCCTCTGGAAGAGAAGGTAAACAATCTTAGAGAACAGGAAAGACAAAAATAAAACAGTAAAATCCATTCTTGTTCACCTGCGCATATACAGGTTCAATTGTCCCACCATTCCAAGCTGGGAATATGGTGAAAACTTAAAGGCTCCGACAATCCCGGAACCAAGATGGATGATCTTTAAGGATCTCTGCAACCTGTCAAAGTTGTTAGAAACATATCAATAGAAATCCAAGGAGCTCGATAAATTTATCACACAAAAAAGCATGGCTATAAAGAAGAAATATCATAAAAGTTTATTTCTATACAGTAGCAAGCATACCTTTGTAGGTTCTAAACTGACAAGACCACAGGCTCTAGTTGCCACTCCACTGCAACTTTGTGAAATGGAAAAGAACCCAACCGAAACCGGACCAGGCTGTCAAAAAATTAAGCAATTTGGCTTAAATATACTTCCGCTTAATGAAGTGAGGAATAAACATTACACAATATATAAACAAAATCAATCTGTTAACACAAACGGATGATATTTATATAAGACGACAACAAGCCTTCATCCCACGCATCTGGACCCAATGGGCAGTAGTTCCCGTAGCCTTTGAAAGGAACTCTGCCTAGGTCTCCTATGCGGAGAGGAGTCTCCCAAATGCATAAAGAAATCACAATGTTAGCAGGGAGAGAGTATGCAAGAGAGACAGAGAGATAAAGAGTTAATTTCCAATAATAACATAAATTACCCAGCAGGGTTATTGGCATCTCTCAGTGAATGATGAGGAGTCGTAACCACAGAGTCACAGCTTGCATCAGTTGCCCAGATGTCTGCAGACCAATCAAATAAATAATAGAGATAAATTCAAAGGACAACGAAACAAGAAAAAACAATTTAGTCTTCTTGCAATTCAACATGCTATTTCTCATGGAAAGACAATGAGCAATTACTAAATATATAAAAATGTTATAGTGCCCATTGTGCAAATATAGAAAGAGCCAAGAAAAGCAATATAAGGATATGCAAGTTAGGGCATTAAACAAATGGGACCTAGATATCAAGGATAAAACCATGAAAGGAAAATTAACAACAACATCAATTCTAAAGATTTAATATCACATCTCATCTTCTGTTAAAACCATTGCCCTTCTGGAATTCTAAAGATTTAATATCACATCTCAACTTATATGAAAATCACTACCCTTCTGGAATGGTCTTTAATGTTGTGCACCAAACAAGTGGGAAAAAACATAAAACAAAATAAAGCCAGTGAAATTCAGATAAAAAAGCAACAAACACTAGAGAAACAGTTCAATTAATTTCTCTTAAATGCACATTCTGCATTTCAAAACCCTTTCTAGTATTTGCCGGATAGCATCAAGCACAAAGAAGAGGTAGTGATGGCAATTATAAAGAGAACTTACCTTTACAGTACGCAGTTGTTGCTGCATATACCCATTCTCCCAAACCAGCTGGGACAAATGTTTTTGCTGGTGATCATTCTCCTCCATCAGCAACTTGTTTATTGCCGTCAATTTCCTGTTCACAGTCTGGAGTCATGAAGCCTCTTTTCTCTGCTTCTCTTGACAACTACATCCCAAGACACATCCCAAAGTCACAAACCCATAACCGAATTTCTTGTGATATCAAAACTAATACTGTTAAACTGGAAAAAAACAGAATTAAAAAAACTAAACCTACCGCACAGTAAAGCAATTTCAAGGCAAAATTTATAGTAACACATTAGTTCATATGATGTCATGTATTACATACTAGGAAATGCCGTAAATTTATCATACAAGTTGACCAACTAAGAATTCATTACAAATGGAAGTGTCAAAACCACAAATCTCTTGCACTCAAAACATAAGTTAACCAAAAGAACAAAAACCAAATAAATCAAACCCAAAATACCTAGATGACCATAAAAAGCACAGGTTCTTTTACCTGCCATTTTGAAACCAGACTTTGAGCTGCTTAGGCTCAATGTTGGAAAGAATTGGGCATTCACGGATCAACTGCTGCCTACGCACAGAGATGGCATTTGGGCACTCGACATAGACTCTCTCAAGCACTTCCACTTGCTCAGCTGTGTATCTCACATACTTTCCGGCATCTAGGAGCTTGCTCATGCTGCCACTGCCGCTCTCACTGCACCGCGCCACTGCCATAGACATTTCTCGCACAACCCAGAACCCAAAATGAAGAGAGAGAGAGGTCTAGCCTACAGAGAAACTGTGATCTTTAGTCTAACAGATGGAAGTTTTGCATTTCGGGTTTGTTTCTTTCCTCTTTTAGGGTTTAAGAGCTATGATTCTTCTTTGCTCTTAGTAAAATCTGTCCGTTCTTTAAGTTAAATGAGAGAGAGAAATAGAGAGCTAAGCAGAAGAATTTGATTTGAGGATGAGTAGATTCTTGGTGTGGCTTTGGAGAAAGGTTAGAGCCAAATGGGTTGTTTTTTCCGAGTTTTAAGAAATATACCGACAGGAAAACCCTGCATTTTCTTGTGAAAGCAAAATTTAAAAAAACTTCCGATTTTGTTGATGATCAAGCTGTGAAACAACAACAACAAAAACAAAAAATTCCAAACTTACACTAGAGGATTAAGCTATATCTCTTTTTTCTCTCTCCACAAACACAAAAGGCCAAACTTTGTTTCTTCAAGAATCTTGATCCCAATCAAAATCTTGCTCTTTTTTCCAACTCAAATCTTGAATAATGCTCCCAAGAAAACCTCCTTATGTAACGCTTAAACCAAGCACACAAGAGACACCGAGCTCGATATCAAGGAAATTTTGTCAAGCGAGCTACTACTACCCAGTTAATTCTCCCAGGAGACCAAAAAGCATAAACTTTCTCGAGAAAGAGACGGGCTCTCTCCACAAAGAGAGCCAACTGTTGTGGCATCAGAGAGACACTGCACTGTAAGCAAGAATAATCAATTGTGCAATAAAAACAGACTTGGTTAGAATAATCAGTACCCAATTGATATGATGAACATTTAAGAACAAAAATTTTGAGATTGGATGGCCAACATTTTAAAGTTTGTTTGCTGAATACCTGCAAGATTCGACCTTTATCAAAATCAAATAAAAAATAGCAAAGAACTTGTTAGAAGTAACTCAAAATTAAGAGACAATGCAATTTACCTGTAACAATGGAAGGTCTCCATTGTAATAAACAAAGCCAATTTGAGCAGTTCTTTAGATCTTGGCAACATACTTATTCTTCATCTCTCTCACTTTGCAGCATCCAAAATTCATTTCTATCTCTTTGCACCAGCCCCGAACAACGCCAACCTCTCTTCCCAGTGGCTGCAGAACCTCCTTTTACTCTGCCTACTGCTGGAGTTTTCTTAGCAGCAGCAGCATTTGGGCCAGCACAAGAACCAGAGAGAGACCTTAACATATAGACAGTAAAAAATATAGATGGCACTTCTTATTAGGACTGCCGCTTAGAAGCATGGTCTATAAAACCAATCTCGAAAAATATGTTTGATAAAAACATAAATTCCCAAATAGGGCAGCTCAAAGTGCAGCCAAAATTTACAAGGCAATCTCGCCCTCGAGAACCATAACAATACAATTCAAAGAAGCAGGGCACAAAGTTTACATAAATTGAATAGCCCAATATGGATTTATTTATCAAATCACTGGACCCATTTATAACAACCAACATTATTTAGTGATACAGTAACAAGTAAACCACTGCAACATATTGTAAGATGGAGGACATGCATACCACAAGACTGTCGGTGTCTAAACTCGTAGAATATCTTAAAGTCCAAAAATTCCGCGCTGGAGCCAAAGTAGTTGGAGCATAAGTCTGATGCAATTTCGATTTTAGTCATTCCTCTGGAAGAGAAGGAAAACATTCTTAGAGAACAGAAAAGACAAAAATAAAGTATATACAAGTTCAATTGTCCCACCATCCCCAACGAGGAACATGGTGAAAACTTCAAGGCTCTGACAATTTCGGAACCAAGGTGGATGATCTTTACGGATCTCCGCAAGCTGTCAAAGTTGTTAGATACATATCAATAGAAATCCAAGGAGCTTGATAAATTTATCACACAAAAAAGCATGGCTATAAAGGAGAAATATCATAAAAGTTTATTTCTATACAGTAGCAAGCATACCTTTATAGGTTCTAAACTAACAAGACCACAGACACTAGCTTCCACTACATTGCAACTTTATGAAATGGCAAAGATCCCAACCGAATCCGGACTAGGCTGTCAAAAAAATTAAGCAATTTGGCTTAAATATACTTCTGCTTAATGAAGTGAGGAATAAACATTACACAATATATACAAAATCAATTTGTTAACACAAAGAGATGCTATATATAGAAGACGACAACAAACCATTATATAAGACGAAAACAAACCTTCATCCCAGGTATATGGACCCAATCGACAGCAGTTCTCGTAGCCTTTGAAAAAAGGAACTCTGCCAAGGTCTCCTCCGCAATGAAGAGGAGTCTTCCAAATGCATATATAAAAATGATATAGTGCGCCATTGTGCAAATATAGAAAGAACCAAGAAGAGAAATATAAGGATATGCAACTTGAACCAAGAAATAGGAAAAAACTATTCAATCTTCTTGCAATCCAACTTGCTATCGTTATGATTTCTCAAGGGAATACAGTGAGCAAGTATTACATATATAAAAATAAGTTATAGTGCACCTTTGTGCAAATATAGAAAAAACCAAGAAGAGCAACATAAGGATATGCAAGTTAGGGAATTAAACAAATGAGACCTAGCTATCACGGATAAAACCATGAATAGAAAATTGACAACTATAGAAATTCCATAGATTTAATATCACATCTCAGCTTCTGTTAAAATCACTACTCTTCTGGAATGATCTCTAATGTTGTGGCACCAAACAGGTAGGAAAAAACATAAAACAAAAATTGATATGATTAACATTTAGGAACAAAAATATCTATCAATTGTACAAAAAAAAAAAAAGACTTGGTTAGAATAATAAGCACCCAATTGATATGAAGAACATTTAGGAACAAAAATTGTGAGATTAGAGGATGGCCAACATTATAAATTTTATTTCCTGAATACCTTCAAGATTCGACCTTTATCAAAATCAAATAAAAAATAGCAAAAAACTTGTTAGAAGTAACTCAAAATTAAAAGACAATGCAATTTACGTGTAACAATTGGAGGTCTCTCCATTGCAATCACAACCGTCTCTCCATTGCAAGTTTATCAAGACCTCACTGCATAACCTACTCAAAATGCAAAAGGTTTTTCATGAAACGGAAGCAACGGCTCTTGTAAACGGTTACTAGTTATCAGAAAGGGTTTAGATGACACCATAGCAATGGCTCTTGTAAACAGTGACTAGGTACAAACGTCCTCCACCCCTTACTATGTAACCTAATAAAAGAGTTAGATGCATACCAGAGGGACTTTGACAATAAATAATGCCAATTTGAGCAGTTCTTCAGATCTTGGCAACATACACATTCTTCATCCGTGTCACTTTGCACCAACCCCTGAACAAGGCCCACCTCTCTTCGCAGTGGCAGCAGAAACTCCTTTTACTCTCCCTACTGCTGGTGTTTTCTTAGCTCTTGAATTTCCTGTGCACTTCATGTCCATTTGTACTTCGATTCCTTGAAATTAAAGGCACATGTGATAGAACCAATCAAATCAAAGTATAATAGTCACTCACCCACTCACATGGTTTTATATTCATAAGCAGCAAGAGTAACGCATTAATAAATTATATGTCACACAAAAGACCGGTTTACAAAACAGAAGGCAAGGCAATGAACTTCTCTTCTGCAACAAGGACTTTCCAAGCTACTACTTGTTCATACGAAACATGACACCCCATTGTTGACATGCAAATTCCCGCCTGCAAATAAGCAAAACCCTGATATAAAGTCAAAATGTCAGCCAAACAAGATATACAAGCAGCAAAGTTCATACGTTCAATCGGTTTTCATACATATAATAAATAACGGTAATATAGAGGAGATGAAAACAATTTTTTTTTGTTGCTTATAAGCTGCTTTTTCAAGCTCGCTTTATGACATAACGGATCGAGCAGCGACAATCCAAAATGACGGCAAACATAACACCCACTACGAGAAGAAGTTAGCTTCAGGAGGAAGACAACAAGCTCTATCGATGTAGAACTCACCTGTTGCATTAACTTGACAAAGTCACCGTACTTACGTCCAGACTCATAGCCACTAGGCTTGTCCCCAACATGTCAAGCCATGCCTGGGTTGCAAAGATGAAAACCGGCAATGATTGCAATACCAATAAATATTAATTAAGGAATACAATCTAAAACCAGTTCAAAACAATGAATAACTTCGTACCAATGAAATTTAATTGTCCCGAAATTCAAGAAAACACTTTTTACTATATGTTGAACAGATATGCAGTTTTCATTAACGCAAGTGTATACCTTCAATGAACAGCACAGTATGACATCCTGATGATGCCAAAGATGTTTGGAAACTGAGTCACTACTAAGAGAATTGGACGTCAACAATTCTACTCCGAAATGGAAACTGAAGAAAAAGAGAAGAGAAAGAAACATCAGCAGCCTTTAAAAATAGAAGAGGGTAAATAAGCTGGTTCAACAAAATAATGCGAACAACCAAGTATGTTCTAGTAAGCACGGCAAAACTGTGAGAGAGTGTCGCTTGACCATGCATAAATTAATATCATATTTACAATAGATATTTTGAATGTTTTTTGCTTTAATTAAAAAGGACTGGATTTTTGGTTACCATGCCAATGCATACTAGCCAGCCAAGACAACCACAGGGTCATTTACCCGAACTGACAAAAACTAGTACATACTATAAAAAGGCAGAACTTGCCTATAGCTTTGACAGATCCAGTGTGCAAGTCAATACCGATCGCACATTATGACACGATGAAGCATCTCCACCAGCATGGTTTGTCAGATCTAACGTTCGACAGGTAATCAATGTCTCCAGAGTATTAGAATGTAATATAATATCAATAGTATCTCGGGAGAAAGCCCATACTAATATTCAAATAAGACTAAAGGGCTAAAATCTAAAATAAAATTAGATCCCAACGTTAACCCAACTGTTTTTTAATCCAGCGGGGTATGATGCAGCATCCAGAGGGGAGCAGCGGAGCATCATGAGGAAACATCTCATCAATTGGGAGCGAAAACAAGTTCAGAACATGCTCCCACAGCATTCTCATCTATTCCACTACATATCTGCCACAGATAATAAGCCATTAGAGCATATTCATGAATGAAAGGATGAACATTACTTTTTTTTGATAAATGAAAGGATAAACATTATGAATTAGGAAACATTTAAGTAACTAGCAAACTAAACTCAATTAACCCAATATAGAAATCTGCATAAAATATACATTATAAATTTGTGAAACTTTTCTTCTCACATTAACCATTTTTAGAGATTTTTAACTTTAGAAATGCAAATGAAATGATATGCTGGTTCTACGTTGACCACACCTGAGCTATTGTTAGCGAGACCTAAACAAATCATGTGTTCAAGAATTTGTTTCATGGCCCAATAATTATATTATTGTAATTTAGGAAAACTAGGTTTGAGCAAGTCAATAATGTCTTATTGATTCAATGCTGACATGCATAAATCAGCAATGCATGTCAACATAGAATCAATTATATTATTCTAATTTAGGAATGCTAGGTTTGAGCAAGTCAATAATGTTTTTTTTTTTTTTGAATAACGGAGCATTGCGACCGCCACCACAATCCTTGCCCTAGAACCCTGTGGAGGATGTAAATCGCAGGATGTGCAGCGCAGTGGCAGGACTCGAACCCGAGACCTTACGGGATCACCGCCATCTTGAAGGCCGAACTTACCACTGCGCCATATACCCTGGGGGCTAGTCAATAATATCTTATTGATTCTATGTTGACATGCATAAATCAGCAATGCACTTTCTCCATAGAAATAATTCATAACTTACAAAATTCCTTGATACAAAAGCATCTTCTTGCGCAAGGGAATGGCCTTCAAGTCGTATAACTTCAAGAAACTGGAAAATAAATTTAGAATTAGGAAGAATTGTTTTCTGGAATGCGTGTTTGATGCGATAAAAAAAACAAATGGTCATATTTGTCATCGTCAAAGATCTAACTAACAAATAAACCTTTTTTTATCAGTTAAAAAAGTTCAACTACCAAAAATAAGAAACAAAGCATACTTTATGAAAGCAGTTGAGGGAAAAAGGAAAAAAAGGAATAGAAGTCAGGAATGTACATTGATACTGGTTTACATGTCCTATCTATCATGCTAAGGAGGAGAGGTTGAGACCGCAGAAGAACATACCTCATCATGTTCGATTATGTGGCCAAGTGGCATTATGAATTGGCTCCCAGTAAACCTTGCCGGCCTCATTCCCGGATAAGCATATGTACCAGCTTTCAATGATGCAGCAGAATATGCATCAAAACATTGAAATCAGGCCACTCCAAGTGGTGCTCCCTCAAGAAGCGCACCAGCACTGCAAGAGGAACATTTTTTAGCAGAAAAGAAATACACATAATCCCATTAGCTTCAATGCCAAATACAGTGAAAATATTCCGAGTCTATAAAGTATACGAGATTAGTAGGAATCCCAGATTTTCTGTCAACAGTTACCCAAATTTTACTGGCTGTATGAAAGAATTCTTAGCATAACTTAACATATCAACATGAACAAAATAAACAAAGCAAACTAAAATGTATATGATGATTATGATTATTTTCTTAACAACATGCAACAGCAAACGCACAAGTGAATGGCACCAACCAAAATAAAATTCTATACCGAGTTCCAAAACTTACTTGAAGTAGCATGGAAGTCTTTGCACAGAGAGCAACTCTGAGAATCGAAAGAGAATTAGCAGGATTGGTTGTGGTGCTTAAGTTCTTTGTTGAATTAACTGCAATTATTACATCTTCAGCGCCATCACAATGCATTATTGACCACCCATCATCACTAAACCCATTCAAGGCATCACTAAAGCCTCTACATGAAAATGAAAAATAAGATTTTAAAACAAAGTCTAAAACACTGAACAGTCTTTGAAACACACAAGTAGATAGGTAATAGGCACATCAATATGTCATCGAATAACAAAACCCGTTTAATTTATATGTAAACCAATAAATTGAAATGATCGTACAGTTACCTCCTTAATCTTTGGCTAAATGTTAAAAAAAGTCTAAAATGCAAACATTCTCCGATACACAAATAGATAGGAAATATGCACATCAATACGCCATCAAATGTACTAAATAAACTGAAATGGTCATACAGGTACCTGCTTAATCTTTGGCAAAAGGTTCTCAGAAAAGCTGCCCCCTAAATATACCACCTCACCACTTGTCTCCTGAGCTATTTGCCAGATATAGCGGAGTGCCTACACAAAAATCAATTAATGATTTCTTTCTCTGTATAAGTTGAAGGAGGCACCGGAGAAATTCATGTTATAGTCAACTTTACCCTACATGCAGCAGCCTAAATTTTTTTTGACAAGTAAAAGTATAGTATAAAAAGGCAACAAGGAGGTGCAACCCAAATACAAGGAAACTAAATACAAGAAAGCAACGCACTGTTTTACTATGCAAAGCTGCAAATTAGATAACATTTATTAGGCTGATAACTTCAGAAATGCACTAAGTCATAGCAATAGTATGTTACAAAAATTGGTTTAGAGGAGGATAGTCCATTACAAATTTTCACCACAAACTTCTTTTATCAAATTAACCAAATCTAGTCACCACAATAGTAATTTTCTGAGCCACTACTTCTGACGATTCATAAAGTGGACACAGCACCTCCTCGACACGCAATGCCTAGAATGTGATATCATAGAAATTAAGTTTCGCTTAAAGACATTCAAAGAGAAGCTAGTTTCCAGAAGTAATACCTCAAGACTCAGGTGGTCAATGATATGGATGATCGACCCTACACCCTCACAAGGCCTAATCAAGTAGCCACTAGGTAGCATTTCAGCTCTAACAAACTGAGCAGCAGCATTTGGTCCAGCCAGAACCAGAAAGATACCACTCACAGACCTTAAAATATAGACAGTAAAAAAACATAAATGGCACTTCTCATTAGGACTGCCACTTAGAAGCATGGTCTATAAAACCAATCTCCAAAAATTTGTTTGACAATAACATAAATTCCCAAACAGAGCAGCTCAAAGTGAAGCCATAATTTACAAGGCAATCTCGCTCTAGAGAACCATCACAATACAATTCAAAGAAGTAGTTTACAAAGTTAACATAAATTGAATAGCCCAATATGGATTTATTTATCAAATCGCTGGATCCATTTATAACAACCAACAATATTTAGTGATACAGTAACAAGTAAACCCCTGCAACACATTGTGCTAAGGAGGAAATGCATACCAAAAGACTACTATTGTCTAACCAAAAATCCCGCGCAAAAGCCAAAGTAGTTGGAGCATAAGACTGAAGCAATTTCGATTTCAATCATTCCTCGGAAGAGAAGGAAAACAGAAAAGACAAAAATAAAATAGTAAAATCCATTCTTGTTCACCTGTGTATATACAAGTTCAATTGTCCCACCATTCCCAGCTCGGAACATGGTGAAAACTTCAAGGCTCCTACAATCCCGGAACCAAGATGGAAGATCTTTAAGGATCTCCACAACCTGTCGAAGTTGTTAGAAACATATCAATAGAAATCCAAGGAGCTCGATAAATTTATCAAACAACAAAGCATGGCTATAAAGAAGACATATCCTAAAAGTTTATTTATATACAGTAGCAAGCAGACCTTTGTAGGTTCTAAACTGACAAGGCTCTAGCTGCCACTCCACTGCAACTTTGTGAAATGGCAAAGATCCCAACCGAATCCGAACCAGGCAATAAAAAAATTAAGCAATTTGGCTTAAATATACTTCTGCTTAATGAAGTGAAGAATAAACATAGCACAATAAATAAACAAAATCAATCTGTTAACACAAACAAATAATATTTATATAAGACGACAACAAACCTTCATCCCAGGCATCTGGACTCAATCGACAGCAGTCTGCCAAGGTCTCCTCTGCAATGGAGAGGACACTGCCAAATGCATAAAGAAATCACAATGTCAGCAGGGAGAGAGTATAAAAGAGAGACAGAGAGATAAAGAGTTAATTTCTAATAACAACAGAAATTACCCAGCAGGGTTACTGCCATCTCTCAGAGAATGACTAGGAGTGGAAACCACAGAGTCACAGCTTGCATCTGTGGCCCCATATGTCTGCAGACCAATCAAATAACTAATAAAAATAAATTCGAAGGACCACGAAATAAGAAAAAACTATTCAATCTTCTTTCAATCCAACTTGCGATCATAATGATTTCTCATGGGAAGACAATGAGCAAGTACTACATATATAAAAATGTTATAGTGCGCCATTGTGCAAATATAGAAAGAACCAAGAAGAGCAATATAAGGATAGCATTAAACAAATGGGACCTAGTTATCATGGATAAATCCATGAAAGGAAAATTGACAAGCAGGAAAAAACATAAAACAAAATAAAGCCAGTGAAATTCAGCTAAAAAGGCAACAAAGACCAGAGTTCAATTAATTTCTCAACGCACATTCTGCATTTCAAAATAGTATTTGCAGGATAGTATCAAGCACAAAGAAGAGGTAGTGATGGTGATTATAAAGAGAATTTACATTTACAGTATGCAGTTGTTGCTGCATATACCCATTCTTGCAAACCAGCTGTGACATTTTTTTAAAGGCGATCATTCTCCTCCATCAGCAGCTTGTTCATTGCCGTCATTTCTGTTTACAGTCTGGAGTCGTGAAGCCTCTTTTCTCTGCTTCTCTTGACACCTACATCCCAAAACACCATCATCTTCTTTTGGGCCCCCCCAATTAAAAAACCAAAGTCACAAACCCATAACCGAATTTCATGTGATATCAAAACTAATACTGTTAAACTGGAAATAAAAAACACAATTCAACAAACTAAGCCTACCACATAGTAAACCAATTTCAAGGCCAAGTTCATAGAAACACATTAGTTCAAAATAGTATTTTCAGGATGGTATCATGCACAAAGAAGAGGTAGTGATGGTGATTATAAAGAGAATTTACATTTACAGTATGCAGTTGTTGCTGCATATACCCATTCTTGCAAACCAGCTGTGACATTTTTTTAAAGGCGATCATTCTCCTCCATCAGCAGCTTGTTCATCGCCGTCAATTTCCTGTTTACAGTCTGGAGTCGTGAAGCCTCTTTTCTTTGCTTCTCTTGACACCTACATCCCAAAACACCATCATCTTCTTTTGGGCCCCCCCAATTAAAAAACTAAAGTCACAAACCCATAACCGAATTTCATGTGATATCAAAACTAATACTGTTAAACTGGAAAAAAACACAATTCAACAAACTAAGCCTACCACATAGTAAACCAATTTCAAGGCCAAATTTATAGAAACACATTAGTTCATATGATGTCATTGATTACATACTAGGAAATGCCAGAAATTTAACATACAAGTTGACCAGCTAAGAATTCATTACAAATGGAAGTGCCAAAAACACAAATCTCTTGCACTCAAAACATAAGTTAACCAAATGAACAAAAACCAAATAAATCAAACCCAAAATACCCAGACAACAATAAAAAGCGTAGGTTCTTTTACCTAGGATTTTGAAAACATACTTTGATCTACTTAGGTTCAATGTTGGGAAGAACTGGGCATTCAAAAATCAACTGCTGCCGACGCAGAGGGCTAGGCTTTGGGCACTCGTCGTAGACTCTCTCAAGCACTTACACTTGCTCAGCTGTGTATCTCACATACTTTCCGGCATCTAGGAGCTTGCTCATGCTGCCACTGCTGCACTCGCTGCAATGCGCCACAGCCATAGCCATTTCTCGCACAACCCAGAACCCAAAATCATAAGAGGGAAAGGTCTAGTCTACAGAGAAACTGTGAGCTGGAGTTGAACAGATGGCAGTTTTGCGTTTTGGGTTTGTTTCTTTCTTCTTTTGGGGTTTAAGACGACAACAAGCCTTCATCCCAACCATCTGGAGCCAATTGAAAGTAGTTCCCGTAGCCTTTGAAAGGAACTCTGCCAAGGTCTCCTCCACAATGGAGAGGAGTCTGCCAAATGCATAAAGAAATCACAATGTCAGCAGGGAGAGAGTATGCAAGAGAAACAGAGAGAAAGAGTTAATTTACAATAATAACAAAAATTACCCAGCAGGGTTATTGGCATCTCACAGTGAATGATGAGGAGCGGTAACCATATAGTCACAGCTTGCATCAGTGGCCCCAGATGTCTGCAGAGTAATAAAATAAACAATATAAGTTAATTCGAAGGACTAAGAAACAAGGAAAAACTATTCAATCTTCTTGCAATCCAACTTGCTATCATAATGATTTCCCATGGAAAGACAATGAGCAAGTACTACATATAGATAATTGTTATAGTGCGCCATTGTGCAAATATAGAAAGAACCAAGAAGAGCAATATAAGATGCAAGTTAGGGCATTCAACAAATGGGACCTAGCTATCATGGATAAAACCATGAAAGGAAAATCGATAATTACATAAATTCTAAATATTTTATATCACATCTCAGCCACTGTTAAAATCACTGCCCATCTGGAATTCTAAAGGTTTAATATCACATCTCAGCTACCGTTAAAATCACTACCCTTGTGGAATGGTCTCTATTGTTGTGGCACCAAATAAATAAGAAAAAACAAAAAACAAAAATTGATAAGATGAACATTTAGGAATAAAAATATCCATCAATTGTACAATAAAAACATACTTGGTTAGAATAATAAGTACCCAACTGATATGATGAACATTTAGGAAAGGATGAAGATTAGTTTTTTTTGATAAATGACGATAAATATTATGAAATAGGACACATATAAGTAACTAAGCAAACTAAACTCGATTAACCCAATATAGAAATCTGCATAAAATATACATTACAAATTTGTGAAACTTTTCTTCTCACATTAACCATACAAAGAGATTTTTAACTTTAGAATTGCAAATGAAATGATATGCTGGTTCTATGTTGACCACACCAGAGCTATTGATAGCGAGACCTAAACACATCATGTGTTCAAGAATTTGTTTCATGGCCCATTAATTATATTATTCTAATTTAGGAACACTAGGTTTGAGCAAGTCAATAATGTCTTATTGATTCTATGTTGACATGCATAAATCAGCAATGCGCTTTATCCATAGAAATAATTCATAACTTACAAAATTCCTTGATACAAAAGCATCTTCTTGCGCAAGCGAATGGCCTTCAAGTCATATAACTTCAAGAAGCTGGAAAATAAATTTAGAATTAGGAAGAATTGTTTTCTGGAATGCATGTTTGATGCTATAAAAGAACAAATGGTCATATTTGTCATCGTCAAAGATCTAACTAACAAGTAAACCTTTTTTTATCAGTTAAAAAAGTTCAGCTACCAAAAATAAGAAACAAAGCATACTTTATGAAAGCAGTTGAGGGAAAAAGGAATAGAAGTCAGGAATGTACATTGATACTGGTTTACATGTCCTATCTAGCATGCCAAGGAGGAGAGGTTGAGACCGCAGAAGAACATACCTCATCATGTTCGATTATGTGGCCAAGTGGCATTATGAATTGGCCCCCACTAAACCTTTCCGGCCTCATTCCCGGATAAGCATATGTACCAGCTTTCAATGATGCAGCAGAATATGCATCAAAACATTGAAATCAGGCCACTCCAAGTGGTGCTCCCTCAAGAAGCGCACCAGCACTGCAAGTGGAACATTTTGGAGCAGAAAAGAAATACACATAGTCCCATTAGCTTCAACGCCAAATGCAGTGAAAATATTCCAAGTCTATAAAGTATACGAGACTAGTAGGAATCCCAGATTTTCTGTCAACAGTTACCCAAATTTTACTGGCTGTATTAAAGAATTCTTAGCATAATTTAACATATCAACATGAACAAAATAAACAAAGCAAACTAAAAAGTATACAATGATTATGATTATTTTCTTAACAACATGCAACAGCAGACACACAAGTGAATGGCACCAGCCAAAATAAAATTCTAGACTGAGTTCCAAAACTTACTTGAAGTAGCATGGAAGTCTTTGCACAGAGTACACCTCTAAGAATCGAAAGGGAATTAGCAGGATTGGCTGTGGTGCTTAAGTTCTTTGTTGAATTAACTGCAATTATCACATCTTCAGCGCCATCACAATGCATTATTGACCACCCATCATCGTTAAACCCATTCAATGCATCATTAAAGCCTCTACATGAAAATGAAAAATAAGATGTTAAAACAAAGTCTAAAAAACCGAAAAGTCTCTGAAACTCACAAATGGATAGGTAATAGGCATGTCTATGCCATCGAATAACAAAACCCTTGTAATTTATGTGTAAACCAATAAATTGAAATGATCATACAGTTACCTTCTCAATCTTTGGCTAAATGTAAAAAAAGTTTAAAATGCCAAACATTCTCCGATACACAAATAGATAGGAAATATGAACATCAGTACGCCATCAAATGAACTTAAGGTTCTCAGAACAGCTGCCCTCTAAATATACCACCTCGCCACTTGTCTCCTAAGCTATTTTCCAGATATAGCGGATGCCTACACAAAAACCAATTAATGATTTCTTTCTCTATATAAGTTGAAGGAGGCACCGAAGAAATTCATGTTAGAATCAACTTTACCCTACATGCAGTAGCCTAAATTTTATTTTACAAGTAAAAGCATATTAGAAAAAGGCAACAAGGGGGTGCAACCCAAATACAAGGAAACTAAAAACAAGAAAGCGACACACTGTTTTACTATGCAAAGCTGCAAATTAGATAGCATTTATTAGGCTGATAACTTCAAAAATGCACAAGATTATGTTACGAAATTTGTTTAGAGGAGGATGGCCCATTACATATTTTCACTTTCTTTTAGAAACAAACAGTTAAAGGACAAACCTAATTTATCAAATTAACGAAATCTAGTCACCGCAATAGTACTTTTCTGAGCCACTACTTTTGATGATTCATAAAGTGGACGCAGCATCTCCTGCACACTCAATGCCTAGAATGAGATATCACAGAAATTCAGTTTCGCTTAAAGACATTCAAAGAGAAGCTAGTTGCCAGAAGTCATACCACAAGACTCAGGTGGTCAACATATGGATGATCGCCCCCTACACCCTCATAAGGCCTAATCATGTAGCCACTAGCTAGCATTTCAGCTCTAACAAACTAAGCAGCAGCAGCAGCATTTGGTCCAGCACCAGAAACAGAGAGAGACCACTCACAGATCTTAAAATATAGATAGTAAAAAAAATATAAATGGCACTTCTCATTAGGACTGCTGCTTAGAAGCATGGTCTATAAAACCAATCTCAAAAAATTTGTTTGATAAAATCATAAATTCTCAGGCAGGGCAGCTCAAAGTGCAGCCACAGTTTACAAGGCAGTCTCACTTTAGAGAACCATCACAATACAATTCAAAGAAGCAGTGCACAAAGTTAACATAAATTGAATAGCCTAATATGGATTTATTTATCAAATCGCTGGATCCATTTATAACAACCAACATTATTTAGGGATACAGTAACAAGTAAACCACTGCAACATATTGAGCTAAGAAGAACGGGCATACCACAAGACTGCCATTGTCTAAACTTGAAGTATATCTTAGAGTCCAAAACTCCCGCGCAGGAGCCAAAGTAGTTGAAGCATAAGTCTGAAGCAATTTCGATTTTAGTCATTCCTCTGGAAGAGAAGGTAAACATTCATAGAGAACAGAAACGACAAATAAAACAGTAAAATCCATTCTTGTTCACCTGCGTATATACAAGTTCAATTGTCCCACCATTCCGAGCTGGGAATGTGGTGAAAACTTCAAGGCTCCGACAATCCCAGAACCAAGATGTACGATCTTTAAGGATCTCCGCAACCTGTCAAAGTTGTTAGAAACATATCAATAGAGATCCAGGTAGCTCGATAAATTTATCAAACAAAAAAGCATGGCTATTAAGAAGAAATATCATAAAAGTTTATTTCTATACAGGAGCAAGCATACCTTTATAGGTTCTAAACTGACAAGACCACAGGCTCTAGCTGCCACTCCACTGCAACTTTGTGAAATGGCAAAGATCCCAACCGAATCCGAACCAGGCTGTTAAAAAGTTAAACAATTTGGCTTAAATATACTTCTACTTAATGAAGTGAGGAATAAACATTACACAATATATAAACAAAATCAATCTGTAAACACAAACTGATGATCATTACATAAGACGACAACAAACCTATATCACTGGCATCTGGACCCAATGGACAGCAGTTCCCGTAACCTTTGAATGGAACACTGCCAAGGTCTCCTCTGCAATGGAGAGAAGTCTGCCAAATACACAAAGAAAATCACAATGTCAGCAGGGAGAGGGTATGCAAGAGAGACAGAGAGATAAAGAGTTAATTTCCAATAATAACATAAATTACCCAGCAGGGTTATTGGCATCTCTCAGTGAATGATGAGGAGTCGTAACCACAGAGTCACAGTTTGCATCAGTGGCCCAGATGTCTGTAGACCAATCAAATAAATAATAGAAATAAATTCGAAGAACCACGAAACAAGAGAAAACAATTCAATCTTCTTGCAATCCAAATTGCTATTTCTAATGGGAAGAAAATGAACAATACTACATATATAAAAATGTTATAGTACACCATTGTGCAAATATAGAAAGAACCAAGAAGAGCAATACAAGGATATGCAAGTTAGGGCATTAAACAAATGGGACCTAGTTATCATGGATAAAACCATGAAAGGAAAATTCACAACCACAGAAATTCTAAAGATTTAATATCACATCTCAGCTTTTGTTAAAATCACTACCCTTTTGGAATGGTCTCTAATGTTATGCACCAAAAAGTAGGAAAAACCATAAAACAAAATAAAGCCAGTGAAATTCAGCTAAAAAAGCAACAAACACCAGAGAAACAATTCAATTAATTTCTTTTAAATGCACATTCTGCATTTCAAAACCCTTAGTGGTATTTGCTGGATATCATCAAGCAGAAAGAAGAGGTAGTGATGGCGATTATAAAGAGAACATACATTTACAGTATACAGTTGTTGCATAT
This sequence comes from Bretschneidera sinensis, assembly GCA_023935145.1. NCBI lineage: Eukaryota > Viridiplantae > Streptophyta > Magnoliopsida > Brassicales > Akaniaceae > Bretschneidera > Bretschneidera sinensis. Next base: position 1,014,370 of record CM043697.1, on the reverse strand, counting down.
ACCCATTCTCGCAGACCAGCTGGGACACCTGTTTTTACAGACGATCACTCTCCTCCATCAGCAACTTGTTCATTGCCGTCAATTTCCTGTTCACGGTCTGGAGTCGTGAAGCCTCTTTTCTCTGCTTCTCTTGACACCTACATCCAAAAACACCATCATATACTCTGTTAGGCTCCCAATTAGAACACCAAAGTCACAAACCCACAACGAATTTCATGTGAAATCAAAAACTAAGTGTACCACACAGTAAAGCAATTTCAAGGCAAAATTTAAGTAACACATTAGTTCATATGATGTCATGGATTACATACTAGGAAATGCCATAAATTTATCATACAAGTTGACCAACAAAGAATTAATTACAAATGGAAGTGCCAAAAACACAAATCTATGAAAACCAAATGAATGAAAACCAGAATACCCAAACGACCATAAAAAGCACAGGTTCTTTTACCTACCATTTTGAAACTAGACTTTGATCAGTTTAGGCTCAATGTTGAAAAGAATTGGGCATTCACGGATCAACTGCTGCCTACGCAGAGAGCTGGGCTTTGGGCACTCGGCGTAGACTCTCTCAAGCTCTTCCACTTGCTCAGCTGTGTATCTCACATACTTTCCTGCATCTAGGAGCCTGCTCATGCTGCAACTGCTGCTCTCGCTGTGCTGCGCCACTGCCATAGCCATTTGTCGCACAACCCAGAACCCAAAATGAAGAGAGAGAGAGAGAGAGAGGTCTAGCCTACAGAGAAACTGAGTTTGAGTTGAACAGAAGGCAGTTTTCTGTTTCGGGTTTGTTTCTTTCTTCTTTTTCGGTTTAAAACCTAGATTCTTCTTTGCTCTTAGTAAAATTCGTCCGTTCTTTAAGTTAAACGAGAGAGAAAAAGAGAGCTAAGCAGAAGAATTTGATCTAAGGATGAGAAGATTTTTGGTGTGGCTTTAGAGAAAGGTTAGAGCCAAATGGGCTTTTTTTGCCGAGTTTTAGGAAAGATACAAACAGGAAATGCCAACATTTTCTCGTGAAAGCAACATTTGAAGAAAAAAACTACGGATTTTGTTGATGATCAAGCTGTGAAACAACAATAACAACAAAAAAAAAAATCCAAACTTACACTAAAGGATTGCTGTATCTCTCTTTTCTCTCTCCACAAACACAAAAGGCCAAACTTTGTTTCTTCAAGAATATTGATCCCAATCAAAATCTTGCTCTTGTTTCCAGCTTGTAAGATTTGACCTTTATCAAAATCAAATAAAAATAGCAAAGAACTTGTTAGAAGTAACTCAAAATTAAGAGAGAATGCAATTTACGAGTAACAATCGGAGGTCTCTCCATTGCGGTCACAGCAATCTCTCCATTGCAGGTTTATCAAAAACTCACAGCATAACCTACTCAAAATCGAAATATGCCATTAAATGAAAAGGCAGCAACGACTCTTGCAAACAGTTACTAGTTATCCGAAAGGTTTTAGATGAAACCATAACAATGGCTCTTGTAAACAGTGACTAGATACAAACCTCCTCCACCACTTACTATGTAACCTAATAAAAGAGTTAGAAGCGTACCAGAGGGACTTTGATTATAAATAATGCCAATTTGAGCAGTTCTTCAGATCTTGTCAACATACATATTCTTCATCTCTCTCACTTTGACGCATCCAAAATTCATTTCTTTCTCATTGTGCCATCCCAAATTCATTTCTTTCTCTTCGTACAAGCCCCACCTCTCTTCCCAGTGGCTGCAGAAACTCCTTTTACTCTGCCTACTGCTAGTGTTTCCTGAGCTCTTGAATTCCCTGTGCACCACTTGTTCTTCGATTCCTAGAAATTAAAGGCACATATGTTAGAACCAATCAAATCAAAGTATAATAGTCAATCACCCACTCATGGATTTATATTCATAAGCAGCAAGAGTAAGGCATTAATAAATTATGTGTCACACTTACACAAAAGAAGGTATGGCAATGAACTTCTCTTCTGCAGCAAGGACTTTCCAAGCTACTGCTCGTTCATATGAAACATGACGCCCCATTCTTGACAGGCAGATTCCCGACAGCAAATAAGCAAGACCCTGATATGAAGTCGAAATGTCAGCCAAACAAGATTTACAAGCAGCAAAGTTCAAACATATAATAACTAACTGTAATAGAGATAAAAACAAATTAGTTTTGTGCTTATAAGCTGCATTTTCAAGCTCGCTTTACAACATAACCGATCGAGCATCGGAAATCTGAAATGACGGCAAACATAACACCCACTACGAAAAGAAGCTTGCTTCAGGTGGGAAAAAACATGCTCTATCGATGTAGAACTCATCTGTTCCATTAACTTGGCAAAGTCACCCTACAATGCCTTGTGTTCAGACTCGTCAAATAGCTTATCAAGGGTGACGTCTTGTAGAGCCACTAGGGTTGTCTCCAGCATGTCAAGCCATGCATGGTTTGCAAAGAAGAAAACCGGAAACGACTGCAATACCAATAAATACTAATTAAGGAATACAATCTAAAACAAGTTCAAAACGATGAATGACTTTGTACAAATGAAATTTAATTGTACCGAAATTCAAGAAAGCACTTTGTATTATATGTTGAACAGATATGCAGTTTTCATTAATGCAAGTGTATACCTTCAATGAACAGCACAGTATAACATCCTGATGATGCCAAAGATGTTTCAAAACTGAGTCACCACTAAGAGAATTGGACGTCAACAATTCTGCACCTAAATGGAAACTGAAGAAATCACAATGTCAGCAGGGAGAGGGTATGCAAGAGAGACAGAGAGATAAAGAGTTAATTTCCAATAATAACATAAATTACCCAGCAGGGTTATTGGCATCTCTCAGTGAATGATGACGAGTGGTAACCACAGAGTCACAGTTTGCATCAGTGGCCGATGTCTGCAGACCAATCAAATAAATAATAGAAATAAATTTGAAGGACCACGAAACAAGAAAAAACAATTCAATCTTCTTGCAATCCAAATTGCTATTTCTAATGGGAAGACAATGAGCAATACTAAATATATAAAAATGTTATAGTGCGCCATTGTGCAAATATAGAAAGAACCAAGAAGAGCAATATAAGGAAATGCAAGTTAGGGCATTAAACAAATGGGACCTAGTTATCATGGATAAAACCATGAAAGGAAAATTGACAACCACAGAAATTCTAAAGATTTAATATCACATCTCAGCTTTTGTTAAAATCACTACCCTTTTGGAATGGTCTCTAATGTTATGCACCAAAAAGTAGGAAAAACCATAAAACAAAATAAAGCCAGTGAAATTAAGCTAAAAAGCAACAAACACCAGAGAAACAGTTCAATTAATTTCTTTTAAATGCACATTCTGCATTTCAAAACCCTTAGTGGTATTTGCTGGATATCATCAAGCAGAAAGAAGAGGTAGTGATGGTGATTATAAAGAGAACATACATTTACAGTATACAGTTGTTGCATATACCCATTCTCGCAGACCAGCTGGGACACCTGTTTTTGCAGACGATCACTCTCCTCCATCAGCAACTTGTTCATTGCCGTCAATTTCCTGTTCACTGTCTGGAGTCGTGAAGCTTCTTTTCTCTGCTTCTCTTGACACCTACATCCCAAAACACCATCATATTCTGTTAGGCTCCCAATTAGAAAACCAAAGTCACAAACCCATAACCGAATTTCATGTGAAATCAAAACTAATACTGTTAAACTGGAAGAAAAAAAACACAATTAAAAAAACTAAGAGTACCACACAGTATAGCAATTTCAAGGCAAAATTTAAAGTAAAACATTAGTTCATATGATGTCATGGATTACATACTAGGAAATGCCATAAATTTATCATACAAATTGACCAACAAAGAATTAATTACAAATAGAAGTGCCAAAAACACAAATCTATTGCACTCAAAACATAAGTTAACCAAATGAACAAAAACCAAATAAGTTAAATGAGAGAAACATAGAGCTAAGCAGAAGAATTTGATTTGAGGATGAGAAGATTTTTGGTGTGACTTTAGAGAAAGGTTAGAGCCAAATGGGCTGTTTTTGCCGAGTTTTAGGCAAGACACAGACAGGAAATGCCTTCGTTTTCTCGTGAAAGCAACATTTCAAGAAAAAAAACTACGGATTTTGTTGATGATCAAGCTGTGAAACAACAACAACAACAACAACAACAAAAACAAAAAAGATCCAAACTTACACTAATGGATTAAGCTGTATCTCTCTTTTCTCTCTCCACAAACAAAAAAGGCCAAAGTTTGTTTCTTCAAGAATCTTGATCCCAATCAAAATCTTGCTCTTTTTTCCAGCTGTATATCTGCAAGATTTGACCTTTATCAAAATCAAATAAAAATAGCAAAGAACTTGTTAGAAGTAACTCAAAATTAAGAGAGAATGCAATTTACGAGTAACAATTGGAGGTCTCTCCATTGCGGTCACAACCGTCTCTCCATTGCAGATTTATTAAAAACTCACAGCATAACCTACTCAAAATCGAAAAAGGTTTTAAATGAAAAGGCAGCAACGACTCTTGTAAACAGTTACTAGTTATCCGAAAGGTTTTAGATGAAACCATAGCAATGGCTCTTGTAAACAGTGACTAGATACAAACCTCCTCCACCCCTTACTACGTAACCTAATAAAAGAGTTAGAAGCGTACCAGAGGGACTTTGATTATAAATAATGCCAATTTGAGCAGTTCTTCAGATCTTGGCAACATACACATTCTTCATCTCTCTCACTTTGCCGCATCCAAAATACATTTCTTTCTCATTATACCATCCCAAATTCATTTCTTTCTCTTTGCACAAGCCCCACCTCTCTTCCCAGTGGCTGCAGAAATTCCTTTTACTCTGCCTACTGCTGGTGTTTTCTGAGCTCTTGAATTCCATGTGCACTTCATTGTCCATTTGTTCTTCCATTCCTATAAATTAAAGGCACATATGTTAGAACCAATCAACTTGTTAGAAGTAACTCAAAATTAAGAGAGAAAGCAATTTACGAGTAACAATTGGAAGTCTCTCCATTGCAGGTTTATCAAAAACTCACTGCATAACCTACTCAAAATCGAAAAAGGTTTTAAATGAAAAGGCAGCAACGACTCTTGTAAACAGTTACTAGTTATCCGAAAGGTTTTAGATGAAACCATAGCAATGGCTCTTGTAAACAGTAACTAGATACAAACCTCCTCCACCCCTTACTATGTAACCTAATAAAAGAGTTGGAAGCGTACCAGAGGGACTTCGATTATAAATAATGCCAATTTGAGCAGTTCTTCAGATCTTGGCAACATACACATTCTTCATCTCTCTCACTTTGCCGCATCCAAAATTCATTTCTTTCTCATTGTACCATCCCAAATTCATTTCTTTCTCTTTGCACAAGGCCCACCTCTCTTCCCAATGGCTGCAGAAACTCCTTTTACTCTGCCTACTGCTGGTGTTTTCTGAGCTCTTGAATTCCCGCTGCACTTCATTGTCCATTTGTTCTTCGATTCCTAGAAATTAAAGACACATATGCTAGAACCAATCAAATCAAAGTGTAATAGTCAATCACCCACTCATGGATTTATATTCATAAGCAGCAAGAGTAAGGCATTAATAAATTATGTGTCACGCTTACAAAAGAGAAGGTAAGGCAATGAACTTCTCTTCTGCAGCAAGGACTTTCCAAGCTACTGCTTGTTCATATGAAACATGATGCCCCATTGTTGACAGGCAGATTCCTGCCAGCAAATAAGCAAAACCCTGATATGAAGTCGAAATGTCAGCCAAACAAAATTTACAAGCAGCAAAGTTCAAACATATAATAACTAACTGTGATATAGAGGAGATAAAAACAAATTTGTTTTTGCTTATAAGCTGCATTTTCAAGCTCGCTTTACAACATAACCGATCGAGCATCGGCAATCCGAAATGACGGCAAACATAACATCCACTATGAGAAGAAGCTTGCTTCAGGTGGGAAAAAACATGCTCTATCGATGTAGAACTCACCTGTTGCATTAACTTGGCAAAGTCACCCTACAATGCCTAGTGTTCAGACTCGTCAAATAGCTTATCAAGCGTGATGTCTTGTAGAGCCACTAGGGTTGTCTCCAGCATGTCAAGCCATGCATGGTTTGCAAAGAAGAAAACCGGAAACGACTGCAATACCAATAAATACTAGTTAAGGAATACAATCTAAAACCAGTTCGAAACAATGAATGACTTCGTACAAATGAAATTTAATTTTACCGAAATTCAAGAAAGCACTTTGTACTATATGTTGAACAGATATGCAGTTTTCATTAATGCAAGTGTATACCTTCAATGAACAGCACAGTATGACATCCTGATAATTCCAAAGATGTTTCAAAACTGAGTCACCACTAAGAGAATTGGACGTCAACAATTCTGCACCTAAATGGAAACTGAAGAAATCAAAATGTCAGCAGGGAGAGGGTATGCAAGAGAGACAGAGAGATAAGAGTTAATTTCCAATAATAACATAAATTACCCAGCAGGGTTATTGGCATCTCTCAGTGAATGATGACGAGTGGTAACCACAGAGTCACAGGTTGCATCAGTGGCCCAGATGTCTGCAGACCAATCAAATAAATAATAGAAATAAATTTGAAGGACCACGAAACAAGAATAAACAATTCAATCTTCTTGCAATCCAAATTGCTATTTCTAATGGGAAGACAATGAGCAATCCTGCATATATAAAAATGTTATAGTGCGCCATTGTGCAAATATAGAAAGAACCAAGAAGAGCAATATAAGGATATGCAAGTTAGGGCATTAAACAAATGGGACCTAGTTATCATGGATAAAACCATGAAAGGAAAATTGACAACTACAGAAATTATAAAGATTTGATATCACATCTCAACTTTTGTTAAAATCACTACCCTTTTGGAATGGTCTCTAATGTTATGCACCAAAAAGTAGGAAAAACCATAAAACAAAATAAAGCCGGTGAAATTCAGCTAAAAAAGCAACAAACACCAGAGAAACAGTTCAATTAATTTCTTTTAAATGCACATTCTGCATTTCAACCCTTAGTGGTATTTGCCGGATCGCATCAAGCAGAAAGAAGAGGTAGTGATGGCGATTATAAAGTGAACATACATTTACAGTATACAGTTGTTGCATATACCCATTCTCGCAGACCAACTGGGACACCTGTTTTTGCAGACGATCACTCTCCTCCATCAGCAACTTGTTCATTGCCGTCAATTTCCTGTTCACAGTCTGGAGTCGTGAAGCCTCTTTCTTTGCTTCTCTTGACACCTACATCCCAAAACACCATCATATTCTGTTAGGCTCCCAATTAGAAAACCAAAGTCACAAATCCATAAACGAATTTCATGTGAAATCAAAACTAATACTGTTAAACTGGAAGAAAAAAAAAAACACAATTAAAAAACCTAAGCGTACCACACAGTAAAGCAATTTCCAAGGCAAAATTTAAAGTAACACATTAGTTCATATGATGTCATGGATTACATAGTAGGAAATGCCATAAATTTATCATACAAGTTGACCAACAAAGAATTAATTACAAATGGAAGTGCCAAAAACACAAATCTATTGCACTCAAAACATAAAGTTAACCAAATGAACAAAAACCAAATAAGTTAAATGAGAGAGAAACAGAGAGCTAAGCAGAAGAATTTTATTTGAGGATGAGAAGATTTTTGGTGTGGCTTTAGAGAAAGGTTAGAGCCAAATGGGCTGTTTTTGCCGAGTTTTAGGCAAGATGCAGACAGGAAATGCCTACGGTTTCTCATGAAAGCAACATTTCATGAAAAAAAAGCTACGGATTTTGTTGATGATCAAGCTGTGAAACAACAACAAAAACAAAAAAGATCCGAACTTACACTAAAGGATTAAGCTGTATCTCTCTTTTCTCTCTCCACAAACACAAAAGGCCAAAGTTTGTTTCTTCAAGAATCTTGATCCCAATCAAAATCTTGCTCTTTTTTCCAGCTGTATATCTGCAAGATTTGACTTTTATCAAAATCAAATAAAAATAGCAAAGAACTTGTTAGAAGTAACTCAAAATTAAGAGAGAATGCAATTTACGAGTAACAATTGGAGGTCTCTCCATTGCGGTCACAACCGTCTCTTCATTGCAGATTTATTAAAAACTCACAGCATAACCTACTCAAAATCGAAAAAGGTTTTAAATGAAAAGGCAGCAACGACTCTTGTAAACAGTTACTAGTTATCCGAAAGGTTTTAGATGAAACCATAGCAATGGCTCTTGTAAACAGTGACTAGATACAAACCTCCTCCACCCCTTACTACATAGCCTAATAAAAGAGTTAGAAGCGTACCAGAGGGACTTTGATTATAAATAATGCCAATTTGAGCAGTTCTTCAGATCTTGGCAACATACACATTCTTCATCTCTCTCACTTTGCCGCATCCAAAATTCATTTCTTTCTCTTTGTACCATCCCAAATTCATTTCTTTCTCTTTGCACAAGGCCCACCTCTCTTCCCAGTGGCTGCAGAAACTCCTTTTACTCTGCCTACTGCTGGTGTTTTCTGAGCTCTTGAATTCCCTGTGCACTTCATTGTCCATTTGTTCTTTGATTCCTAGAAATTAAAGGCACATATGTTAGAACCAATCAAATCAAAGTATAATAGTCAATCATCCACTCATGGATTTATATTCATAAGCAGCAAGAGTAAGGCATTAATAAATTATGTGTCACACTTACAAAAGAGAAAGTAAGGCAATGAACTTCTCTTCTGCAGCAAGGACTTTCCAAGCTACTGCTTGTTCATATGAAACACGATGCCCCATTGTTGACAGGCAGATTCCCGCCAGCAAATAAGCAAAACCCTGATATGAAGTCGAAATGTCAGCCAAACAAGATTTACAAGCAGCAAAGTTCAAACATATAATAATTAACTGTAATATAGAGGAGATAAAAACAAATTTGTTTTTGCTTATAAGCTGCATTTTCAAGCTTGCTTTACAACATAACCGATCGAGCATCGGCAATCCAAAATGACGGCAAACATAACACCCACTACGAGAAGAAGCTTGCTTCAGGTGGGAAAAAACATGCTCTATCGATGTAGAACTCACCTGTTGCATTAACTTGGCAAAGTCACCCTACAATGCCTTGTGTTCAGACTCGTCAAATAGCTTATCAAGCGTGATGTCTTGTAGAGCTACTAGGGTTGTCTCCAGCATGTCAAGCCATGCATGGTTTGCAAAGAAGAAAACCGGAAATGACTGCAATACCAATAAATACTAGTTAAGGAATACAATCTAAAACCAGTTCAAAACAATGAATGACTTCATACAAATGAAATTTAATTGTACCGAAATTCAAGAAAGCACTTTGTACTATATGTTGAACAGATATGCAGTTTTCATTAATGCAAGTGTATACCTTCAATGAACAGCACAGTATGACATCCTGATGATTCCAAAGATGTTTCAAAACTGAGTTGCCACTAATAGAATAGGATGTCAACAATTCTGCACCTAAATGGAAACTGAAGAAAAAGAGAAGAGAAAGAAACATCAGCAGCCTTTGAAAATAGAAGAGGGTAAATAATCTGGTTCAGTAAAATAATGCGAACAGACAAGCATATTCTAGTAAGCACGGCAAAACTGGGAGAGTGTCGCTTGATCATGCATCAATTAATATCATATTTACAATAGGTATTTTGGGCCTTTTTTCCTTTAATTAAAAAGGACTGAATTTGTGGTTACCATGCCAATGCTTACTAGCCACCCAAAACAACCACAAGGTCATTTACCCCAACTGAAAAAAACTAGTACATATTATAAAAAGGCAGAACTTGCCTAGAGCTTGGACAGATCCAGTGTGCAAGTGTAAAGGCTTCCGGAGAGCTTAGGGATAACTTTGGTCCCACAGCTGGGCACAATCCTGATGGAGATATGGCCATGGCAACCCGCTGAACTGAAGAAATTACACTACTGACATATTGGCGCGCTATAATCCCGACATTTTCCTGTAAATTGCTCTCAAAAGGGAACTGAAAGGCGATAGTCAATACTGATCGCACATTATGACATGATGAAGCATCTCCACCAGCATGGTTTGTTGCAGGATCCACTTCAAGACTGGATGTCAGATCTAACGTTCGATAGGTAGTCAATGTCTCCTGAGTATTAGACTGTAATATAATATCATTAGTATCTCGGGAGAAAGCCCTTACTAATATTTAAATAAGACTAAAGGGCTAAAATCTAAAATTAGACCCAAGGCAGTTAACCCAACTGTTTTTTAGTCCAGCAGGGTTTGATACAGAATCCAGAGGGGAGCAGCGGAGCATCATAAGGAAACATCTCATCAATTGGAGCAAAAACAAGTTCAGAACATGCTCCCACAGCATTCTCATCTATTCCACAACATATCTGCTACAGATAATAAGCCATTAGAGCATATTCATGAATGAAAGGATGAAGACTATTTTTTTTTTTTTTTGGATAAATGAGAGGAAGATTATGAATTAGGCCATATATAAGTAACTAGCAAACTGAACTCGATTAACCCAATATAGAAATCTGCATAAAATATACATTATAAATTTGTTAAACCTTTCTTCTCACATTAACCATTCAGAAAGATTTTTAACTTTAGAATTCCAAATGAAATGATATGTTGGTTCTACGTTGACCACACCCAAGCTATTGTTACCGAGACCTAAACACATTTGTTTCATAGCCCACTAATTATATTATTCTAACTTAGGAACACTAGGTTTGAGCAAGTCAATAATGTCTTATTGATTCTATGTTGACAAGCATAAATAAGCAATGCGACTTATCCATAGTAATAATTCATAACTTACAAAATTCAAACTGGTATTGAAGAAAAAAGCACTTGTAAAAGATGAATGACCCTTGATACAAAAGTATCTTCTTGCGCAAGAGAATGGCCTTCAAGTCGTATAGCTTCAAGTAACTGGAAAATAAATTTAGAATTAGGAAGGATTGTTTTCTGGAATGCATGTCTGATGCGATAAAAGAACAAATGGTCATATTTGTCATCGTCAAAGATCTAACTAACAAGTAAACCTTTTTTTATTCGTTAAAAAAGTTCAGCTACCAAAAATAAGAAACAAAGCATACTTTATGAAAGCAGTTGAGGGAAAAAGGAATAGAAGTCAGGAATGTACAATTATACTGGTTTATATGTCCTACCTAGCATGCCAAAGAGGAGAGGTTAAGAGCGCAGAAGAACATACCTCATCATGTTCGATTATGTGGCCAAGTGGCATTATGATTTGGCTCCCAGGAAACCTTGCCGGCCTCATTCCCGGACAAGAAAATGTACAAGCTTTCAATGATGCAGCAGAATATGCATCAAAACATTGAAATCAGCCTACTCCGAGCGGTGCTCCCTCAAGAAGCACACCAGCAGTGCAGGAGGAAAACTTTGGAGCAGAAAAGAAATACACATAATCCCATTAGCTTCAATGCCAAATACAGTGAAAATATTTCGAGTCTATAAAGTATACAAGACTAGTAGGAATCCCAGATTTTCTGTCAATAGTTATCCAAATTTTACTGGCTGTGTTAAAGAATTCTTAGCATAATTTAACATATCAACATGATTAAAGTAAACAAAGCAAACTCAAATGTATATGATGATTATGATTATTTTCTTAACAACATGCAACAGCAGACACACAAGTGAATGGCACCAGCCAAAATAAAATTCTAGACCGAGTTCCGAAACTAAGTTGAAGTAGCATGAAAGTCTTTGCACAGAGTACGCCTCTAAGAATCAAAAGGGAATTAGCAGGATTGGCTGTGTGGCTTAAGTTCCTTGTTGAATTAACAGCAATTATCACATCTTCAGCGCCATCACAATGCATTATATTGACCACCCATCATCATTAAACCTATTCAAGGCATCATTAAAACCTCTACATGAAAATGAGAAATAAAATGTTAAAACGAAGCCTAAAAGGCCGAACAAATAGATAGGTAATAGGCACATCAATATGCCATCGAATAACAAAACCCTTGTAATTTATGTGTAAACCAATAAACTGAAATGATCATACAGGTACCTGCATAATCTTTGGCTAAAGGTTCTCAAAACAGCTACCTGCCTCCCTAAACCATATACCACCTCGCCACTTGTCTCTTGAGCTATTTGCCAGATATAGCGGAGTGCCTACACAAAAACCAATTAATGATTTCTTTCTCTATATAAGTTGAAGCAGGCACCGAAGAAATTTATGTAATACTCAACTTTACCTTACATGCAGCAGCCTAATTTTTTTTTACAAGTAACAGTATAATAGAAATAGGAAACAAGGGGGTGCAACCCAAATACAAGGAAACTAAACACAAAAAAGTGACACACTGTTTTACTATGCAAAGCTGCAAATTAATAACATTTATTAGGTTGATAACTTCAAAAATGCACATGACATAGCAACAGTATGTTACAAAAATTTGTTTAGAGGAGGATGGTCCATTACACATTTTCACTTTCTTTTAGAAACCAACAGTTAAACTACAAACCTATTTTATCAAATTAACCAAATCTACTCACCGCAATAGTAATTTTCTAAGCCACTACTTTTGATGATTCATAAAGTGGACACAGCACCTCCTCGACACTCAATGCCTAGAATGTGATATCACAGAAATTAAGTTTTGCTTAAAGACATTCAAAGAGAAGTTGCCAGAAGTCATACCTCAAGACTCAGGTGGCCAACGATATGGATGATCGACCCTACACCCTCAAAAGGCATAATCAAGTAGCCACTAGGCAGCATTTCAGCTTTAACAAACTGAGCAGCAGCAGCATTTGGCCCAGCACCAGAACCAGAGAGATACCAATCACAAACCTTAAAATATAGACAGTAAAAAAAACATAAATGGCACTTCTCGTTAGGACTTCCACTTAGAAGCATGGTCTATAAAACCAATCTCCAAAAATTTGTTTGACAATAACATAAATTCCCAAACAGGAAAGCTCACCTATTGCATTAACTTGGCAAAGTCACCATACAACGCCTTGCATCCAGACTCGTCAAATATCTTAACAAGTGCGATGTCTTGTAGAGCCACATGGGTTGTCTCCAGCATGTCAAGCCATGTCTGGTTTGCAAAGAAGAAAACCAGCAACGATTGCAATACCAATAAATACTAATGAAGGAATACAATCTAAAACCAGTTCAAAACAATGAATGACTTTGCACAAATGAAATGTAATTGCGCCGAAATTAGAGAAAACACTTTTGTACTATATGTGGAACAGATAAGCAGTTTTCATTAATGCAAGTGTATACCTTCAGTGAACAACACAATATGACAATCTGAATTTTAACAACATAACAAATATTCTGTTAGATGAAATTGATTACCCATTCCCTGAATTTATGCGAATCAGATAAGACACCAACAGTCATTCCTCAGGAAGAGAAGGTTCATATAGAACAGAAAAGACAAAAATAAAATATTAAAATCCCTTCTTGTTCACCAGTGTATATATAAGTTCAATTGTCCCACCATTCTCAGCTCGGAACATGGTGAAAACTTCAAGGCTCCTACAATCCCGGAACCAAGATGGATGATCTTTAAGGATCTCCGCAACCTGTCAAAGTTGTTAGAAACACATCAATAGAAATCCTAAAAGTTTATTTCTATACAGTAGCAAGCATACCTTTGTAGGTTCTAAACTGACAACGCTCTAGCTGCCACTCCTCCACTGGCAAATATCCCAACCAAATCCGGACCAGGCTATCAAAAAAATTAAGCAATTTGGCTTAAATATACTTCTGCTTAATGAAGTGAGGAATAAACATAACAAAATAAATAAATAAAAAATCGACCCGGTAACACAAACGGATGATATTTATATAAGACGACAACAAACCTTCATCCCAGGCATCTGGACCCAATCGACAGCAGTCTCGTAGCCTTTGAAAGAAACTTTGCCAAGGTCTCCTCCACAATGGAGAGGAGTCTGACAAATGCATAAAGAAATCATAATGTCAGCAGGGAGAGAGTATGCAAGAGACACAGAGAGATAAAGAGTTAACTTCCAATAACAACAAAAATTACCCAGCAGGGTTATTGCCATCTCTCAGTGAATGAGTAGGGGTGGTAACCACAGAGTCACAACTTGCATCAGTGGCCCCATATGTCTGCAAACCAATCAAATAAATAATAGAAATAAATTCAAAGGACCACGAAATAAGAAAAAACTATTCAATCTTCTTTCAATCCAACTTGCTATCATAATGATTTCTCATGGGAAGACAGTGAGCAAGTACTACATATATAAAAATGTTATAGTGCGCCATTGTGCAAATATAGAAAGAACCAAGAAGAGCAATAGAAGGATAGCATTAAACAAATGGGACCTAGTTATCATGGATATAACCATGAAAGGAAAATTGACAATTACAGAAATTCTAAAGATTTAATATCACATCTCAGCTTCTGTTAACCTTTTTGGAATGGTCTCTAATGTTGTGCACCAAACAAGTAGGAAAAACAATAAAACAAAATAAAGCCAGTGAAATTCAGCTAAAAAAGCAACAAACACAATGGAAACAGTTCAATTAATTTCTCTTAAATGCACATCCTGCATTTCAAAACCCTTAGTGGTATTTGCCGGATAGCATCAAGCACAAAGAAGAGGTAGTGATGGCAATTATAAAGAGGACTTACATTTACAGTATTCAGTTGTTGCTGCATATACCCATTCTCGCAAACCAGCTGGGACACCCTTTTTTTGCAGGCGATCATTCTTCTCCATCAGCAGCTTGTTCATTGCCGTCAATTTCCTGTTTACAGTCTGGAGTCATGAAGCCTCTTTTCTCTGCTTCTATTACCTAGGATTTCGAAACCAGACTTTGATCTGCTTAGGTTCAATGTTGGGAAGAATTGGGCATTCAAAAATCAACTGCTGCCAATGCAGAGAGCTAGGCTTTGGGCACTCGGCATAGACTCTCTCAAGCGCTTCCACTTGCTCAGCTGTGTATCTCACATACTTTCCGGCATCTAGGAGCTAGCTCATGCTGCCACTGCTCTCGCTGCGACGCGCCACTGCCATAGCCATTTCTCGCACAACTCGGAACCCAAAATGAATAGAGGGAGAGATATAGTATACAGAGAAACTGTGAGCTGGAGTTGAACAGATGGCAGTTTTGCGTTTTGGGTTTGTTTCTTTCTTCTTTTTGGGTTTAAGACGACAACAAACCTTCATCCCAAGCATCTGGACCCAATCGACAGTAGTTCCCGTAGCCTTTGAAAGGAACTGCCAAGGTCTCCTCCGCAATGGAGAGGAGTCTGCCAAATGCATAAAGAAATCACAATGTCAGCAGGGAGAGAGTATGCAAGAGAGACAGAGAAAGAAAGAGTTAATTTCCAATAATAACAGAAATTACCCAGCAGGGTTATTGGTATCTCACAGTGAATGATGAGGAGTGGTAACCATAGAGTCACAGCGTGCATCAGTGGCCCCAAATGTCTGCAGAGTAATCAAATAAACAATATAAGTTAATTTGAACGACTAAGAAACAAGGAAAAACTATTCAACCTTCTTGCAATCCAACTTGCTATCATAATGATTTCTCATGGAAAGACAATTTGCAAGTGCTAGATATAGATAAATGTTATAGTGCACCATTGTGCAAATATAGAAAGAACCAAGAAGAGCAATATAAGATGCAAGTTAGGGCATTAAACAAATGGGACCTAGCTATCATGGATAAAACCATGAAAGTAAAATCAATAACTACAGAAATTCTAAATATTTGATATCACATCTCAGCTACTGTTAAAATCACAGCCCTTCTGGAATTCTAAAGATTTAAAATCACATCTCAGCTACTGTTAAAATCACTACCCTTGTGGAATGGTCTCTAATGTTGTGGCACCAAATAAATGGGAAAAAACATAAAACAAAAATTGATATGATGAACATTTAGGAATAAAAATATCTATCAATTGTACAATAAAAACATACTTGGTTAGAATAAGAAGTACCCAAATGATATGATGAACACTTAGAAAAGGATGAAGATTACTTTTTTTTATAAATGAGAGGATAAACATTATGAATTAGGACACATATAAGTAACTAGCAAACCAAACTCGATTAACCCAATATAGAAATCTGCATAAAATATACATTACAAATTTGTGAAACTTTTCTTCTCACATTAACCATTCAAAGAGATTTTTAACTTTAGAATTGCTAATGAAATGATATGTTGGTTCTACGTTGACCACACCAGAGCTATTGTTAGCAAGACCTAAACACATCATGTGTTCCAGAATTTGTTTCATGGCCCATTAATTATATTATTCTAATTTAGGAACACTAGGTTTGAGCAAGTCAATAATGTCTTATTGATTCTATGTTGACATGCATAAATCAGCAATGCGCTTTATCCACAAAAATAATTCATAACTTACAAAATTCCTTGATACAAAAGCATCTTCTTGCGCAAGCGAATGGCCTTCAAGTCGTATAACTTCAAGAAACTGGAAATAAATTTAGAATTAGGAAGAATTGTTTTCTGGAATGCATGTTTGATGCTATAAAAGAAAAAATGGTCATATTTGTCATCGTCAAAGATCTAACTAACAAGTAAACCTTTTTTTATCAGTTAAAAAAGTTCAGCTACCAAAAATAAGAAACAAAGCATACTTTATGAAAGCAGTTGAGGTAAAAAGGAAAAAAAAGGAATAGAAGTCAAGAATGTACATTGATACTGGTTTACATGTCCTATCTAGCATGCCAAGGAGGAGAGGTTGAGACCGCAGAAGAACATACCTCATCATGTTCGATTATGTGGCCAAGTGGTATTATGAATTGGCCCCCACTGAACCTTTCCGGCCTCATTCGTGGATAAGCATATGTACCAGCTTTCAATGATGCAGCAGAATATGCATCAAAACATTGAAATCAGGCCACTCCGAGCTGTGCTCCCTCAAGAAGCGCACCAGCACTGCAAGAGGAACATTTTGGAGCAGAAAAGAAATACACATAGTCCCATTAGCTTCAACGCCAAATACAGTGAAAATATTCTAAGTCTATAAAGTATACGAGACTAGTAGGAATCCCGGATTTTCTGTCAACAGTTACCCAAATTTTACTGGCTGTGTTAAAGAATTCTTAGCATAATTTAACATATCAACATGAACAAAATAAACAAACCAAACTAAAAAGTATACAATGATTATGATTATTTTCTTAACATCATGCAACAGCAGACACACAAGTGAATGGCACCAGCCAAAATAAAATTCTAGACCGAGTTCCGAAACTTACTTGAAGTAGCATGGAAGTCTTTGCACAGAGTACACCTCTAAGAATTGAAAGGGAATTAGTAGGATTGGCTGTGGTGCTTAAGTTCTTTGTTGAATTAACTGCAATTATCACATCTTCAGCGCCATCACAATGCATTATTGAACACCCATCATCATTAAACCCATTCAATGCATCATTAAAGCCTCTACATGAAACACACAAATGGATAGGTAATAGCAGTGTTTTTAGAGGCGAGGGTGTTGAGCGAGGCGTTTTGTTTTAATGAGACGAGGCGTAAGCCCCGAGACGTTGGGGCGTAAGTTTTTCGAAACGTTGGGGCGTTTTGAATACAATAATATTAATTAAATTATAAAAATACTAAAAAATTAAAATAATGTAAATAAATTAATTATCAATAAATTTTACTAACTTAAAACCTATTAATGAATATTTATCAAAATATTTCACAAAACACGTTCATATCACAAACACATGTTTATACCCTACTGATTCAAGTGCTCGCGATCGTGTTGTTAAGTGATTGTTGTTTACACACTTACAATAATATAAAAAATTCACATACATCTTATCTTTCATCAATAAATCATAAATTAGACTCCAAAAATCAAATTCTAATTTTCAAATTGACCAATTTATTCATCACAAGACACAAATGCGTTTTAAATTTCAACAAATATAAAAATAACACAATGTTAAGTGTCAAATGTTTACTGATTAGTGTTTACACACTTACATTGGTATAACAATTTCACATATATAAATCTATTAAAAGCAACAAATTAGATAGTATAGATAATGCAATTTTAATGATGTTATAAAATGATATTAATAAAATACAGAATATATAATATGAAGCATATTTAATAAATTTTTTAATCAATGAAAACAACGGAGGAAAAAAAACGAAAACAGTGGAAACAAAAAGGGAAAGAAAAAAAAAAGGAAACAGAAGAGCGAAAAGAAAAAGGAAAGAGAGGAGGGAAAAGAAAAAAAAAACAGGGAAAGAGAGGAGGGAAAAAAAAACAGGGAAAGAGAGGAGGGAAAAGAAAAAAAAAGGAAAGAGAGGAGGGAAAAAAAAAAGGAAAGAGAGGGAAAAGAAAAAAAAAGGGAAAGACCCGCACGCAACTGCTGGGAATCGAACTCAGGGCTCGTAAGGCAGGAAGACAATCACCTACCACTAGAGCACTGGTGCCTGAGTGTGAAAATGTTACTAAAAATCATATATATAGAATATACGCCCCAACAATCACGCCCCTGGGCTTTTTTGCCGGATTTCGCCCTTCCCAAACCCGTTTTTTAAATCACTGGGTAATAGGCACATCAATATGCCATCGAATAACAAAACCCTTGTAATTTATGTGTAAACCAATAAATTGAAATGATCATACATTTATCTTCTTAATCTTTGGCTAAATGTAAAAAAAGTCTAAAATGCCAAACATTCTCCGATACACAAATAGATAGGAAATACGAACATCAATACGCCATCGAATGAACTTAATAAACTGAAATGATCATGCAGGTACCTGCCTAATCTTTGGCTAAAGGTTCTCAGAACAGCTGCCCCCTAAATATACCACCTCGCCACTTGTCTCCTGAGCTATTTGCCAGATATAGCGGATGCCTACACAAAAACCAATTAATGATTTCTTTCTCTATATAAGTTGAAGAAGGCACCGGAGAAATTCATGTTAGACTCAACTTTACCCTACATGACAGCCTAAATTTTTTTTGACAAGTAAAAGTATAGTATAAAAAGGCAACAAGAGGGTGCAACCCAAATACAAGAAAGCGACACACTGTTTTACTATGCAAAGCTGCAAATTAGATAACATTTATTAGGTTGATAACTTCAAAAATGCACAAGACTATGTTACAAAAATTTGTTTCGAGGAGGATGGCCCATGACACATTTTCACTTTCTTTTAGAAACAAACAGTTAAAGGACAAACCTATTTTATCAAATTAACGAAATCTACTCACCGCAATAGTAATTTTCTGAGCCACTACTTTTGATGATTCATAAAGTGGACGCAGCACCTCCAGCACACTCAATGCCTAGAATGTGATATCACAGAAATTCAGTTTCGCTTAAAGACATTCAAAGAGAAGCTAGTTTCCAGAAGTCATACCTCAAGACTCAGGTGGTCAACAATATGGATGATCGACCCTACACCCTCACAAGGCCTAATCATGTAGCCACTAGGTAGCATTTCAGCTCTAACAAACTGAGCAGTAGCAGCATTTGGTCCAACACCAGAAACAGAGAAAGACCACTCACAGATCTTAAAATATAGATAGTAAAAAAATATAAATGGCACTTCTCATTAGGACTGCCGCATAGAAGCATGGTCTATAAAACAGTCTCCAAAAATTTGTTTGATAAAAACATAAATTCCCAAATAGGGTAGCTCAAAGTACAACCACAATTTACAAGGCAATTTTACTCCGGAGAACCATCACAATACAATTCAAAGAAGCAGTGCACAAAGTTAGCATAAATTGAATAGTCTAATATGGATTTATTTATCAAATCGATGGATCCATTTTTAACAACCAACATTATTTAGTGATACAGTAACAAGTAAACCACTGCAACATATTGAGCTAAGAAGAACGGGCATACCACAAGACTGCCATTGTCTAAACTTGTAGTATATCTTAGAGTCCAAAAATCCCGCGCAGGAGCCAAAGTAGTTGGAGCATAAGTCTGAAGCAATTTCGATTTTAGTCATTCCTCTGGAAGAGAAGGTAAACATTCATAGAGAGCAGAAACGACAAATAAAACAGTAAAATCTATTCTTGTTCACCTGCGTATATACAAGTTCAATTGTCCCACCATTCCGAGCTGGGAATCTGGTGAAAACTTCAAGGCTCCAACAATCCTAGAACCAAGATGTATGATCTTTAAGGATCTTCGCAACCTGTCAAAGTTGTTAGAAACATATCAATGGAAATCCAGGGAGCCTGATAAATTTATCACACAAAAAAGCGTTGCTATTAAGAAGAAATATCATAAAAATTTATTTCTAAACAGTAGCAAGCATACCTTTGTAGGTTCTAAACTGACAAGGCTCTAGCTGCCACTCCACTGCAACTTTGTGAAATGGCAAAGATCCCAACCAAATCCAGACCAGGCTGTCAAAAAGTTAAGCAATTTGGCTTAAATATACTTCTGATTATTGAAGTGAGGAATAAACATTACACAATATATAAACGAAATCAATCTGTAAACACAAACAGATGATCATTACATAATACGACAACAAACCTTCATCACAGGCATCTGGACCCAATGGACAGCAGTTCCCGTAGCCTTTGAATAGAACTCTGCCAAGGTCTCCTCCGCAATGGAGAGGAGTCTGCCAAATGCATAAAGAAATCACAATGTCAGCAGGGAGAGGGTATGCAAGAGAGACAGAGAGATAAAGAGTTAATTTCCAATAATAACATAAATTACCCAGCAGGGTTATTGGCATCTCTCAGTGAATGATGAGGAGTGGTAACCACAAAGTCACAGTTTGCATCAGTGGCCCAGATGTCTGTAGACTAATCAAATAAATAATAGAAATAAATTCGAAGGACCACGAAACAAGAAACACAATTCAATCTTCTTGCAATCCAACTTGCTATTTCTAATGGGAAGACAATGAGCAATACTACATATATAAAAATGTTTTAGTGCGCCATTGTGCAAATATAGAAAGAACCAAGAAGAGAAATATAAGGATATGCAACTTAGGGCATTAAACAAATGGGACCTAGTTATCATGGATAAAACCATGAAAGGAAAATTGACAACGACAGAAATTCTAAAGATTTAATATTATAAAAAAAAGAAAATGAGGCAGTTATAACCTTTACTTGTTACTTTGTTGTCTGAATCTACGGGAACACTGCCTTGAACAAAAGGGGCATCACCTCTTTAATAGTGATATGAAAACTCCGTTTTAAATATAAGGAGTTAAGTGAACTAGCTACTCCGGTTAGAGCAAAGACTGAAATGATAATATTCGACAAGTAAGAATCTTTAACAGTGATGCAACCTTAAAGCACTGAGTTTCTGGTTGAAAATAGTATGACGACCAATATTATGAATTGTTGAAGGGATCTGCAAATACCATTGATGGTAGTTACTAAGAAGACCACAAAGACCAAAAGACATTTCAGACGTTATAAGAAATAAACCTTTCCTTACCAACAGGAAAAGGAGACTGTAATGGAGCCATTAGAAAAAGCCCTTGACCAGAAGAAAGCCAATCAGATAGGCTTAGGGCAGTTATTTTTTCATCTTCCACCAGCCGATCAGCAGACCAGAAGCAAGATGAAGACTGCACAATAATTAGGCCAGTATAGAAATTCAAAAGCAACATACTAGAGAAGAAAATAACTGTTCCAGCAAAATAGCAGAGATAACACATAACAAAACCAGGAGATTACATTTAAATGAGTACCAAACAATGCACGTGCACCAGGCACCATATTTGTGCTTTGGCCATGTTGATTTTGCCTAGGAAACCTAACTAAACCCTAGGACAATGGAAAATATGTAAAAGAGAAATGACAAGTTTTAATTCAAATCTACACTAGAAAGAACATAAGTATTACCTCATACACTCGCTGTTGGGAGTGGGAAAAATGGCAAGTTCGAGGGCAAAAGCCATCTGGTATAATACCCATAGGACCTTGTGCATAAAAACTGGCATCATAATGTGAAGGGTCTTAGAGAAAGTTGCTCAGAAAATTCACCATGCCTGACATAGCACAAAATAGAAAAATAAAAAAATGGATATGTTTGTCAAAATAAAATGAACATCCAAAGGAAGTGGTATTAGCAGATAAGATCTTAGTTGATCAACATTCTATGACCCTTTTTTAGTATTCCACCAAATCAAGAACTAAACAAAAATCCAATGTACCCCATGGACCTCTCATTAAGATGCAGAAGTAGTTCTTCAATACGAGAGGGTGTGTTAGGAAGAGAAAGGAACACAAAACATACTAGTGATCTTACTCCAGTATGACAAAATCACCTGGTGTTTAGTAAAACCTTGAACTCGATAACAATGATAATATTTTTCAATGGGACTTCACAAAAGTTGATCAAATGCATAAGTCAAGCACTTTAGTTAGGGAAAATGAGAGAAATGAGACATACTTTTTGCGTTGTAGCTCGTTCAACCACTTCATAAGCGAGATCAAGGTTGTCGTTCAAGACAAGATGCACAGCCTGCTCTAGAAATTCATCAGAAAAGTTCAAACCTTAAATGAATTCCTAAGCTGATTTGAATTTTGAGACACGAAAAGGTTCCAATCAATGTGAAAATAATAAACATAAGAGCATTAAGAGAAACTAAAAGAAATTTATTGATCCACTAATATTAAAGAAAAAGATAATCAATACGAAAATAAATTCCAGGGGACAGATGTGGAATGTTGTATGTCCGCTAGACAAGTTGCCATCAAATCGGTAGCATTGTATATATGGATCTCATCTGATTCCAAGGCGTAGTCCTGCAGGTTATTTGGTTATGTAAAGGAATTTCACTAAATCAAACTTTGTCACTAAAATGCTGGACAATTATAAAAAAAAAAAAAAAAAATGAGGCAGTTATAACCTTTACTTGTTACTTTGTTGTCTGAATCTACGGGAACACTATCTTGAACAAAAGGGGCATCACCTCTTTAATAGAGATATGAAAAACTCTGTTTCAAATACAAGGAGTTAAGTGAACTAGCTACTCTGGTAAGAGCGAAGACTGAAATGATAATATTCGACAAGTAAGAATCTTTAACAGTGATGCAACCTTAAAGCACTGAGTTTCTGGTTGAAACTAATATGACGACCAATATTATGAATTGTTGAAAGGATCTGCAAATACCACTGATGGTAGTTACTAAGAAGACCACAAAGACCAAAAGACATTTTAGACGTTATAAGAAATAAACCTTTCCATACCAACAAGAAAAGGAGACTGTAAAGGAGCCATTTGAAAAGGCCTTTGACCAGAAGGAAGCCAATCGGATAGGCTTATGGCAGTTACTTTTTCATCTTCCACCAGCCGATCAGCAAACCATAAGCAAGATGAAGACTGCACAATAATTAGGCCAATATATAAATTCAAAAGCAACATACTAGAGAAGAAAATAACTGGTCCAGCAAAATAGCAGAGGTTATAACACATAACAAACCCGGGAGATAACATTTAAATAAGCACCAGGCTGAGATGAATTGAACCTTAAGTACTGAGTTGTGCATGTATTTTTACTCTTCCACAGAAGAAGGCTGGCGCAATACTTGTGCATGTATTTCTTGATCCCTAAATTCTTGATCATAAGTACAACTCAGTACATCATGTGGAAGAGGAAAAATACATTCACAAGCTCCCATTAGTATATTGAAAAGAGCATCATTAAAAATTTAACCTATAGATTTGGAAAATAAAGGACAAGTAAACAAATCCAAAACAGAAATTAGCAGATCATGTCTACCCAAGGTGTCTGGAAAATATACCTGATTTAAAATAAATAAAAAACAGTATTAAAAAAATTTCAAATTAGAAAATTTGCACCAATGAACAAACGCAAATCGATCATGTTTCGTGATCGTATAGAATTCATCAAAAAAGCAAAACCAAGACAGACATGAGCAGGCCTACCCAATGTGTGGGGAACACCTAATTTAGAATTTAAAATACCCAAATTGATTTAGAAATAGAAAAAATTGACAACAATGAACAGCCGCAAATCAACTTTCTTGATTATAAAGAATTCATCAAAAAGAAACCCAACTCAATAAAGAAACTCAATACATTCATCATTCTTGAAAAAGATTGGATTAAGAAAAATAAAAACAAAATTTAGAATTTAGGGGAAAACCCATAACTAAAAATATGAATAAGTAATTTAATAAAGGTTATGCAAAATAATCAACGAATACACGTACCATGGGCAGTATACCCGTGGCCCATTCTGCCTCCCTCTCACCCTTTATATACCGTTTAAAATCCTAATAGAAATAGGAATTTTAGAGTCCGGTTCCAACGGCTACGTGACTAATGTCTTCACCAATATTTTAAAATTGAAATTATTTTTGTATCATGAGAATAAAAAGGATTGTATCACGTGAAACCACTTTATCAATATTCACAAAACTAAAATTAAATTATTAAATTGATTAATTGTTTCATTTGATTAAGATAATTAAAAACGGTTTAATTAAGTATGTTCTTGTATAGGATTTGTTGTTTTACTATATAATAATTGATAAAAAATGATTTCATGTAAAATTAAATTTCCTTTATATTTAATTGACGATTTCGATTAAAAATATATATTTTACATCGAAAATTATTATTTTAAAAGTGACCTACACAAACTTTTGGTGCAAAGTCATTTTCTATATGAGAGGAGAAAATTATTTTTCTTTATAAAAAAATCCACTTTCTCACTTTTCTAAAAAAAAATCTCAATATTTTATACCATTAAGTCTTTCTTTTCACTCATTTTTAATATTTTTTAAAATTTCTTTTTCAGATTTCAACCAAAAAAATTTATTTGGAAAATCATAATTTTACATTGTAACTTACTTTTAGTTTTTAAATTTATGTTTATTTCTTTTGAGATCTTATTACTCCATTCGTTCCAAAATGATTGTTGTGTTTGACTTTAAACTATTTTATATTTATATCGTTATAAAATAAGAAAAAAAAAACTTTTGAAAACTTCTAAACTCTGCTAATGTATTTTTAAACAAAAATATGTGATTTAACATTAAAATATTAAACATTTAATTTGATAAATTGTAAATGTGACGATTATTGCTAGATAAAAGACAGAATTATTTATGACTTTTGCTCTTTCATCAAATTTCATAACCATTAACAATTATATAATTGAGAGTGATAAAATCTGATTGACAACTTAATGCTTCATTACATAAACAAAACTAATTATAAAACAAGAAAAAGAAAAAAAAATGCGGTGGAAAAATGATGAACTCCTAAAAAATATTCACAAATGTGAGTTTTAACTATTCATAATTCAATTTTTTTATATATATATTACCCTACAAGATGAAGTTAGTAATGTACCACAATCTTTATGGATCAAAACACTCTCAATAATTCAAATTTATATAACACAAACACAATGGCAATAAAATAATTTAATAAAAAAAACTAATTAATTTTTTTCATCTTCGAGGTTTTTTTTCACGATATCGGGTCAACTAGTAATCTGAAAAACACACCCCTAATACTATTGGAAAGCTCTCGTCGGTATCTACTAAAAGGCACCTGGAAGCCCCCGCTACTATCGACCCTCCATCCTCAAGCACAACTAGCAACCCCGCAGCAAATTGACAGGTATTTTCTAGATCTATGCATTTTGAGGGTATTTCAAGAAACCAAGACCACATCCGAGTCGAAAATTGAATATTCGGCTAGACTATGAAATTCTACACGCTAGTTTTTAAATTTTCTTATTTGTTTTTAAAAATAATAAAATTATTAAAATAACTTTATTTTTCATATGTATTCAAGGGTATTCTAGTCTACAAATGTTGGGGCACATGCTAACCTATTCCTACAATGAGGTAAAATTAAATTGCTTGAGTAACTTGTATCTTCTCCTGATTTATATTTTGGAAAATGGAGATCGGGGTTTTAAATTGTGGCTGCAACACTGCGTAGCAACTGCAATCGCAAATATTACAGTTTTGACACCTTTTGAGTTCGCCACCCGTCGATATTGCCACAAGTTTAGATTAGATTGACATTCACAAAATTGCGGGTGCATCGTAATGGATAGCATCCATTGCAGTCGCTAAAGAACGTTAAATTCGATTTTTGTTTCCCATTAAGATGAAAATATATATTATTTTCATTTTTTACAATATGATCATTTATACATATTTTTTTTCAATTTTTCTACTGGTATATATGAAATGATATTTTAAACATAATAAGTGGAAATGGAACTGGTGTTTGGTGAAAATTTGGGTGTTTGAGATAGTTTCACTCTTTTTTTTTTGTTTATTAGCGGATTATTTTATTCTAAATAAATATAACTATAATTATTTTAAAATTAATAATAATTCAATTAATTAACTTGTTATGATTTATTAAACGAGTTAAAAATTAAAACAATGCATATTATATTTTAGTAACATAATGAAGTGAATCAAAATGCAAAAAATTAATAAATATTATACAAAGAAGAGTTATTAGGGTTATAATTATTATTTAATTCATTTTAAAGTAAGTTATGCAAAGTTGAAAAAAAATTACCACCGCAATGACCACGACTTTGAGTGTAATTTCTTTGCAATTAGAAGCATGCATTAAATTTTGCAATACACACTAAAAAAGGAATGGGAGAAGATCTTCTCTAATAATTTGGAAAATATCTCTCTCAAGTGCACCATTGGATGAATGTCATGTCAACAATATGGATGACGTGATATTCATTCAATGATGCACTTGGGGAAATTTTCTTCTAAATTAGTGGAAAGAATCTTAGTTCAAAAGGAATAATGGAAAGGACCAAGATCCTATCAAGTAATTTATTGGGAGAAATGTCTCTCAATGCATCATTAGATGAATGTCATATAATTCATAGTGTTGATGTGACATTCGTCCAATGATGCATTGAGGTTATTGAATGAATGTCACATCATCCATAGTGTTAATATGACATTCATTCAATGATGCATGGAGGAAAAAAAATGTTCCCAAATTACAGTAGAGGATTGTCACCTAATTGAAATTAAAGTATTATTTTATGATGTTATTAGCTGTTAAAATATTGTTATTGACACACTCTTTGTTTTGTTTTGATACTTAAACTTATAATAATGACCCTAATTAAATTATATTATCAAAAACATTTAATTTTTCAAAGATATTATTGTAAGTTAAACAAATAAAATAACTTCTCAAAGATATCTAACTTTTTTTAGATAAGAGTATACTTTAGAGATCATGTATACTTTAAAGTTTTTCAAATACTTCTCTCATTTATATATATATATATATAAACATAAATTCAAATAAAATATATATATATATAATTAAACATAAATTCAAATAAAACATTTCATTAATTGTAACATAATTATTATTTTATTTTATTAAAAGTTATTATATTAATTATTTGTTAAGAAGTAGCTTTCCCGGGATCCATCATTCGACGAAATGCACGATATCCAATGGGCAAAACACGGGCATCAATACTTGTTCTCTTCTTTTGTTTTGTTTTTTTAATTTCCAGTTTTTTTTTAATGCTATATTAATAGCATTCTTGAAAGCTTTGAATTGCTTGTCTTCATTTTTATTTTGGGATAGTAAAATAATTATTCTTAATCAAAAGTGAGAGACTGTCATAGTCCATCTTTCAATGATACATTTTAATTCAGTTAATAGTCCGTGACGCTACAAGCTGGGATGTCTTGGTGTCTCGGTTAGTGAAGATGTGATTAAACCCTTTTTGCTGGCTCGTTATGTTGCTAAGCGCCGGTCTCTTCTTCAACAATTGCGGCTTCATTGCAGTCAACTTTTTGTTTGAAGTCTACGGATGGTTTTTTTGCCCATTGATGATGATCGACCGGACGCAATTTACTGTTGTCATTTCCACGTGGGTTAGATTTCTTGAACTCTCTCCCTCCCTTTATATATTCTACCAAGGGATCTAAGTATATATTCGAATTTCAAGGACGGTAATGAACTTACCAAGAAGAGCAGTAAAGGCCTGTTGAGTTGCTCCTTCTGAAACCCAGTCCTCATCCACACTCTCGGTGACTAGGGGTGTATTCTGTCTCCCTCTCACCCTTTATATACGGTTTAAAATCCTAATAGAAATAGGAATTTTAGATTCCGTTGTTACGGTTCCAACGGCTACGTGTTGATTAATTTCTTTCACTATAATTTTAAAATTAAAATTATTTTGTATCATGAGAATAAAAAAAATTGTTTAAAGATGTTTAAATCATAACACGGTTGTAACGGCTACGTGTTGATTAATGTCTTTCACTATAATTTTAAAATTGAAATTATTTTGTATCATGAGAATAAAAAAGATTGTTTAAAGGTGTTTAAATCATAAAACTTTAACCGATATTTTCTAAAAGATAAAAAAAGAGACTAACTTTTTCAACCCAATTTTAAAAATGTAACTACCATCCATAGATCGGATTAACTTTGATTGATTCATTCGATTAAACTACTAAATTTACATAGTTAAGTTTTCAAGGTTTGAGTACAAAATCTCGTTGCAAATCACTACACGGTAACGCTAAAATCCTGTAACAACAGGGATTAGGAAATCCTATTACAATAGGGATTAGGATAGTATATAAAGGGAGGGGGAGAATACAAATCCAAATATTATGTTTTTTTCTCCTTCGTCGTTGTGAGCAGCAAAGAAGCTCCAAGGAAAGGATCCAACTGGACCAACAGGGTCTGATCATCGCCGACATGAAACCCACCTTGTGCTCAAATTGTGAACATTACGCACAGCTCGCATGCTACAGACACAGCGTGCACATTGCATATACAATACGCCCACCGTGACCTTTTAGCGAGTACAAACTGTGCAATCTGAGCACACACTGAGATTGGGTAAAAAAATCATTTTTTTATTTTAATCCTAAAAAAAAGATTGGATAATGATATTAACACTCCAAAAATTGTTATTGTCACTCCACTTAATTCTTATTTTAGTTGTTGAAAATTACAATAATACATATAATTAATATTAAATCATCTTTTCACTTTTGAGTACAAAATGCTACCACTTATTCACCACAAGTTTCTATAAAACTTTTTATTAAAAGAGTTTCTTCATCTCTAACTCTTTATCATTTTCACTTTTGCATCCAAAACTTTTTCTCTTTGATTTTACTTATTTCTTCATTTTTTTTTTACTTTGAGTCAAGAAAGAGTTGAATGAAAGTAAATGGGGTTTCTGAATACCTGATATATCATTCTTTTAGAAGCAAAAAAATTTGGGCTTGTAGTTAACCACAAAAGATAAAATGGTGTAGTTCGACTTTAACGAGAGAGGATGGGTAGGTTCTAAAATTCTCATCCAAAACTTTCTCCTTAAATATTTGACTTATTTCTTCATCATTTTTTTACCAAAAGCTAAGAAAGAGTTAAACAAAAGCATATGGAATTTGTGAATGCATATATCACATTTTTAAAAACAGAAAATCTCAAGCTTGTAATCAGCTACAAAAGATACACTGACGTAATTCGGATGGAAGGAGAGGGGATGGATAAGAACCAAAATTCTAATCCTATGCTTTTGAAGGATTTTACAACTTTTTTTTAGTTATAGGCTTGACAAAAATAAGTGTTACTCCACTCAACATGGGCTAAATTGTCATTAAATTTTGCAGGTTGGTGTTTAATTTTCTTCAAAAAAGTGTTGTTTGGTCGGTGCAACCATATCTGCAAGTCAACTTGCATTAAATGTGTTTATTTGCTGTTTGTATTTATGATTCAACAACTAGCTTTCTTAGAATCCGGTCAACTTGAGTGTAACTTCTTTAAAATTACAAACATGCAGTAAATTTTATAAGTGATTTTTTGTGATGTTTTTAGCATTCAAAAACGTTATTAACAATTTTTTTTATTTATTTTAATACTTTAATTTACAATAATAATCTTAATAAATTATATTCTTAAAAACACTAACTTTAGCTTGTGATTTTCTTTTAAAAAAACTATTAAATGCATAATAGTATATCGTATTTATTTCTTTTTAATCAGTTGTTGATAGTTACTCCATCTGTTTTTATTTTTTTATTTTAAAATAATTATTCTTAATCAAAAGTAAAAAATTATTATCATAAATCTTTTAATAATACAAAGTACTGTTTATTATTGTTTTAGAGGTAGTTTGCATATAATCAATGTATTTTTTAATCATTAAATGGAAAAAACAGTATTTTAATATCTAGAGTAATTTAAATGTAATTAATGTATTTCTTACTTTTTGTGCCATGCAAAAAAAACAATTATTTTAGGACAAAGTATTTTTTTCAGGTCCTGTAAGAGACATTAAATAGAATAGTTATACTATAATAATTATTAATGCAAGGGTTGACTTGATTTTATAAATATACCTTTATGCTTAATCAACGTATAAAATATATTTGAAATAAAAGTTCAATTTAATTACAAATTTAAAATCTTAATGTATTTATAACGGGTTAACAAGTGCAAAACTGGAAGCCGAACCTTTTCCTCCAAGTGCAAAACCAGTGGTATTTATTTAAGGTAGGACCTAGGAGTAATTTGGTACGTGAAGTAAATAAATGAAATTTTTACTGCACCAACTAATCCTCTCGATTGATCATACAGTTTTCTCTATATATAGCTTATCAAAATCCAAGTAGCAACAGCAATAGGGTAAACCTATCAACCTATCTCTCTCCCTCCCTCCCTCAAATCCTCTCTTTTCCTCCAATTTCACTCAATTTTCCAAGGAAAAAAAACGAGAGAAAGAAAAACCAAATATAAGCTCCAAAACTAAAAGTCTCAAGCACAAAATTTATTTTATGTTGATATACATGATCTGAGTTTCTGTTGTTTGGTTTCTTTTATGTTAAGGTGGATTACAATACAAGACATAGGAGGGCTAGATCTACCATGCAAAGAAGAGAATTCAAGCATGCAAATAAATTCAACTATGATCCAGATCCAGATCCAGAAGTTATATACAACAATCTTTTTATCTTTGGAATGGGAGGTCTTGGAAATTAAACTTGGGTAAGTGAAAACAATTATATGTTTATATGCTAATTTTTAGTCTATTTAATTACAAATAAATATAAATATAATTGTTACACTTTTAATCTATTTATCGCATTTAAGTGAATAAAAATAATGGAGTGACAAGAGCTTGGTGGACAAGATGATGAGAAAAGACTGAGATAGCATGATTTTTATCTTATAAGTGTGTTTGGTGACATGATGAGAGAAAGATAGAATAAGATATCTCATTCTCATCCTATCATGATAACATAAAATCGTCTGACTTTAATGCGTAGGAAGAGACATTTCATCCTCTATCTCATCCTATTCTTCCCCTCGTCCTATATATCTACAAAACGCACAATAATAGTATAGATGGTATGGCATGAAGGAGAAAGGGAGAAGATTTACAATTGGTTATGCAATTTGTTAAATCTTTTATGTAATTTATTTTCTAATCATATAAGTTGTATATTTTGGATTTTTTTTGAAACAATAATATTTATTGATGTTACCTCTGAAAAGATTCATCATACAACAACTAATAGATTACATAGATGATTTCAATTATGAAAATATAATTTATAAAAGAAATGTCGGGCTTTCGAAAGGGAGACCAAATTACTGTGAAAACTGGTGAGATTAGTATTGATAACTGTTGAGTATCCTAATTAGATTTCTTATTATGTGTCTTGGCTAGTAGGTATTTTTAGTCATAATTAGTTTATGTTTATCTTATCTAGTTGATGTCTTATTAGATAGGATTATTGAATTGTATTCATATTATCAATCAATAATAAAAAATTCTTTTCAATTCTTAATTTCAAATTGAGAACTTTTTATTATTGATTTACAATATGAATACAATTCAACAATCTTATATATACTTACTGGCCGATTCTTTGCAGTGAAAACAACCTTGTTATCGAACGCTGCTTCCCTTCTTTCTCTTCTAAAGAAGAGACGGATAATGAAACAGCTTCGTGATTGTCCAAGGGATGTTCATTTCTACGGTGATGCATTGTTGTAGACAAGACAAGAGGTTTACATGTTGTATCTTGAGTTGACAGAAAGAGGTAAGCTCACAAGGATGATTCTTGAAGGTCTTTCTTCAATTCCTAAGAAAGATTTTGTACACTGTGATTTCAAGCCGAACAACCTATTAGCTTTCCCATCTATATACGCTTCAATACCCGAGCTTAAGATCGTAGATTTTGGATTGGCCAAAGAGTCAGGAGAAACCAACTTGGACTCTCAACAATAACAAATTGAAACTAAGAACACAATATAATGTAAGAGTAATAATAATTGTAAAAAAATTATCATGCTTCCAATTTGCATAAGATCGAGCATGTTTCAAGATTTAATAATCAATCATATCTTATTTTACAGACAGAAATACAACGTCTTGGGAACTTGAGACAACATAACAATATCATCAAACTCATTGAGCATGAATCTACTAATGACAAACCCTCTATGACTACATGCCAATGAGTCTGGATAGAAAAAAATACAATGTAAGTGTGTTAAATATACTCATCCTAAAAAATACAATATTGGTCCTGCTCTGTTTAATTATCATGTAAGAATTGTTATTTTTTGTTTTTCTTATTTATTTAAAAAATTGGTGGGGGGGTTTATGAGCAAATTTTTTTATAAAAAAAGTTTTGATTAGCTTCACATTAGCAATTTAAAAAAAAAGTTTTATTATTTTAAGCACAATATGTTTTAGGATTTGCGTTTTCTTTTATAGATTGTTTTAGGGTTTCTGTTATTATTACTTTTTTTACTCTATTACATTAGCAATTGATTTTCGTTGGACCATCTCACGATATCATAATCAAGCTGAACAAATCTACTACTTGATTTGATTATGTAAAATGTAAAAAAGATGTATTTATTTCTTCAAGGAACTAATGAAGAGTGAGAATGGCCGGTACTACAACTGTACCCTTCGCATTGAATGTATTTATTTACTATTTTTAATAAGTGCAGAACCGTAAACCAAACTTTTTTTTACTGGTGGTATTTATTTAAGGTAGGGCCTAGGAGTAATTTGGTTAGTGAAGTAAATAAATGAATTTTTTACTGTACCACCTAATCCTCTCGATTCTCTATATACAGCTTATCAAAATCCAAGCAGCAACAGCAATAGTGCAAACCTATCAATCTCCTTAACAGGAAAAATTCAGAGCTACTACGGTAGTCCTGTGACAGTACTATTATAGTCGTATTATAATGGTGTTGCAATGGTTATCGTTGTTGTAATGCTGTTGCGGTCATATTGTGACGATAATGTAACGGTCGTGAACTGATGATGAATTTATTAAAGAGAAAAAAAAAGAGACGAAAGATGAGGAGAACAATAAAATGAAGAAGAGAAGAGAGGAAGAAAAAATCAAAAGAATATCTATTTTTTTAAGAAAAAGAGAAGAAAAATTAAATAAACGTACATAATTATATCTATAAAATTAATCAAACAAATTTTCACTGTTTTCATTATGTAGTTAGCATGCAATTAATGTACTCTTTTTTTAAATATTTGAATGATAAAAATGATGTTTTAATATTTATTTAGAGTAGTTTAAATGTAATTAAATCACTATCTTAATTTTTGTGTCCATGTAAAAATGATAATTATTTTAGAACCGAGAAGGTATTTTTTTTTAAGACACTTGTTAAGAAGCATTAAATAAATAGTTATACTATAATTAATGCAAAGAATGACTTGATTTATAAATATACCCTTATAATTAATTCATATATACTCTCATAAATTAAATGTATATTTGAAATAACACTTAAATTTAAATACAAATTTAAAACTCCAATGTATTTATTGCTAGTTAACAAGTGCAGAACAGTAAACCAAACTTTTTTTGTTTTTACCGGTGGTATTTATTTAAGGTAGGACCTAGGAGTAATTTGGTAGGAGAAGTAAATAAATGAAATGTTTACTTCACCACCTAATCTTCTCGATTGATCATACAGTTTTCTCTATATATAGCTTATCAAAATCCAAGCAGCAACAGCTGTAGTGTAAACCTATCAACCTATCTCTGTCCCTCTCTCAAATCCTCTCTCTTTTCCTCCAATTTCACTTAAATTTCCAAGGGAAAAAAAAAATAAGAGAAAGAAAAAACAAATTAAAGTTCCAAAACTGAAAGTAGCAAGCACAAAAATTCTTTTATGTTGGTATATATGCTTATAGATATGAGTTTCTGCTGTTTGGTTTCTTTTATGTTAAGGTGGATTACAATACAAGACATAGGAGGGCTAGATCTACCATGCAAAGAAGAGAATTCAAGCATGCAAAATTCAATGATCCAGAAGTCATATGCAACGATCTTCTTATCTTTGGAATGGTAGATCTTGGAAATTAAATTTAAGTGAAAACAAATATATGTTTATCTATCGATTTTTAGTCTATTTAATTACAAATAAATATAAATATAATTGTTACACTTTTAATCTATTTAGTGCATTAAGTGAATAAAAATATTGGAATGATAAGAATTTGGTGGACAAGATGATGAGAGGAGGATAAAATGAGACATTTCATTCTCATCTTATGATGACAACATAAAATCATTCAACTTTGATATGTAGGAAAGGACATTCCATCCTCCATCTCATCTTATTCTTTCCCTCGTCCTATATATCCACCAAACGCATAATAATGGTATAGATGGTATGGCATGAAGGAGAACATGAGAAGTTTTACAATTGGTTATGCAATTTGTTAAATCTTTTACATAATTTATATTCATATTATTTTGTTTATTTTGTATTTTTTACATTAATATTTATTGATAGTACCACTTAAAAATTTCACCATACAACAACTAAAAGACAATATCGACGATGATTTAAATGATGAAAATTTAATTGTTAAAGAAAATTTTGAAAGACTGATGAAATTAGTATTGATGCCAAATTAAACAGAGAAAACAGTATGATGTAAGAGTACTAATACTTGTAAAAAAATTATCATGCTTCCAATTTGCATGGGATCGAGCTTGTTTCAAGATTTAATAATCAAGTATATCTTATTTTACTTTTTAGAAATATGACAAGACAAAAACAATTCAACATTTGATATAGCAAAAGAAGTAGACCAGAAACTCTCAGCAGGTAGCTGTTGATCAACCTGATCCCACATCAAATCTACTACATCTTGTGTCACACCTGATGGTAACACCAAACTGATTCATCAATTGGAATGTTATCAACTACTTATGGTGCATAATTCTGATTAGAAGATGCAGACCCCTTAAGTGATGACATCAATTTCTCCGATAGCTCTTCAGTGAAACTCAGCTTCTCGCGGCACATATTCGTGATCAAGCGATGTAGATCCTTTGGGCAACGACATCATTTCCTCAATTTCCACTGCAGTGAACTCAGCTTCATGATTGTGATAAAACGATGGAGACTTCTTGGGTGCCGACATCATTCCCACCAATTCCTCTGCAGTGAACTCTAGAGTTATCCTCTCAATATGAAGAGCATCAGATGATGATTGTATTTCTTGTTCGGTGTGAAGTGTTACTCATCTGTGTAAATACTGGTACTGGCCATGGATTGACAGCTTGATTGCAATTGTTGCTTCTGCCATCAGCTTCAAGAACAACAACAGTGATATTGTTGAAGTTGTTATGATCTTCCTTTTATTGCTTCTTCCAGTCTTTCTCGTGTTTCTTTTTTATTCGACAAACAACATAATCACTATTAATATGCAAAAATGCGTAGAAACAAGTTAATTAGTAGTTCCAAGGATGAAAATTCAACAGGGAAAACAGTTAGTTTAATTAAACTGTGTACGTAATTAGCTCTAATAACAGATTGAAGAGCAGATGCTTTGATGGGGGAATGCAAACCACAGATGGCCTTAATTTTTTTTAGAAACAGTTAGTTTACTATTTTGGAAGAATAGCCACAAATACAGTTGTAATTAGTTTACTCCTCAAAAGAAATTAACCACAAACACAGCTGTAAAATAGACGTTTGGAATTGATCATAAAAAAAGACCCGTCATTTTCAACAATACGAGGGGTACGTGTAGTTTTTATATTTCGATTGTATATATATAATGCATCAATGCATCTTGTTCCATTAAAAAACCTAGAAATTTACCCTATAAGTGAAAGTTCATAATTTTACAATATCTCCCAATGGATTCAGATCCTCCACCTTGAGTGGAGCTCTAGTGACCAATGTCTCTTTTTGTTCTTCGAAATAGTAGCTCTCCTGCCCATCTTTAGCATATGTCAATGCTCAGATGAGAAGAAGTTACATGATCAAGTGCAAGTAAGGTTGGTTAATTAATTAGGCTTTTTTATCTAAAAAAAATTAATTAGGCTTCTTTTATCTAAAATAATAATAAAAATTATGGATTGCAAATTGGATTTATTAAGTCCCAAAACGATTTATATAAGTTGGTTAACGGGTGCCCATAGATATTTGTTAAAGGAATATTAAATATGGTATGCTATAACATAATTAATACAAATTCTAACTTGAATTTACAAGTATATCATTATACCTAATTCATATATATACTAATAAACGAAAAGTAAATTTGAAAATGAGTTTTGTAATAAATATAATTTTAGAACCTAAATGCATTTTTTTAGTCATTTATTATTTATTGGTGTCTCATTTTCACGTGGGTTTTATAGAAAAATTAATGAGTGGATCCCACATGAATGTGAGAGAAATGAGCATTGAAGTTTTAGGAGTATTGAATAATTTATCCAACCGAACATATAAAAAACAATTTTTAGATTTTAATCCGTAAAAAAATATTAGGTAACGATATTAGCACTCCACAAATGGTTATTGTCACTTCACTTAATTACTTTTTTAGTTGTTAAAAATTATAATAATACCCATAATTAATATTAAATCATCTTTTCATTTTTTAGTACAAAATACTACCATTTATTCACCTCACAAGTTTCTATAACCCAAAACTTTCTATTAACACATTTTCTTTATCTCTAACTCTTTATCATTTTCATTTTTGCATCCATAACTTTTTCTCTTTAACTTTAATTATTTCTTTTTTTTTTCTTTTTTTTTTTTACTTTGAGTCAAGTAAGAGTTAGATAAAAATAAATGGGGTTTGTGAATACTAATATATAATTCTTTTAAAAGTAGAAAAAATTTGAGTTTGTAGTCAACCACAAAAAATAAACTGATGTAGTTTGACTTGAAGAAAAGAGGATGGATAGGTGCTAAAATTCCCATCCAAAACTTTTTCTCATTAAATATTTGACTTATTTCTTCATCATTTTTTTTTTACCAAGAGCCAAGAAAGAGTTAAACAAAAGCAGATGAAATTTGTGAATGCTGATATATCACTTTTCTAAAAACAGAAAATCTCAAGCTTGTAATCAACTACAAAAGATAAGCTGACGTAATTGGGATGGAAGGGATAAGAACTAAAATTCTAATCCTATGCTTTTGAAGGATTTTACAACTTTTTTTTAGTTATAGGCTTGACAAAAATAAGTGTTACTCCACTCAACATGGGCTAAATTGACATTAAATTTTGCAGGTTGGTCTTTAATTTTCTTCAAAGAAGTGTAGTTTGGTCGGTGCAACTATATCTGTAAGTCAACTTGCATTAAATGTGTTTATTTACTGTTTGTATTTATGAATCAACAACCAACTTTAGTCCGGTCAACTTGAGTTTAACTTCTTTAAAATTACAAACATGCAGTAAATTTTATAAGTAATTTTTTGTCACGCTGCATTCAAAAAGTTATTAATATTTTTTATTTTAATATTTAAATTTACAATAAAAATTTTAATTAAATTATATTCTTAAAGGCATCTGACTTTAGGTTGGGATTTTTTTTTAAAAGTATTAAATGCATAATGATTTATCTGTTTCTCTTTGGATTATACCGTACTTCTTTCTTTTTTATCAGTTGCTAATAATTACTCCATCTATTTTATAATAATTGTTTTTATTTTAAAATATTTTAAACTAATTATTCTCAATCAAAAGTGAAAAATTGTTACAATCAATTTTTTAACAATACAGGGTACTGTTTACTATTGTTTTAAAAGTGGTTTGTATACTATTAATGTATTTTTTAATCTTTAAATGGTAAAAACAGTATTTTATAGAGTAATTTAAATATAATTAATATATTTCTTATTTTTTGTGCCATGCAAAAAAGGATAATTATTTTAGGATATAGAGTATTTTTTTCAGATCCATTAAGACACAAGTTAAAAGATATTAAATATAATAGTTATACTAAAATAATTATTAATGCAAAGGTTGAGTTGATTTTATAAATATACCTTTATACTTAATCCACGTATACTCTCACAAATGAAAAATATATTTGAAATAAAAGTTAAACTTAATTATAAATTTAAAACCTTGATGTATTTATTGAATATTTATTACTGATTAAAAAGTGCAAAACCATAAGCCAAACTTTTTTTTAACCCGTGGTATTTGTTTAAGGTAGGACTTAGGAGTATTTTCGTAAGTGAAGTAAATAAATGAAATTTTTACTGCACCACCTAATTCTCTCGATTGATCATACAGTTTTCTCTATATATAGCTTATCAAAATCCAAGCAGCAGTAGCAACAGCAACAGGGTAAACCTATCAACCTATCTCTCTCCTTCCCTCAAAAAAAAAAAAAAAATAAACGAGAGAAAGAAAGACCAAATATAAGCTCCAAAACTAGAAGTCTCAAGCACAAAATTTCTTTTATGTTGATATACATGCTTATAGATCTGAGTTTCTGTTGTTTGGTTTCTTTTATGTTAAGGTGGATTACAATACAAGACATAGGAGGGCTAGATCTACCATGCACAGAAGAGAATTCAGGCAAGCAAAAATTCAACTATGATCCGGATCCAGAAGTTATATACAACAATCTTTTTATCTTTGGAATGGGAGGTCTTGGAAATTAAACTTAGGTAAGTGAAAACAATTATATGTTTATATGCTAATTTTTAGTCTATTTAATTACAAATAAATATAAATATAATTGTTTCACTTTTAATCTATTTATCCCATTTAAGTGAATAAAAATAATGGAGTGACAAGAGTTTGGCGGACAAGATGATGGGAAGAGACTAAGATAGCATGATTTTTATCTTATAAATGTGTTTGGTGATAGGATCAGAGGAGGATAGAATAAGACATCTCACTCTCATCCTATGATGACAACATAAAACCATCTGACTTTAATATGTAGGATGAGACATTTCATCTTCTATCCTCATCCTATTCTTCCCCTCATCCTATATATCCACAAAACGCACAATAATAGTATAGATGGTAGGCATGAAGAAGAAAGGGAGAAGTTTTACAATTGGTTATGCAATTTGTTAAATCTTTTAAGCAATTTATTTCATATCATATGAGTTGTATATTTTGGATTTTTTTAAATGTTAATAATTATTGATGTTACCTCAAAGATTCACCATACAGCAACTAATAGATTACATCGATGATTTCAATGATGAAAATATAATTTATAAAGGAAATGTCGGAAGAGTGTATTCTGGCTTTCGAAAGGGAGACAAAATTGCTGTGAAAACTGGTGAGATTAGTGTTGATAACTGTTGAGTATTCTAATTAGGTTCCCTGTTATGTGTCCTAGCTAGTAGTTTTTTTTAGTCGTACTTTGTTTATGTCTATTTTATCTAGTTGATATCTTATTAAATAGGACTGTTGAATTGAGAACTTTTTATTATTGATTGATGATATGAATAAAATTCAACAATCTTATATATAGACTCACTGACCAATTCTTTGCAGCGAAAACAACCTTGTTATCGAACGCTGCTTCTCTTCTAAAGGAGAGGCGGATAATGAAACAGCTTCATGATTGTCCAAGGGGTGTTCGTTTCTACGGTGATGCGTTGTTGAAGACAAGGCAAGAGGTTTACATGTTGTATCTAGAGTTGGCCGAAAGAGGCAAGCTCACAAGGATGATTCTTGAAGGTCTTTTTTCAATTCCTAAGAAAGATTTTATACACTGTGATCTCAAGCCGGACAACCTATTTGCTTTCCCATCAATATACGCTTTAATGCCCGAACTTAAGATCGCAGATTTTGGATTGGCCAAAGAGTCAGGAGAAACCAACTTGGACTCTCAACAATAACAAATTGAAACTGAGAAAACAATATGATGTAAGAGTAATAATACTTGTAAAAAAATTATCATGCTTTCAATTTGCATAAGATCGAGCATGTTTCAAGATTTAATAATCAATCATATCTTATTTTACAGACAGAAATACATCGTCTTGGGAACATGGGACAACATAACAATATCATCAAACTCATTGAGCATGAATCTACTAATGACAAACCACACCTTATCTATGACTACATGCCAATGAGTCTGGATAGAAAAAAATACAATGCAAGTGTGTTAAATATACTCATCCTAAAAAATACAATATTGGTCCTGCTCTGTTTAATTATCATGTAAGAATTGTTATTTTTTGCTTTTCTTATTTGTTTAAAAAATTGGCGAGGGGATTTATGACCAATTTTTTTAAAAAAATATTTTTGATTAGTTTCACATTAGCAATTTTTTTTTTTAATTTTATTGTTTTAAGCACAATATGTTTTAGGTTTTGCGTTTCCTTTTATAGATTGTTTTAGGGTTTCTGTTATTATTACTTTTTTTTCCTTTATTACATTAGCAATTGATTTTCGTTGGACCGTCTTACGATACCATAATCAAGCTGAACAAATCTACTGCTTGATTTGATTATGTAAAGTGTTAAAAAGATGTATTTATTTCTTCAAGAAACTAAGGAAGAGTGAGAATGGTCGGTACTACAACTATACACTGCGTTGAATGTATTTATTTACTATCTTTAATAAGTGCAGAACCGTAATCCAAACTTTTTTTTCCTGGTGGCATTTATTTAAGGTAGGGCCTAGGAGTAATTTGGTTGGTGAAATAAATAAATTAATTTTTTAGTGTACCACCCAATCCTCTCGATTCTCTATATACAGCTTATCAAAATCCAAGCAGCAACAGCAATAGTGCAAACCTATCAACCTCTTCAACAGGAAAAATTCGGAGCTACTGCGGTGGTAGTGCTGTGACAGCACTACTACAGTCATATTATGATGGTGTTGCAATGATTATTGCTATTGTAATACTGTTGCGGTTATGTTGTGGCAATGATACAATGATCATGAATCGACAATGAATCTATCAGAAAGAAGAAAAAAGAGACGAAAGATGAGAACAACAATAAAATGAAGAAGAGAAAAAGTGGAAGAAAAAATCAAAGGAATATTTATTTTTTTTAAGAAGAAGAATAAAAATTAAATAAACACACATAACTATATCTATAAAATTATTCAAACAAATTTGCACTGTTTTTCATTTTTAAAAACTATTTTCGAGTCACTATTATTCAAACATGTTTTCTTTAGAAAATATCAAAAAACTGTTTTCAATTTTTATTTTCCAAAACAGATTTTGAAAACAAAAAACTGATACCCAAACATGCTCTAAAAGTCTCAAAGCACCAAAATCCTAGTCCTCAATTGATTTCCCTCATCAGATTCTTTTTTTTATTTTATTACAATTATTACTTTCTTCAATCAAGAAAACGAAATTGTATTTTCACAAATAAACCGATTTCTTCCAAGTTTAGTGAGTTAATTTGATTATTGATACTACGTACAATTGTTATAGAGTTCTGATCAACGGTGCTATGTTTGAATTTCGAAAAATTTGAAGGAAACAAAAATTATAAAGAATTTTTTTTTTTTGTGTTTCTTTTAGATGTCAAATTAAAGTTTTGTTCGAGAAAAAAAATATCACAATGTAAGAAAACCAAGCGAAGAAAATGAGTTTCAAATAAAATTTTCTTCTCAACTTTTACATTTTCCTCCAAATTTTTCTTTCCTTCACATTTTTCAAGACCCAAACATAGCCTTAATTATTTTTACCTCAAGCCATCACAAGGTAGAGGATGGTTAGGGACTTGAGAGTTAAGACCACACATAAAAACATGTAGAAGGTGATAAAACACAAAAATCTAAACCGACAAAATGATCATCACAATGTGTTGAAAAGTTTACAACTACTATGAATACAAAGTCAATCTCCCTAACTGGTTTCAAGCAGGTGAGTTCAAAGTTCCAAAAAAAAAAAAGCACAGGCTGGAAGTTCAGCTTTTTAGTATGCTCGGATGAAAAGAGACGAGAAGAGCACCCCTCTAAATCATCTCTTCTCTCATTTAGTCTATTTTACTCTTTTTTCAAAACTCCCAAACAAAAGAGGATTAAAATTTCTATAGAGATTTGGAGAGATAGAAGGTACCCTCCATATCATCTCTGTTAGAATGGATCGTGACAGGATTGTAAATTGATCGAGTAATAACGAGAAAACAATAAAGTAAGATAAAAGGAGAGACATCAAATTTACATGTTTCGGCTTAAAGCCTACGTCCACGGGCAGAGGTCAGCAGGCAAATTTCACTATAGTGAGAGAATATACAAAGAGTGTTTACTAAATTGGCTTTAGCCAATATACACAATCTCACAATTTCTCTCTTAACTTCTCTTTCACTTGATGATTCTTGATGTTACTTGATGATGGAATGCTTCACATTGGAATGCCTTTTATAGGCTCACAAAAGTTCCAAAGGACAAATATCAATGAATGCTCATCATTTTGTTCTCCAATTATACCAAAGTGAACTTTGTCTTCCACCATGTCCAAAAGAGAGAAGATGCTTTTGACCCACAAATTAAAACTACAAATTATGCAAGAAGTGAACTCAACTTTAGACAACTTTTGGTTCACCACTAATTCAAGGCATAATTATTCAACAAATCTCCACCTTGACTTGAGTTTGACAATAGTGAAAATAAAAGCTTCAACCTCTGCCAAACAACCCCGAAGGATCTAATGCAAATGCTGTGCAACACCTACCAAATCCATGCAGTGTGTGAACTTGGCAATGGGAAGAGATTTTGTCAGCATATCAGCTGGATTATTCAGAGTGCCAATCTTTCTTATAATAACATCACCTTAAGCTACAATATCCCGAATAAAGTGATACTTCACATCAATGTGTTTAGTTCTCTCATGATGCATCTGATCCTTCGTCAAATGTATAGCACTCTGACTGTCACAATAAACTACAGTTTTATTTGTTTCCAAACTGAGTTCATTAAGTATACCTCTTAACCAAATGACTTCTTTGGTAGCTTCTGTAACAGCCATAAATTCTGCCTCTGTAGTAGACAATGCAACTGTCGGCTGCA
Source organism: Bretschneidera sinensis (assembly GCA_023935145.1). Classification (NCBI taxonomy): domain Eukaryota; kingdom Viridiplantae; phylum Streptophyta; class Magnoliopsida; order Brassicales; family Akaniaceae; genus Bretschneidera; species Bretschneidera sinensis. The sequence continues at coordinate 971,041 of CM043697.1, read as the reverse complement.
AGGTAGCTTTCCAACTGACTGCACAAGTCCTAATAGTAAATACATAGCCTGTAATTGATCTTCTATTGTCCAAATCACCTGCAAAATCTGAATCAACATATCCAGCTAGATTGTCAGAAGTTTTACCAAATTTCAAACAAGCAGTAGAAGTACCCTTCAAATATCTCAAAATCCATTTGACAGCTTGCCAATGAGTTTTTCCTGGACAGGACAAATATTTGCTAACTACACTGACAGCATGTGAGATATCTAGTCGAATGCAAACCATTGCATACATAATACTTCCCACTGCACTAGAATAAGGAACTCTAGACATATACATTATCTCTTCTTCTGACTGTGGTGACATGGATGTTGATAATCTAAAGTGAAAAGCTAAAGGAGTACTCACAGGTTTAGCATCATGCATACCAAAACATTTCAAGACTTTCTCAATATAATTCTGTTGTGACAAAAATAATCTACCTGTACCTCTGTCTCCGTTGATTTCCATTCCCAAAATTTTCTTTACTGCACCTAGGTCTTTCATCTCAAATTCATCATTTAGCTGAGATTTCAATCTATTAATTTCATATATGTTCTTTGCTGCAATCAACATGTCATCAACATATAGCAACAAATATGATATAGGCCATTTTTGGACCATTTGAGCCTTTTGAACTTACCCTTGCTATATTCATCACTAGTCGCATGTTTGAGCCTTGTTCTTGAAAAAGAATTTTGGCCTTGTTTCTTTCAATAGCCCATTTAGTCACCTTTATGAGCCTAAAAATATTTTATCCTTACCTTTCTTTTAAAAGAACTTAGTTATACACATTTGTTGAGAAGCACTTAAAAGGAGTAAGGATAGAAATATGAAAACCATAACCCAAGTACACTAAAGGAGATAAGTTAGGGGTTGCAGAAAAGAAAAGAAAAAAAAATGGAAAAGTAGGTGAATGGTCTTATGCAAAAATATAAAAGAGAAGAAAAGAAGTGAATTATGGCAAAGAAAGAAGAAAAGAAAAGAAAAGTGATGACTTATTGAGAGATATGCTCTTATAAAAAATGGTTGAAAGAGTTGGGTGTTGAAGGTTATCCAGTGCTTAAAGTGGTTGTGGTTAAAACTAAGAGACTGAGTTCTTTTACTTGTGAATCCTTCTCGTTCTTTTTTAAACCTTTACCTTAGCCTAACATTGCAAGCTTATTAAAGACCTATTGATCCAATGTAGTGTGATTTTTCTACAATAATGGCGAGTGATTCGAAAAGTGAGCCTATGGAGCTTGTATTTGTGATTAATGTCACGCAATTTAATATATTTTAGAGGCCAAGATTTGTATTCATGAATGTTGTGCATAAAATCATCCGGGTGTTCAGATTAATCGATTGTGGTAAGATGGATGTTAAGAGTCGATAACAATTTTAAGATTAATGTTTAGATTACTTTTGGACTTCAGTGAAATTTAATGATTCTTTGTGTCGTGTGTTATGTGCGATTTTTGAGACAAAAGTGAATTACTCTTGGTTTAACACTAACATTGCTTTACTTTGTTTTGATTCCCACCGTAGAATTCATCTCTTGTTTTCGCTTGAATTGCTAGGGACGAGCAATAAGCTAGTTGGGGGTTATGATGAGAGTCATAAAATGCATCTTTACAGTACTTAATTGTTAGCATTTTAGGGTTGATCTAGGTTTGAATTGCACTTTTATACCTTAACAACTCTAAAGTGTCATTATTGGATCATTAATCTATTTCGATGCATTTTCAGGTACTTTAAGTTCAAAAGAGATGGAAAAGCTATCATTACTTGAAGCACAATGACTCGATGAACACCGGAGTGAAGGTTCACAAGCACGTGCAAAGGAGTTTCAGTAAATTGCCCGTACAGATCAATCATTTTTTGCAAATTAAACTGTATTGATGCAAGAAGAATCAAGAGATAAGCCATATATGCTTAGAAAGATTCGAAAGTCTATTTTCTGGAGAATTTTACAGCTCATAAAAATGATTCTTCTAGAGAAAGTTATGGCAGTTTTAGTAGACAAAGGTCAGGCCTCCAGAACAGCATCAGAGGGCCTAGGCGCCCAAAAGACCAAGCCTAGGCGCCCAGAAGCTCTCCTAGCACAACATTAGCCCAAGCCTAGGTGCCCAGAAAAGAGAGCCTAGGCGCGCACACGAGTTCCCTTCTCCAAGTTAGGACCTAATTAGGATTTTAATGACTTTTTAAACCCTAAAACACCCTTGGACTTTGTGATTATAAATAGATCACTTAGGGTTTGAGAGACATCAATCATTGAAGGCCGAAAAACTCAAGAAAGCTTCTCTATTACGGTGTTCAAGCATGAGCCCCATAGCCAACTAATCTCCAAGCAAGGCAAAGGGATGAATTCCTAGGTGTAGTTATTCTTATTTTCCATTATTGATTTAGTTGTAATTTGGATTTATTATCAAAACGTTGTTTATGAGTATTCTTTGATTAAACAAGAAGAATTTAGGTTCATGTGATAGCTGTGCTTATTGTTCTTCTTATTCTAGATTTTCTTAATCTGGTGATTGCATGCTTCTTCTCCATATAAGTCTAGTCATGCTCTTCTTAGGTCAATTTGTTTGGATGTGATTGAGTCCGGTAGATTTATCTTTTAGGTTTGTCCATTACTGCAATATTGTCATTGAGATATATTGTCACTTCTTGATAAATCTATAGGATTGGTCAAGTGTGCTTGAATCGAAATCAAATAGTACTTTATAACAATTACATTAGGGCTTACATGTGCTTTAATTGAATATAGACCGATTGCTTGTTTGAGATGTGAAACTTGCAACCGAGATAAAAACAATCGAATCAAGATTGGAACAAGGCAATGAACCTAGGAAGGATTCCCAGAAGCTTGTTGTTTCCTTATTATATTCTTCATTACAAATACACAATTTCCTCATAATACTTTACTATCAAAACTCAGATTTACTTATTTGGATTTTATCGTTTCGTATTAAAGTTTACACTTTTCCTTATAGTTAACTTGTTTCCCTGTGGAATCGACACCCCAAAGCTGTGCTACAACTACTGTGTTACTCAGTGAGGAGTTTGAGATGAAGGATCTTGGCCATACACAGAAGATCTTTGGGATGTGTATCATCCGAGAAAGGGAGAGAAACGGATTAAAGATCTCTCAAACTTCCTACATAGAGAAAATGATATCTAAGTTCTCTATGGAAGATAGCAAACCAGTGAAGGAAGGAGTAAGCCGTGGCGCCTAGAGGGGCAGCAAGTGTGCCCAGCTCCAGGCTGTGGCGCCCCCTATTCTAGGCCATTGCGCCAGGCACACTAATGCACACACCCTTCACCCTCTTGTATAGTTCGTGAGACATGTCCAAAACGCACAACTTAACTTAAGATTGATGGAGGCCCATGGCTGATTGGTCATCAAGATCTAAGGGTGGAGAATGGCACTCAAGATTGATCAAGAAGTTTGTGCACTATATAAAGGGTCACCTAGCTTCATTCTCATCAATTAATTGAGAGATTACAAGAGACACATTGTAACATACAAGTGATCATTATACAAGAGAGAATTGTGTGAGAGTGCAAAGACACAAAACACAAGAGGGACTCATTGTAGATAGGGTTGTTGTAAAGAGAGAGGAGTATAGATTAGATAGAGAGCATTGTAATAGTTCTTATCATCTTTCTGTCTTCTCTTCTTGTTTCTTCAAGAACTTGAGCTTCTTGGAGAGGGGTTACTGTGATTGTAAAAGAACCATTGATTTAGTGCAGAGAGTTCAGAGGAACTCACGGGGACGAAGGCTATTGCTGAACCTCCTTCTTTCTTTCTTTCTTTGATTTCTGTTTCAGTTTCCGATTCTTAATCTTTACAAGTCATTCTAGACTTGGATGTTTGGAAGATCACCACCTGGACATCTTGTCAAGGTGATTTCCAACACCTTGGATCCCTGTAATAAATATATGCAAATGATTAATTTTGATAATAAGGTATTGCCTTAGTCTGGCATTTGTAATTGATGGGTCTGCCAAATATTAAGAAGTGTTCGTTGATAGATCAAAATTTTCTATGATAAATAAATACATATTTTCACCAAAGTTTCAACTTATTAATTGGCTTAATTAGAATTATGAAAAGTGGAGCATATGTCTTCATTGGGTGATTATATTAATAACTCGTTGACTATTCAGTGATATGTTTAGATGAATTTGCATTTGTATAGTGAGAAATTGTTGGTTCTTTGCAGCTTAGCTTCACTTTCTTGTCGATTTTTACTGTATAGAAATTGCTGAGAAATTACTGTATGAATATATGGCTCTGTACATAAATATGTATCTACACTTATGAGTCTGTACTGACATCTATTTTTCATTGGACCAATTTAAGGGGAATGATTTTGTCTTTTACAAAAGTATTACACCCTTATACAATAGAGGATCCAGACTAGTAAGAGGGAGCACCAAGAAATTTGAAACTAATTACCTCATTCTTTTATCTCACTTTTAGTGAAGACCTTGACTTGAAGTTGTGACGAACCCTTGACTTACGTGTCCATCAGATTCTTCTTCATTTCGTCTTATAAATTCTCACCTCTACAATCTCCTTATGTAAACAGAATCTCATCAATTTTGACATGCTTGAAATACCTCGAAATATTGGTTTTTGGTGCACAGAACTTAAAAGCCTATTGGCTTTTGTGATAAAAGTCATTTTTTCTTTTTCTGTTGATTCTATTTTTTTATCTTAGCTATTTAACTAAAAGAATTCTAATAAGATTCAAACCGAATGTAATCCAAATCTTAATCTTCATCTTGAACTTATTAAGAATCATCAGCTTACAATTGCAAAGTGGTTTGAAGTTAATTTGTGAAAGATAAATGACATAGCCCAAAATGCAAATAAAATTCCAATATGCCTCAATTTTCTACAAGGCATAGTTTGACAAAAAGCTTTCATACAACTTTTAGCAAAAAATAATACAACATTTGGCTAGGTAAAAGTTTTCCTTTCAATCACTTTCTAAGAAGAATATTGAAAGTGAGATGAGTAAAGATGAAGAAAATTCTAACATGTTTAATTAGCAAATCTCTCTGCATTATTTTTTAGAATTGATACAGATGTAAATGAAAATGGTATGACTAACCAGTTAGAAACTGTATAGACATTGACATTGCACGTAAAGCTTGTTAGTTGCTATAGACACCAACGAGAAAGACAATATACTATTTTAACTAGTGGTATTAATTTTAGCAAAAACCTTGACTTTATTGAAATATTTCATATCAAAAATAAAACAAGAAGAACCATTAATAACACATTTTGGCTAGAGTGAAGTTGTTGGTGAGTTATTGCTGTGCGTTTTCACATTCTTCTCAAATTTTTTTCTACAACTTCTAAGAAAATGGAATTGTGGTATATGAATGTGTGGTCCATTCTCTGAGTGACACGTTTGAAAATGCACTCCATGAGGTATAAATTATTCTATGTTAGCCAAGAGAAGTTTTTACTTAGCACATGTCCATGAAAGATACATGATATAAGAGTAAATCTTACCATTAAATGACATGAGAAGAGAGAAAAAAATATATTTTATTTTCATTCAATAGTGAGATGGATTCTTATACCATGTATCTTTCATGAACCTGAACTAGACAAGAATTTTTCGTGAGCCATGCATCTATCTTGACAGTTAATATGTTGACTAGATCCAAATTTTATAATTTGAATTAATTGTGTCAAAATTTAATTATTATTATGTTTTCTTTATCCTTTGGATATTTCTATTATGTTGCTTATGGATCAACAATTTTTATAGCATCAGTTTAGATTGATTTATCATTATTTTAAAAAGTATATTGATTTATATAATTTTTTAATATTATGCATAATCATTAATTTATGAAGGCAGTAATTAAAGAAAAACAAGACATTGTTTTTTGGTTTTGATCACAAGAGTATAAATTTTGTATGTGAAAACTTATTTTTTAGTTATTTTATATTAAGGATTTAGTGACATGGAAAGTAAGTAAGATGAGAAGATACTTATATGATCATTAAAAAAAAAAATTACCCAGCAGCAACACATGGGTTAATTGTATTTATTGTGCACGCATAACCTTTTCATGTATTGAAATTAAGTCAAGCCAAAAGGTTTAGTATGAATCAAAATAAACCTCAGAGTTTGTCATAAATCAAAATAAACCTCAAAGCTTGTTATGAAATTGAGTCAAACCACAAGATTTTCTATGTAATTTAGTCTTATATTTATTGTACACGCATAGCCTTTTCAAATAGTCGTCTATGTTACTTTCTATTCATTAACCTTTGCTTTCTTGAAAGCATAAGATATAAGGGAACAAATAACAGATATTTGTCAATGTACAAACTCACAGAGGAAGAAAAAAAAACAATGAAGTTAAAAATCTTGGTATATGTATAAGGTCATGTGAACTCATAAGCAATTTGAGTCAGTACTTATAGGTGATGGATCTGTGATGTTACAAATGATATTATATCTGACTTAAACCATTATCACGTGGATGTGTGACATTTTGGTTCGTTTGTGATTTGTGATCTGTGTGATTTGTGCTCTGATATCATAAACGTGGGATATTTGTGATAACACATATTCTACATCAATAGTACACACAACTTTAGAATTGTAATAGTAGATAATAAATTATTTAATGATGTTTATTCGTAGACATAGATAAAAAGGTTATTGAACCACATTATGTTCATGCTCATTATTATATTTTGTTTATTAATTGCTTGTGTGTTTTGTACTTTCATTTAAAGTTGTGCAGATGAATACGTTGTCCACATGTTTCAGTGCAAGTTGAATCAGATGAAATGCATACTCTGTTCAGTGCAAGTTCGCAAAAGGTTTGTCTTGCTCATCAGTGGTTTAACACTCGTTTCAGGGTGTAGCCAAGGATATGATACAGTTTCTTTCAATCATATGTATCTTAAAGGTATTTTTGGTTCATGGGATTGCACTATGATTAAGTGGGATTAGATTAATTTAACACTTGTCTCCAAAAGGTTTTTCACCGACTATAACCGAACCAATTTAAGCGGGTTTGGATAAAATTTAACGGATTTGGCATGCGTTTGAAAAATATTAATTGGTTCTGTCGGTTTTGAGTAGGTGTTGGGTTTGACCTTTAGGTTACAGGTAGTAGTTAATCCAATTTTATATATATATATATATATATATATATATATATATATATATATATATATACTTAATATAATTAGCAATTTTTTTTAAGTATGGCAAATAAAAAGTTCAAAGCCCTGACCTTTAGAACAAGCGTCAACTTCTGTTAAAATACTTTTTCTTTTAATTTTCTTTCTTTCATTTTAATTTTAGGTGAAGTAATTTGGAGTATATATAATACTTCTACAAGGTACTACTTATTAGGTGGTATTGTTTTTTGGTATTTTTTACCCTTAATTACTGATTTAAGATTTAAATTAGTATTTTTTCACTTTTGAACAGAGAAAAAATAAGGTTTTGAGTTCATATTCGAGTTTGATACCGAGTATCCACACCCGCTTGATTCAGCATATAAATTTTGCGAGCTTCAACATAAAAAATTGATCAATAAATCGGTAATGCAAGGACTACAATGCTTAATCTTTCTAAACTCAAGATCTAGATTACAACATTCAATATTTTTAATCCACAAGATCATTAATATATTTATTCTTATAATTATTTTATTTAAAAGGACTAGATTGTCTCCGTTATGATTGTTTTGGCTTTAATTAGATAAATTTTTAACTATGAGGGTGAAATTATAGTAAATACCATGTTCAAGGGCTTTTTAAAACGACAAAAATTGCCATGTATTGAATAAACTCTTGCTATATATTTAGCACTGCCCATTCCTAGGGAATTATTGGTTCAATTTTTCTCAAGTCAATTTTTACAGTGTTGAATCAATCCTTGCCGTGTATTTAGGGCAGCCCTTTTCCTAAGGAATTATCGGTTCAATACTTCTCAAGTCAATTTTTGCAGCTGCTAAAAGTTACTGGAGGCATGTTTGCTTATCTTTTATGTTCCTCTTCCATCAGACAGGGGGGTCTTTCAGTCGTTTTCTTTAGCCGCTTTCATAAGGAAGTATTGGAGTTAATATGTGAAAGATAAATGACAGAGTCCAAAATGAAAATAAAATTTCAATATACCTCAATTTTCTACGAGGTATGGTTTGACAAAAAGCTTTCATACAAATTTTAGTAAAAAATAATACAACATTTGGGGAGATAAGAGCTTTCCTTTCAATCACTCTCTAAGAGTAAAGATGAAGAAAATTTTAATGTTTACTACGCAAGTCTCTCTACATTATTTTTTAGAATTGATAAAGATGTAAATGAAAATGATATGATTAATCAGTTAAAAACTGTATAGACATCAACATTACACGTAAATCTTGTTAGTTGCCATAAACACCAACATAAAAGACTATATACTATTTTAATTAGTGGTATTAATTTTAGCGAAGACCTTGACTTTATTGAAATATTTCATATCAAAAATAAATAAGGAGAACCATCAATAACACATTTTGACTAGAGTGAAGTTGTTGGTGAGTTATTGTTGTGCGTTTTCACATTCTTCTCAAATCAATTTCTAATACTCCTAAAAAATTGGAATTGTAGTATGTGAATGTGTGGTCCATTCTTTGAGTGACACTTCATGAGGCATAAATTATTCTATGTGAGCCGAGAAAAATTTTTGTCTAGCACAAGTCTATGAAAAATACATGACATAAGAGTTCATGTTAACATTAAATGACATGAGAAAAAAGAAAAAAAAAGATTTTATTTTTATTCAATGGTTAAATGAATCCTTATGTCATATATTTTTCATTAATCTGGACTAGACAAGAATTTTTCATTAGCCATGCATCTATCTTGACGGTTGACATGTTGACTAGATCCAAATTTTATAATTTGAATTATTTGTGTCAAAATTTAATTATTATTATTTTTTCTTTATCCTTTGCATATTTCTATTATGTTGCTTAGGATCAACTATCTTTATAACATCAGTTTAGATTGATTTATCATTATTAAAAAAAAGTAGATTGATTTATCTATATTTTTTTTAATATTATGCATAATCATTAATTTATGAAGGCAGTAATTAGAGAAAAACAAGACATTGTCTTTTGGTTTTGATCACAAGAGTATAAATTTTGTATGTGAAAGATTATTTTTTGGGTATTTTATATTAGGGATTTAGTACACACATAACTTTTTCACGTTATCGTCTGTGTTACTTTCTATTCGTTAACCTTTGCTTTTTTGAAAGTATAAAATATAGGTGAATAATTAATAAATCTTTGTCTATGCACAAACTCACAGAGGAAAAAACGAAGATAAAATTAAAAATCTTGATATATGTATAAAGTCATGGGAACTCATAAGTAATTTGAGTCGGTATGTGAATGTGTGTCATGACTCTATTGGTTCGGTTGTAATTTGTGATCTATGCAAACCAAATGGATCCTAAGTTCCATAATCAAACAGAACCCACAAAATGAAGACAAATCTCTTGTTGTAATTTATACGAAGCATCTATGCCTTATTAATCAATTTATCAAAATCATAGTTCCTCTTAAAAAAAATAACTATAGAAATAGACCAAATCTTTCTTGTAATAAAATCGTCCCTTAATCAGTTGGCCTTAAATACTATGTTTTATCGACCTTTGATGCAAAGTGAGAATCCTATCAATTTCATCTTTTCTTTTTCTAATCTACTTAATTTATGTGAAAGTCAATTAAACCTTTATACTAATGAATTTTTATAATCCGATAAAATTTTAACAAAATATTTAAACATATAAAGAATATCATATATTTAATTGTTATCAACCTTTATAATTTTGACTGTCGATTTGATGGTTTTTTAATTACATTGTGATGGAATTGTAGAGAAAAAAAACTTGCTTATATACAGTTTTATTTTTCTAAATATTTTTTCGGAAATAACCTCCAAAATTTATAATATTAATTCTATTATAATATAAAAAATATACTAATAAACTTATCAAATAAAAACCTAATTAAATATTTATATAGATAATAAATATTCTAAATTGAATCCATTTCATTCTTTTTTTGAAATGTGAAAAATGGGTCTTTGTTGAGAAATACTCCAATGAATACGTATATGCAAATGATTAATCATTTTTTTAAAGTCAAGTGAAATGTTAATTAATGGCTCCATTATGATGTTTAATTTTGATAATAAGGTATTGCTTTAGTCTGGCATTTGTAATTGACGGGTCTGCCAAATATTAAGAAGAATTCTTTGAATGACCAAAATTTTCTATTATAAATAAATACATATTTTCACCAAAGCTTCAACTTATTAATTGGCTTAATTAGAATTAAGAAAAGTCGAGCATACATTTTTATTGGGTGAGTAATTAGTAATTCGTTGACCATTCAATGATATGTTTAGATGAATCTACATTTGTATACTGAGAAGCTGATCTTTCGCAGCTTGGCTTCACTTTATTGTCATTTTTAACTGTATAGAAATTGCTGAGAAATTATAGTATGCCATTAAGGCTCTGTACATAGATATGTATCTACACTTATGGTCTGTATAGACATCTATTTCTCAATGGACCAATTTAAGGGGAATGATTTCGTATTCAAATGTATTACACCCTTATACAATAGAGGATCCAGACTTGTAAGAGGGGCCACCAAGAAATTTGAAGCTTCTATCTCACTTTTAGCCAAGACCTTGACTTGAAGTTATGACAAAACGTGTCGAGCTTATGTGCCCATCCGATTCTTCTTCATTCCTTCTTATAAATTCTCACCTCTACAATCTCCTTATGTAAACAAAATTCTAATCACTTTTGATTTGCTTGAAATACATCACATTTCCATGGCGAAAATGTGCTTTTATTTTCTTCCAATAATTTTGTTGTTGCTAAGTTGTTTTAAGGTTGTCTCAGTTGTCAGTTTAACCACTGATCAATCAGCCCTTCTTGCTTTCAAATCTCATATCAATACTTTTGACCCTCAAAACACATTGAGATACAATTGATCCACCTCTATCTCAGTATGCCATTGGATTGGTGTTTCTTGCGGTGCTCGTCATAGAAGAGTCACGGCTTTGGATCTTCCAAACATGGGTCTTGGAGGCACCATCCCTCCTCACCTTGGTAATCTCACTTTCTTAGTGTCTCTTAACTTGAGCCAAAACAATTTCAACGGTCATCTGCCCGTAGAATTGGGGCAATTGCGTCACTTGAAGTTTATCAATTTGAATTACAATTACTTGAGTGGTAAAATCCCATCATGGTTTGGGTGCTTTCCACATCTTCAACACTTGGGTCTTCGAAATAACAATTTCACGGGCACCATACCTTTGGTCATCTACAACATGTCTACACTCTGCAACATGTTGATTTGTCTTATAATGATTTATCTGGTACTCTCTGAGATGATATGTGTAATTTTCTACCAAAACTTAAATAGCTTTCTTTTAGTGCAAATAAATTATATGGTCAACTTCCTTCAAGTTTGGGTAAATGCAACGAGCTTCAAATTTTAGGATTATACATCAATAAATTCACAGGACAGATCCCAAAAAATATCGGTAACTTAACGAAGCTCAAAGAAATATATCTTGGTGGTACCAACTTAGAAGGTACGAGATATGTTTCCACCATTGCTTATGCTTATATATTTATATGCATGTCTTGCTTATTAGAAAATATGCTTGTCATTACTTGTGTCCTTTTTTTTAATTTCTTCACATTTTTTAGGACATCCAAATTCATTTACTTTCCTTCACTTTTTCTTCGCCTCAAATTTTCCAATATTCAAACAATTTCATCCAATTAGTCTTTTTAACACGTATTTATACACATGGCACTCAGATTTATATAGAATGTAACAAGACCAACATTTTATACTCTATTGAATAGCAATATATGTCAATGGACAAATGGCTTTATAAGTATAGTTTTAAAAAGTTATTTAGTTTAAATTATTTTCATAAATCACCTTTTCAAATGATTTCATCTTTCTTCTATTGTAATAACGTCAATGTTAGTTTTGTAATTATTGAAGAGTTTCATTTGGGTCAAAACTACATTTGCAGGGGAAATCCCTCAAGAGATGGGTAATTTGTTTGGATTGGAGATGTTGTTTGCAGAGAACATAGGCCTTACTGGTCCTATTCCACCTGCAATCTTCAACATTTCCTCTTTAAAGCAGATTCGTCTTCATAACAATAGCCTACCTGGTAGCATTCCTGATGATATGTGCAATCATCTTCCAAAATTTGAATTGCTTTATTTGTATAAGAATGAGTTATACGACCAACTTCCTTCAAGTTTGGGCAAATGCAGCGAGTTGCGAAATCTAAAATTCGGTGTTAATAAGTTCAAAGGAGGAATACCAAGAAATATTGGAAACTTAACAAAGCTCAAGTAATTAAATCTTGAGAGTACAAACTTAGAAGGTACGATTCCACCTCTATTTTTGGTTGACATATCTGCTTGTCTCTTGCTTAAGAAATTATATTTGACGACAACAACTTAAGAGGTAAGATTCTGGTCCTATTATCTGCAAGCGAATCTGCTTTATTTATAATTACTTTGTGTCTAACTGTCTATTTAATATATGATAATGGAACCTAATTTATTTGGAATATATTGTGGTGAAGACCAAGTATTCGGTTCATCTTGTATTGTTTTTGAAAGGCAAAGAAAATTTTTTGTTTAGTAAAGCAATAACCATCATTACAACATTTGCACATAGAGTTCATCTTATATACTGTTTTTTTTAATGGAAATATGAATTCATAAACTCAGTGCATCCAGTAATACAAACACCTCAATACTAGGAGAAACCTCCCCACTAATAAGTAGAGTTTTCAAATTAAAGCTATTTTTTAAGATAATTTTAATAAATCTCTGTTTCAAATGGTTTCATCTTTGTTCTATTGTATTAACGTCAATGTTAGCTTTGTGATGCTTGAAGAAAAGATTCATCATTTGGGTTTCAACTACCTTTGCAGGAGAAATCCCTCAAGAGATGGGTAGTTTAGTTGCTTTGGAGCTGTTTTATGCAGAGAAGATAGGCCTTACCTTTTTTTATCAATGAGATAAAAACCTAATTAAATATTCATATAAATAATAAATATTCTAAATAGCATCCTTTTCATTCTTTTTTATCATATAATGGAATTAATTACATAAAAGTTATTTTAAAAAATTATATAGAGTAGTTTTTTTTTTCTTCTGGAAATGATCTCTTTATAGAGTACATTTAAAACTAATTAAGTGAGGGAGCTTTTTATTTTAAATAATTTAATTAAAACTAATTTATTCTTTGTAAAAGGTTTGTTTATAAGGAGTATTGAATTTTAAATGCAAGTAATATTTAAATAGAAAATAAATATTTTAAATTTAAATTTCATCAATCTTAATTTTTTTTATTTAATATATTTAATTACATAATAATAAATTATTTGTGAAAAAATTGTTTATATAAGTTAATTATTTTTTTTTGGTAATTTTCTTTCTTATATAGATTAAAACAAAAAATACAAAATGGAAAACAAAAGGTTAGTATATTTGATTTATTAAATGATTATTCATTTGTTTGTGAAATCGTTAAAATAAATACTATACATATATATATATATATATGTGTGTGTGTGTGTGTGTGTCTATATATATATATATATCTGCATGAGTTGTAATTATTAGTGTTATTATCACAAAACACCCTTACATTTTTCATATGTTTTAATATCTCATTCTATTTTAAAAATGATCAATTTACCCCTTGCATTTTAAGTATGTGTCTAATAAACTTTTTTAGAGATAATTTCAACAAATTTTATACTAACACACAAAAATCTTGACCAAAGTTGATACCGGTGTATACAAAATTATTGACCAAAAATTTTGTACTATTTAATAGTCAAGATTTTTATGTTTGTTGGAATTATCATTAGAAGAGTTTATTGGACACATGCCTAAAATGCAAGAGATAAATTGATGGTTTTTAAAATGTAAAGAGAACATAAGACAAAATGTAAAGGTATTTAATGATAATAACCCTAATTATTACTTACATCAAACTGTCAACTTATATGAAGAAAAAAAATACTTAATTTATTTAGATTATATTGTTGACGAAATAACAAGTGTTGCCTTGCAATAAAATCGTCCCTTAAGCAATTAATCTTAAATGCTACTCACTCTCCTGCCCTTTCTAATTTGAAAGTCTCTTAATAAACTTCTATGCAATAATTTTATTATCAATTAGTTATTGTTGAAACAATCAACCTGAGACTTAGAGGGTGAATTTATTGTTGAAACAATAATTTTTTTTTAACTTTCTTTGTATGTAGGTGAAATCCCATGGGAGATTGGTAAACTAATGATTTTGGAGATATTCAGTGCACAATATACAGACCTTTCTGGTCCTATTCCGCCTACCCTCTTCAACATTTCATCTTTGAAAGAGATTCACCTTGGCCATAATAGTTTATCTGGTAAGCCATCATATATCTTTCAAAATGTAAGGAGGACATAAGACAAAATGTAAGGGTATTTGATGATAATAACCCTAATTATTACTTATGTCAAACTGTCAACTTATATGAAAAAAAAATACTTAATTTATTTGGATTATATTGTTGACGAAATAACAAGTGTTGCCTTGCAATAAAATCATCCCTTAAGCAATTGATCTTAAATGCTACTCACTCTCCGGCCCTTTCTAATTTGGAAGTCTCTTAATAAACTTCTATGCAATAATTTTATTATCAATTAGTTATTGTTGAAACATTCAACCTGAGACTTAGAGGGTGAATTTATTGTTGAAATAATAATTTTTTTACCTTTGTTTGTATGTAGGTGAAATCCCATGGGAGATTAGTAAACTAATGAGTTTGGAGATATTTAGTGCACAATATACAGACCTTTCTGGTCCTATTCCACCTACGTTCTTCAACATTTCATCTTTGAAAGAGATTCGCCTTGGCCATAATAGTTTATCTGGTAAGCCATCATATATCTTTCAAAATGTAAGGAGGACATAAGACAAAATATAAGGGTATTTGATAATAATAACCATAATTATTACTTACATCAAACTGTCAACTTATATGAAAAAGAAATACTTAATTTCTTTGGATTATATTGTTGACGAAATAACAAGTGTTGTCTTGCAATAAAATCGTCCCTTAAACAACTAATCTTAAATGCTACTCATTCTCCGGCCCTTTCTAATTTGGAAGTCTCTTAATAAACTTCCATGCAATAATTTTATTATCAATTAGTCATTGTTGAAAAAATCAACCTGAGACTTAGAGGGTGAATTTATTGTTGAAACAATAATTTTTTTAACTTTGTTTGTATGTAGGTGAAATCCCATGGGAGATTGGTAAACTAATGAGTTTGGAGATATTTAGTGCTTATCAAGCAGACCTTTCTGGTCCTATTCCGCTTACTCTCTTCAACATTTCATCTTTGAAAGAGATTCACCTTGGCCATAATAGTTTATCAGGTAAGCCATCATATATCTTTCAATACCTGACTATAATGTGTTTTCTATTTTTGCTAAGGATTAGCCTCACAGGACTAATACTTTGAATGTTAAATATAATTATATATTGATTTAATTACATAATATTTTATTATATGTGAAAGGATTGCTTAAATAGAATAGTAAATTTTAAATCTAACTAAATATTTAAATAGGTAAGAAATATTTGAAATTCAATCCTTATGAATAATTATTTACTTCTTTCAATTTAATGAATATAATTACATAGTAATTCATCTTTTGTGGAAAAAATCTGTCATTAATCTAGTATAAATTAATGACTTGCTTACATAATGTATAACTAAAATCTAGTAATTATATGAGGAAAAGAAAATGTTAATGGATAAAATTTCTTGTATGTATGTTGGTATAAAGGAATGAATTGTTCGTCATGGACTTACTTAAGTACATTAATTAAAGGTTTATGAAAATACTTGTTAATATGAAGAAATAATTTGTTTATAAAGAGTAAGAGCTAAACCTAATTATATTAAGAAAATTAAAATTTACTTTCTTATTTTCAAAGGTCTATGTTAAAGGGTCACTTGTTTAAATGATCATTATTCTTAATTAATGGTTTAATTAAAAAGTAAGTAGTTGGATTATTTATTTATAATTGAAAAAAGAAATAAGGATTATTGAATTAATGAATAATCTTGTGCTATGTTCACTAACTTTATCTTTGAGAGTATTTTTCTCGATATATAATAAATATTGTGAAAGCATATATTTTTTTATATAAAAAAACATATTAAACTAACATAATTTGGAGAATTTGTTGATGTACGATAAATATTGTGAGAGCATATTAAACTAATGCATTACTGTGAATCTCCATGTTGTTACAGGTGAAATACCACAACAGATTGGTAACTTACACAATCTGGTTAATTTATGGATGGCTTTCAACTACTTAACGGGTCTCATACCTTCCACAGTCTTCAACATCTCAACCATTGAAATGATTGGAATGCATTTTAACAACCTTTCTGGTCATCTTCCATCAAACATAGGCGTTTGGGTTCCAAACCTTCAGGTGATTTACTTATCGGAAAATGATCCTAGTGGGATAATCCAAAACTCTATCTCCAATGCTTCTAACCTTAGAAGCCTAGACTTTCAACTTAACTCATTTTCAGGCCCTATTCCCAATACACTTGGCAATCTAAGACTCCTCCAATGGCTTGGCCTTGGTGGTAACAACTTGACCACTAAATCTTGTGCTCATGAATGGAATTTTTTCTCTTCTTTGCCAAATTGCAAAGATCTGAGAGTACTTGGCATAGAAAAAAATCCATTGGATATCATCTTTCCTATGTCCATTGGTAATATCTCTGTTTCTCTTGAAAAATTTTATGCATCTGATTGCAAAATCAACGGCCATATTCCTAAGTAATTTGGTAATTTAAGCAACCTGATAACATTAAGTCTTTATGGGAATAACTTACAAGGATTCATCCCATATGATCTTTGTCACTTAAAGATGTTGGATCAACTGATGTTGTCTTTTAATAAGCTCCATGGGCCGATACCTACATGCTTATATAATTTGACTTCTCTACATTATCTCGATTTGTCTTCCAATAATTTGAGTTCTACTTTACCCTCAACTTTGTGGAGCCTTACTGATATCTTGGAAGTAAACTTGTCCTCCAATTCCTTAAGTGGCTTCGTCCCACAAGAAGTTGGAAATCTTAAGCACCTTATCACCTTAGATTTATCAGGTAATCAGCTATCTGGTAATCTACCAAGTAGCCTTGGTGGTCTAAAAGATCTTCAATATCTTTTGTTAGAAGATAATGGTTTACAAGGCCCGATTCCTCAATCATTTGGAGACTTGATAAGCTTAGTAGCCTTGGACCTATCTCACAACATCCTTTCAGGAGTGATCCCAAAATCCATGGAGGCATTGAGCATGCTTAAGCAGTTTAACGTGTCTTCTAATAGGTTATAAGGAGAAATTCCTACTGAAGGACCTTTTAGAAACTTCTCAGCTCAATCATTTTTTGGGAATAATGCTCTATGTGCTTTAACTCGGCTACAAGTTCCACCAGGCAAAAGCACCTTCCAACGATCCATGATGACTACAATATCATCACTTGTTTTAAAATATATCTTTCCGATAGTTGCTTCAATAATACTGGCAATGGCATTCGCTATCATCTTGATAAGATGTCTTCAACAGAATGCGAATATGTCAAACCAAGTAAGTTTGTTACCTCTCGCAAAATGGAGAAGAATTTCGTATCTTGAAATTCAACAAGCAACAGATGGATTTAGTGACCGTAATTTGCTTGGTATTGGGGGTTTTGGCTCGGTATACAAAGGGTCACTTTCTGATGGGATGGTAGTTGCAATAAAAGTTTTCAAATTGGAATTAGAGGGAGCATTTAGGAGCTTTGATGTTGAATGTGAAGTCATTCGTAATATTCGCCATCGAAATATTGTCAAAATCATTAGCAGCTGTTGCAATCTCAACTTCAAGGCCTTGGTGCTTGAGTTCATTCCTAATGGAAACTTGGAAAAGTGGTTGTATAGTCATAACTATTTTCTAGATATCTTACAGAGGTTGGACATAATGATTGATGTTGCATCGGCGCTCGAATATCTTCATCATTGAAATTCAACATCAGTGGTTCATTGTGATTTAAAGGCAAGTAATGTCTTACTAGATGAAGATATGGTTGCACATGTGGCTGATTTTGGCATTGCCAAGCTATTAGGAGAAGGAGAATCTTTGAAGCAAACTGTAACAATGACTACTATTGGATATATGGCACCAGGTGATGTTTCTTATTTTAATTCATACTTAAGTTATTCCATTATCAAATATTATTTAATGGTGATTTATAATTTTTAAATGTAGAGTATGGATCGGTTGGAATTGTTTCTATGAAAAGTGATGTTTATAGTTTTGGAATTTTACTGATAGAGACCTTTACAAGAAAGAAGCCCACAGATGAAATCTTCGATGGAGATATGAGCTTGAGGAATTGGGTGAAAGAGTCATTATCTCGTGCAAATACTGAGGTTGTGGATGTCAATTTGCTGAGAAGAGAGGAAAAGAATTTTAGAACCCAAATGAATTGTATATCCTCTGTTTTAGAATTGGCTTTGGATTGCTCTACAAATTCACCTCAGGAAAGGGGAAATATGAAGGATGTTCTAGCCATGCTGAAAAGGATCAGACGAAAGCTATTAAAGGAGCTTAATATGAGAAATCCAATTTAGGTAAGTGAAAATATTTGAGAGTATCATGTTTGAAGTATTTCTTTCTTGTTTCAGTTTATGAAAGTATGTATTCAAAATATTAGGATTGACTTTGAATTGATCTGCAGATTCACCTGAGAAAAAGAAAAATATGAAGGATGTTCTCATCATGCCTTCTCGGATAATCGTCCAATGGATTTGTTAGCTGCTCTTGCGAGTAGACATGGCAGTAATCAAACTTTTCCTCTGCAAGGTTCACTCCCAAAACATATATTACAAGCCTGCATGAAAGATAGTAACGGAGCTTACCATTTTCGCTCACCATAGCTTTTCCTGTACGATTTGTTTCAAACTAATGTTTATTTCTTATCCTTAGTGGAGCTATTGTGAGGGGGGGTTTGGCTGATATCCACACCCCCCCCCCCCCCCCCCCCCTCTCCTTGTACTAGGCATTTTCATCCATTATCTTAATAATTTCTTTTTAATGGTAGAAAGGTTTTAATTTTGCCACAATGTTTATGCTTTGATCATCTACTTGTACTATGATGGTGATTCAGATACTCCACATATAATTCAGCCTTGTGCACCAAAGGATTAAAGAGCACATTGTTGAGGATGAGTGATATGATTCAAATTGAAGACTACTCAAAGAGATCATGAAGAAAGGTCATGAAAAGACGAGGATTTGAAAAACAAATTCAACTACATGAATGAAAAAAATGGTTTAGAAGGATCATGTACTCATTCGTTAACACATAAGGATCTTGAATATTTCATCAAAACATGTTTCAACATCAATTTCATGTGCAACTTTTTGATATATAATGCCACTGAAATTTAGGGGTGTTTACAAAAGTACCTACAAAATTTCTCACTA
This sequence comes from Bretschneidera sinensis, assembly GCA_023935145.1. NCBI lineage: Eukaryota > Viridiplantae > Streptophyta > Magnoliopsida > Brassicales > Akaniaceae > Bretschneidera > Bretschneidera sinensis. The sequence continues at coordinate 951,365 of CM043697.1, read as the reverse complement.
GTAAAATTTCAAAAGTTGTTGCTTTATCCATATAGTCCTACCATGAAGTATTTCACTATGTACAATATTATAGGTGTAGTGAGACAACTGCTTACAATTAGAGGGATAGATTCGGATTAGTATCATGGACAGATATCGAGAGAGGGTCAACTGATGAAATGGCTGACATCAATGCCTAGATCTTAGATATGAGTCCCATCTTAATTTCATAAAGGTCATGTGCAGATGCAGAGGAGGAACCAAACCCGGAACAAATGTTGAATAAGGGTCTTGACTTCCTGTAGATGCTGGCTTCGCTTCTGTTCGTGATGGTCCCTTACAGCCTTAAACCTCAAATCTTCATTATAGCTGTTTGGTATGGCGATTGATCCTTCTAACATACTCACCACTTCAGACATAGTTGGCCTTAGGGATGGTGAAGCATTTGTGCATAAGAGAGCTACTTTAATCAACCTTTCTGCTTCTACCTTACTGAATTCAGATCCCAGCTTCTGATCCACTAGCTCCGTTAGATTTCCATTTTGTTGTAGATGGCAGGTCTGTCATAAAATGAGACCCTTGAATCATAAAATGAACAAAATGTTCTCACATTTTCTAATTGACAAACTTAAATATTGCAAATAGCAATCATCATTATTTCTTCTTCTCTTAGTGCTAATTCAATTTTGAGAATCTAACTTTGTTTTATCTGGAGTAAGAACAAGCTAAAATGAACCAAAAAAGAATCTCTATTTACCCTTTGGCCTTTTTGGTAAGACAAAAATACTAATTGAGGGGCAGCAATTGAATAACCTCTACTACATGCAAATGAGATGAAGAATAGAATATAAATGCATGACCTACCCAGTCCACAAGACAAGCAAAATTATTCTCTGGTCCATAATTCATATTGTGCTTCCCACTAACGATTTCCAAAGCAACAACTCCGAAGCTGTAAACATCTACTTTGTAGGTCAAGTAACCCCACAGGGCATATTCTTGTGCCATATACCCTCTGCATATTAACATTATGAGTGATTTATGTTAAACTTCAGAAAATATGAGATTTACTGGAAAATCATTAGAATAGAAATTGTAGAGGTAGTTTTACAAGGAAAATATGTACACTAGCTTACATAGTTCCAGTGACTCGGTGCTGATGTGGGTTTTCTCCTCCTCATCATGCTTAGCCTAAGCCAAAGTCAGATATTTTCAGGTTTAGCTTACATGAAAAATTTTGAGTATTGATTCTTCATATAGAATAGAAAAGCTGTTCAGCAATCCCAACACAAATCCTGAGCCTTGTTGGCCAGTCCAGTTTCAGTTGATAGTGTTCGGGACCTAAGTAATTATTCAAGGAAAAAAGTTTAGTTAGGCAGAAATCATCATAATTTACAGTATGTTAAAAAAAGTTGTTGCTCATTTAAAATAGCTAATCAAACTAGTAGAAGCAGATTTAACTCACCAAACAATGCACGGGAAAGGCTGTTATTTTCAATGTATTCATATACTAACAACACTTGGTCCCCTTAAACACAGCATCCATGTTTTTTTCACAAGATATGGGTGTTGTAAACATGAAATCAAGCCTATTTCATTCAAAAACTCACGATTTCCTTGACTTGATTTAGATGAGAGCTGCTTCACAGAAACTACAGTGCCATCAGATAACAGGCCCTAGATCACATTCATGTAAAAGTAGCTCACAGTAAAATCATTGAAAGGAGATTTCTTGCCGGAGTTGTAGGGTTTTGCCTCATAGTTCTGGCATTGGGAATTGTTTGGTAGAGATGTTATTGTAAAGCACGGAAGGGGCAACATAAATGTTTGAGCTGTTTCAGCTACATAAATCACAGCTTCAGATTAAACTGTGACCAAAAATGATTGTTGAAGGAGTCTTTTAGAGGCTTTACTGCACATGAGAGCTTTCCAACATTCTAACCATGCCTCTTCTTTTGGACAGATCTTGAAGGACCAGAACTCTGAAAAAGGTTCTTTACCGTAAAAGAAATCAAAGCTTCCACAACAATTTTGATTCTGCGAACAAGATTGGAGAAGGTTAAAAGAGTTAGATGCGTACCAGAGGGACTTTGAATATAAATAATGCCAATTTGAGCAGTTCTTCAGATCTTGGCAACATACACATTCTTCATCCCTGTCACTTTGCACCAGCCCCTTAACAAGGCCCACCTCTCTTCGCAGTGGCTGCAGAAACTCCTTTTACTCTGCCTACTGCTGGTGTTTTCTTAGCTCTTGAATTTCCTGTGCACTTCATGTCCATTTGTACTTCGATTCCTTGAAATTAAAGGCACATGTGATAGAACCAATCAAATCAAAGTATAATTGTCACTCACCCACTCACGTGGTTTTATATTCTTAAGCAGCAAGAGTAACGCATTAATAAATTATATGTCACACAAAAGACCGGTTTACAAAACAGAAGGCAAGGCAATGAACTTCTCTTCTGCAACAAGGACTTTCCAAGCTACTGCTTGTTCATATGAAACATGGCGCCCCATTGTTGACATGCAAATTCCCGCCTGCAAATAAGCAAAACCCTGATATAAAGTCAAAATGTCAGCCAAACAAGATTTACAAGCAGCAAAGTTCATACGTTCAATCGGTTTTCATACATATAATAAATAACTGTAATATAGAAGAGATGAAAACAATTTTTTTTTCTTCTTATAAGCTGCTTTTTCAAGCTCGCTTTATGACATAACGGATCGAGCATTGACAATCCAAAATGACGGCAAACATAACACCCACTACGAGAAGAAGTTAGCTTCAGGAGGGAGAAAACAAGCTCTATCGATGTAGAACTCACCTGTTGCATTAACTTGACAAAGTCACCATACAATGCCTTACGTCCAGGCTTGTCAAATATCTTATCAAGCGTGATGTCTTGTAGAGCCACTAGGCTTGTCCCCAACATGTCAAGCCATGCCTGGGTTGCAAAGATGAATACAATGAATGACTTCGTACCAATGAAATTTAATTGTCCCGAAATACCAGAAAACACTTTGTACTATATGTTGAACAGATATGCAGTTTTCATTAACGCAAGTGTATACCTTCAATGAACAGCACAGTATGACATCCTGATGATGCCAAAGATGTTTCAAAACTGAGTCACCACTAAGAGAATTGGACGTCAACAATTCCGCACCTAAATGGAAACTGAAGAAAAGGAGAAGAGAAAGAAACATCAGCAGCCTTTAAAAATAGAAGAGGGTAAATAACCGGTTCAACAAAATAATGCGAACAACCAAGCATGTTCTAGTAAGCACAGCAAAACTGTGAGTGAGTGTCGCTTGACCATGCATAAATTAATATCATATTTACAATAGGTATTTTGAGTGTTTTTTGCTTTAATTAAAAAGGACTGAATTTTTGGTTACTATGCCAATGCATACTAGCCAGCCAAGACAACCACAGGGTCATTTACCCGAACTGACAAAAACTAGCACATACTATAAAAAGGCAGAAATTGCCTATAGCTTTGACAGATCCAGTGTGCAAATCAATACTGATCGCGCATTATGACACGATGAAGCATCTCCACCAGCATGGTTTGTTGCAGGATCCACTTCAAGACTGGATGTCAGATCTAACGTTCGATGGGTAATCAATGTCTCCAGAGTATTAGAATGTAATATAATATCAATAGTATCTCGGGAGAAAGCCCATACTAATATTCAAATAAGACTAAAGGGCTAAAATCTAAAATAAAATTAGACCCAACGTTAACCCAACTGTTTTTGAATCCAGCGGGGTATGATGCGGCATCCAGAGGGGAGCAGTGGAGCATCATGAGGAAACATCTCATCAATTGGAGCGAAAACAAGTTCAGAACATGCTCTCACAGCATTGTCATCTATTCCACTACATATCTGCCACAGATAATAAGCCATTAGAGCATATTCATGAATGAAAGGATGAACATTACTTTTTTTTGATAAATGAAAGGATAAACATTATGAATTAGGACACATATAAGTAACTAGCAAACTAAACTCGATTAACCCAATATAGAAATCTGCGTAAACTATACATTATAAATTTGTGAAACTTTTCTTCTCACATTAACCATTTTTAGAGATTTTTAACTTTAGAAATGCAAATGAAATGATATACTGGTTCTACGTTGACCACACCCGAGCTATTGTTAGCGAAACCTAACCAAATCATGTGTTCAAAAATTTGTTTCATAGCCCAATAATTATATTATTCTAATTTAGGAACACTAGGTTTGAGCAAGTCAATAATGTCTTACTGATTCAATGCTGACATGCATAAATCAGCAATGCATGTCAACATAGAATCAATTATATTATTCTAATTTAGGAACACTAGGTTTGAGCAAGTTAATAATGTCTTATTGATTCTATGTTGACATGCATAAATCAGCAATGCACTTTCTCCATAGAAATAATTCATAACTTACAAAATTCCTTGATACAAAAGCATCTTCTTGCGCAAACGAATGGCCTTAAAGTCGTATAACTTCAAGAAACTGGAAAATAAATTTAGAATTAGGAAGAATTGTTTTCTGGAATGCATGTTTGATGCGATAAAAGAACAAATAGTCATATTTGTCATCGTCAAAGATCTAACTAACAAATAAACCTTTTTTTATCAGTTAAAAAAGTTCAGCTACCAAAAATAAGAAACAAAGCATACTTTATGAAAGCAGTTGAGGGAAAAAGGAATAGAAGTCAGGAATGTACATTGATACTGGTTTACATGTCCTATCTATCATGCCAAGGAGGAGAGGTTGAGACCGCAGAAGAACATACTCATCATGTTCGATTATGTGGCCAAGTGGCATTATGAATTGGCTCCCAGTAAACCTTGCCGGCCTCATTCCCGGATAAGCATATGTACCAGCTTTCAATGATGCAGCAGAATATGCATCAAAACATTGAAATCAGCCCACTCCGAGCGGTGCTCCCTCAAGAAGCGCACCAGCACTGCAAGAGGAACATTTTGGAGTAGAAAAGAAATACACCTAATCCCATTAGCTTCAACACCAAATACAGTGAAAATATTCCGAGTCTATAAAGTATACAAGACTAGTAGGAATCCCAGATTTTCTGTCAACAGTTACCCAAATTTTACTGGCCGTGGTTAAAGAATTCTTAGCATAATTTAACATATCAACATGAACAAAATAAACAAACTAAAATTTATATGATGATTATGATTATTTTCTTAACAACATGCAACAGCAAACACACAAGTGAATGGCACCAACCAAAATAAAATTCTAGACCGAGTTCCAAAACTTACTTGAAGTAGCATGGAAGTCTTTGCACAGAGTACACCTCTAAGAATCGAAAGGGAATTAGCAGGATTGGCTGTGGTGCTTAAGTTCTTTGTTGAATTAACTGCAATTATTACATCTTCAGCGCCATCACAATGCATTATTGACCACCCATTATCATTAAACCCATTCAAGGCATCATTAAAGCCTCTGCATGAAAATGAAAAATAAGATGTTAAAACAAAGTCTAAAACACTGAACAGTCTCTGAAACACACAAGTAGATAGGTAATAGGCACATCAATATGCCATCGAATAACAAACCCGTGTAATTTATGTGTAAACCAATAAATTGAAATGATCGTACAGTTACCTCCTTAATCTTTGGCTAAATACTAAAAAAAAAGAGTCTAAAATGCAAACATTCTCTGATACACAAATAGATAGGAAATATGCACATCAATATGCATCAAATGAACTAAATAAACTGAAATGATAAAACAGGTACCTGCTTAATCTTTGGCTAAAGATTCTCAGAACAAATGCCCCCTAAATATACCACCTCACCACTTGTCTCCGGAGCTATTTGCCAGATATAGCGGAGTGCCTACCTAAAAATCAATTAATGATTTCTTTCTCTGTATAAGTTGAAGGAGGCACTAGAGAAATTCATGTTATAGTCAACTTTACCCTACATGTAGCAGCCTAATTTTTTTTTTTTTTTTTTACTAGCAAAAGTATAGTATAAAAAGGCAACAAGGGGGTGCAACCCAAATACAAGAAAGCAACGCACTGTTTTACTATGCAAAGCTGCAAATTAGATAACATTTATTAGGCTGATAACTTCAAAAATACACTAAGTCATAGCAACAGTATGTTACAAAAATTGGTTTAGAGGAGGATGGTCCATTACAAATTTTCACTACAAACCTCTTTTATCAAATTAACCAAATCTAGTCACCACAATAGTAATTTTCTGAGCCACTACTTTTGACGATTCATAAAGTGGACACAGCACCTCCTCGACATTCAATGCCTAGAATGTGATATCATAGAAATTAAGTTTCGCTTAAATACATTCAAAGAGAAGCTAGTTGCCAGAAGTCATACCTCAAGACTCAGGTGGTCAACGATATGGATGATCGACCCTACACCCTCACAAGGCCTAATCAAGTAGCCACTACGTAGCATTTCAGCTCTAACAAACTGAGCAGCAGCATTTGGTCCAGCCAGAACCAGAGAGATACCACTCACAGACCTTAAAATATAGAAAGTAAAAAAAACATAAATGGCACTTCTCATTAGGACTGCCACTTAGAAGCATGGTCTATAAAACCAATCTCAAAAAATTTGTTTGACAATAACATAAATTCCCAAACAGGGCAGCTCAAAGTGAAGCCACAATTTACAAGGCAATCTCGCTCTGGAGAACCATCACAATACAATTCAAAGAAGCATTTCACAAAGTTAACATAAATTGAATAGCCCAATATGGATTTGTTTATCAAATCGCTGGATCCATTTATAACAACCAACAATATTTAGTGATACAGTAACAAGTAAACCCCTGCAACACATTGTGCTAAGGAGGACATGCATACCAAATGACTGCTATTGTTTAACCAAAAATCCCGCGCAAAAGCCAAAGTTGTTGGAGCATAAGTCTGAAGCAATTTTGATTTCAGTCATTCCTCAGGAAGAGAAGGAAAACATTCATATAGAAGAGAAAAGACAAAAATAAAATAGTAAAATCCATTCTTGTTCACCTGTGTATATATAAGTTCAATTGTCCCACCATTCCCAACTCGGAACATGGTTAAAACTTCAAGGCTCCTACAATCCCGGAACCAAGATGGAAGATCTTTAAGGATCTCCACAACATATCAAAGTTGTTAGAAACATATCAATAGAAATCCAAGGAGCTCGATAAATTTATCAAACAAAAAAGCATGGCTATAAAGAAGACATATCCTAAAAGTTTATTTCTATACAGTAGCAAGGAGACCTTTGTGTCACGACCCGCGCAAGAACCGTGTGTTCGAGAGTTTCCTAGTGCCCCTTTGATTATAATGTACAGCCTTATATTGCACATGCACTACATGGTAGTACTGTACAGCATTCTAATGCACATGCATTACATAGTAGTACCTTGTACTATTGTACTACACTTAGAATTGCATAGGATCGTGACACATAGCAAGATGATAGCCATGGATGTAAGGGAGCTCTCACTATATAAGGGGGCTTCCCTCTCACTTGTAATTCACTCATTCTTTCATTCAAGCAATAGCAAGCTCTCAAGCTTTGTCTCATATTCTCTCTCTAGTGTTGGCTATTTTCTTTGAGCGGGTCTAGCTTCGAGGGTGGTGCTCTTGAGAAGTCAAGAGGAAGGCTGACTTAGGCATTCCCACGGAGGTGTTTCCGAGTCTAAGGCCGCACGGTTAGCAACTTAAGCTTGCAGCCCGTGACAATTGTAGGTTCTAAACTGACAAGGCTCTAGCTGCCACTCGACTGCAACTTTGTGAAATGGCAAAGATCCCAACTGAATCCGAACCATGCTATCAAACAATTAAGCAATTTGGCTTAAATATACTTCTGCTTAATGAAGTGAGGAATAAACATAGCACAATAAATAAACAAAATCAATCTGTTAACACAAACAGATAATATTTATATAAGACAACAACAAACCTTCATCCCAGGCATCTGAACTCAATCGACAGCAGTCTGCCAAGGTCTCCTCCGCAATGGAGAGGACACTGCCAAATGCATAAAGAAATCACAATGTCAGCAGGGAGAGAGTATGCAAGAGAGACAGAGAGATAGAGTTAATTTCTAATAACAACAGAAATTACCCAGCAGGGTTATTGCCATCTCTCAGTGAATGATTAGGAGTGGTAACCACAGAGTCACAGCATGCATCAGTGGCCCCATATGTCTGCAGACCAATCAAATAAATAATAGAAATAAATTCGAAGGACCACGAAATAAGAAAAAAACTATTCAATCTTCTTTCAATCCAACTTGCTATCATAATGATTTCTCATGGGAAGACAATGAGCAAGTACTACATATATAAAAATGTTATAGTGCACCATTGTGCAAATATAGAAAGAACCAAGAGGAGCAATATAAGGATAGCATTAAACAAATGGGACCTAGTTATCGTGGATAAATCCATGAAAGGAAAATTGACAACTGCAGAAATTCTAAAGATTTAATATCAAATCTCAGCTTCTGTTAAAATCACTACCCTTCTGGAATGGACTCTAACGTTGTGCACCAAACAAGCGGGAAAAAACATAAAACAAAATAAAGCCAGTGAAATTCAGCTAAAAAGGCAACAAAGACCAGAGACACAGTTCAATTAATTTCTCTTAAATGCACATTCTGCATTTCAAAACCCTTAATAGTATTTGCAGGATAGCATCAAGCACAAAGAAGAGGTAGTGATGGTGATTAGAAAGAGAATTTACATTTACAGTATGCAGTTTGGAGACAGAATCAATTTTCTTCTTTTATTATTTTTCAATGTATATTTACAGAGATTACAGCCTGTTATATAATACAAAGGAAAAACTAAAAAAGGAAATAAATGATTATCATGGAGAGAAACTCTCATAATCACACAATCGAATCCCTAACTAATTGGAACACTAATTACACAGAATAACTGGGATTTCTACACTCCCCCTCAAGCTGGATCATATATGTTGATCATGTCCAACTTTGTCTTGAAAGACCTTTGGTGAAGACATCTGCAATTTGATCTCTCGTAGGAACATAAGTCATGCAAATAATAACCTTCTCAACTTTTTCTTTTATGAAATGTCTGTCCACCTCTACATGTTTGGTCCGGTCATGTTGTATTGGATTAAGCGATATACTGATTGCTGCTTTATTATCACAATAGAGTTTGATAGGAAACTTTACTGTGACAAACAACTCTTCCAAGAGTTTTTTTAACCACAAAACTTCACACATTCCTTGTGCAACAGCTTTAAACTCTGCTTCTGCACTGCTCCTAGCCACCACATTCTGTTTTTTACTCCTCCAGGTTACCAAATTTCCCCATACAAATGTGCAATAACCTGTAGTAGATCTTCTATCTTCAACAGTCCCTGCCCAATCCGCATCTATGAAAACTTCTACATCTCTACCCTCACTTTTATTGAAGAATAATCCTTTCCCTGGTGAGCCCTTAAGATATCTGAGTATCTTATATACTGCTTCTATGTGGGATTCCTTTGGTGAATGCATGTGCTGACTCACAACACTTACTGCAAATGCAATATCAGGTCTGGTGTGGGATAGATAGATCAGTTTCCAAACTAGTCTCTGAAACCTATCTCTGTCAACCGGATCACCATATTCTGCCCTTTTTCCTGCTTCGATTGGAGTATCACTTGGCTTGCAACCAAGCATGCCAGTTTCTGTCAGTAGGTCAAGGACACATTTTCTTTGGGAAACACTAATTCCTTTCTTGGATCTTGCAATCTCCATTCCCAGGAAGTATTTCATTTGTTCAAGATCTTTAACTTCAAATTCTTTGGCCAGAATATTTTTCAATCTCTCCATTTCAACCACATTATCCCCCGTTAGAATTATATCGTCGACATATACAATCAGAATTGTTTTTCTTCTATTTTCAGTTTCCTTGAAAAACATAGTATGATCCAATTGGCTTTGTTGATATCCCTGACTATTCAGTACTTTGGCAAATCTGTCAAACCATGCTCTAGGAGACTGCTTAAGGCCATATAGAGATTTTCTGAGTTTGCACACTTTGTTATCTTCACGTCCTCTACTGAAATCTGATGGAATTTCCATGTAGACCTCTTCTTCTAACTCGCCATTCAAAAAGGCATTTTTAATGTCGAGTTGTTGGAGAGGCCAGTCTAAGTTTACTGCCAAAGATAGGAGAACTCGAACTGTATTCAGCTTTGCTACTAGTGCAAACGTTTCTGTATAATCAATACCAAACGTCTGTGTGAAACCTTTGGCAACTAGACGGGCTTTGTACCGTTCTAGAGTTCCATCAGCTTTATATTTCACTGAGAATACCCACTTGCAGCCTACTGGTCTCTTTCCCTTCGGTAGTTCTGTTACATCCCACGTGTTGTTCTTTTCTAGTGCACTTATCTCTTCCATTACAGCATTTCTCCATTCAGGGATAGCCAAAGCATCCTGTACATTCTTTGGAATTTCGATATTGTTGAGACTAGAGGTAAAAGTACTGAAAGCAGTGGACAGATTATTGTAAGATACAAATCTAGAAATGGGATGTAATGTGCATGATCGAGGTTGTCTTCTGAGAGCGATGGGCAAATCAATATCAGAAGTACCTGTAATGGTGGGTGGCTCATGGATACTTGGAACTATTACCGTTTCAGACTCTTTCGGTGCTTGAGATGTGAGATTCTCCCTATGCTTTGACTTTGGTCTCCTTGAGTAGACAAGTATCTCCTTGTCACCTTGTTTTTCCATATCTCCCCCTAAGTTCAAGTGTTCTTCTGTACATGGCATAATAAAATGAGAGGGATGGCTAGATTCAGAGAATGAAACATCAAAGTCCAAAAAACGATCATCTTCATCGTCATTCTCCCCCTGAGGTGAAGTTTTTTGGAAGAAAGGTGTATTTTCAAAGAATGTAACATCAAGACTAACAAAGACCCTTTTTGTTGAAGGATCATAACACCTGTAGCTTTTTTGTGTAGAGGAATATCCGATGAAAACACACTTTATAGCTCTCGGATCGAATTTACTTCGATTATGTGAGTGGACATGAACAAATGTTGTGCATCCGAACACCTTAAGAGGGAGATGAGAGTATATGTGGGAGGTGGGAACAAAGTTTGTAAAGTATGAAGAGGGGTTTTGAAAGAAAGGACTCTGCAAGGCATTCTATTAATTAGGAAAGTTGTTGTGAGAATGGCATCTTCCCAAAACATTTTTGGCATTTTGGTGGTGAACATCAAGGCACGGGCTACTTCAAGTAAGTGCCTGTTTTTTCGTTCGGCAACCCCATTTTGTTGTGGAGTGTCGACACACGAACTTTGGTGGATAATGCCATTTTGTTGTAAATAGTCCCCTAGAATAGAGTTAAAATATTCCTTGCCATTATCTGTTCGCAAAATTTGAATTCTGGTTTGGAACTGTGTTTGGATCATGGAATAGAAATATTTAAACACAACACAAACATCAGATTTTTCTTTCAAAAGATAAACCTAGCAAACTCGAGTGTGGTCATCAATAAATGTGACAAACTGTTTTGTGTGGTTTCGGTTATGGATACGAGAAGGTCCCCAAACATCGCTATGGATCATAGCAAACAGCTTAGATGGTTGATATTTAGACATAGGAAATGAAGTACATTGATGTTTGGCAAGTTGGCAAATTTTGCACTGAAAATCAGAAATCCTTTTATTTGAACAGATGGAAGGATACAAATGTTTTAAATATTGGAAACTGGGGTGACCCATTCTAAAATGCCATAACATAAGTTCATTATCCCTTGAAACAGATGCAGAATCACAAATTGCAGTTTGAGGCTGTCTACTCAATTTTACCTCATCAAAGTAGTAGAGCTCCCCACATTCTTTAGCACTGCCAATCGTCTTCGCTGACAATAGGTCCTAAAAAACACAGTGAGAAGGAAGAAATTTAGCAGAGTAGTTTTGATTTTTTGTCAATTGGCTTATAGATAACAAATTACAAGACAAATTTGGAACATGGAGAACAGATTCAAGAGTTATAGAATCAGAGAGTTGAATATCTCCTTTTCCTGCAACAGGTGAAAGTGAACCGTCTGCAATTTTAACTTTGAGATTGCCAGCACATGGTGAGTATTTGGAAAAAATATGGTAAGTACCAGTCATATGATCAGAGGCCCTAAAGTCAATAATGCAAGGAATTTTTGTTCTGGAGGTAGTACTCAAGGCTGTCAAATAATTACCTTTGTGGGCTAATGAACCAAAAGACATGTAATTTGAGGTTTAACCTGAAGACTGAAAATTAGAGAAAAGTTTGTGGACATGCTCCATTTGCTCCTGATTGAATGGATTGCAGCTACTCGTTTCCACCTTCTTCTCAGTCTGATTTTCAATTGAAGTTTGGTATCCTCGACTTTTTCTAGGTTGTCTAGGTTTCCACCCAGGTGGCTTTCCATGTAAATACCTACATGTTTCTTTAGTGTGTCGGGGTTTGTGGCAATGATCACACCACACTTTATCCCTTGTTTCTCTTTGGTTGTTTGGGCCTGGTCCACTCCTCACACTTAAAGCTGAGGACTCACTGGACCCATTAGGCTCTTTAAGCCCATTAAGCCCAGTTTCTATCATCATCACCCTTCTGCGATTCTCTTCACGCCTCACTTCAGCAAACACTTCACGGATGGAAGATAGCGGCCTTCGACCTAGGATACGACCTCGAACCTCATCAAGGTCTCGATTAAGTCCAGCAAGAAATTCATACACTCGATCGTTGTCCTGCCGTTTTTGGTGTATCACCAGGTCGTCGACGCACTTTCATTTGTCATCATAGCTCAGATCGAGCTCTTGCCATAGAGATTTCATCTCTGTGTAGTATTCTGTCACTTCCCTCTCTCCTTGTCGGAGTTGCCAGAGTCGAGTTTTGATCTCGTAAATCTGCGAGGAGTTCTCCATATCTGAGTATGTTTCTCGAACAGCGTCCCACACATCCTTCGTCGTTGGCAGGAACAAGTACGTCTTCCCGATGGTAGGCTTCATAGAGTTTACCAGCCACGCTATCACCAACGAGTGCCATTTTTGCAGAGAATAGTCGATCGAGGGTGGCTTCTTTGTTTCTCCGGTAAGGTATCCTAACTTTCCCTTTCCGTCGATTACGAATTTGATCGATTGAGCCCATTCTAAATAATTCTTTCCATTCAACTTTTCTACTATGAGTTGAAAGGATGAATTGTCGGCTCCATTCGAACCAAAGGAAGACATAGCCTCCGATTGGTTGTCGGTGGTTTCAGAAGAAGGTGTACCACTCGACCTTACCGTTTAGGTTATTGGCTCTGATACCATGAAGATAGAATCAATTTTCTTCTTTTATTATTTCTCAATGTATATTTACAGAGATTACAGCCTGTTATATAATACAAAGGAAAAACTAAAAAAGGAAATAAACGATTATCTTGGAGAGAAACTCTCCTAATCACACAATCGAATCCCTAACTAATTGGAACACTAATTACACAGAATAACTGGGACACAGTTGTTGTTGCATATACCCATTCTTGCAAACCAGCTAGGACATTTTTTTTTAAAGGCGATCATTGCCGTCAATTTTGTGTTTACAGTATAGAGTCGTGAAGCCTCTTTTCCCTGCTTCTCTTGACACCTACATCCCAAAACACCATCATCTTCTTTTGCCCCCTCCCCCAATTAAAAAACCAAAGTCACAAACGCATAACCAAATTTCATGTGATATCAAAACTAATACTGTTAAACTGGAAAAAAAACACAAATGGATAGGTAATAGGCACATCAATATGCCATCGAATAACAAAACCCTTGTAATTTATGTGTAAACCAATACATTGAAATGATCATACAGTTACCTTCTTAATCTTTGGCTATGTTAGAGTTATTATTTTTATTTCCTTTATTTTTCCTGAATGATAGTTTTGTATTTGGACTTATCTATCTCATATATAAATAATATGTTAGCAGGTGAAGGGTCAAGAGTATAAACCCTAAACCTTTCTTCTCTCTTTCTCTCTCATATCTAACCTAAGCCCTAGATTACAACTCAACTTGGTATCAGAGCCTCCTAATTGATCCTTGTGTGACAAATCTAAAGAATAGACGAGGAGTACAACAAGAAATCGTCAACACAGATCTGCTGACGTCATCAACGTAGATGTTGATGTCAGCATATGATGTCAGCAAGGTGAGTTGATCCCCCCAATCTGGTCGACTCACCCAGGGAAAATTTTTGGTGAAGTTTCGTCGCGATCCAAGGTCGTTTGGTATGGTTTTCGAATTTTTCTTCCATTTTTCCAGATTTTAGTGCGATTTTTAAAAACTCCAGTTTTGGGACTTTATTGCTTGGGCTAGTCTCTATGGGTGCCGACTAGGTGATTCTTGAGTGGTTTTGGTGTTGTTTTGATGTTTGGATCACAATTGGTTGTTTTTTTATATGATTTGAAGAGTTGCTGTGTTTTTTTTCTTGAAGTTTGGCCTCTGTTTTCATGGTTTCCTGTTTTTTGCTGCTTTGGTATGGTGGTTGTAGCCTTGCTCTAATTCATCTTGCTGCGTAAAGAGGGTTGTTTACGTGCCTTTCCATCAGTTTGTTGATCTTCTTGTGGATTTCTCAAGTGTTTTGGGAGATTTGCCTTTTCTCAAGTCTGTTACTGCTTCTTTGACTGATTTAAGGGTCTGTTGGTTTAGTATCAGATATGTTTTTGTTGTTTGAACCTTGTGTTTAAGATGGCAGAAGAGAAATCTAGCACAAAGACTGAAGAAAAACTCTCCATTTTTAATGTTAACAATGATTTGCCTAAATTTATCACTTTGAAAAAGTTGAATGGTCTGAATTACATGGCTTGGGCACATGCAGTTAGAGTTTATTTACGTGCACACCGAAAGTTGAAGTATTTGACTGACAATCCTCCTAGTGCTAGTGATCCAACTTATGAAGATAGGATTTGTGAGGACTCTGTTGTTATGGGATTGCTATGGCATAGTGTGGATCCCGATATTGCTACCACCGTTTAATTTTGTGACTCCTCCAAGACAATTTGGGACTCAATTGCAGATTCATTTTCTCATCAGAGTAATGTTTCTCGTGTATATGAGCTCTATGAGAAAATTTTCATCACTAAACAGTCTGGGAAACCTTTACCTAAGTATTATAACACACTTAAGAATTTGTGGGATCAATTATTAAAGCATAGGCCTTTTACCACTAATTTAGAGCAGCAGAAGAAGCAATGGGAGGAGTTTATGATTGCTAGCTTATTGTCTGGTTTGGACTCTGATCTTCATGGCTTTAAAGATCAGATCCTTGCAACTGAGACCTTGCCTACGGCTACAAATGCCTATTCCCAGCTATTGTGTTCTTCCCTAGGACAGCATTCTCCTTTGATTAGTTCCCATGTTACTTCTTCAGAGACTACTGCCTTGGTCTCTAACAGTGGAGGCCGTGGAGGATTTCGTCGTGGTTTCTGCGGTGGTCGTGGAGGCCGTAATTTTCGTGGTGGTTCTTGTGGTGGTGGTGGTAGTGACAGGAAGTGCAATTTTTGTGGGGGTACAAATCACACTGAACCTTATTGCTTTCAGAAAAATCGTAAGCCGAATTATGTGAATCAAGTCAGTGATGGTGTAGCACAGTCTCCAAGTATGGTACAGTCACAACCCACCTCTGTTGGATCTGCTTCTTCTAGTTCTGGTTCTCGTGATACGTTCAGTACTCAACTTGGCGAGCTTCTTGTCCAGCACTTGCGCATTGCACTTCCTTCTTTACAGCCTTCTTCCTCTTCTACTGCCACCTTAGCCAATTCAGGTAACATTGCATGTGTTGCAGCTTCTCCCTCTTCCTGGATTATTGATTCTAGTGTTACCAAAAATATCTCTGGTTTATCATCTTGTTTTTCTGATTTAACACTTGCTAATCATCATGTAGTGTTAGCTGATGGCTCTTCTCGGCCTATTCATGGACAAGGTGCTCTCCATCCCAGCACCTCTCTCTTCTTACCCTAGTCTTTATATTCCTAATTTTCCTTTTAATTTACACTCTGTTAGTCAGTTGACAAAAGTGTTACAGTGTGAAATTCTTTTCACTCCTACTTCTTGTATTTTTCAGGACCTCAAGACCAAGAAGAAGATTGGTTTGGGGCATGAGAAGGACGGTCTCTATCTTTTGGATCCCGGTGAATCCCTATCTCTCAGTTCATCCGCTTTGTCTGCTACAATTTCTCCTCTTCAGTGGCACTTCTGCTTGGGTCATCCATCTTTGGCTAAATTAAAGACTGTTATTCTCTTATTGAGTCATTTGTCTAAATTAGAGTGTGAGGCATGTCAGCTAGGGAAGCATCACCGTAGTTCTTTTCCTAGTAGTACTCATGATCGTCAGTTTGAGTCATTTGCTTTGGTTCATACAAATATTTGGGGTCCATCTCGAACTGATACTTTGAGTGGTTTTCGTTATTTTGTTGTTTTTTGTTGATGATTATTCCCGAATGACTTGGTTGTTTTTAATGAAAGAGAGGTCTGAATTGCCTAGAATTGTTCTTCAATTTTATAATGAAATTCTTGTTCCATTTAATAAGCGTATTAAGATTTTTTTATCTGATAATGCCTTAGAGTATACCCAGACCATTATGAATTCATTTTGCATTGATAGAGGCATTATTCATCAGACTAGTTGTTCTCACACTTCCCAACAAAATGGTGTGGCAGAGCGGAAACACCGTCATTTACTTGATGTTGCTCGCACTTTTATGTTCAATATGAAGGTACCTAAACATTTTTGGGGTGACGCTGTTTTAATTGCTTGTTTTCTCATTAATCGCATACCTTCTACTGTTTTGAATCATAAGTCCCTTTTTTCTCTTGTTTATCCTGCTCAACCTCCTTTCTCCCTCACTCCTCAGGTTTTTGGTTGCGTTGCTTTTGTTCATGTGCTTGATTTGGGTCAGGATAAATTATCTCCTCGAGCTCAGAAATGTGTCTTCCTTGGGTATTCCCGTACTCAAAAAGACTATCGTTGTTACAGTCCTGATTCTCGTCGCTACTTTGTGAGTGCTGATGTCACATTTTTTTAGTCTACTTCATTCTTTTCCTCCCAAGGTGAGAGTCTATTTTCAGATCTCGTATCTTCTTGTGAGGGAGAGCGTTCTTTTCCCTTTCCTACTCTTCCGATGCCCATGTCTCCACCTATGGTCACTTCTCTGGTTTCCTCAGCTCCTTCTAACCTTCCGTTGCAGGTATACCACCGATCTCAAGATAGGCGTGTTATTTCTTATGGCCCTGATCCTACAGCTTCAAGGTCTGAGGATCCTGTTTTGTTTCCTTCCTCGAACACCGATGATTTACCTATTGCTCTACACGGAGGTAAAAGGACTTGTACACAACATTCTATTGCTTATTTCTTGTCTTATAGTCGTTTTTCACCTTGTTTGCAGTCTTTTGCTTGTTCTTTGTCCTTTATTTCTGTTCCTTCATCCTATAAGCAGGCACTATCTTCTTCTGGTTGGAAACAAGCTATTGATGAAGAAATGAGCGCTCTTCACGAGAAGCACACCTGGGAGCTTACTCCCCTTCCTCCGGGAAAACAGACAGTGGGTTGTCGTTGGGTTTATACTGTTAAGTATCTTCCTGATGGTTCTATTGAACGTCTTAAATAACAGTTGGTTGCAAGAGGCTATACCCAAACCTATGGTGTTGACTACTTGGAGACCTTTCCCCTGTTGCTCGCCTAAACTCTGTTTGCATCTTGCTCTCAATAGCTGTTAATCGTTCTTGGCCTTTGTATCAACTTGATATCAAGAATGCATTCCTTCATGGTGATCTTCAGGAGGAAGTGTATATGGACCAACCACCAGGATATGTTGTTGCTAGGAATGGCCATCTTGTATGTCATCTAAAGAAGGTCTTATATGGTTTGAAACAGTCTCCTCGAGCTTGGTTTGATCGATTCAGTGTTGTTGTTCTTGCATATGGGTTCCAACGTTCTACCTCTGATCATTCTGTCTTTGTTCGTCATTCCACTGCTGGCACCATTGTTTTGATTGTTTATGTGGATGACATTATTGTTTCTGGGATCACATTCAACTGGCGTTGCTGATTTGAAGTGCTATTTGGGCCAACAGTTCCATACTAAGGACTTTGGTGCTCTTTCATATTTTCTTGGGATTAAAGTTGCTCGCTCTTCTCGGAGTCTTTACCTTTTCCAACGGAAATATGCCCTTGACCTTTTGTCTGAAACCGGTCTCTTAGGCTCACACCCTGTGGATACTCCTATGGACTCTGCAGCAAAACTTGATATTGAACAGGGTGATCTATTTGTTGATGTTGGTCGATATCGTCGGTTGATTGGAAAGTTAATCTATCTTACTATTACTCGCCCTGACTATGCCGTTGGAGTCGTTAGTCAGTACATGCATGCTCCTCGACAACCTCATTTTGATGCTGTTTGTCGTATTCTCCATTATCTGAAGGGTACCCTTGGTAGAGGCTTGTTGTATAAATCCTCTACTTCTCTTTCTATCACTGGCTTTAGTGATGCTGACTGGGCTGGTTCTCGTTCTGATCGGCGGTTTATGTCCGATTATTGTACCTTTGTTAGTGGAAATTTGGTTACTTGGAGGAGTAAGAAGCAAAATATTGTTGCTCGTTCTAGTGCTGAGGTTGAGTATCGAGCTATGGCTCATACGGCTTCTGAAATGTTGTGGGTTCGTGCTCTCATTCGTGACCTTGGCATTGATGTTTCTGTTCCTCTAGAGGTGTATTGTGATAATCAGGCTGCTATTTTTATTTCTAATAATCCCGTCTTTCATGAACGTACCAAGCATATTGAAGTGGATTGTCACTTTATTCGGGATTTGTTGCTCCAGAATGAGTATATTACTCCACATGTTCGTTCGGGTGATCAGCTTGGTGATATTCTCACAAAGCTTCTTGCTCGTACATCATTCCAGTAGCTGTCTTCCAAGCTGGGCATGTTTGATTTGTATGCTCCAGCTTGAGGAGGAGTGTTAGAATTATTATTTTTATTTCCTTTATTTTTCCTGAAGGGTAGTTTTGTACTTAGACTTATCGATCTCATATATAAATAATATGTTAGCAGGTGAAGGGTCAAGAGTATAAACCCTAAACCTTTCTTCTCTCATTCTCTCTCTCATATCTAACTTAAACCCTAGATTACAACTCAACTGACTAAATGTAAAAAAAGTCTAAAATGCCAAACATTATCCGATACACAATTAGATAGGAAATATGAACACCAATACGCCATCGAATGAACTTAATAAACTGAAATGATCATACAGGTACCTGCCTAATCTTTGGCTAAAGGTTCTCAGAACAGCTGCCCCCTAAATATACCACCTCGCCACTTGTCTCCTGAGCTATTGGCCAGATATAGCGGATGCCTACACAAAAACCAATTAATGATTTTTTTCTCTCTATAAGTTGAAGGAGGCACCGAAGAAATTCATGTTAGACTCAACTTTACCGTACATGCAGCAGCCTAAATTTTTTTTGACAAGTAAAAGTATAGTATAAAAAGGCAATAAGGGAGTGCAACCCAAATACAAGGAAACTAAATACAAGAAAGTGACACACTGTTTTACTATGCAAAGCTGCAAATTAGATAACATTTATTAGGCTGATAACTTCAAAAATGCACAAGACTATGTTATGAAAATTTGTTTAGAGGAGGATGGCCCATTACATATTTTCACTTTCTTTTAGAAACAAACAGTTAACAGACAAACCTAATTTATCAAATTAATGAAATCTACTCACCGCAATAGTAATTTTCTGAGCCATTACTTTTGATGATTCATAAAGTGGATGCAGCACCTCCTGCACACTCAATGCCTAGAATGAGATATCACAGAAATTCAGTTTCGCTTAAAGACATTCAAAGAGAAGCTAGTTGCCAGAAATCATACCTCAAGACTCAGGTGGTCAACAATATGGATGATCGACCCTACACCCTCACAAGGCCTAATCATGTAGCCACTAGGTAGCATTTCAGCTCTAACAAACTAAGCAGCAGCAGCAGCAGCATTTGGTCCAGCACCAGAAACACAGAGAGACCACTCACAGATCTTAAAATATAGAAAGTTAAAAAATATATATGGCACTTCTCATTAGGACTGCCGCTTAGAAGCATGGTCTATAAAACCAATCTCCAAAAATTTGTTTGATAAAATCATAAATTCCCAAGCAGGGCAGCTCAAAGTGCAGCCACAGTTTACAAGGCAGTCTCACTTTAGAGAACCATCACAATACAATTCAAAGAAGCAGTGCACAAAGTTAACATAAATTGAATAGCCTAATATGGATTTATTTATTAAATCGCTGGATCCATCTATAACAACCAACATTATTTAGTGATACAGTAACAAGTAAACCACTGCAACATATTGAGCTAAGAAGAACGGGCATACCACAAGACTGCCTTTGTCTAAACTTGTAGTATAACTTAGAGTCCAAATATCCCGCACAAGAGCCGAAGTAGTTGGAGCATAAGTCTGAAGCAATTTCGATTTTAGTCATTCCTCTGGAAGAGAAGGTAAACATTCATAGAGAACAGAAACGACAGATAAAACAGTACAATCCATTCTTGTTCACCTGCGTATATCCAAGTTCAATTGTCCCACCATTCCGAGCTGGGAATGTGGTGAAAACTTCAAGGCTCCGACAATCCCAGAACCAAGATGTATGATCTTTAAGGATCTCCGCAACCTGTCAAAGTTGTTAGAAACATATCAATAGAAATCCAGGGAGCTCAATAAATTTATCACACAAAAAAGCATGGCTATTAAGAAGAAATGTCATAAAAGTTTATTTCTATACAGGAGCAAGCATACCTTTGTAGGTTCTAAACTGACAAGACCACAGGCTCTAGCTGCCACTCCACTGCAACTTTGTGAAATGGCAAAGATCCCATCC
Organism: Bretschneidera sinensis; assembly: GCA_023935145.1. Lineage (NCBI taxonomy): Eukaryota > Viridiplantae > Streptophyta > Magnoliopsida > Brassicales > Akaniaceae > Bretschneidera > Bretschneidera sinensis. The sequence continues at coordinate 930,468 of CM043697.1, read as the reverse complement.
GAATCCGAACCAGGCTGTCAAAAAGTTAAGCAATTTGGCTTAAATATACTTCTGCTTAATGAAGTGAGGAATAAACATTACACAATATATAAACAAAATCAATCTGTAAATACAAACGGATGATCATTACATAAGACGACAACAAACCTTCATCACTGGCATCTGGACCCAATGGACAGCAGTTCCCGTAACCTTTGAATGGAACACTGCCAAGGTCTCCTCAGCAATGGAGAGAAGTCTGCCAAATGCATAAAGAAATCACAATGTCAACAAGGGAGAGGGTATACTAGAGAGACAGAGAGATAAAGAGTTATATTCCAATAATAACATAAATTACCCAGCAGGGTTATTGGCATCTCTCAGTGAATGATCAGGAGTGGTAACCACAGAGTCACAGTTTGCATCAGTGGCCCAGATGTCTGCAGACCAATCAAATAAATAATAGAAATAAATTCGAAGGACCACGAAACAAGAAAAAACAATTCAATCTTCTTGCAATCCAAATTACTATTTTTAATGGGAAGACAATGAGCAATACTACATATATAAAAATGTTATAGTGCGCCATTGTGCAAATATAGAAAGAACCAAGAAGAGCAATATAAGGATATGCAAGTTAGGGCATTAAACAAATGGGACCTAGTTATCATGGATAAAACCATGAAAGGAAAATTGATAACTACAGAAATTCTAAATATTTAATATCACATCTCAGCTTTTGTTAAAATCACTACCTTTTTGGAATGGTCTCTAATGTTATGCACCAAAAAGTAGGAAAAACCATAAAACAAAATAAAGCCAGTGAAATTCAGCTAAAAAAGCAACAAACACCAGAGAAACAGTTCAATTAATTTCTTTTAAATTCACATTCTGCATTTCAAAACCCTTAGTGGTATTTGCCGGATAGCATCAAGCAGAAAGAAAAGGTAGTGATGGCGATTATAAAGAGAACATACATTTACAGTATACAATTGTTGCATATACCTATTCTCGCAGACCAGCTGGGACACCTGTTTTTGCAGACGATCACTCTCCTCCATCAGCATCTTGTTCATTGCCGTCAATTTCCTGTTCACAGTCTGGAGTCGTGAAGCCTCTTTTCTCTGCTTCTCTTGACACCTACATCCCAAAACACCATCATACACTGTTAGGCTCCCAATTAGAAAACCAAAGTCACAAACCCATAACCGAATTTCATGTGAAATCAAAACTAAGCGTACCACATAGTAAAGCAATTTCAAGGCAAAATTTAAAGTAACACATTAGTTCATATGATGTCATGGATTACATACTAGGAAATGCCATAAATTTATCATACAAGTTGACCAACAAAGAATTAATTACAAATGGACAAACACAAATCTATTGCACTCAAAATATAAGTTAACCAAATGAACAAAAACAAAATAAATGAAAACCAGAATACCCAAACGACCATAAAAAGAACAGGTTCTTTTCCCTACCATTTTGAAACTAGACTTTGATCTGTTTAGGCTCAATGTTGAAAAGAATTGGGCATTCACGGATCAACTGCTGCCTACGCAGAGAGCTGGGCTTTGAGTACTCGGCGTAGACTCTCTCAAGCTCTTCCACTTGCTCAGCTGTGTATCTCACATACTTTCCGGCATCTAGGAGCCTGCTCATGCTGCCACTGCTGCTGTCGCTGCGCTGCGCCACTGCCATAGCCATTTGTCGCACAACCCAGAACCCAAAATGAAGAGAGAGAGAGAGAGGTCTACTCTACAGAGAAACTGAGTTTGAGTTGAACAGATAGCAGTTTTGTGTTTCGGGTTTGTTTCTTTCTTCTTTTTGGGTTTAAGAGCTAAGATTCTTCTTTGCTCTTAGTAAAATCCGTCCGTTCTTTAAGTTAAACAAGAGAGAAACAGAGAGCTAAGCAGAAGAATTTGATTAGAGGATGAGAAGATTTTTGGTGTGGCTTTAGAGAAAGGTTAGAGCCAAATGAGCTGTTTTTGCCGAGTTTTAGGAAAGATACAGACAGGAAATGCCTACATTTTCTCCTGAAAGCAACATTTCAAGAAAAAAACTACGGATTTTGTTGATGATCAAGCTGTGAAACAACAACAACAACAAAAACAAAAAAATCCAAACTTACACAAAAAGATTAAGCTGTATCTCTCTTTTCTCTCTCCACAAACACAAAAGGCCAAAATTTGTTTCTTCAAGAATCTTGATCCCAATCAAAATCTTGCTCTTGTTTCCAGCTGTAAGATTTGACCTTTATCAAAATCAAATAAAAATAACAAAGAACTTGATAGAAATAACTCAAAATTAAGAGAGAATGCAATTTACGAGTAACAATTGGAGGTCTCTCCATTGCGGTCACAACCGTCTCTCCTTTGCAGGTTTATCAAAAACTCCAGCATAACCTACTCAAAATCGAAAAAGGTTTTAAATGAAAAGGCAGCAACGACTCTTGTAAACAGTTACTGGTTATCCGAAAGGTTTTAGATGAAACCATAGCAATGGATATTGTAAATAGTGACTAGATACAAACCTCCTCCACCCCGTACTACGTAACCTAATAAAAGAGTTAGAAGCGTACCAGAGGGACTTTGATTATAAATAATGCCAATTTGAGCAGTTCTTCAGATCTTGGCAACATACACATTCTTCATCTCTCTCACTTTGCCGCATCCAAAATTCATTTCTTTCTCATTGTACCATCCCAAATTCATTTCTTTCTCTTTGCACAAGCCCCACCTCTCTTCCCAGTGGCTGCAGAAACTCCTTTTACTCTGCCTACTGCTGGTGTTTTCTGAGCTCTTGAATTCCCTGTGCACTTCATTGTCCATTTGTTCTTCGATTCATAGAAATTAAAGGCACATATGTTAGAACCAATCAAATCAAAGTATAATAGTCAATCACCCACTCATGGATTTATATTCATAAGCAGCAAGAGTAAGGCATTAATAAATTATGTGTCACACTTACAAAAGAGAAGGTAAGGCAATGAACTTCTCTTCTGCAGCAAGGACTTTCCAAGCTACTGCTTGTTCATATGAAACATGACGCCCCATTGTTGACAGGCAGATTCCCGCCAGCAAATAAGCAAAACCCTGATATGAAGTTGAAATGTCAGCCAAACAAGATTTACAAGCAGCAAAGTTCAAACATATAATAACTAACTGTTATATAGAGGAGACAAAAACAAATTTGTTTTTGCTTATAAGCTGCAATTTTAAGCTCGCTTTACAACATAACCGATCGAGCATCGGCAATCCAAAATGACGGCAAACATAACACCCACTACGAGAAGAAGCTTGCTTCAGGTGGGAAAAAACATGCTCTATCGATGTAGAACTCACCTGTTGCATTAACTTGGCAAAGTCACCCTACAATGCCTTGTGTTCAGACTCGTCAAATAGCTTATCAAGCGTGATGTCTTGTAGAGCCACTAGGGTTGTCTCCAGCATGTCAAGCCATGCATGGTTTGCAAAGAAGAAAACCGGAAACGACTGCAATACCAATAAATACTAGTTAAGGAATACAATCTAAAACCAGTTCAAAACAATGAATGACTTCGTACAAATGAAATTTAATTGTACTGAAATTCGAGAAAGCACTTTGTACCATATGTTGAACAGATATTCAGTTTTCATTAATGCAAGTGTATACCTTCAATGAACAGCACAGTATGACATCCTGATGATGCCAAAGATGTTTCAAAACTGAGTCACCACTAAGAGAATTGGACGTCAACAATTCTACACCTAAATGGAAACTGAAGAAATGACAATGTCAGCAGGGAGAGGGTATGCAAGAGAGACAGAGAGATAAAGAGTTAATTTCGACTAATAACATAAATTACCCAGCAGGGTTATTGGCATCTCTCAGTGAATGATGAGGCATGGTAACCACAGAGTCACAGTTTGCATCAGTGGCCCAGATGTCTACAGACCAATCAAATAAATAATGGAAATAAATTCGAAGGACCACGAAACAAAAAAAAAAAAAAAAAACAATTCAATCTTCTTGCAATCCAAATTGCTATTTCTAATGGGAAGACAATGAGCAATACTACATATGTAAAAATGTTATAGTGCGCCATTGTGCAAATATAGAAAGAACCAAGAAGAGCAATATAAGGATATGCAAGTTAGGGCATTAAACAAATAGGACCTAGTTATCATGGTAACACCATGAAAGGAAAATTGACAACTACAGAAATTCTAAAGATTTAATATCACATCTCAGCTTTTGTTAAAATCACTACCCTTTTGGAATGGTCTCTAATGTTATGCACTAAAAAGTAGGAAAAACCACAAAACAAAATAAAGCCAGTGAAATTCAACTAAAAAAGCAACAAACACCAGAGAAACAGTTCAATTAATTTCTTTTAAACGCACATTCTGTTTTTAAAAACCCTTAGTGGTATTTGCCTGATAGCATCAAGCAGAAAGAAGAGGTAGTGATGGCGATTATAAAGAGAATACACATTTACAGTATACAGTTGTTGCATATACCCATTCCCACAGACCAGCTGGGACACCTGTTTTTGCAGACGATCATTCTCCTCCATCAGCAACTTGTTCATTGCCGTCAATTTCCTGTTCACAGTCTGGAGTTGTGAAGCCTCTTTTCTCTGCTTCTCTTGACACCTACATCCCAAAACACCATCATATTCTGTTAGGTTCCCAATTAGAAAACCAAAGTCACAAACCCATAACCGAATTTCATGTGAAATCAAAACTAATACTGTTAAACTGGAAGAAAAAAACAAAATTAAAAAAACTAAGTGTACCACACAGTAAAGTAATTTCAAGGCAAAATTTAAAGTAACACATTAGTTCATATGATGTCATGGAATACATACTAGGAAATGCCATAAATTTATCATACAAGTTGACTAACAAAGAATTAATAACAAATGGAAGTGGCAAAAACACAAATCTATTGCACTCAAAACATAAGATAACCAAATGAACAAAAACCAAATAAGTTAAATGAGAGAGAAACAGAGAGCTAAACAGAAGAATTTGATTTGAGGATGAGAAGATTTTTGGTGAGGCTTTAGAGAAAGGTTAGAGCCAAATAGGCTGTTTTTGCCGAGTTTTAGGCAAGATACAGACAGGAAATGCCAACGTTTTCTCATTAAAGCAACATTTCAAGAAAAAAAAACTACGAATTTTGTTGATGATCAAGCTGTGAAACAACAACAACAACAACAACAAAAACAAAAAAGATCCAAACTTACACTAAAGGATTAAGCTGTATCTCTCTTTTCTCTCTCCACAAACACAAAAGGCCAAAGTTTGTTTCTTCAAGAATCTTGATCCCAATCAAAATCTTGCTCTTCTTTCCAGCTGTATATCTGCAAGATATGACCTTTATCAAAATCGAATAAAAATAGCAAAGAACTTGTTAGAGGTCTCTCCATTGCAGGTTTAATAAAAACTCATAGCATAACCTACTCAAAATCAAAAAAGTTTTTAAATGAAAAGGCAGCAACAACTCTTGTAAATGGTTACTAGTTATCCGAAAGGTTTTACATGAAACCATAGCAATGGCTCTTGTAAACAGTGACTAGATACAAACCTCCTCCACCCCTTACTACGTAATCTAATAAAAGAGTTAGAAGCGTACCAGAGGGATTTTGATTATAAATAATGCCAATTTGAGCAGTTCTTCAGATCTTGGCACCACATTCTTCATCTCTCTCACTTTGCCGCATCCAAAATTCATTTCTTTCTCATTGTACCATCCCAAATTCATTTCTTTCTCTTTGCACAAGCCCCACCTCTCTTCCCAGTGGCTGCAAAAACTCCTTTTACTCTGCCTACAGCTGGTGTTTTCTGAGCCCTTGAATTCCCTGTGCACTTCATTGTCCATTTGTTCTTCGATTCCTAGAAATTAAAGGCACATATGTTAGAACCAATCAACTTGTTAGAAGCAACTCAAAATTAAGAGAGAATGCAATTTACTAGTAACAATTGGAGGTCTCTCCATTGCGGTCACAACCGTCTCTCCTTTGCAGGTTTATCAAAAACTCACAGCATAACCTACTCAAAATCGAAAAAGGTTTTAAATGAAAAGGCAGCAACGACTCTTGTAAACAGTTACTGGTTATCCGAAAGGTTTTAGATGAAACCATAGCAATGGATATTGTAAATAGTGACTAGATACAAACCTCCTCCACCCCGTACTACGTAACCTAATAAAAGAGTTAGAAGCGTACCAGAGGGACTTTGATTATAAATAATGCCAATTTGAGCAGTTCTTCAGATCTTGGCAACATACACATTCTTCATCTCTCTCACTTTGCCGCATCCAAAATTCATTTCTTTCTCATTGTACCATCCCAAATTCATTTCTTTCTCTTTGCACAAGCCCCACCTCTCTTCCCAGTGGCTGCAGAAACTCCTTTTACTCTGCCTACTGCTGGTGTTTTCTGAGCTCTTGAATTCCCTGTGCACTTCATTGTCCATTTGTTCTTCGATTCATAGAAATTAAAGGCACATATGTTAGAACCAATCAAATCAAAGTATAATAGTCAATCACCCACTCATGGATTTATATTCATAAGCAGCAAGAGTAACGCATTAATAAATTATGTGTCACACTTACAAAAGAGAAGGTAAGACAATGAACTTCTCTTCTGCAGCAAGGACTTTCCAAGCTACTGCTTGTTCATACGAAACATGACGCCCCATTGTTGATAGGCAGATTCCCGCCAGCAAATAAGCAAAACCCTGATATGAAGTCGAAATGTCAGCCAAACAAGATTTACGAGCAGCAAAGTTCAAACATATAATAACTAACTGTAATATAGAGGAGATAAAAACAAATTTGTTTTTGCTTATAAGCTGCATTTTCAAGCTCGCTTTACAACTTAACCGATCGAGCATCGGCAATACAAAATGACAGCAATCCAAAATGACGGCAAACATAACACCCACTACGAGAAGAAGCTTGCTTCAGGTGGGAAAAAACATGCTCTATCGATGTAGAACTCACCTGTTGCATTAACTTGGCAAAGTCACCCTACAATGCCTTGTGTTCAGACTTGTCAAATAGCTCATCAAGCGTGACGTCTTGTAGAGCCACTAGGGTTGTCCCCAGCATGTCAAGCCAAGCATGGTTTGCAAAGAAGAAAACCGGAAACGACTGCAATACCAATATATACTAGTTAAGGAATACAATCTAAAACCAGTTCAAAACAATGAATGACTTCGTACAAAATAAAATTAATTGTACTGAAATTCAAGAAAGCACTTTGTACTATATGTTGAACAGATATGCAGTTTTCATTAATGCAAGTATATACCTTCAATGAACAGCACAGTATGACATCCTGATGATGCCAAAGATGTTTCAAAACTGAACCGGAAACGACTGCAATACCAATATATACTAGTTAAGGAATACAATCTAAAACCAGTTCAAAACAATGAATGACTTCGTACAAAATAAAATTAATTGTACTGAAATTCAAGAAAGCACTTTGTACTATATGTTGAACAGATGCAGTTTTCATTAATGCAAGTATATACCTTCAATGAACAGCACAGTATGACATCCTGATGATGCCAAAGATGTTTCAAAACTGAGTCACCACTAAGAGAATGGGACGTCAACAATTCTACACCTAAATGGAAACTGAAGAAATCACAATGTCGACAGGGAGAGGGTATGCAAGAGACAGAGAGATAAAGAGTTAATTTCCAATAATAACATAAATTACCAGCAGGGTTATTGGCATCTCTCAGTGAATGATGAGGCATGGTAACCACAGAGCCACAATTTGCATCAGTGGCCCAGATGTCTGCAGACAAATTAAATAAATAATAGAAATAAATTCGAATGACCACTAAACAAGAAAAAACAATTCAATCTTCTTGCAATCCAAATTGCTATTTCTAATGGGAAGACAATGAGCAATACTACATATATAAAAATGTTATAGTACGCCATTGCGCAAATATAGAAAGAACCAAGAAGAGCAATATAAGGATATGCAAGGGCATTAAACAAATGAGACCTAGTTATCATGGATAAAACCATGAAAGGAAAATTGACAACTACAGAAATTCTAAAGATTTAATATCACATCTCAGCTTTTGTTAAAATCGCTACCCTTTTGGAACGGTCTCTAATGTTATGCACCAAAAAGTAGGAAAAACCATAAAACAAAATAAAGCCAGTGAAATTCAGCTAAACAAGCAACAAACACCAGAGAAACAATTCAATTAATTTCTTTTAAATGCACATTCTGCATTTCAAAACCCTCAAGTAGAAAGAAGCGGTAGTGATGGCAATTATAAAGATAACATACATTTACAGTACACAATTGTTGCATATACCCATTCTCGCAGACCAACTGGGACACCTGTTTTTGCAGACGATCACTTTTCTCCATCAGCAACTTGCTCATTGCCATCAATTTCCTGTTCACAGTCCAGAGTCGTGAAGTCTCTATTCTCTACTTCACTTGACACCTACATCCCAAAACACCATCATATTCTGTTAGGTTCCCAATTAGAAAACCAAAGTCACAAACCCATGACCGAATTTCATGTGATATCAAAACTAATACTGTTAACCTGGAAGAAAAAAAAAAAAATTAAAAAAACTAAGCGTACCACACAGTAAAGCAATTTCAAGGCAAAATTTAAAGTAACACATTAGTTCGTATGATGTCATGGATTACATACTAGGAAATGCCATAAATTTATCATACAAGTTGACCAAAAAAGAATTAATTACAAACGGAATTGCCAAAAACACAAATATATTGCACTCAAAACATAAGTTAACCAAATGAACAAAAACCAAATAAGTTAAATGAGAGAGAAACAGAAAGCTAAGCAGAAGAATTTGATTTGAGGATGAGAAGATTTTTGGTGTGGCTTTGGAGAAAGGTTAGAGCCAAATGAGCTGTTTTTGCCGAGTTTTAGGCAAGATACAGACAAGAAATGCCTACGTTTTCTCGTGAAAGCAACATTTCAAGAAAAAAAAACTAAGAATTTTGTTGATGATCAAGCTGTGAAACAACAAAAACAAAAAAGATCCAAACTTACACTAAAGGATTAAGCTGAATCTCTCTTTTCTCTCTCCACAAACACAAAAGGCCAAAGTTTGTTTCTTCAAGAATCTTGATCCCAATCAAAATCTTGCTCTTTTTTCCACCTGTATATCTGCAAGATTTGACCTTTATCAAAATCAAATAAAAATAGCAAAGAACTTGTTAGAAGTAACTCAAAATTAAGAGAGAATGCAATTTACGAGTAACAATTGGAGGTCTCTCCATTGCAGGTGTATTAAAAACTCACAATATAACCTACTCAAAATCGAAAAAGGTTTTAAATGAAAAGGCAGCAACGACTCTTGTAAACAGTTACTAGTTATCCGAAAGGTTTTAGATGAAACCATAGCAATGGCTCTTGTAAACAATGACTAGATACAAACCTCCTCCACTCCTTACTGCGTAACCTAATAAAAGAGTTAGAAGCGTACCAGAGGGACTTTGATTATAAATAATGCCAATTTGAGCAGTTCTTCAGATCTTGGCAACATACACATTCTTCATCTCTCTCACTTTGCCGCATCCAAAATTCATTTGTTTCTCTTTGTACCATCCCAAATTCATTTCTTTCTCTTTGCAGAAGCCCCTTAACAAGGCCCACCTCTCTTCCCAGTGGCTGCAGAAGCTCCTTTTACTCTGCCTACTGCTGGTGTTTTCTGAGCTCTTGAATTCCCTGTGCACTTCATTGTCCATTTGTTCTTCGATTCCTAGAAATTAAAGGCACCCACTCATGGATTTATATTCATAAGCAGCAAGAGTAAGGCATTAATAAATTATGTGTCACACTTACAAAAGAGAAGGTAAGGCAATGAACTTCTCTTCTGCAGCAAGGACTTTCCAAGCTACTGCTTGTTCATATGAAACATGACGCCCCATTGTCTACAGGCTGATTCCCGCCAGCAAATAAGCAAAACCCTGATATGAAGTCGAAATGTCAACCAAACATGATTTACAAGCAGCAAAGTTCAAACATATAATAACTAACTGTAATATAGAGGAGATAAAAACAAATTTGTTTTTGCTTATAAGCTGCATTTTCAAGCTCGCTTTACAACATAACCGATCGAGCATCGGCAATCCAAAATGACGGCAAACATAACACCCACTACGAGAAGAAGCTTGCTTCAGGTGGGAAAAAACATACTCTATCGATGTAGAACTCACCTGTTGCATTAACTTGGCAAAGTCACCCTATAATGCCTTGTGTTTAGACTCGTCAAATAGCTTATCAAGCATGATGCCTTGTAGAGCCACTAGGGTTGTCTCCAGCATGTCATGCCATGCATGGTTTGCAAAGAAAAAAAGGGGAAACGACTGCAATACCAATAAATACTAATTAAGGAATACAATCTAAAACCAGTTCAAAACAACGAATGACTTCGTACAAATGAAATTTAATTGTACCGAAATTCAAGAAAGCACTTTGTACTACATGTTGAACAGATATGCAGTTTTCATTAATGCAGGTGTATACCTTCAATGAACAGCACAGTATGACATCCTGATGATTCCAAAGATGTTTCAAAACTGAGTTGCCACTAATAGAATCGGACGTCAACAATTCTGCACTTAAATGGAAACCGAAGAAAAAGAGAAGAGAAAGAAACATCAGCAGCCTTTAAAAATAGAAGAGGGTAAATAATCTGGTTCAGCAAAACAATGCGAACAGCCAAGCATATTCTAGTAAGCACGGCAAAACTGTGAGGGAGTGTCGCTTGACCATGCATAAATTAATATCATACTTACAATAGGTATTTTGGGCCTTTTTTTCCTTTAATTAAAAAGGACTGAATTTGTGGTTACCATGCCAATGCATACTAGCCACCTAAGACAACCACAGGGTCATTTACCCCAACTGATAAAAACTAGTACATACTATAAAAAGGCAGAACTTGCCTATAGCTTGGACAGATCCAGTGTACAAGTGTAAAGGCTTCCGGAGAGCCTAGGGATAACTTTGGTCCCACAGCTGGGCACAATCCTGATGGAGATATGGCCATGGCAACCCGCTGAACTGAAGAAATTACACTACGGACATATCGGCGCGCTATAATCCCGACATTTTCCTGTAAAATGTTTCAAAAGGGAACTGAAAGGCGATAGTCAATACCGATCGCACATTATGACATGATGAAGCATCTCCACCAGCATGGTTTGTTGCAGGATCCACTTCAAGACTGGATGTCAGATCTAACGTTCGATGGGTAGTCAATGTCTCTTGAGTATTAGACTGTAATATAATATCATTAGTATCTCGGGAGAAAGCCCATACTAATATTCAAATAAGACTAAAGTGCTAAAATCTAAATATTCAAATAAGACTAAAGTGCATAAAATATACATTATAAATTTGTTAAACATTTCTTCTCACATTACCCATTCAGAAAGATTTTTAACTTCAGAATTCCAAATGAAATGATATGCTGGTTCTACGTTGACCACACCTAAGCTATTGTTACCGAGACCTAAACACATTTGTTTCATAGCCCACTAATTATATTATTCTAATTTAGGAACACTAGGTTCGAGCAAGTCAATAATGTCTTATTGATTCTACGTTGACAAGCATAAATAAGCAATGCGACTTATCCATAGTAATAATTCATAACTTACAAAATTCAAACTGGTATTGAAGAAAAAAGCACCTATAAAAGATGAATGTCCCTTGATACAAAAGCATCTTCTTGGGCAAGAGAATGGCCTTCAAGTCGTATAGCTTCAAGTAACTGGAAAATAAATTTAGAATTAGGAAGAATTGTTTTCTGGAAAGCATGTCTGATGCGATAAAAGAACAAATGGTCATATTTGTCATCGTCAAAGATCTAACTAACAAGTAAACCTCTTTTTATCTGTTAAAAAAGTTCAGCTACCAAAAATAAGAAACAAAGCAGACATTAGGAAAGCAGTTGAGGGGAAAAGGAATAGAAGTCAGGAATATACAATGATACTGGTTTATATGACCTACCTAGCATGCCAAGGAGGAGAGGTTAAGACCGCAGAAGAACATACCTCATCATGTTCAATTATGTGGCCAAGTGACATTATGATTTGGCTCCCAGTAAACCTTGCCGGCCTCATTCCCGGACAAGAAAATGTACAAGCTTTCAATGATGCAGCAGAATATGCATCAAAACATTGAAATCAGCCCACTCCGAGCGGTGCTCCCTCAAGAAGCGCACCAGCAGTGCAGGAGGAAAACTTTGGAGCAGAAAAGAAATACACATAATCCCATTAGCTTCAACGCCAAATACAGTGAAAATATTTCGAGTCTATAAAGTATACGAGACTAGTAGGAATCCCAGATTTTCTGTCAATAGTTATCCATATTTTACTGGCTGTGTTAAAGAATTCTTAGCATAATTTAACATATCAACATGATCAAAGTAAACAAAGCAAACTCAAATGAATATGATGATTATGATTATTTTCTTAACAACATGCAACAGCAGACACACAAGTGAATGGCACCAGCCAAAATAAAATTCTAGACCGAGTTCCGAAACTTAGTTGAAGTAGCATGAAAGTCTTTGCACAGAGTACACCTCTAAGAATCAAAAGGGAATTAGCAGGATTGGCTGGGGGGCTTAAGTTCCTTGTTGAATTAACAGCAATTATCACATCTTCAGCGCCATCACAATGCATTATTGACCACTCATCATCATTAAACCTATTCAAGGCATCATTAAAACCTCTACATGAAAATGAGAAATAAGATGTTAAAACGAAGCCTAAAAGACCAAACAAATAGATAGGTAATAGGCACATCAATATGCCATCGAATAACAAAACCCTTGTAATTTATGTGTAAACCAATAAACTGAAATGATCATACAGGTACCTGCATAATCTTTGGCTAAAGGTTCTCAAAACAGCTGCCTGCCTCCCAAAACCATATACCACCTTGCCACTTGTCTCCTGAGCTATTTGCTAGATATAGCGGAGTGCCTACACAAAAACCAATTAATGATTTCTTTCTCTATATAAGTTGCAGCAAGCACCGAAGAAATTTTTGTTATACTCAACTTTACCCTACATGCAGCAGCCTAATTTTTTTTGACAAGTAGCAGTATAGTATAAATAGGAAACAAGGGGGTGCAACCCAAATACAAGGAAACTAAACACAAAAAAGTGACACTGTTTTACCATGCAAAGCTGCAAATTAATAACATTTCTTTTGTTGATAACTTCAAAAATGCACAAGACATAGCAACAGTATGTTACAAAAATTTGTTTAGAGGAGGATGGTCCATTACACATTTTCACTTTCTTTTAGAAACCAATAGTTAAACTACAAACCTATTTTATCAAATTAACCAAATCTACTCACCGCAATAGTAATTTTCTAAGCCACTACTTTTGATGATTCATAAAGTGGACACAGCACCTCCTCGACACTCGATGCCTAGAATGTGATATCACAGAAATTAAGTTTCGCTTAAAGACATTCAAAGAGAAGCTAGTTGCCAGAAGTCATACCTCAAGACTCAGGTGGTCAACGATATGAATGATCGACCCTACACCCTCACAAGGCCTAATCAAGTAACCACTAGGCAGCATTTCAGCTCTAACAAACTGAGCAGCAGCAGCATTTGGCCCAGCACCAGAACCAGAGAGATACCAATCACAAACCTTAAAATATAGATAGTAAAAAAACATAAATAGCACTTCTCATTAGGACTTCCACTTAGAAGCATGGTCTATAAAACCAATCTCCAAAAATTTGTTTGAGAATAACATGAATTCCCAAACAGGGCAGCTCGCCTATTGCATTAACTTGGCAAAGTCGCCATACAACGCCTTGCATCCAGACTCGTCAAATATCTTAACAAGTGCGATGTCTTGTAGAGCCACTAGGGTTGTCTCCGGCATGTCAAGCCATATCTGGTTTGCAAAGAAGAAAACCAGCAACGATCGCAATACCAATAAATACTAATGAAGGAATACAATCTAAAACCAGTTCAAAACAATGAATGACTTTACACAAATGAAATTTAATTGCACCGAAATTAGAGAAAACACTTTTGTACTATATGTTGAACAGATAAGCAGTTTTCATTAATGCAAGTGTATACCTTCAATGAACAACACAATATGGCAATCTGAATTTTAACAACATAACAAATATTCTGTGAGATGAAATTGATTACCCATTCCCTGAATTTATACGAATCAGATAAGACACCAACAGTCATTCCTCAGGAAGAGAAGGTTCATATAGAGCAGAAAAGACAAAAATAAAATATTGAAATCCCTTCTTGTTCACCAGTGTATATATAAGTTCAATTGTCCCACCATTCCCAGCTCGGAACATGGTGAAAACTTCAAGGCTCCTACAATCCCGGAACCAAGATGGATGATCTTTAAGGATCTCTGCAACCTGTCAAAGTTGTTAGAAACATATCAAAAGAAATCCAAGGAGCTCGATAAATTTATCACACAAAAAAGCATGGCTATAAAGAAGAAATATCCTAAAAGTTTATTTCTATACAGTAGCAAGCATACCTTTGTAGGTTCTAAACTGACAAGGCTCTAGCTACCACTCCACTGCAACTTTGTGAAATAGCAAAGATCCCAACCGAATCTGGACCAAGCTATCAAAAAAATTTAGCAATTTGGCTTAAATATACTTCTACTGAATGAAGTGAGGAATAAACATAACACAATAAATAATAAAAAATCAATCTGCTAATACAAACGGATGATATTTATATAAGACGACAACAAACCTTCATCCCAGGCATTTGGACCCAATCAACAGCAGTCTTGTAGCCTTTGAAAGGAACTCTGCCAAGGTCTCCTCCACAATGGAGAGGAGTCTGCCAAATGCATAAAGAAATCATAATGTCAGCAGGGAGAGAGTATGCAAGAGACACAGAGAGATAAAGAGTTAACTTCCAATAACAACAGAAATGACCCAGCAGGGTTATTGCCATCTCTCAGGGAATGATTAGGAGTGGTAACCACAGAGTCACAGCTTGCATCAGTGGCCCCATATGTCTGCAGACCAATCAAATAAATAATAGAAATAAATTCGAAGGACCACGAAATAAGAAAAAACTATTCAATCTTCTTTCAATCCAACTTGCTGTCATAATGATTTCTCATGGGAAGACAGTGAGCAAGTACTCCATATATAAAAATGTTATAGTGCGCCATTGAGCAAATATAGAAAGAACCAAGAAGAGCAATATAAGGATAGCATTAAACAAATGGGACCTAGTTATCATGGATAAAACCATGAAAGGAAAATTGACAACTACAGAAATTCTAAAGATTTAATATCACATCTCAGCCTCTGTTAAAACCACTACCCTTTTGGAATGGTCTCTAATGTTGTGCACCAAACAAGTAGGAAAAACAATAAAACAAAATAAAGCCAGTGAAATTCAGCTAAAAAGGCAACAAACACCAAAGAAACAGTTCAATTAATTTCTCTTAAATGCACATTCTGCATTTCAAAACCCTTGGTGGTATTTGCCGGATAGTATCAAGCACAAAGAAGAGGTAGTGATGGCGATTATAAAGAGAACTTACATTTACAGTATGCAGTTGTTGCTGCATATACCCATTCTCACAAACCAGCTGGGACACCTTTTTTTTGCAGGCGATCATTCTCCTCCATCAGCAGCTTGTTCATTGCCGTCAATTTCCTGTTTACACTCTGGAGTCGTGAAGCCTCTTTTTTCTGCTTCCTTTACCTAGGATTTTGAAACCAGACTTTGATCTGCTTAGGTTCAATGTTGGGAAGAATTGGGCATTCAATAATCAACTGCTGCCTACGCAGAGAGCTAGGCTTTGGGCACTCAGCGTAGACTATCTCAAGCGATTCCACTTGCTCAGCTGCGTATCTCGCATACTTTCCGGCATCTATGAGCTAGCTCATGCTGCCACTGCTCTCGCTGCGATGCGCCACTGCCATAGCCATTTCTCGCACAAGCCGGAACCCAAAATGAATAGAGGGAGAGGTCTAGTGTACAGAGAAACTGTGAACTGGAGTTGAACAGATGGTAGTTTTGCGTTTTGGGTTTGTTTCTCTTCTTTTTGGGTTTAAGATGACAACAAACCTTCATCCCAAGCATCTGGACCCAATCGACAGTAGTTCCCGTAGCCTTTGAAAGGAACTGCCAAGGTCTCCTCCACAATGGAGAGGAGTCTGCCAAATGCATAAAGAAATCACAATGTCAGCAGGGAGAGAGTATGCAAAAGAGAGAGAGAGAGAGTTAATTTCCAATAATAACAGAAATTACCAAATGTCTGCAGAGTAATCAAATAAACAATATAAGTTAATTCGAAGGACTAAGTAACAAGAAAAAACTATTCAATCTTCTTGCAATCCAACTTGCTATCATAAGGATTTCTCATGGAAAGACAATGAGCAAGTACTACATATAGATAAATGTTATAGTGCGCCATTGTGCAAATATAGAAAGAACCAAGAAGAGCAATATAAGAAGCAAGTTAGGGCATTAAACAAATGGGACCTAGCTATCATGGATAATACCATGAAAGGAAAATCGATAACTACAGAAATTCTAAATATTTGATGTCACATCTCAGCCACTGTTAAAATCACAACCTTTTGGAATTCTAAAGATTTAAAATCACATCTCAGCTACCGTTAAAATCACTACCCTTGTGGAATGGTCTCTAATGTTGTGGCACCAAATAAATGGGAAAAAACATAAAACAAAAATAGATATGATGAACATTTAGGAATAAAAATATCTATCAATTGTATAATAAAAACATACTTGGTTAGAATAATAAGTACCCAATTTATATGATGAACACTTAGGAAAGGATGAAGATTACTTTTTTTTTATAAATGAGAGGATAAACATTATGAATTAGGACACATATAAGTAACTAGCAAACTAAACTCGATTAACGCAATATAGAAATCTGCATAAAATATACATTACAAATTTGTGAAACTTTTCTTCTCACATTAACCATTCAAACAGATTTTTAACTTTAGAATTGCAAATGAAATGATATGCTGGTTCTACGTTGACCACACCAGAGCTATTGTTAGCAAGACCTAAACACATCATGTGTTCAAGAATTGTTTCATGGCCCATTAATTATATTATTCTAATTTAGGAACACTAGGTTTGAGCAAGTCAATAATGTCTTATTGATTCTATGTTGACATGCATAAATCAGCAATGCGCTTTATCCACAGAAATAATTCATAACTTACAAAATTCCTTGATACAAAAGCATCTTCTTGCGCAAGCGAATGGCCTTCAAGTCGTATAACTTCAAGAAACTGGAAAATAAATTTAGAATTAGGAAGAATTGTTTTCTGGAATGCATGTTTGATGCTATAAAAGAACAAATGGTCATATTTGTGATCGTCAAAGATCTAACTAACAAGTAAACCTTTTTTTATAAGTTAAAAAAGTTCAGCTACCAAAAATAAGAAACAAAGCATACTTTATGAAAGCAGTTGAGGGAAAAAGGTAAAAAAGGAATAGAAGTCAGGAATGTACATTGATACTGGTTTACATGTCCTATCTAGCATGCCAAGGAGGAGACGTTGAGACCGCAGAAGAACATACCTCATCATGTTCAATTATGTGGCCAAATGGCATTATGAATTGGCCCCCACTAAACCTTTCCGGCCTCATTCCCGGATAAGCATATGTACCACCAGCTTCCAGCTTTCAATGATGCAGCAGAATATGCATGAAAACATTGAAATCAGGCCACTCCGAGCGGTGCTCCCTCAAGAAGCGCACCAGCACTGCAAGAGGAACATTTTGGAGCAGAAAAGAAATACACATAATCCCATTAGCTTCAACGCCAAATACAGTGAAAATATTCCGAGTCTATAAAGTATACGAGGCTAGTAGGAATCCCAGATTTTCTGTCAACAGTTACCCAAATTTTACTGGCTGTGTTAAAGAATTCTTAGCATAATTTAACATATCAACATGAACAAAATAAACAAAGCAAACTAAAAAGTATACAATGATTATGATTATTTTCTTAACATCATGCAACAGCAGACACACAAGTGAATGGCACCAGCCAAAATAAAATTCTAGACTGAGTTCCAAAACTTAGTTGAAGTAGCATGGAAGTCTTTGCACAGAGTACACCTCTAAGAATCGAAAGGGAATTAGCAGGATTGGCTGTGGTGCTTAAGTTCTTTGTTGAATTAACTGCAATTATCACATCTTCAGCGCCATCACAATGCATTATTGACCATCCAATTCAATGCATCATTAAAGCCTCTACATGAAAATGAAAAATAAGATGTTAAAACAAAGTCTAAAAAACTGAAAAGTCTCTGAAACACACAAATGGATAGGTAATAGGCACATCAATATGCCATCAAATAACAAAACCCTTGTAATTTATGTGTAAACCAATAAATTGAAATGATCATATGGTTATCTTCTTAATCTTTGGCTAAATGTAAAAAAAAGTCTAAAATGCCAAACATTCTCCGATACACAAATAGATAGGAAATATGAACATCAATACGCCATCGAATGAACTTAATAAACTGAAATGATCATACAATTACCTGCCTAATCTTTGGCTAAAGGTTCTCAGAACAGCTGCCCCCTAAATATACCACCTCACCACTTGTCTCCTGAGCTATTTGCCAGATATAGCGGATGCCGACACAAAAACCAATTAACGATTTCTTTCTCTATATAAGTTGAAGGAGGCACCAAAGAAATTCATGTTAGACTCAACTTTACCCTACATGCAGCAGCCTAAATTTTTTTTGACAAGTAAAAGTATAGCATAAAAAGGCAGTAAGGGGGTACAACCCAAATACAAGGAAACTAAATACAAGAAAGCGACACACTGTTTTACTATGCAAAGCTGCAAATTAGATAACATTTATTAGGCTAATAACTTCAAAAAAGCACAAGACTATGTTACGAAAATTTGTTTAGAGGAGGATGGCCCATTACACATTTTCATTTTCTTTTAGAAACAAACAGTTAAAGGACAAACCTATTTTATCAAATTAACGAAATCTACTCACCGCAATAGTAATTTTCTGAGCAACTACTTTTGATGATTCATAAAGTGGACGCAGCACCTCCAGCACACTCAATGCCTAGAATGTGATATCACAGAAGTTCAGTTTCTCTTAAAGACATTCAAAGAGAAGCTAGTTGCCAACAGTCATACCTCAAGACTCAGGTGGTCAACAATATGGATGATCGACCCTACACCCTCACAAGGCCTAATCATGTAGCCACTAGGTAGCATTTCAGCTCTAACAAACTAAGTAGCAGCAGCATTTGGTCCAGCACCAGAAACAGAGAGAGACCACTCACAGATCTTAAAATATAGATGGTAAAAAAATATAAATGGCACTTCTCATTAGGAATGCCGCTTAGAAGCATGGTCTATAAAACCAGTCTCCAAAAATTTGTTTGATAAAAACATAAATTCCCAAACAGGGCAGCTCAAAGTGCAACCACAATTTAAAAGGCAATTTTACTCCGGAGAACATCACAATACAATTCAAGGAAGCAGTGCACAAAGTTAACATAAATTGAATAGCCTAATATGGATTTATTTATCAAATCGATGGATCCATTTATAACAACCAACATTATTTAGTGATCCAGTAACAAGTAAACCACTGCAACATATTGAGCTAAGAAGAACGGGCATACCACAAGACTGTCATTTTCTAAACTTGTAGTATATCTTAGAGTCCAAAAATCCCGCGCAGGAGCCAAAGCAGTTGGAGCATAAGTCTGAAGCAATTTCGATTTTAGTCATTCCTCTGGAAGAGAAGGTAAACATTCATGAGAACAGAAACGACAAATAAAACAGTAAAATCCATTCTTGTTCACCTGCGTATATACAAGTTCAATTGTCCCACCATTCCGAGCTGGGAATGTGGTGAAAATTTCAAGGCTCCGACAATCCCAGAACCAAGATGTATGATCTTTAAGGATCTTCGCAACCTGTCAAAGTTGTTAGAAACATATCAATGGAAATCCAGGGAGCTCGATAAATTTATCACACAAAAAAGCATTGCTATTAAGAAGCAATATCATAAAAGTTTATTTCTAAACAGTAGCAAGCATACCTTTGTAGGTTCTAAACTGACAAGGCTCTAGCTGCCACTCCACTGCAACTTTGTGAAATGGCAAAGATCCCAACCGAATCCAGACCAGGCTGTCAAAAAGTTAAGCAATTTGGCTTAAATATACTTCTTAATAAAGTGAGGAATAAACATTACACAATATATAAACAAAATCAATCTGTAAATACAAACGGATGATCATTACATAAGACGACAACAAACTTTCATCACAGGCATCTGGAACCAATGGACAGCAGTTCCCGTAACCTTTGAATGAAACTCTGCCAAGGTCTCCTCCGCAATGGAGAGGAGTCTACCAAATGCATAAAGAAATCACAATGTCAGCAGGGAGAGGGTATGCAAGAGAGACAAAGAGATAAGGAGTTAATTTCCAATAATAACATAAATTACCCAGCAGGGTTATTGGCATCTCTCAGTGAATGATGAGGAGTGGTAACCACAGAGTCACAGTTTGTATCAGTGGCCCAGATGTCTGCAGACCAATCAAATAAATAATAGAAATAAATTCGAAGGACCACGAAACAAGAAAAAACAATTCAATCTTCTTGCAATCCAACTTGCTATTTCTAATGGGAAGACAATGTGCAATACTACATATATAAAAATGTTATAGTGCGCCATTGTGCAAATATAGAAAGAACCAAGAAGAGAAATATAAGGATACGCAAGTTAGGCATTAAACAAATGGGACCTAGTTATCATGGATAAAACCATGAAAGGAAAATTGACAACTACAGAAATTCTAAAGATTTAATATTATAGAAAAAGAAAATGAGGCAGTTATAACCTTTACTTGTTACTTTGTTGTCTGAATCTACGGGAACACTGTCTTGAACAAAAGGGGCATCACCCCTTTAATAGCGATATGAAAAACTCTGTTTCAAATACAAGGAGTTAAGTGAACTAGCTACTCCGGTAAGAGTGAAGACTGAAATGATAATATTCGACAAGTAAGAATCTTTAACAGTGATGCAACCTTAAAGCACTGAGTTTCTGGTTGAAAATAGTATGATGACCAATATTATGAATTGTTGAAGGGATCTGCAAATACCTCTGATGGTAGTTACTAAGAAGACCACAAAGACCAAAAGACATTTCAGACGTTATAAGAAATAAACCTTTCCTTACCAACAGGAAAAGGAGACTGTAATGGAGCCATTAGAAAAAGCCCTTAACCAGAAGAAAGCCAATCAGATAGGCTTAGAGCAGTTATTTTTTCATCTTCCACCAGCCGATCAGCAGACCAGAAGCAAGATGAAGACTGCACAATAATTAGGCCAGTATAGAAATTCAAAAGCAACATACTAGAGAAGAAAATAACTGTTCCAGCAAAATAGCAGAGATAACACATAACAAAACCGGGAGATTACATTTAAATGAGTACCAAACAATGCACGTGCACCAGGCACCATATCTGTGCTTTGGCCATGTTGATTTTGCCTAGGAAACCTAACAAAACCCTAGGACAATGGAAAATATGTAAAAGTGAAATGACAAGTTTTAATTCAAATCTACACTAGAAAGAACATAAGTATTTCCTCATACACTCACTGTTGGGAGTGGGAAAAATGGCAAGTTCGAGGGCAAAAGCCATCTAGTATAATACGCGTAGGACCTTGTGCATAAAAACTGGCATCATAATGTGAAGGGTCTTAGAGAAAGTTGCTCAGAAAATTCACCATGCCTGACATAGCACAAAATAGAAAAATAAAAAAATGGATATGTTTGTCAAAATAAAATAAACATCCAAAGGAAGTGGTATTAGCAGATAAGATCGTAGTTGATCAACATTCTATGACCCTTTTTTAGTATTCCACCAAATCAAGAACTAAACCAAAATCCATTGTACCCCATGGACCTCTCATTAAGATGCAGAAGTAGTTCATCAATATGAGAGGGTGTGTTAGGAAGAGAAAGGAACACAAAACATACTAGTGATCTTACTCCAGTATGACAAACTCGCCTGGTGTTTAGTAAAACCTTGAACTCGACAACAACGATAATATTTTTCAATGGGACTTCACAAAAGTTGATCAAATGCATAAGTCAAGCACTTTAGTTGGGGAAAATGAGAGAAATGAGACATACCTTTTGCGTTGTAGCTCGTTCAACCACTTTATAAGCGAGATCAACGTTATCGTTCAAGACAAGATGCACAGCTTGCTCTAGAAATTCATCAGAAAAGTTCAAACCTTAAATGAATTCCTAAGATGATTTGAATTTTGAGACACGAAAAGGTTCCTAGCAATGTGAAAATAATAAACATAAGAGTATTAAGAGAAACTAAAAGAAATTTATTGATCCACTGATATTAAAGAAAAGATAATCAATACGAAAATAAATTCAAGGGGACAGATGTGGAATGTTGTATGTCCGCTAGACAAGTTGCCATCAAATCAGTAGCACTGTATATACAGATCTCATCTGATTCCAAGGCGTAGTCCTACAGGTTATTTGGTTATATAAAGGAATTTCACTAAATCAAACTTTGTCGCTAAAATGCTGGACAATTATAAAAAAAAAAACAAAATGAGGCAGTTATAACCTTTACTTGTTACTTTGTTGTCTGAATCTACGGGAACACTATCTTGAACAAAAGGGGCATCACCTCTTTAATAGAGATATGAAAAACTCTGTTTCAAATACAAGGAGTTAAGTGAACTAGCTACTCCAGTAAGAGCGAAGACTGAAATGATAATATTCGACAAGTAAGAATCTTTAACAGTGATGCAACCTTAAAGCACTGAGTTTCTGGTTGAAAATAATATGACGACCAATATTATGAATTGTTGAAAGGATCTGCAAATACCACTGATGGTAGTTACTAAGAAGACCACAAAGACCAAAAGACATTTCAGACGTTATATGAAATAAACCTTTCCTTACCAACAAGAAAAGGAGACTGTAATGGAGCCGTTTGAAAAGGCCTTTGACCAGAAGGAAGCCAATCAGATAGGCTTATGGCAGTTACTTTTTCATCTTCCACCAGCCGATCAGCAAACCATAAGCAAGATGAAGACTGCACAATAATTAGGCCAATATATGAATTCAAAAGCAACATACTAGAGAAGAAAATAACTGGTCCAGCAAAATAGCAGAGGTTATAACACATAACAAACCCGGGAGATTACATTTAAATGAGCACCAGGCTGAGATGAATCGAACCTTAAGTACTGAGTTGTGCATGTATTTTTCCTCTTCCACAGAAGAAGGCTGGCGCAACACTTGTGCATGTATTTCTTGATCCCTAAATACTTGATCATAAGTACAACTCAGTACATCATGTAGAAGAGGAAAAATACCTGCACACGCTCCCATTAGTATATTGAAAAGAGCATCATTAAAAATTTAACCTATAGATTTGGAAAATAAAGGACGAGTAAACAAATCCAAAACAGAAATTAGCAGATCATGTCTACCCAAGGTGTCTGGAAAATATACCTGATTTAAAATAAATAAAAATTAGAAAATTTGCACCAATGAACAACCGCAAATAGATCATGTTTCTTGATCGTATAGAATTTATCAAAAAAGCAAAACCAAAACAGACATGAGCAGGCCTACCCAATGTGTGGGGAACACCTAATTTAGAATTTAAAATACCCAAATTGATTTAGAAATAGAAAAAATTGACAACAATGAACAGCCGCAAATCAACTTTCTTGATTATAAAGAATTCATCAAAAAGAAACCCAACTCAATAAAGAAACTCAGTACATTCATCATTCTTGAAAGAGATTGGATTAAGAAAATAAAAACAAAATTTAGATTTTAGGGGAAAAACCCATAACTAAAAACAAACATGAATAAGTAATTTAATAAAGGTTATGCAAAATAATCAATGAATACACACACCATGGGCTGTATACCCGTGACCAAGATCGAACATGAGACCTTTTTTGCTGGCTCGTTATGTTACTAAGCGCCGGTCTCTTCTTCGCCAATTGCGGCTTCACTGCGGTCAACTTCTTGTTTGAAGTTTACGGATGGTTTCTCGGCCATTGATGATGATCGACAGGAGGCAATTTACGGTTGTTATTTCCACGTGGGTTAGATTTCTTGAACTCTCTCCCTCCCTTCCTGAAACCCAGTCCTCATCCACACTCTGGGTGACTTGGGGTGTATTCTGTCTCCCTCTCACCCTTTATATACAGTTCAAAATCCTAATAGAAATAGGAATTTTAGAGTAAGTTGTTACGGTTCCAACGGCTATGTCTTTCACCATATTTTTAAAATTGAAATTATTTTTATATAATGAGAATGAAAAAGATTGTTTAAAAGTGTTTAAATCATAAAGTTTTAACCGATATTTTCTAGAAGATAAAAAAAGAGACTAACTTTTTCAACACAATTTTAAAAATGTAATTTTAATTAATTCATTCGATTAAACTACTAAATTTACATATTTAAGTTTTTAGAGTTTGAGATTTAATTTACTATTATTAATTTTTTAATTAATTGAATTGATATAAATTTTTATTGATCGATATAAAACCATTTTATCAATATTCACAAAACTAAAATTAAATTATTAAATCGATTAATTGTTTCATTTAAATAAAATAATTAAAAAGGGTTCAATTAATATTTTATAACTAATCAGAAAACAATGGACATCCCTGCACTCCATGACTATGCGGTTAAAAAAAATGTTCATTAGTTAATTAGGCATGTTCTTCTACAGGATTTGTTGCTTTACCATATTATAATTAGTGAAAAATGATTTCATATAAAATAAAATTTTCTTTGTATTTAATTGATGATTTAAATTAAAAAAATATTTTACATCGAAAATTATTATTTTAAAAAGTGACCTACACAAACTTTTAGTGCAAAGTCATTTTTTATACGAGAGAAGAAAATTATTTTTCTTTATAAAATAATTCACTTTCTCACTTTTCTTTAAAAAAAATCTTAATATTTTATACCATTAAATCTTTCTTTTCACTTATTTTTAACATTTTTTAAATATCTTTTGCAGATTTCAACCAAAGAAAATTTATTTGGAAAATCATAATTTTACATTGTAACTTACTTTTATTTTTTAATTTTATAATTATTTTTTTTGAGAGTTAATAATCCAATCTTATTACTCCATTCGTTCCAAAATGATTGTCGCGTTTGACTTTTGAAAACAAGTTTTGACTTTGAATTATTTTATATTCATATCGTTATAAAAATAAGAAAAAAAACTTTGGAAAACTTCTAAACTCTACTAATGTATTTTTAAACAAAAATACATGATTTAACATTAAAAATTAAAACATTTAATTGGATAAATAGTCAATGTGACGAGTATTGCTAGATAAAAGACAGTATTATTTATGACTTTTTCTCTTTAATCAAATTTCATAACCATTAACAATTATATAGGTGGGAGAGATAAAAAAGATTGACAACGTAATGCTTGTATAACAATTTTGAACATATAAGTCATTATATAAACCAAACTAATTATAAAACAATAAAATGAAAAAAAATGGGTTGGCGAAATGATGAACTCCTAAAAAATATTCACAAATGTAATTTGTATTCATAATCTTAATCTATTAAACAATGCAATAAAATCATGAATATCCATCAAAATAAATGTAGAAAAGAAAAATCCATAAAATGTGAGTTTTAACTATTCTTTTGGTCCATGAAGTTTTAACTATTCATAATTCAATTATATATTACCCCACAAGATTAAGTTAGCAATGTACTACAATCTTTATGGATCAAAACACCATCAATAATTCAAATTTATATAACACAAACACAATGACAATAAGATAATTTAATAAAAAGATCTATTTAATTTTTTCGTCTTTGAGGTTTTTTTTACGATATCGAGTCAACTAGTATTCGAAAAAGTGTACTCCTAATATTGTTAGAAAGCTCTTGTCGAGATCTACTAAAAGACACATGGAAGCCTTCGCCACTATCGACCCTCCATCTTCAAGCACAACCAGCAACCCCACAGCAAATTGAAATGTATTTTCTAGATCTATGTATTTTGGGGGTATTTCATGAAACTAAGACCACATTCGAGTCAAAAATTGAATATTCGGCTAGACTATGAAATCCTACACGTTAGTTTTTAAATTTTCTAATTTGTATTTTTTAAATAAATAAAATTACTAAAATATCTTTATTTTTCATTTGTATTCAATGATATTCTAATCTACAGAAATTGGGGCATATGCTAACCTACTCCTACAATGAGGTAAAATTAGATTGCTTGAGTAACTTGTATCTTCTCCTAATTTATATTTTGGACAATGGAGATCGGGGTTTTAAATTGTGGCTACCACACAGTGTAGCAACTGCAATCGCAAATGTTACAGTGTTGACACCTTTTGAGTTCGCTACCGGTCGAGTTAAAAATTAAAACAATGTATATTATAGTTTAGTGACATAATTAAGTGAATCAAAATGCAATAAATTACTAAATATTATAAAAAGAAGAGTTATTAGGGTTATTATTATTATTTAATTCATTTTAGAGTAAGTTATGCAAGGTTGAAATAAAAAATTATCACCGCAATGACCACGACTTGAGTGAAATTTCTTTGCAATTAGAAGCATGCATTAAATTTTGCAATACACACTAAAAAATGAATAAAAGAAGATTTTCTCCAGTAATCTGAAAAAAAAAATCTCTCTCAAATGCATCATTGGATGAATATCACGTCAGCAATATGTATGATGTGGCATTCATTCGATGATGCATTTAGGGAATTTTTTTTCCAAATTAGTGGAAAGAATCTTAGTCCAAATGGAATAATGGAAAGGACCAAGATCCTATCATCTATAATGTTGATATGATATTCATCCAATGATGCATTATTATTATTGGATCAATGTCATATCATCCATAGTGTTAATGTGACATTCATTCAATGATGCATTGAGAAAAAAAATGTTCCCAAATTATTATAGAGGATTGTCACCCTAACTGAAATTAAAGTATTTTTTTATTATGTTATTAGCCGTCAAAATATTGTTATTGACACACTTTCTGTTTTGTTTTTATACTTAAACTTATAATAATGATCCTAATTAAATTGTATTATCAAAAAATCTAACTTTTTAAATATATTATTGTAAATTAAACAAACAAAATAAATGTCAATAACAATCTTTAAAACACCATTTTAACTTTTTTTTTTTTTTTTTTTTTTATAGATGTGAGTATATCCACGATTGCTCTTTAATGTGTATTATAAGATCAACTGAGTGCTTTTAATTATTGAAAAGTTGCGCTCAGTTAACAACTGCTAGGACAAATGCATTTATGAGTGTATTGTATATATGAAATATATATATAAAATTAAACATAAATTCAAATAAAACATTTCATTAATTGTATCATAATTATTATATTAATTTATTAAAAATTATTATATTTATTATTTGTTAAGAAGTAGCTTTCCCGTGATCCACCACACGACGAAATGCACGATATCCAATGGGCAAAACATGGGCATCAATACTTGTTCTCGTCTTTTGTTTTGTTTTTTTAATTTCCAGTTTTTTTTTAATGCTATATTAATAGCATTCTTGAAAGCTTTGAATTGCTTGTCCTCATTCTTAATCACAAGTCTGAAACTGTTACAGCAGCCTTCCAATAATACATTTTAATATTGTTTCAGTTACTTAATAGTATGTGACATTTTAAAATGGGATGTTTTGATATCTCACATTCTCAAGAAGATTGTTTATAAGTGATTTATTAACTCCATTTATATTGTACATTTTAAAATTACGAAGTTTAATGTGTTAAAACGGATAATACTATTTCAAATGAAAGATCGAGCTGTTATAATGGTATCAAAGTCATGTTCTCGAAAAGTCGATTGATAATTATTTTAAAACAGATAAGGTATTTTTTTTCGGATTCATTAACAAGTTCCCTTAAGACACTTGTTACGAAACATTAAAAAAATAGTTATACTATAATTAATGCAAAGAATGATTTGATTTTATTAATATACCCTTATAATTAATTCATATATACCCTCATAAATTAAATGAATATTTGAATAAATTTAAATACAAATTTTAAACTCCAATGTATTTATTGCTGGTTAATAAGTGCAGAACCGCAAACCAAACCTTTTTTTAACCGGTCGTACTTATTTAAGGTAGAACCTAGGAGTAATTTGGTCGGTGAAGTAAATAAATGAAATTTTAACTTCACCACATAATCCTCTCGATTGATCATCCAGTTTCTCTCTCTCTCTCTCTCTCTCTCTCTCTCTCTCTCTCTCTATATATATATATATATATATATATATATATATATATATATATATAATCAAAATCCAAGCAGCAGCAGCAATAGTGTAAACCTATCAACCTATCTCTCTCCCTCCCTCAAATCCTCTCTCTTTTCCTCCAATTTCACTCAAATTTCCAAGGAAAAAAAAACGAGAGAAAGAAAAACCAAATAAAAGTTCCAAAACTGAAAGTAGCAAGCACAAAAATTCTTTTATGTTGGTATATATGCTTATAGATATGAGTTTCTGTTGTTTTGTTTCTTTTATGTTAAGGTGGATTACAATACAAGACATAGGAGGGCTAGATCTACCATGCAAAGAAGAGAATTCAGGCAAGCAAAAATTCAACTATGATCCAGATCCAGAAGTTATATACAACAATCTTTTTATCTTTGGAATGGGAGGTCTTGGAAATTAAATTTAAGTAAGTGAAAACAAATATATGTTTATCTATCGATTTTTAGTCTATTTAATTACAAATAAATATAAATATAATTGTTATACTTTTAATCTATTTAGTGCATTTAAGTGAATAAAAATGATGGAATCATAAGAGTTTGGTAGACAAAATAATGAGAGGAGATCGACATAGCATGATTTTTATTTTATAAGTGTGTTCAGTGACATAATGAAAGATGATAGAATGAGACATTTCACTCTTATCTTACGATAATAACGTAAAATCATTCGATTTTGATATGTAAAAAGAGATATTCCATCTTCCACCTCATCTTATTCTTTCCCTCGTCCTATATACCCACCAAGCTCATAACAATGATATAAATGATATGGCATGAAGGAGTGAGAAGTTTTACAATTTGTTAAATCTTTTGCATAATTTATATTCATATCGTTAGAGTTGTTTATTTTGGATTTTTTTACATTAATATTTATTGATATTATCTCTTAAAAGATTCACTGTACAAAAACTAAATGACTACATGGACGATGATTTAAATGATGAAAATTTAATTGGTAAAGGAAATTTTGGAAGAGTGTACTTAAACAAAATTACTATGAAAACTGGCAAAATTAGTATTGATATCAAATCTATGCTTTTGAAGGATTTTACAACTTTCTTTTAGTTATAGGCTTGACAAAAATAAGTGTTACTCCACTCAACGTGGGCTAAATTGACATTAAATGGAAAAAAACAGTATTTTAATATCTAGAGTAATTTAAATGTAATTAATGTATTTCTTACTTTTTGTGCCATGCAAAAAAAGGACAATTATTTTAGAACATAGAGTATTTTTTAGGTCCATTAATTAAAACACCCGTTAAGAGACATTAAATAGAATAGTTATTCTATAATAATTATTAATGCAAGGGTTAATTTGATTTTATAAATATAACTTTATATTTAATCCAAGTATAAAACATATTTGAAATAAAAGTTAAATTTAATTATAAATTTAAAATCCTAATGTATTTATTTTGGGTTAACAAGAGCAAAACCGGAAGCCGTTCCTTTTTTCTTACCGGTGGTATTTATTTAAGGTAGTACCTAGGAGTAATTTGGTAGGTGAAGTAAATAAATGAAATTTTTACTGCACCACCGAATCTTCTCGATTGATCACACAGTTTTCTCTATATATAGCTTATCAAAATCCAAGTAGCAACAGCAATTGGGTAAACCTATCAACCTATCTCTCTCCCTCCGTCCCTCAAATCCTCTCTTTTACTCCAATTTCACTCAAATTTCCAAGGAAAAAAAACGAGAGAAGAAAAACCAAATATAAGCTCCAAAACTAAAAGTCTCAAGCACAAAATTTCTTTTATGTTGATATTCATGCTTATAGATCTGAGTTTCTGTTGTTTGGTTTCTTTTATGTTAAGGGCTAGATCTACCATGCAAAGAAGAGAATTCAAGCATGCAAAAATTCAACTATGATCCAGATCCAGAAGTTATATACAACAATCTTTTTATCTTTGGAATGGGAGGTCTTGGAAATTAAACTTAGGTAAGTGAAAACAATTATACGTTTATATGCTAGTTTTTAGTCTATTTAATTACAAATAAATATAAATATAATTGTTACACTTTTAATTTATTTATCGCATTTAAGTGAATAAAAATAATGGGGTGACAAAATGATGGGAAGAGACTGAAATAGCATGATTTTTATCTTATAAGTGTGTTTGGTGACAGGATGAGAGAATGATAGAATGAGACATCCCACTCTCATCCTATGATGACAACATAAAACCATCTGACTTTAATGTATAGGATGAGACATTTCATTCTCTATCTCATCTTATTCTTCCTCTCGTTCTATATGTAGGTCCAAAATATACTATGGCAATACCCAAGAGGGGGTGAATTGGGTATTAAAAAATTAAATACTTTTTGCAATCTCAAATAACAAAATATATGCGGAATTAAATCTTTCTAAATTACTAGCGCAAAGATGAGAGAGTTTATTGCTTAATATAGAAATGATAATTGAATTATAAAATAATTAAGCAA
The DNA here is from genome assembly GCA_023935145.1 of Bretschneidera sinensis. NCBI lineage: Eukaryota > Viridiplantae > Streptophyta > Magnoliopsida > Brassicales > Akaniaceae > Bretschneidera > Bretschneidera sinensis. The sequence continues at coordinate 899,596 of CM043697.1, read as the reverse complement.
TCAATCTCATTTACTTGAATAATAAATAATTATAAGCAAGTAATTATGAAAGTAATTAAGGAGATAGAATTAGAGAGATGCAAACTCAATTTATAGTGGTTCGGCAATATCGGAATCCTTCCGACCCTACGTCCACTCTCTTTAAGGATCCTCCTTGAAGTCTTTCACTAAACCAAGCAACTTACAGGTGTTGCTCAAACCGAAACACAAGCAACTTATGGGTGTTGCTCAAACCGTACAATCCCCTTCCTCTCGGAAGTAATCCCCTTCCTCTCGGAAGTATCCCCTTCCTCTCGGAAGTAATCCCCTTCCTCTCGGGGAGGAAGGATCCCTTTCCTCTCGGAAGTAATCCCCTTCCTCTCGGAAGTATCCCCTTCCTCTCGGAAGTAATCCCTTTACAATAAAAGCTGTAAAGTAAATGGTAGAGAGACAACAAATGAAAGCTTATACAACTGAATAATGTCTCTCTTTCAAAGAAAAGCTTGAAGAATAGCTCAACATGAGTATTTCAAAGCTTTTTTGAGTTTCAAAGAATGAATGACTTGATTGTGTGTGTTCTTCTCTTTTTGAATGTCTTCTCCTCCTTGTTGAATGCTGAATTGAGTGGGTTTATATAGCAATCAATTAATGTGGCCGTTTAGGACTTTAATTTGAAAAAGATTTACTTTAAAACGTTCAGATTTGGAGTCCAACGGTCATATTTTTGAACTACCAGTCGACTGGGTCGTGATACCAGTCGACTGGGTCCTCTCAAAAATTCACATTTTTGCTGCTATAGTGTTACCAGTCGACTGGTAAGTCATACCAGTCGACTGGGAACCTTCTGCCACTTTTACCAGTCGACTGCACTATTCACCCAGTCGACTGGGTCACTGTTGGAGCGCTGCTACAGTGATTTCTGGATGAACAGTGTTTTCAGCATAATTTTCTTCATATCTCTTTATTCTTTTTGGATTTTTGAGTCTAAAAAAAATCTCCTAATTTAATCAAACTTTCTTGCACATTAAACACACAAGTTAAACACTTCAAAAGTGTTTTGTTATCATCAAAATTAATCTAATCAATTTCTTGATTGAGGCATTTTTGATGATTGACAAAACATATTACAAAAATAAGCATAATGTGTGTGCAAGATATATGAAGAATGATACATTACAAATGCTCAAGTAATTTTCTATGCCAACATAAATTCTTCTTAAATTTAATTAGAGAATGTTAAGAATTGAGCCCAAAGAATTTATTTGCATTTAATAAAATCACTTGGAGATTTTATATCTTCAATTAATTAAGACTATATAATAAAATGCAATGCAAATATAATTAGCTCCTAACAATTGAAATGCTTACAAAGAGTATCTTAGGATTCAAATCTATAATTTATCCTTATTGACTTTGAAGATGCATTTAAATTATTCTCCTTGAATTTGATCTTTTGGAGAACTTATTGACTTTTGAGATCATCAACATTGATTCACCAATTTCTACAATCTTGATCTCTTTTGATGTATAAGCACTATTAACAATCTATATTACTTAAGTAATACTCATTAGTGCTTAATTAAGATTTTTGTTACTATCAAAATCATTCAGGGTCAACAATCTCCCCCTTTTTGATGGTGACAAAAATCTTAAGAATAAGGTCTAACAAGATCTCTAATATTCTTATTTTTCTCCCCCTTTTTGTCATAATGAAAAAGGGTGGATTTCAAAGAAGTGCTCCCCCTCAAAATATGCTATTGAAAATATTTTGATGAAACATATTGAGAAAAGAATCGTTTTACAAGATATCAAGAAATATAAAACAATAGGTTTGAACTCATTGCTTGATTTACCAATAGGTTTTCTCTTTTACCAATAAATCAGATTTTCTCCCCCTTTCAAAAGGTCTAAAGTAATTATTTTTAACTTTTAAGAGAAATAAAATTTGATAAAACTTAACAGACCTTATTGGTAGTTGATTGATTGAATAATCAGGATAAAAAAGCTCATCAACTACTCAAAAAGATGTTCAAATTGGAAATATCTATAAGTATTTGAAAAAAAAATTACTTTCCCTGCATATATGCACCGAAGTATAATTTTCAATTATCAATCAAATATCATTTTCAGGGTATGTTAGATTCAATAATTAGATGATTATCAATTCAATGCAAAGATAATCATTAATTTCAAACTCAAGCATATATAATAGAAAGTTTCATATTCAGCTCATGCTTGATAGATAAATAACTCAAAAATAATTCTCAAATCTAAATTCAAACTCATCACTTGATTTATCCAATGCCAAATCAAAGAGAATTTATCAAAGAACAATTAATATTTGAGTATTAAATGGCTCCAAACAAGATTTGATTTTATAGACGACTGGAAAAGACTTACCAGTCGTCTGGAGTTTTTGGCAGAGAGTTACCAGTCGACTGGGTCAAAATTACCAGTCGACTGGACAATCAGGCAGTGACTTACCAGTCGACTGGAGCACATTTACCAATCGACTGGACCATTAGTAAAATTTTCAGTCTTGAATTTTTAGCATGAATTTGTTTATCTATGACATTTTTTAGTGAGGAAAATATTTAAACATGGATTAATACTCTTTCACTCAATGTCAATCATGCAAATGATGAAATGAAATGCAATCAAGCATTCAGTTTATCAAAATCAAGCAATCCCATCAACATTCTAATCTTACAAAAACTAGCTTCACATAGGGGTTTTGTAAGAATATCAGCTATTTGATCTTCTGAAGGTATAAATTCTAATCTTATATCACCTTTTTGAGCATGGTCTCTTAAGAAATGATGTCTAATCTCTATGTGCTTGGTTCTAGAGTGCTGAATAGGATTTTTGGTTAGGCTGATAGCACTAGTATTATCACAAAAGATAGGAATATTTTTGAGGTTCATGCCATAGTCTTCTAGTTGTTGTTTCATCCATAATACTTGGGCACAATAACTGCCAACTGCTACATATTCCGCCTCAGCGGTTGATAGTGCAACGGAATTCTGTTTCTTGGAGAACCAAGAAGTTAACATAGCACCTAAGAATTGGCATGTTCCACTTGTGCTTTTTCTATCTAACCTACATCCAGCAAAATCAGCATCCGAATATCCTACTAGCTCAAAAGATGATTCTCTAGAATACCATAATCCTATGGTCTGGGTCCCTTATAGATATCTAAGGACTCTTTTTACTACAACTACATGTGATTCCTTAGGATTAGATTGAAATCTAGCACACATGCATACACTGAACATTATATCAGGTCTACTTGCAGTCAAGTACAGTAAAGCACCTATCATGCTTCTATAATATTTAGAATCTACAGTTTTACCTCCTTCATCAAGATCAAGTTTGGTGGTTGTGCTCATAAGCGTTCCAATAGGCTTTGAGCTTTCCATCCCGAATCTCTTTAGTAGATCTTTGATGTACTTTTGTTGATTGATGAAGATACCTCCTTTTAGTTGCTTGATTTGCAGTCCAAGGAAGTAGGTAAGTTCTCCCATCATGCTCATTTCAAATTCACCTTGCATGCACTTTGCAAACTCTTGACACATAGATTCATTAGTAGCACCAAATATAATATCATCAACATATATTTGAACTATCAAAGTGTCATTTTTGTGAGTTTTTGTGAAGAGAGTTGTATCTATTCTTCCTCTTACAAATTTATTATCAATCAAAAATTTACTTAGTCTTTCATACCATGCCCTTGGAGCTTGCTTCAACCCATATAGAGCTTTAGAAAGTTTATAGACATGATTTGGAAGACTAGGATTTTCAAATCCAAGAGGTTGTTCAACATAAACTTCTTCTTCTATAAAGCCATTTAAAAAGGCACTTTTCACATCCATTTGAAACAGCTTGAATTTATTAAAGCATGCAAAGGCTAATAACATTCTAATAGCTTCTAATCTAGCTACGGGAGCATAGGTTTCATCAAAATCTATTCCTTCCTCTTGGTTATATCCTTTAGCAACTAGTCTAGCCTTATTTCTAGTTACTATACCATTTTCATCCATCTTATACCTATAGACCCATTTTGTTCCAATGATGGAATGATTCTTAGGTCTTGGAACTAGTTCCCAAACATTGTTTCTTTCAAATTGATTTATCTCTTCCTGCATTACAATTATCCAATTATTATCTTTTTCAGCTTCTATAAATGTCTTAGGTTCTTCTTGAGACAAATAAGCTACAAAATTGCAAATATTTCTTATGGAAGAGCGAGTTCTTACCCCTTGTGAAGGATCACCAATTACTTGATCAATTGGATGATGATTTACATACCTCCAATCCTTGGGTAGATTTTCCTCTTGCTGACTTGAGGATTGTTGGTCCAAGTTTGGAGTTGCCATCCCTTCATTTGTTTGAGTAGAACTCTCTTTTAGGTCAACAATGGGAGTAGGAGTTTCCATTCTTGGAATAAAATCTGCATCATCTTTAAAGGAAACTTCTCCACTACTCATTGGGTTAGTTTCATCAATAGTTACATGCACAGATTCTTCTACTACTAGAGTTCTCTTATTGAAAACTCTATAAGCCTTACTAGTAGTTGAATATCCTAAAAATATTCCTTCATCGGTCTTAGAATCAAATTTACCCAAATTAGTTTTATTGTTATTCAAGATGAAGCATTTGCAACCAAATGTACGAAAATAGGAAATATTAGACTTTCTACCTTTCCATAGTTCATATGGAGTTTTATCAAGTATAGGCCTAATTAAAATTATATTTAAAATATAGCAATAAGTGTTCACGGCTTCAGCCAAAAAATATTTTGGTAAACTATTTTCACAAAGCATTGTTCTTGAAAATTCTTCTAGAACTCTGTTTTTCCTCTCAACAACTCCATTTTGTTGAGGAGTTCTAGGAGCTGAAAAATTGTGATTGATTCCATTCTCATCACAAAAATTTGAAAAGTTTTGGTTTTCAAATTCTTTTCCATGATCACTTCTTATGCTGGAAATACAATTTCCTTTTTCATTTTGAACCTTTTTGCAAAACTTTTCAAAACCTTTGAAAGCTTCATCCTTGTAAGCAATAAAAATAACAAAGGTATATATTGAATAGTCATCAACAATAACAAGAGCATATTGATGGCCACCTAGACTAATGGTATTTATTGGACCAAACAAGTCCATATGCAGAAGTTCCAAAGGTCTAGAAGTTGAAACTATATTTTTTGCTTTAAAAGAAATCCTGGTTTGTTTTCCCATTTGACAAGCATCACATACTTTGTCTTTTTCAAATTTGATTTTAGGAAGACCAATGACTAAATCTTTTCTTGAAATAATTTTCAGCAAGTTCATGTTTACATGACCAAGCTTTTTTATGCCATAGCCATGGATTTTCACTAAAAGCAGGAAAACATTTTTCATTTTCGAAATGCAAAGATTTCAAATCAACTATATAGACATTTTCATGTCTATGGCCAACAAATCTGATCTTATTTCTCTTGATGTCTATAACTAGACAATGAGAGGTCTCAAATGTGACTTTGTTGCCTTTATCACATAGTTGACTAATGCTAAGTAAATTTGGCTTAAGGCCTTGTACTAGCAATACATTATCTAGGGTAGAGAAATCATTACCAACTTTTTCATGCCCGATGATCTTTATTTTGGTGTTGTCTCCAATGGTGACATATCCACCATCTCTTAGAGTTAGCTCTTGAATACACTTTTATCATCAGTCATGTGCTTTGAGCATCCAATATCAAGGTACAAACAGTTACCTTTCTCCTTGGTGTGGAGACATATCTACATCACACAAGGATACACGATTGCACTTTTGGGTACCCAAAATTTCTTGGGTCCTTTGGGGTTAGTCCTTGAAAATACGGTTCCTTTTGGGACCCATACTTTCTTAACATGTGGTACTCTATGAACAAGAGGATGATGCACAATCCTAGGATACATGTTTCTATGGTAAGGAGTATGAAAATGCATGTCATTTCCAGAAAATGAATGATGATGCATTCTAGGATACATGCTAGCATTATTTTGTGTATGCATATTGTTTCTAGGATAACCATGATGGTAATTCCTAGGATGAGCATGAGCAGAATGCATTCTTTGATTATACACATTGTTCCTAGAATGAGCATGATAATTATTTCTAGGATGTGTATAAGCATTTCTAGAATGAGCATACATATAAGCATGAGTATTTCTAGGATGCTTCAATTTAGTATGAACATTTAAATTTCTAGACTTCCTAGCGTTCATTGAGGGAGTGCTCTTAACCATGCTAGGAGATTTTGAAGTAAAGGCTCCATCTACACAAGAAGCTTTCATGAATAAGCTCTCTTTTGATTTTTGCTTTCCCAATGGAGTATATCCTAAACCAGATTTTCCTCCACTTGATCTTTGGGAAGATAACACTTCATCTAGCTTTTCTTTTCCAAGCATAAGTCTAGATATAGTATCATTTAATTCTATTATCTTCTTCTTTAAGTTTTCATTTTCATATTTAAGAAGATCTTGAGAAGAATCATAAAGTAATGAAGATAGTTTATCTTTTTCTTCTCTTAAACCTACCATCTCTTTAGAAAGAGATGACACCTCTTTTTTAAGAATGGTGTTCCTAGAATCGAATTTCTTCAATTCTTCATACATTTCATTTATGACTTCTATCAATTCTTCACTACTGCTAACAATGTTATTTTTTGAAGAGGAAGAAGTTGATACCTCATTTTCGTCGTCGATTGCCATAAGACATAGGTTGGCAATTTCCTCGCATTCGATCTCTTTATTCGAGGAGTCTTCTTCTTCTTCATCACCATCATGATTAAGATCTTCAATTTCTATAAAAGGTAAGGATGTGGTGGAACCATCAATTTTGTAATCCAAGTAGCTTTCATGCTTCTTGAGGGATTCCACAAGCTCTTCTAAACTTTCACTTGTAGAATGCTTTGTCAAAATAATTTTCCATTGATTTGACAAAGACCTAAGAAATATTCTCAAAAGTTCAAGGTTAGTATAAATTTTACCCATGAAAGATAAAGTTTTAACAAGTATGCTAAAACGAGTTTGCGAATCAAAAATTGATTCATTTTCGTTCATTTTAAAATGCTCTATGTCATGAACAAAGTTTTTCAATTTGAAATTCTTTTCTTGCTCATTTCCTCCATGTATGACCTCCAACAAATCCCAAATTTCTTTTGCGGTCTTACATGTGGAAATTTGATTAACTTCATTTTGATCAAGAGAACTATAAAACATGTTCATAACTTTAGCATTTAGTTGAATGAATTTACAATCATTTACATCAAAATCATTTTCATTTTCAAGAATGAAATACCAAGCATAATAATCATGAGCTTGAATAAAAATCTTCATTTGAGCTTTCCAATGGGTGAAATTTGTTCCATGGAGAAGAGGTGGACTAGAAGGATCTCTTCCTTCTAAAAATATAGTTGCCATAGGATCAACTCAAGGATATTAAGCCTAAAATTGAGAACGAGGCTCTGATACCAATTGTAGGTCCAAAATATACTATGGCAATACCCAAGAGGGGGGTGAATTGGGTATTAAAAAATTAAATACTTTTTGCAATCTCAAATAACAAAATATATGCGGAATTAAATCTTTCTAAATTACTAGCGCAAAGATGAGAGAGTTTATTGCTTAATATAGAAATGATAATTGAATTATAAAATAATTAAGCAATCAATCTCATTTACTTGAATAATAAATAATTATAAGCAAGTAATTATGAAAGTAATTAAGGAGATAGAGTTAGAGAGATGCAAACTCGATTTATAGTGGTTCGGCAATATCGGAATCCTTCCGACCCTACGTCCACTCTCTTTAAGGATCCTCCTTGAAGTCTTTCACTAAACCAAGCAACTTACAGGTGTTGCTCAAATCGAAACACAAGCAACTTACGGGTGTTGCTCAAACCGTACAATCCCCTTCCTCTCGGAAGTAATCCCCTTCCTCTCGGAAGTAATCCCTTTACAATAAAAGCTGTAAAGTAAATGGTAGAGAGACAACAAATGAAAGCTTATACAACTGAATAATGTCTCTCTTTCAAAGAAAAGCTTGAAGAATAGCTCAACATGAGTATTTCAAAGCTTTTTTGAGTTTCAAAGAATGAATGACTTGATTGTGTGTGTTCTTCTCTTTTTGAATGTCTTCTCCTCCTTGTTGAATGCTGAATTGAGTGGGTTTATATAGCAATCAATTAATATGGCCGTTTAGGACTTTAATTTGAAAAAGATTTACTTTAAAACGTTCAGATTTGGAGTCCAACGGTCATATTTTTGAACTACCAGTCGACTGGGTCGTGATACTAGTCGACTGGGTCCTCTCAAAAATTCACATTTTTGCTGCTATAGTGTTACCAGTCGACTGGTAAGTCATACCAGTCGACTGGGAACCTTCTGCCACTTTTACCAGTCGACTGCACTATTCACCCAGTCGACTGGGTCACTGTTGGAGCGCTGCTACAGTGATTTCTGGATGAACAGTGTTTTCAGCATAATTTTCTTCATATCTCTTTATTCTTTTTGGATTTTTGAGTCTCAAAAAAATCTCCTAATTTAATCAAACTTTCTTGCACATTAAACACACAAGTTAAACACTTCAAAAGTGTTTTGTTATCATCAAAATTAATCTAATCAATTTCTTGATTGAGGCATTTTTGATGATTGACAAAACATATTACAAAAATAAGCATAATGTGTGTGCAAGATATATGAAGAATGATACATTACAAATGCTCAAGTAATTTTCTATGCCAACATAAATTCTTCTTAAATTTAATTAGAGAATGTTAAGAATTGAGCCCAAAGAATTTATTTGCATTTAATAAAATCACTTGGAGATTTTATATCTTCAATTAATTAAGACTATATAATAAAATGCAATGCAAATATAATTAGCTCCTAACAATTGAAATGCTTACAAAGAGTATCTTAGGATTCAAATCTATAATTTATCCTTATTGACTTTGAAGATGCATTTAAATTATTCTCCTTGAATTTGATCTTTTGGAGAACTTATTGACTTTTGAGATCATCAACATTGATTCACCAATTTCTACAATCTTGATCTCTTTTGATGTATAAGCACTATTAACAATCTATATTACTTAAGTAATACTCATTAGTGCTTAATTAAGATTTTTGTTACTATCAAAATCATTCAGGGTCAACACTATATATCCACAAAACGTATAGATGGTATGGCATGAAGAAGAAAGAGAGAATTTTTACAATTGGTAACGCAATTTGTTAAATCTTTTACGTAATTTATTTTCATATCATATAAGTTGTATATTTTGGATTTTTTTTTTGAAACGTTAATAGTTATTTATGTTACCTCTTAAAAGATTCACCATACAGCAACTAATAGATTACATCGATGATTTCAATGATGAAAATATAATTTATAAAGGAAATGTCAGAAGAGTGTATTCTGGCTTTGAAAGGGAGATAGAATTGTTGTGAAAACCGGTGAGATTAGCATTGATAACTATTGAGTATCCTAATTAGGTTTTTATTATGTGTCTTAGCTAGTAGGTGTTTTTAGTCGTACTTAATTTATGTTTATATTATCTAGTTGATATCTTATTAGATAGGACTGTTGAATTGTATTCATATTATCAGTCAATAATAAAAAATATTTTCAATTCTTAATTTCAAATTGAGAACTTTTTATTATTGATTGATGATATGAATACAATTCAACAATCTTATATATTGACTCATTAGCCGATTCTTTGCAGCGAAAACAACTTTGTTATCGAACGCTGCTTCTCTTCTAAAGGAGAGACGGATAATGAAGCAGCTTCGTGATTGTCCAAGGGTTGTTCGTTTCTACGGTGATGCGTTGTTGAAGACAAGGCAAGAGGTTTACATGTTGTATCTTGAGTTGACAGAAAGAGGTAAGCTCACAAGGATGATTCTTGAAAGTCTTTCTTCAATTCCTAAGAAAGATTTTGTACACTGTGATTTCAAGCCGGACAACCTACTAGCTTTCCCATCCATATACACTTCAATGCCCGAGCTTAAGATCGCAGATTTTGGATTGGCTAAAGAGTCAGGAGAAACCAACTTGGACTCTCAACAATAACAAATTGAAACGGAGAAAACAACATGATGTAAGAGTAATAATACTTGTAAAAAATTTATCATGCTTCCAATTTGCATAAGATCGACCATGTTTCAAGATTTAATAATCAATCATATCTTATTTTACAGACAGAAATACATTGTCTTGGGAACTTGGTCAATGCAAGTGTGTTAAATATACTCATTCCAAATACACTTTGCATTGAATGTATTTATTTACTATTTTTAATAAGTGCAGAACCGTAAACCAAACTTTTTTTACTGGTGGTATTTATTTAAGGTAGGGCCTGGGAGTAATTTGGTTGGTGTAGTTAGTAATGTACCACAATCTTTATGGACCAAAACATCTTCAATAATTTAAATTTATATAACACAAACACAATGACAATAAGATAATTTAATAAAAAAATCTATTTAATTTTTTTCATCTTCGAGGTTTTTTTCACGATATCGGATCAACTAGTAATCTGAAAAACACATCTCTGATACTATTGGAAAGCTCTTGTCGATATCTACTAAAAGGCACCTGGAAGCCTCCGCCACTATTGACCCTCCACCCTCAAGCACAACTAGCAACCCTGCAGTAAATTGACAGGTATTTTCTAGATCTATGCATTTTGGAAGTATTTCAAGAAACCAAGATCACATTCAAGTCAAAAATTGAATATTCGGCTAGACTATGAAATCTTACATGCTAGTTTTTAAATTTTCTAATTTGTTTTTTAAATAAATAAAATTATTAAAATAACTTTATTTTTCATTTGTATTCGAGGGTATTCTAGTCTACAGATGTTGGGTATATGCTAACCTATTCCTACAATGAGGTAAAATTAGATTACTTGAGTAACTTGTATCTTCTCCTGATTTATATTTTGGAAAATAGAGATCGGGGTTTTAAATTGTGGCTGCAACACTGCGTAGCAACCGCAATCGCAAATATTACAGTTTTGACACCTTTTGAGTTTGCCACCGGTCGATATTGCCGCAAGTTTAGATTATATTGACATTCACAAAATTGCGGGTGCATCGTAATGGATAGCATCCATTGCAGTCGCTACATGACGTTAAATTCTATTTTTGTTTCCCATTAAGATGAAAATATATATTATTTTCATTTTTACAATTTGATCGTTTATACATATTTTTTCAAATTTTCTACTGGTATATATGAAATGATATTTTAAACATAATAAGTGGAAGTGGAACGGGCGTTTGGTGAAAATTTGGGTGTTTGGGATAGTTTCACTCTTTTTTTTGTTTATAAGTGGATTGTTTTATTCTAAATAAATATAACTATAATTTTTTAAAATTAATACTAATTCAATTAATTAACTTGTTATGATTTATTAAACGAGTTAAAAATTAAAACAATGTATATTATATTTTAGTGACATAATTAAGTAAATCAAAATGCAAAAAATTACTAAATATTATAAAAAGAAGAGTTATTAGGGTTATAATTATTATTTAATTCATTTTAGAGTAAGTTATGCAAAGTTTAAAAAACAATTACCACCGAAATGACCACGACTTGAGTGTAATTTCTTTGCAATTAGAAGCATGCATTAAATTTTGTAATACACACTAAAAAATGAATGGGAGAAGATCTTCTCCAGTAATTTGGAAAAAATCTCTCTCAAGTGCACCATTGGATGAATGTCACGTCAGCAATATGGATGACGTGACATTCATTCAATGATGCACTTAGGAAATTTTTTTTCCAAATTAGTGGAGAGAATCTTAGTCCAAAAAGAATAATAGAAATGACCAAGATCTTATCCAGTAATATATTGGAGAAAATTTCTCTCAATACATCAATGAATGTCATATCATCTATAGTGTTTATGTGACATTCGTCCAATGATGCATTGAGGTTATTGGATGAATGTCACATCATCCATAATGTTAATGAGACATTCATTCAATGATGCATTGAGGAAAAAAAAAATGTTCCCAAATTACAGTAAAAGATTGTCACCTTAACTGAAATTAAAGTATTATTTTATGATGTTATTAACGATCAAAATATTGTTATTGACACACATCTGTTTTGTCTTGATATTTAAACTTACAATAATGATTCTAATTAAATTGTATTATCAAAAGCATTTAACTTCTTCAAGATATTATTGTAAGTTAAAAAAAAAAAAAAAAACCTTCTCAAAGATATCTAACTTTTTTTTTGACACAAGTGTATCCACATTTCAATCATATCACTCTTTAATGTGTATTATAGGATCAACTGAGTACTTTTAATTATTGAAAAGTTGCACTCATTTAACTTGGAACATTTGTTAACAAGTAATAACTGCTTAGACAAATGCATCAAGATTTTAAATTTGTATTTATACTTTGAAGTTTTTCAAATACTTCTCTCATTTATGAGTGTATTGTGTGTATATATATATATATAAACATAAATTCAAATAAAACATTTCATTAATTGTAACATAATTATTATATTAATTTATTAAAAGTTATTATATTAATTATTTGTTAAGAAGTAGCTTTCCCGGGATCCATCATACGACGAAATGCACGATATCCAATGGGCAAAACACGGGCATCAATACTTGTTCTCTTCTTTTGTTTTGTTTTTTTAATTTCCAGTTTTTTTTTAATGCTATATTAATAGCATTCTTGAAAGCTTTGAATTGCTTGTTTTCATTTTTATTTTGGGATAATAAAATAATTATTCTTAATCAAAAGTCAGAAACTGTTAGTCCATCTTTCAATGATACATTTTTATATTGTTTCAGTTACTTAATTGACCGTGACACTTCAAGTTGGGATGTTTTGGTGTTTCAGTTAGAGAAAATGTGATTAGATTGTTTATAAATGATTTATTATTTTCATTTATACAACATGTTTTAAAACTATGAGGTCTAGTGTGTCAAAGCAGATAATATTGCTTTAAGTGAGAGGTCGGGTTATTAAAATAGTATCAGAGCCAAATTCTCGAAAGCTTGATTGATGATTTTGACTGGTGAATTATCGAGTGTGAAACCACAAAGTGAGGATGCTATGCGTAAATAAAGGGATATTGTGACGTTTTTGGTTTCTCACATCGATTAAAGAGGATGTGATTGAACTAATAAGTGATTTGTCACTTTCATTTATACAATGTGTGTTACAGCCGTGGACAATATTATGAGAAGTCGAGTAGTTATATAGTTAACATGCAATTAATGTATTCTTTTTTTAAAATATTTGAATGATAAAAATGATATTTTAATATTTATTTAGAATAGTTTAAATGTAATTAATTCACTATCTTAATTTTTGTGTCCATGTAAAAATGATAATTATTTTAGAATAGAGAAAGTATTTTTTTTCAGGTCCATTAACATGTTTCTTTAAGACACTTGTTAAGAAGCATTAAATAAATAGTTATACTATAATTAATGTAAAGAATGACTTGATTTATAAAAATACCTTTATAATTAATTCATATATACCCTCATAAATTAAATGTATATTTGAAATAACACTTAAATTTAAATACGAATTTAAAATACCTTTATTGCTAGTTAACAAGTTCAGAACAGTAAACCAAACCTTTTTTTTTTAACCGGTGGTATTTATTTAAGGTAGGACCTAGGAGTAATTTGGTAGGAGAAGTAAATAAATGAAATTTTTACTTTACCACCTAATCTTCTCGATTGATCATGCAGTTTTCTCTATGTATAGCTTATCAAAATCCAAGCAGCAACAGCAATAGTGTAAACCTATCAACCTATCTCTCTCCCTCCTTCCAAAATATTTATTATTTAGGAAAAATAGCCGCAAATACAGTTGTAATTAGTTTACTCTTAAAAATAAATTAGCCTCAAACACAGCTGTAAAATAGACGTTTGGAATTGATCATAAAAAGAAGACCCGTCATTTTCAACAATACGAGGGGTACGGGTAGTTTTTATATCCATTAAAAAACCAAGAAATTTACCTATAAGTGAAAGTTCATAATTTTACAATATCAATCAATTTCTCCCAATGGATTCAGATCCTCCACCTTGAGTGGAGCTCTAGTGACCAATGTCTACCTTTTGTTCTTCGAAATAGAAGCTCCAAGGAAACGATCCCATCGGACCAACAGGGTCTGATCATCGCCAGCATGAAACCCACCGTGTGCTCAGATTGCGCACATTGCGTGCACAGCACGCACACTGCATGCACAATACGTCCACCGTGGCCTTTTAGCGGGCACAATGCGCACAGACTGCGCAATCTGAGCACACACTGCGTGTGCGCGCTCTGTACGAGCTGTGCGCACAGTTTGTGCCCAGATTGCGCAATCTATGCGCATTGTGCCCACACATAGCCTCACACGCACCATGGGCTGTATACCCGTGACCCAGATCGAACATAAATCTTTTTTGTTTGCTCGTTATGTTACTAAGTGTCGGTCTCTTATTCAACAATTGCGGCTTCACTGCAGTCAACTTCTTGTTTGAAGTCTACGGATGGTTTCTTGCCCATTGATGATGATTGACCGGAGGCAATTTACGGTTGTCATTTCAGCGTGGGTTAGATTTCTTGAACTCTCTCCCTCCCTTTATATATTCTACCAAGGGATTTAAGTATATATTCGAATTTCAAGGACGAGTAATGAACTTACCAGAGAATAGCAGTAAAGGCCTGTTGAGTTACTCCTCCTGAAACCCAGTCCTCATCCACACTCTCAGTGACTTGGGGTGTATTCTATCTCCCTCTCACTCTTTATATATGGTTTAAAATCCTAATAGAAATAGGAATTTTAGAGTCCGTTGTTACGGTTCCAACCGCTATATGTTGACTAATGTCTTTCACCATAATTTTAAAATTGAAATTATTTTTGTATCATGAGAATAAAAACTTAGAAATTTACCTATAAGTGAAAGTCCATAATTTCACAATATCAATCAATTTCTCCCAATGGATTCAGATCCTCCACCTTGAGTGGAGCTCTAGTGACCAATGTCTCTTTTTCTTCTTCGAAATAAAAGCTCCAAGGAAAGGATCCCATCGGACTAGTAAGGTCTGATCATCGCCGGCATGAAACCCACCATGTGCTAAGATTGCGCACATTGCGTGCACAGTACGCACACTGCACACACTGCGCACACACTGCATGCACAATACGCCCACCTTGGCCTTTTAGCGAGCACAATGCGCACAGACTGTGCAATCTGAGCACACACTGCGTGTGCGCATTTTGTGCGGGCTATGCGCATAGTTTGTGCCCAGATTGCGCAGTCTATGAGCATTGTGCCCACACACAGTGTGCACACTATGCGCACAGCCCGCACACGCACCATGGGCTGTATACCCGTGACCAGATCGAACATGAGACCCTTTTGTTGGCTTGTTATGTCACTAAGCATCAGTCTCTTCTTCAACAATTGCGGCTTCACTGCAGTCAACTTCTTGTTTGAAGTCTACAGATGGTTTCTTGCCCATTGATGATGATTGACCGGAGGTAATTTACGGTTGTCATTTCCACGTGGGTTAGATTTCTTGAATTCTCTCCCTCCCTTTATATATTCTACCAAGGGATCTAAGTATATATTCGAATTTCAAGGACGAGTAATGAACTTACCAGAGAAGAGCAGTAAAGGCCTGTTGAGCTGCTCCTCCTGAAACCCAGTTCTCATCCACACTCTCGGTGACTTGGGGTGTATTCTATCTCTTTCTCACCCTTTATATTCGGTTTAAAATCCTAATAGAAATAGGAATTTTAGAGTCCGTTGTTACGGTTCTAACGGCTACATGTTGACTAATGTCTTTCACCATAATTTTAAAATTGAAATTATTTTTGTATCATGAGAATAAAAACCTAGAAATTTACCTATAAGTGAAAGTTCATAATTTTGCAATATCAATCAATTTCTCCCAATGGATTCAGATCCTCCACTTCGAGTGGAGCTCTAGTGACCAATGTCTCTTTTTGTTCTTCGAAATAGAAGCTCCAAGGAAAGGATCACACCGGACCAATAGGGTTTGATCATCGCCAGCATGAAACCCACCATGTGCTCAGATTGAGCATATTGCGTGTGCACGCACACTGTACACACAACGCGCACACTACATGTAAATTACGCCCACTGTGGCCTTTTAGCGGGCACAATGCGCACAGACTGCGCAATCTGAGCACACACTGTGTGTGCGCACTTTGTGAGAGGTTATGCACACAGTTTGAGCCCAGATTGCGTAGCCTATGCGCATTGTTCCCGCACACAGTGTGCACACTATGCGCACAACCCATACACGCACCATGGGCTGTATACCCATGACCCAGATCGAACATGAGACCCTTTTTGCTGGTTCGTTATGATACTAAGCGTCGGTCTCTTCTTCAATAATTGCGGCTTCACTGCAGTCAACTTCTTGTTTGAAGTCTATGGATGGTTTCTTGCCCATTGATGATGATCAACCGGAGGCAATTTACGGTTGTCATTTCCACGTGGGTTAGATTTCTTGAACTCTCTCCCTCCCTTTTATATATTCTACCAAAGGATCTAAGTATATATTCGAATTTCAAGGTCGAGTAAGAACTTACCAGAAAAGAGCATTAAAGTCCTATTGAGTTGCTCCTCCTGAAACCCAGTCCTCATCCACACTCTCAGTGACTTGGGGTGTATTCTGTCTCCTTCTCACCCTTTATATACGGTTTAAAATCCTAATAGAAATAGGAATTTTAGAGACCGTTGTTACAGTTCCAACGGCTATGTGTTGACTAATGTCTTTCACCATAATTTTAAAATTGAAATTATTTTTGTATAGTGAGAATAAAAAAGATTGTTTAAAGGTGTTTAAATCATAAAACTTTAACCGATATTTTCTAAAAGATAAAAAAAAGAGACTAACTTTTTTAACCCAATTTTAAAATGTAACTACCATCTATAGATCGGATTAACTTTGATTGATTCATTCGATTAAACTACTAAATTTACATATTTAAGTTTTCAAGATTTGAGATTTAATTTATTATTCTTAATTTTTTAATTATTTAAATTAATATGAATTTTTATTGATCGATGTGAAACCACTTTATCAATATTCACAAAACTAAAATTAAATTGTTAAATCGATTAATTGTTTCATTTGCATAAAATAATTAGAAACGGTTCAATTAATATTTTATAACTAAGCAGTAAACAATGGTCATCCCTGATGACTATGTGGTGAAAAAAAATAATTCATTAGTTAATTAGGCATGTTCTTGTACGGGATTTGTTGTTTTACTATATAATAATTGGAGAAAAATTATTTTGTATAAAATAAAATTTTCTTCGTATTTAATTGACGATTTAAATTAAAAAATATTTTACCTCAAAAATTATTATTTTAAAAAGTGACCTACACAAACTTTTAGTGCAAAGTCATTTTCTATATGAGAGGAGAAAATTATTTTTCTTTAAAAAATAATCCACTCTCATTTTTCTAAAAAAAATCTTAATATTTTATACCATTAAGTCTTTCTTTTCATTTGTTTTTAACATTTTTTTAAATATCTTTTTCAGATTTCAACCAAAGAAAATTTATTTAGAAAATCATAATTTTACATTGTCTCTTTTTGTTCTTCGAAATAGTAGCTCTCCTGCCCATCTTTCGGTTGAGGGGGAGGGTTAAGTTTCGAATTTTATTTATTATTAATAAATAGAAGCCTCATCAAAAAAAAACTTAAATCCAAAATGATCCACAAAACCATTTGCAAAATCGTGGTTATTGAATGAATGTCACATCATCTATAGTGTTAATGTGGCATTCATTTAATGATGCATTGAGAAAAAAAAATGTTATCGAATTACTGTAGAATATTGTCACCCTAACCGAAATTAAAGTATTTTTTTATTATGTTATTAGCCGTCAAAATATTGTTATTGACATGCTTTCTGTTTCGGTTTGATACTTAAACTTATAATGATGACTCTAATTAAATTGTATTATTAAAAATATCTAATTTTTTAAAAATATTATTATAAATTAAACAAACAAAATAAATGTTAATAACACCATTCTAAACCCTCTTTTTTTTTTTTTTTTTGGATACTTAGTTATATCCATGTTTCAATCATATCGCTCTTTACTGTGTATTATAGGATCAACTAAGTGCTTTTAATTATTGAAAAGTTGCGCTCAGGTAACTTGGAACATTTGTTGACAAGTAATAACTGCTTAGACAAATGCATTTATGAGTGTATTGTATATATGAAATATATATAAAATTTAACATAAATTCAAATAAAACATTTCATTTATTGTATCATAATTATTATATTAATTTATTAAAAATTATTATATTTATTATTTGTTAAGAAGTAGCCTTCCCGTGATCCACCATACGACGAAATGCACGATATCCAATGGGCAAAACACGGGCATCAATACTTGTTCTCTTCTTTTGTTTTGTTTTTTAATTTCCAGTTTTATTTTAATGCTATATTAATAGCATTCTTGAAAGCTTTGAATTGCTTGTCTTCGTTCTTAATCACAAGTCTGAAACTGTTACAGCAGTTTTCCAATAATACATTTTAATATTATTGGAAACCATGTTCTTGATTGACAATTATTTCAAATGAGAGGTCGGGTTGTTATAATGGTATCGAAACCATGTTCTTGATTGACAATTATTTTAGAACAGATAAGTTATTTTTTTTCGGATTCATTAACAAGTTCCCTTAAGACACTTGTTACGAAACATTAAATAAATAGTTATACTATAATTAATGCAAAGAATGATTTGATTTTATAAATATACCCTTATAATTAATTCATATAAACCCTCATAAATTAAATGAATATTTGAAATAACACTTAAATTTAAATACAAATTTAAACTCCAATGTATTTATTGCTAGTTAATAAATATAGAACCATAAACCAAACCTTTTTTTTTTCGGTGGTATTTATTTAAGGTAGGACCTAGGAGTAATTTGGTCGGTGAAATTTTTACTTCACCGCCTAATCCTCTCGATTGAACATCCAGTTTTTTTTTTTTTTATCTCTCTCTCTCTCTCTCTCTCTCTCTCTCTCTATATATATATATATATATATATATATATATATATATATATATCTTATCAAAATCCAAGCAGCAACAGCAATAGTGTAAACCTATCAACCTATCTCTCTCCCTCCCTCAAATCCTCTCTCTTTTCCTCCAATTTCACTCAAATTTCCAAGGAGAAAAAAACGAGAGAAAGAAAAACCAAATAAAAGTTCCAAAACTGATAGTAGCAAGCACAAAAATTCTTTTATGTTGGTATATATGCTTATAGATATGAGTTTCTGTTGTTTGGTTTCTTTTATGTTAAGGTGGATTACAATACAAGACATAGGAGGGCTAGATCTACCATGCAAAGAAGATAATTCAAGCATGCAAAAATTCAACCATGATCCAGATCCAGAAGTTATATACAACAATCTTTTTATCTTTGGAATGGGAGGTCTTGGAAATTAAATTTAAGTAAGTGAAAACAAATATATGTTTATCTATCGATTTTTAGTCTATTTAATTACAAATAAATATAAATATAATTGTTATACTTTTAATCTATTTAGTGCATTTAAGTGAATAAAAATGATAGAATCATAAGAGTTTGGTAGACAAAATGATGAGAGGAGATCGAGATAGCATGATTTTTATTTTATAAGTGTGTTTGGTGACATAATGGAGGATGATAGAATGAGACATTTCATTCTTATCTTACGATAATAACATAAAATCATTCGACTTTGATATGTAAAAAGAGATATTCCATCTTCCACCTCATCGTATTCTTTCCCTCGTCCTATATACCCACCAAACGCATGATAATGGTATAGATGGTATGGCATGATGGAGAACGTGAGAAGTTTTACAATTTGTTAAATCTTTTGCATAATTTATATTCATATCGTTAGAGTTGTTTATTTTGGATTTTTTTACATTAATATTTATTTATATTACCTCTTAAAAGATTCACTATACAACAACTAAATGACTACATCGATGATGATTTAAATGATGAACATTTAACTGGTAAAGAAAATTTTGGAAGAGCGTACTCAAACAAAATTACTATGAAAACTGGCAAAATTAGTATTGATTTCAAATTGAACAGAGAAAACATTATGATGTAAGAGTACTAATACTTGTAAAAAAAATTATCATGCTTTCAGTTTGCATAGGATCGAGCATGTTTTAAGATTTAATAATCAATCATATTGTATTTTTCTTTTTATAAATATGGTTAGACTAAAACAATTCAACATTTGATATAGCAAAAGAAGTAGTCCAGAAGCTCTCTGTAGGTAGCTGTTGATCAACCTGATCCCACATCGAATCTACTACATCTTGTGTCACACCTGATGGTAACACAAAAACTGATTCATCAATTGGAATGTTATTAACTACTCGTGGTGCATAATTCTGATTAGAAGATGTGGACCCCTTAGATGATGACATTATTTTCTCCGATAGCTCTTCAATGAAACTCAGCTTCTCACGGCACATAATCGTGATCAAGCTATGTAGATCCTTTGGGCAACGACATCATTTCCTCCATTTCCGCTGCAGTGAACTCAGCTTCATGATTGTGATGAAACGATGGAGACTTCTTGGGTGCCGACATCATTCCCACCAATTCCTCTGCGGTGAACTCTAGAGTCATCCCCTCAATATGAAGAGCATCAGATGATGATTGTATTTCTTGTTCGGTGTGAAGTGTACTGATCTGTGTAAATACTGTTACTGGTCATGGATTGACAGCTTGATTGCAATTGTTGCTTCTGCCATCAGCTTCAAGAACAACAACAGTGATATTGTTGAAGTTGTTATAATCTTCCTTTTATTGCTTCTTCCAGTCTTTCTCGTGTTTCTTTTTTATTCGACAAACAACATAATCACTATTAATATGCAAACATGCGTAGAAACAAGTTAATTAGTAGTTCCAAGGATGAAAATTCAACAGGGAAAACAGTTAGTTTAATTAAACTGTGTACGTAATTAGCTCTAATAACAGATTGAAGAGCACATGCTTTGATGGGGGAATGCAAACCACAGATGACCTTAATTTTTTTTAGAAACAGTTAGTTTACTATTTTGGAAGAATAGCCACAAATACAGTTGTAATTAGTTTACTCCTCAAAAGAAATTAACCACAAACACAGCTGTAAAATAGACGTTTGGAATTGATCATAAAAAAAAGACCCGTCATTTTCAACAATACGAGGGGTACGTGTAGTTTTTATATTTCGATTGTATATATATTATGCATCAATGCATCTTGTTCCATTAAAAAACCTAGAAATTTACCCTATAAGTGAAAGTTCATAATTTTACAATATTAATCAATTTCTCCCAATGGATTCAGATCCTCCACCTTGAGTGGAGCTCTAGTGACCAATGTCTCTTTTTGTTCTTCGGAATAGTAGCTCTCCTGCCCATCTTTAGCATATGTCAATGCTCAGATGAGAAGAAGTTACATGATCAAGTGCAAGTAAGGTTCGTTAATTAATTAGGCTTTTTTATCTAAAAAAAATTAATTAGGCTTCTTTTATCTAAGATAATAATAAAAATTATGGATTGCAAATTGGATTTATCAAGTCCCAAAACGATTTATATGAGTTGGTTAACGGGTGCCCAAAAGGAATATTAAATATAGTATGCTATAACATAGTTAATACAAATTCTAACTTGAATTTACAAGTATATCATTATACCTAATTCATATATATACTAATAAATGAAAAGTAAATTTGAAAATGAGTTTTGTAATAAATATAATTTTAGAACCTAAATGCATTTTTTTAGTCATTTATTATTTATTGGTGTCTCATTTTCATGTGGGTTTTATAGAAAAATTAATGAGTGGATCCCATATGAATGTGAGAGGAATGAGCATTGAAGTTTTACGAGTATTGAATAATTTATCCAACCGGACATATAAAAAACAATTTTTAGATTTTAATCCGTAAAAAAATATTGGGTAACGATATTAGCACTCCACAAATGGTTATTGTCACTTCACTTAATTCTTTTTTTAGTTGTTAAAAATTACAATAATACTCATAATTAATATTAAATCATCTTTTCATTTTTTAGTACAAAATACTACCATTTATTCACCTCACAAGTTTCTATAACCCAAAACTTTCTATTAACACATTTTCTTACTCTTTATCATTTTCACTTTTGCATCCATAACTTTTTATCTTTAATTTTAATTTTTTTTTTTTTTTTTTTTTTTTTACTTTGAGTCAGGTAAGAGTTAGATAAAAGTAAATGGGGTTTGTGAATACTGATATATAATTCTTTTAAAAGCAGAAAAAATTTGAGTTTGTAGTCAACCACAAAAAAATAAACTGGTGTAGTTTAACTTGAAGAAAAGAGGATGGATAGGTGCTAAAATTTCAATCCAAAACTTTTTCTCATTAAATATTTGACTTATTTCTTCATCATTTTTTTTACCAAGAGCCAAGAAAAAGTTAAACAAAAGCAGATGAAATTTGTGAATGCTGATATATCACTTTTCTAAAAACAGAAAATCTCAAGCTTGTAATCAACTACAAAAGATAAGCTGACGTAATTCGGATGGAAGGAGAGGGGATGGATAAGAACTAAAATTCTAATCCTATGCTTTTGAAGGATTTTACAACTTTTTTTTAGTTATAGGCTTGACAAAAATAAGTGTTACTCCACTCAACATGGGCTAAATTGACATTAAATTTTGCAGGTTGGTCTTTAATTTTCTTCAATGAAGTGTAGTTTGGTCGGTGCAACTATATCTGTAAGTCAACTTGCATTAAATGTGTTTATTTACTGTTTGTATTTATGATTCAACAACCCGCTTTTGTCCAGTCAACTTGAGTTTAACTTCTTTAAAATTACAAACATGCAGTAAATTTTATAAGTAATTTTTTGTGACGCTGTTTGTATTCAAAAAGTTATTAATATTTTTTATTTTAATATTTAAATTTACAATAACAATTTTAATTAAATTATATTCTTAAAAGCATCTGACTTTAGCTTGTGATTTTCTTTTTTAAAAAGTATTAAATGCATAATGATTTAGCTGTTTTTTTTGGATTATACCATACTTCTTTCTTTCTTTTCAGTTGCTAATAATTACTCGATCTATTTTATAAAAATTGTTTTTATTTTAAAATATTTTAGACTAATTATTCTCAATCAAAAGTGAAAAATTGTTACAATCAATCTTTTATTTTAAAATATTTTACTATTGTTTTAAAAGTAGTTTGTATACTATTAATGAATTTTTTAATCTTTAAATGGTAAAAACAGTATTTTATAGAGTAATTTAAATATAATTAATGTATTTCTTACTTTTTGTGCCATGCAAAAAAGGATAATTATTTTAGGATATAGAGTATTTTTTTCAGATCCATTAAGACACAAGTTAAAAGATATTAAATATAATAGTTATACTAAAATAATTATTAATGCAAAGGTTGAGTTGATTTTATAAATATACCTTTATACTTAATCCACGTATACTCTCACAAATGAAAAATATATTTGAAATAAAAGTTAAACTTAATTATAAATTTAAAACCTTAATGTATTTATTGAATATTTATTACTGATTAAAAAGTGCAAAACCATAAGCCAAACTTTTTTTAACCCGTGGTATTTATTTAAGGTAGGACTTAGGAGTATTCTGGTCGGCTAAGTAAATAAATGAAATTTTTACTGCACCACCTAATTCTCTCGATTGATCATACAGTTTTCTCTATATATAGCTTATCAAAATCCAAGCAGCAGTAGCAACAGCAACAGCAACAGGGTAAACCTATCAACCTATCTCTCTCCTTCCCTCAAAAAAAAAAAATAAACGAGAGAAAGAAAGACCAAATATAAGCTCCAAAACTAGAAGTCTCAAGCACAAAATTTCTTTTATGTTGATATACATGCTTATAGATCTGAGTTTCTGTTGTTTGGTTTCTTTTATGTTAAGGTGGATTACAATACAAGACATAGGAGGGCTAGATCTACCATGCAAAGAAGAGAATTCAGGCAAGCAAAAATTCAACTATGATCCAGATCCAGAAGTTATATACAACATTTTTTTTTTTTTTGGATAACGGACCATTACGACCGTCCCCACAATCCTTGTCCTAGGACCCTGTGGAGGATGTAAATCGCAGGATGTACAGCGCAGTGGCAGGACTCGAACCCGAGACCTTACGGGATCACCGTCATCTCGAAAACCGAACTTACCACTGCACCATATGCCCTGGGGGCATATACAACAATCTTTTTATCTTTGGAATGGGAGGTCTTGGAAATTAAACTTAGGTAAGTGAAAACAATTATATGTTTATATGCTAATTTTTAGTCTATTTAATTACAAATAAATATAAATATAATTGTTTCACTTTTAATCTATTTATCCCATTTAAGTGAATAAAAATAATGGAGTGACAAGAGTTTTGTGGACAAGATGATGGGAAGAGACTGAGATAGCATGATTTTTATCTTATAAATGTGTTTGGTGACAGAATCAGAGGAGGATAGAATAAGACATCCCACTCTCATCCTATGATGACAACATAAAACCATCTGACTTTAATATGTAGGATGAGACATTTCATCCTCTATCCTCATCCTATTCTTCCCCTCGTCCTATATATCCACAAAACGCACAATAATAGTATAGATGGTAGGCATGAAGAAGAAAGGGAGAAGTTTTACAATTGGTTATGCAATTTGTTAAATCTTTTAAGTAATTTATTTCATATCATATGAGTTGTATATTTTGGGATTTTTTTAAATGTTAATATTTATTGATGTTACCTCTTGAAAGATTCACCATACAGCAACTAATAGATTATATCGATGACTTCAATGATGAAAATATAATTTCTAAAGGAAATGTCGGAAGAGTGTATTCTGGCTTTCGAAAGGGAGACAAAATTACTGTGAAAACCGATGAGATTAGAGTTGATATCTGTTGAGTATTCTAATTAGGTTCTCTATTATGTGTCCTAACTAGTAGTTTTTTTTAGTCTTACTTAGTTTATGTCTATTTTATTTAGTTGATGTCTTATTAAATAAGACTGTTGAATTGAGAACTTTTTATTATTGATTGATGATATGAATACAATTCAACAATCTTATATATAGACTCACTGACCAATTCTTTGCAGCGAAAACAACCTCGTTATCGAACGCTGCTTCTCTTCTAAAAGAGAGGCGGATAATGAAACAGCTTCATGATTGTCCAATGGGTGTTCGTTTCTACGGTGATGCCTTGTTGAAGACAAGGCAAGAGGTTTACATGTTGTATCTAGAGTTGGCCGAAAGAGGCAAGATCACAAGGATGATTCTTGAAGGTCTTTTTTCAATTCCTAAGAAAGATTTTATACACTGTGATCTCAAGCCGGCCAACCTATTAGCTTTCCCATCCATATTCGTTTCAATGCCCGAACTTAAGAACGCAGATTTTGGATTGGCCAAAGAGTCAGGAGAAACCAACTTGGACTCTCAACAATAACAAATTGAAACTGAAAAAACAATATGATGTAAGAGTAATAATACTTGTAAAAAAATTATCACGCTTTCAATTTGCATAAGATCGAGCATGTTTCAAGATTTAATAATCAATCATTTCTTATTTTACAGACAGAAATACATTGTCTTGGGAACTTGGGAAAACATAACAATATCATCAAACTCATTGAGCATGAATCTACTAATGACAAACCATACCTTATCTATGAATACATGCCATGAGTATGGATAGAAAAAAATACAATGCAAGTGTGTTAAATATACTCATCCTAAAAAATACAATATTGGTCCTGCTCTGTTTAATTATCATGTAAGAATTGTTATTTTTTGTTTTTCTTATTTGTTTAAAAAATTGGTGAGGGGATTTATGAGCAATTTTTTTTTAAAAAAAAGTTTTGATTAGTTTCACATTAGCAATTTTTTTTAATTTTATTGTTTTAAGCACAATATGTTTTAGGTTTTGCGTTTTCTTTTATAGATTGTTTTAGGGTTTCTGTTATTATTACTTTTTTTTTCCTTTATTACATTAGCAATTGATTTTCGTTGGACCGTCTCACGATATCATAATCATGCTGAACAAATCTACTGCTTGATTTGATTATGTAAAGTGTTAAAAAGATGTATTTATTTCTTCAAGAAACTAAGGAAGAGTGAGAATGGTCGGCACTACAACTATACACTTTGCATTGAATGTATTTATTTACTATCTTTAATAAGTGCAGAACCATAAACCAAACTTTTTTTTACTGGTGGCATTTATATAAGGTAGGGCCTAGGAGTAATTTGGTTGGTGAAGTAAATAAATGAATTTTTTACTGTACCACCCAATCCTCTCGATTCTCTATATACAGCTTATCAAAATCCAAGCAGCAACAGCAATAGTGCAAACCTATCAACCTCTTCAACAGGAAAAATTCGGAGCTATTGCGGTAGTGTTGTGACAGCACTGCTACAGTCGTATTATGATGGTGTTGCAATGATTATCGCTATTGTAATACTGTTGCGGTTATGTTATGGCAATGATGCAACGGTCATGAATCGATAATGAATCTATTAGAAAGAAAAGAAAAAAAAGAGATTAAAGATGAGGAGAACAATAAAATGAAGAAGAGAAGAAGTGGAAGAAAAAATCAAAGGAATATCCATTTTTTTTAAGAAGAAGAAGAAAAATTAAATAAACACACATAACTATGTCTATAAAATTATTCAAACAAATTTTCACTGTTTTTTATTTTTAAAAATTATTTTCGAGTCACTATTATTAAAACATGTTTTCTTTAGAAAATATCAAAAAACTGTTTTTAATTTTTATTTTCCAAAACAAATTTCGAAAACAAAAAACTGATACCCAAACATGCTTTAAAAGTCTCAAAGCACCAAAATCCTAGTCCTCAATTGATTTCCCTCATCATATTCTCTTTTTTTTTAATTTTATTACAATTATTACTTTCTTCAATCAAGAAAACGAAATTCTATTTTCACAAATAAACCGATTTCTTCCAAGTTTAGTGAGTTAATTTGATGATTGATACTACGCACAATTGTTGTAGAGTTCTGATCAACGGTGCTATGTTTGAATTTCAAAAAATTTGAAGGAAAGGAAAATTATAAAGAATTTAATAAAGGTTATGCAAAATAATCAACGAATACACGCACTATGGGCTGTATACCCGTGGCCCATTCTACCTCCCTCTCACCCTTTGTATACGGTTTAAAATCCTAATAGTAATAGAAATAGGAATTTTAGAGTCCGTTGTTACGGTTCCAACGGCTACACTAATGTCTTCACCATAATTTTAAAATTGAAATTATTTTTGTACCATTAAGTCTTTCTTTTCACTTATTTTTAACATTTTTTAAAATATCTTTTTCAGATTTCAACCAAAAAAAATTATTTGAAAAATCATAATTTTACATTGTAACTTACTTTTATTTTTTAAAATTTATATTTATTTCTTTTGAGATTTTATAATTCAACCTTATTACTCCATTCGTTCCAAAATTATTGTCGCGTTTGACTTTTGAAAACAAGTTTGACTTTTGAAAGCAAGTTTGACTTTAAACTATTTTATATTTTTATCGTTATAAAAATAAGAAAAAAACTTTTGAAAACTTCTAAACTCTACTAATGTATTTTTAAACAAAAATACGTAATTTAACATTAAAATATTAAAACATTTAATTTAATAAATTGTAAATATGACGATTATTGCTAGATAAAAGACATTATTATTTATGACTTTTGCTCTTTCATCAAATTTCATAACCATTAACAATTATATAATTGAGAGAGATAAAATCAGGTTGACAACTTAATGCTTGTGTAACAATTTGTTTGAATATTTAAGTCATTACATAAACAAAACTAATTATAAAACAAGAAAAAGAAAAAAAATTGGGATGGAAAAATGACGAACTCCTAAAAAATATTCACAAATGTAGTTTGTATTCATAATCTTAATCTTTTAAACAATGCACTAAATTATGGATATCCATCAAAATAAATGTAGAAAAGAAATTTCCATAAAATTTGAGTTTTAACTATTCATAATTCAATTTTATATATATATATATATATATATTACCCTACAAGATGAAGTTAGTAATGTACCACAATCTTTATGGACCAAAACACCCTCAATAATTCAAATTTATATAACACAACACAATGGCAATAAGATAATTTAATAAAAAAATCTATTTAATTTTTTTCATCTTCGAGGTTTTTTTCACAATATCGAGTCAACTAGTAATCTGAAAAACACACCCCTAATACTATTGGAAAGCACTCATCGATATCTACTAAAAGGCACTTGGAAGCCCTCGCCACTATCGACCCTCCATCCTCAAGCACAACTAGCAACCCCGCAGCAAATTGATAGGTATTTTCTAGATCTATGCATTTTGAGGGTATTTCAAGAAACCAAGACCACATCCGAGTCGAAAATTGAATATTCGGCTAGACTATGAAATCCTACACGCTAGTTTTTAAATTTTCTAATTTGTTTTTTTAAATAAATAAAATTATTAAAATAACTTTATTTTCCATTTGTATGCAAGGGCATTCTAGTCTACAGATGTTGGGGCATATGCTAACCTATTCCTACAATGAGGTAAAATTAGATTGCTTGAGTAACTTGTATCTTCTCCTGATTTATATTTTGGAAAATGGAGATCAGAGTTTTAAATTGTGGCTGCAACACTCTGCGTAGAAACCGCAATCGCAAATATTACAGTTTTGACACCTTTTGAGTTCGCCACTGATCGATATTGCCGCAAGTTTAGATTAGATTGACATTCACAAAATTGCAGGTGCATCGTAATGGATAGCATCCATTGCAGTCGCTACATAACGTTAAATTCGATTTTTGTTTCACATTAAGATGAAAATATATATTAAGTCATTTCCTCTTATTTCCTAACTAATACGACTAAGTCCCAATAGTTTTATTTCTAACCAAAACTCTATAATTTAAATTTAATTTCATATAATTACACCCCTTTATTAATAGGTCCAACACATTATATTATGAGAGTTAAATTACAATACTGACACATACATGTATCAAGATAAAACAAAAATAAAACCAAACTTTACAGGGACTCTCCAAAGTGAGTAATTTGAAAGCTAGAGAAACTAAAGAGCAAGAGAGCTAGATAGAAGAACAAAAAGTCAACTGAGAGGGTGTGCCTTTGAGAACTCTCTCATGCTTAAGTAAGAAAGCAGAGAACAAAAGAGTTAGAGAGTTGTTTATTGATATTTGTGAGAACCTTTTATATAGTGTTTTGAAGTAAAGTCTAATTAAAAAAATAATTAATAGAGTAGTGTTATACTATGACTAAGGATGAGTGGTAGGATAAAGATTTTGTAGGCTAGAGTTCCTGTGTGAGATTATTATTTTACTTTTTGTTGTGTGTTTCCATATGTCAACACATATTTTAGCCAAAATGTAAGACTTCGTGTTTAAAATACCCAGAAGGAAAGGTCGCCATGAGCAGTGGAACACTTTCCAGGAAGTGACCCTTGTGATCATTGACTTCGTGAATTACAATATTATCCTCCGATTGACTTTTTTTTTCTTTTCTTCTTCGATAAGAATCCTCATATAGACTAGCATTCAGCATTTCAGATAGATATTTTGTGGTTGTTCATCTTCTCCGTTTTTCTTCTCTGTTTTTACTTGTATTAAGATATCTGGAGAAATATCAGCCCAGCAGGTTAGGTACATCATCTTCTCTCTATGAATTGAATTGTTCAATCTTTCTTTGTGTTTGTTCGTTGCTCAAATTTATTTTAGATTCTACGAGAATTTATGTATTTTGCGTTTTCCATTGCCCTTGCGCTTCTTCCATCCAGGTTAAGAAAAAAAAAACATTTAATAATTTTTTAACATAAGAGCACGAGATTGTAAATTTTCAAAAAAATGTTAAAAAACGAGTGCATCTTCAAAACGTGTATATATGAAATGACATAGCAAGACACTAGAATTAACACGTGCACATGTTCATCATAAACTTAAAAAATATTTTTATTAAATTTTATCTTCTTATTTTATCATTTCGATTCATGCCAATGAAAAGAATATCAACACTCGTGCAGGCATTTGTTGAAATACTAGGTTCGTGTTTCATTCCATTGAAGATCGGATCAACACTTATGTAGCACGTGTTGAGATTTTAGGTTCGTTAAATCGCATAAAAAAACAGATCAACATACACATAACGTGTGTTGAGATGCTTAATATATATAGTTATATATCTAAAATATACTAATTCAAAAAAGTAATTTTTTTTTAACTTCATTTTATTTTTTGCTTTGTTTGACGTAGGAGTCTTATGATCTTTTATAAGATCATATTAAGTATTTTATTAATTTATTTTTATTTTTAAAATTTTATTTATTAAGATGTTATTTATTTATAGGTTATTTTAATGTTTTGATAGTCAAAATAAGGTCTTAACTATATATGTTGGGATTTTTCTACAATAATTGCTTCTCGCATAGCAAGTTTTATATAGCCTATAAATAGACATTTAATAAGAAAAACGAAATTAATTAATTATTATTCAATTATCCAATAAAATTCCTTTTGAGAATTTTCTCATTTTCTAGTGGATTCTAGAACTTTAGTTTTTCAAGCTTAGTTGTGTTTTGCCCTTGTGTTATTGTTGATATATAATTTATCCATTTCTACTAATCTCTTTATTTATTTATTTGATTTTTTACCTTCACATAAATATAAGAAAAGAAAAAAATGAACTAGTCATTAGTGCTTTTATTATTATGGGCATTAACTAATTTATGATTTAAATAGTTCTTTTATATATACTTTTAACTTGAAAAAGATTATTTGTGTCTGTGAAAATATATATATAATTTTTTAAAATTTTTTATATACTTTTCAAAAGCTTGTTGAAATGATTTGTTTATTTTATGTTTTTGTTCCAACATACATATTTGATATTATGTAGGTACATGGAGATAGAAATTATTTTAAGTTTATTTCTGACGGTAGTAAATTTGGTGGTAGAACCAGTTAGCAGTTGCTTCAAGCATCACTCTACCCTCGATGAAAAATGGGCTGAACTCAAAAAAAAATGTGAAGTATTAAACTGCCGAAAGGAAGACATAGAATCGAGATGTAGAACAGATCTTCGCCGAGGAAAAACACTAAAGAAAGAGGTTGAATTGTGGATAAGAGATGTAGAGAAAATCAATAAAGAAGTAGAGCTTATTGAAGAGGAAGTTAGAAATGTGAAGTGTATCTCACGTGCAGGTCTGGCCAAAAAAATCATTAAGAAAGTGAAATCAATTGATGAGCTCTATAAAAGGGGTAGTTTTCCGGGCAGCTTTGTAGTTGATGCACCTCCAGGGGTGAAACTAGGAATTTTTAGTTGGAGGGCCAGGCTGAAAAAATGGAGAACAAAATTCACAAACAAATATAAGTAGTATCTTTTATTTAAATTGTACTGAAGATTAGTGATACAACGCAGGATGGCTTACAACTTAACCAAGAATTTGTTAGTAAGGATGTGCTGAGTTGTATAACAGAAGAAAATGAAGAAGGGAATGGTGTCTTACTCCGAACTCTATGAACATTTTTTATTGAAAAAGAATAATGTTTATTATATTCATAGCTTCATATGAAGTTTTCCTAAAATAAAAGTATGACATGATTAGTTATAACTTTTAATTCGAATTATTGAATTTTTTACTTAAATTTCTATGATAACAGAAGAAAATAATGCAAAAGTTAAATGGAAATTTCAAGTATGCTAGACAATGCAAGTTAACAACTTTTATAGTTATAATAATTAACAACTAATAAAATACTAGATCCAAATAAACAAAAAACATAAAAAGACAAAATAATAATTTATGTTGACGATATTTCAAAAGATAATTAAGTTGGCTAAATTATGAATTTACTCATATTTTGAAAATAAAATTATTTTACTCCCTAAACTTTCAATTGCTTAAATTTAATACATGAACTTTCAAAATCATCAAAATCAAACTATTTTGATGGAGATTCTATCAATTATGTAAACTCACATTACACTACGTATCTAAGAAAAAATAGGGTGAAGAATTTGTATATCTTATGGTAATAAAAAAAAATGAGGAAATCATAAAAGTCTTTAAAAGTTCCAGCTAATATCTATTTTGTTTCTTCTTTTCTTTTTTATTTCCATTTTAGTTGTATTTGAGACTTTGAGTTACACCAAATTAGATGATAATGGTGCACCCACGTAAAAGAGCAAACCACAACAATATTTCTACCGGGAAAGATGCTTATTTTAATGCTTGATCTTCACGTAGAGAGAGGCCAAAGTCTTCAAAACTTGAGATTAACTAATTAAAGAAGTTTTTGCAAAAAATTAGGGAGGCCAGGCCCTGCCAGCACTCTTTAGCTCCGCCCTTGTGCACCTCCAATTTGTGGACTGACATTGCCAACAACAACATTAGCCGGAGAAACCACAATGGTGAGAAAGATTGAAAATTTTGGGGCCTGTTTGATGAATGATGATTTTCAAAAGATTGGAGTTTATGGTATAGGAGGATCAGGTTAAATAACTACAACTAAAAATGTCTACTGTAATCCCTTGGACAAAAATGATAAGTTCATTAACAAGTTAATTTGGGTAAATATATCGAAGGACGTGACTTTTATGTTTTTAAATTACAGAATGACATTGAAAGAGAACTGTATGCAAGTAGATCTTTCAAACACAGAAAATAACAAAAAGGGCATCAAATTATTTTGTAGCATTGAAAAGATATGCTCTAATTTTAGATGATGATTGGGAATCATTTGATTTGGACATTATAGCATTCGAACCTACAACAACTAATGGGTGTAAATTGGTATTAACTACTCGATCACTTGAAGTTTGTTGAAGAATGGATTGTAGGAGTATCAAGATGGAGCATCTCTCTCAAGACGAAATATAGGCTTTATTCCAGGATGCAGTAGGCTAAGAGGTTTTAGAGATTCTAAATGAAAGAGTTGCTCAAGAATGCCTGTGCTTACCTCCTGCGATTGTGACTATTAAAAATGTTATGAATAAAGTAGTAGAAAAATTTACGTAGTTCGGAGCTAAAACTCTTATATCTACAGGAAGAAAAAGAAAAAATCAAAGGAA
The DNA here is from genome assembly GCA_023935145.1 of Bretschneidera sinensis. Lineage (NCBI taxonomy): Eukaryota > Viridiplantae > Streptophyta > Magnoliopsida > Brassicales > Akaniaceae > Bretschneidera > Bretschneidera sinensis. The sequence continues at coordinate 866,375 of CM043697.1, read as the reverse complement.
TATCCAACTTTTTTAGAAGAAAAGAAGAAAAATTAAATAAACACACATAACTATATCTATAAAATTATCCAAACAAATTTTCACTGTTTTTTGTTTTTGAAAACTGTTTTCAAGTCACTATTATCCAAACATGTTTTCTTCATAAAACATTAAAAAATTATTTTCAATTTTTATTTTTCAAAACAGATTTCGAAAACAAGAAACAAAAAACTGATACCCAAACATGTCCTAAAAGTCTCAAAGCACCAAAATCCTATTCCTCAGTTGATTTCTCTCATCAGATTCTCTCTCTTTTTTTAAAAAAAAAAATTTATTACACTAATAACTTTCTTCAATCAGCAAAACGAAATTCTATTTTCACAAATAAACCGAATTCTTCCAAGTTTAGTGAGTTAATTTGATGATTGATGCTATGTACCATTGTTACAGAGTTCTTATCAACAGTGCTATGTTTGAATTCCCAAAAATTTGAAGGAAAGGAAAATTATAAAGAAAAAATTTGTTTTTTTTGTGTGTTTCTTTTAGATGTCAAATTAAGATTTTGTTTGAGAAAAAAAATATCACAGTATAAAAAAACCAAGTGAAGAAAATGAGTTTCAAATAAAATTTTCTTCTCAACTTTTACATTTTCCTCCAAATTTTTCTTTCCTTCACATTTTTCAAGACCCAAACATAGCCTTAATTATTTTTACCTCAAGCCATCACAAAGTAGAGGATGGTTAGGGACTTGAGAGTTAAGACCACACATAAAAACATGTAGAAGGTGATAAAATCCAAAAATCTAAACCAACAAAATGATCATCACATTGTGTTGAAAAGTTTACAACTACTAAAAACACTGTCAATCTCCCTAACTGGTTTCAAGCAGGTGAGTTCAAAGTTCCAAAAAAGAAAAAGAAAAAGAGGAGAAGAGTACCCCTCTAAATCATCTCCTCTCACTTAGTCTATTTTACTCTCTTACCAAAACTCCCAAACAAAGGAGGATTAAAATTTCTGTAGTGATTTGGAGAGATAAAAGGTACCCTCCATATCATCTCATTTCCATTAAAAAAAAAACTCTCAAAATACATGTTCTCTTTCATGTCTCCCCATTCCCTCAATCCAAACAAGGGGTTAAGCACCATGCTATCTTATCACATATTCAAGTCACCTTCTTAAAACTCAACCACCTAAAGCATGAATAACACAACATACACGGCAAATTTTCCTTCTTCCACCAAATTCAACACAGTAATCAATTATATGTAGGATTTACTTAAAATTTACCAAAGTTCAGCTTGTATTGATCCAAAATCTGATTTACCAACAAACAAAAACCGAGAATTCATCTGTTTATTCACAAGAAAAAACACTTCTACAACAGCGCATTTCTTTTCTAGAACACAACTGACCTACCCACCACCCAATGTATACCTTATTTGCATGTAAACAAGAAGAAATTGTTCAATACGGAAACTTAATTGGTTATTAACTGAGGAGATCTGTTGAAATTTAATAATATAAATAAAAAACTGGTAAAAAATTATCAAACTAACCAACAGTTGTAAGCTGTTTTCTGAGTTATTCATACAAGTGGTATAATTAACAATGCCCTTGGAATTTGGAAAAGAATAATCAAGAACATATTTGACAGAACATCAGCAAAAGAATGACCTGCTATGGATCAGAGGGTACTGGAAACACCAACTGGAGGTCTAGTATGCCGTGCCACAAACGATTCAACAAGTGGATTCACTAGATGGGGTGCTTCATCCTGCATGCACATAGATAAATGAATGTCAGAAGAAGTTACTTACATGAAACATCTTATCCATACACCGTCAACTATTAACACAAGGCCTCTAAAATGGAACCAAGTTTAGATTTCCATGAAGTCTCAGTAGCTGTCTGGGGTTGTGAGTTCAGGGGAACTTGAGGAATTATTCTTTGTTAATGAAGATTGTGTCCTGGAATATTTGTCGTTTGGGCAGGATGGAGAAAAGAAGGGCTGCCAGGAAATTAATTCGTAGTATTAAGCTGGATCTAATACCTGATTCAAGAATCACATTTGGAAGTTGTTACTGAAAGAAAAATCAGTAGTTTAAGGGGTGATGGACAATGTAAATGGGTGTTGTCAGCGTCTGATGGAGCCTCTGGTGGTTTTAATTTAGATATGGCGGAGGATTTCTTCTCATTGGACAGTGTGATGCATCATTTTGATGGGTAAAATTTTAAGGTGCAACCTTCAGTGTTATTTTGTCATTATTTATGCTCCAAATTGCAAAATCTTTCCGGTAATACATTCTGGAAGTGAAAAATAATTGTTCTCTTCCTTGGTGTGTGGGTGGGGATATGAATGTTGTGGCTGCTGCGGAAGAAAAGACCGGGTCTCAATTGAACCAGCCTGCTATTATGCATTTCATAGAATTTATTCGTGAGGCTGGTCTGATTGATTTACCTCTTTCGGGAAGGAAGTTTGCTTGGTCTAGTACGCGTTCAAACCGATCTCTCTGCAGGCTTGACAGGTTCTTAATTTCTGGAGAGCCTATCTTATCTTTCAGGGGTTGAAACAATTGGTTGTCTGGTTCAATTTCAGATCATGCTCCAATATGACTTGGGGTTGAAGAGAGAATGCTGAGGTCAAAGGCTTTTCAGATGTTCTAAATTTTGGCTGAATGATAAGAAATTCAAAAAATTAGTCCGATGTAAATGGCAATCCAGTTCCGCTACAGGTTGTGTAGGTTTTCTGTAACATTAGAAACTAATTGGAATTAAACAGGCCATCCGACCATGGTCTTCAAATAAGCAGGTTGATTTTAGTGGGAAATTAGAGTTCTTGAAGACAAACTTCTAGAGATAGAGAGAAGCAGGAAGATCAATTCCTATCTAATTCAGAGCTGAAATCTGACATCATCTGGAGATTTTGGAAGGCTTACAGAGCAGAGGACAGTGTTCATAAGCTTCTAACCAGAATTAAATGGATTAAAGAGGGGGGTCGGAATTCTAGTTATTTCAACCTGGTTGCAAAGGATAGGAAGAATAGAAACTGCTTGATGCCCTTGGAAATTTATGGTGAAAAAGAATCTGATCCAAAACTACTGGAAAATGGATAGCTTCTTCTTTTCATAATCATTTCCAAAAGGTTGATAGGATTTCTCTAGAAATTGATGGTATGCTGTTCTCTAAAATTTCTTATTGTCAGAGGAACTTTTTAGAAGAAGAAGTCACTGCTACTGAAGTTCAAAGTGCTCTTGAATCTTGTGATGGTGATAGGGCTCCTGGCTTGGATAGATTTAATTTGATATTTATCAAGTCTAATTGGGATGTCGTTGAGAATGAGTTTATGAATAATTTTTATCAGAATGGAAGGCTGGTTAAAGGTTTCATTGCATCATTGATAGCCTTGGTGCCTAAAAATAAGCAGCATGTTAGTATCAAGGACTATAGGCCTATTAGTTCAATTGGTTGATTCTATAAAACCCTGGAAAAAGTGTTGGCTTTGGTTTTGCAAAGGGTATTAAGGAGACTGTTAGTCCTACACAGTCTGCTTTATTCATGGCAGACATCTTACAGACAGCATTTTGGTGGCTTCTAAGGTGGTCAATAGCATGTGGCCTGATGGTGGGGTTCTATTTAAGGTCAATTTTGGAAAGGTGTTCAACAGTGTTGATTGGGGTTTTCTTGACGATACAATAAGGAAGATGGGATCTGGGCAGAGGTAGAGAGGATGAATTTCTGAACGTATCTCCTCAGTATCATTATCGGTTATGGTGAATGGTTCTGCCACAAAGGAATTTCGAGCTGGAAGAGGTCTCAGGAAGGTGACATGTCACCCTTCCTGTTTAATGTTGTTACAGGACTTTCTTCCCTCTTGTGCAGAGCTGTGCTCAGTTGGGGATCACTGGTGATTGCAAGAATGATTTAAGGAGGGATGGTATTACTCATCTCCAGTGTGCCAACAACATTTTAATTTTCTGCGAAGCTAAATTAGAGGAAATTAAAATACAAAGAGAATATTGAGATGTTTTGAAGTTGCCTTGGGACTATAGATAAATTTCTATAAAATCAATCTGGTTGGGGTTTGAATTGAACCTAATCTAATCAAGAAGTGGGCTGAATCTGTATCTTGTGTCCAAGAATGTCTACCTATCCAGTATCTGGGTATCCCTCTTGGCGCTAATATGCATCAGGTTGAATCTTAGAGACCAGTAATTAATAAAGTCATGAATAAATTGTCTACTTGGAAGAGTAAAATGCTATCCATTGTCGATAGTGGCTCTCATTAAATCTTTCATTGTGCAACCTCCCAACTTATTTTATGTCAATTTTTAACATGCCTGTGGCTGTTGCACATGAAATCGGAAGATTGCAAAGAAAATTTCTTTGGGATGGTTATGAAGAAAAGAAGAAGATTCACTATGTTGCATAGGAAACATGTCTGAGTAAACAATGAGGGAGGGCTGGATATTCAAAGTATGGTATCTATGAATAAGGCTCTTCTTAACAAGTAGGTATGGAAATTCTGCAATGAAAACAAACCTATTTGGAGAGTTTTTATTTCTGCAAACCATGAGGATAAACTGATGCCAACCCCTATTAATTGGAACTCTTGTTCAGGGGTGCGGAGGGAGATCATTCAATCTGTTTTTGGTTGTGACAGATATGCCTACTTTTTTTCACATGATTTTGTTTAGGTCTTGGGTAATGGGAAGCTTCTTGATTTCTGTGTTGATAACCGGACAGAGGTTAGTTCTCTAAAGCAGCTGTTTCCTAGAATCTGTGCCCTTACTCTTGTAAAGAGTGGGAAAGTAGCTGAATTTAGAAAATGGATGAATGGCAAGTGTTGCACGTAAATTCCACTAAAAAGGCCTTTGTTTGATTGGGAAAAGGACATTTGGGGGTCAAATGGCTCCTTGCAGAAATATACTAAAAAGATATCTACACAATAAAGTCATTCTGCAGGTGCTGTGGAGCAGTCAGTCAAAGAGTACTGTTGACAGTCCTAATTAGGTTTCTTATCATATGTCATAGTAAATTTTTTAGTCTTACTTAGTTTATGTCCGTCTTATCTAGTTGATATCTCCTAATACTATTACCTTTGATATTCATAAGTCATTATATACATGACTGTTAAATTGTATTCAAATAATCAATCAATAATATATATATATATAATTTAGAATCTTTTTAGTTTCTGTTTTGTCTTTTTGGGGCAATCCCAGAGCTGTTTTAAAAAAAAAAAACTATGGATCTGTTCACGGGTTCTGTTCACGGCACTATTTTCAAGTACAGATAGCTGAGAAGTTTGATAAATAGATTCGTACGAAAAAAAGAGTGAACAAAAAGGAGAATCAACGAATAAACTTTCTTATGCTCCTTAGGAGCCCATAACCCATTCCATGCACATACTTCATCTTTCATGGAACTGGCAAAAACCTAAAAAACACCCGCAACTCTATAAACCATCTTCCACAAGATTCTAGCCAAAGAGCTTTCTATCAGAAGATGAAACACGGACTCGCTGCAACGCTTGCAAATGACACACCTATTAACAATCACTTTCTCCCTTCTTTGTAAATTGTAAATAGTAAGAATCTTCTCCCAAGAGGCTTCCCACGAAGAAAAAAAAAAAAAAAAGGCACGAAAGCACCAAATTGCTTTCCACGGAAAATTGGAGGAACCCCCCAAAGGAGCCCCATTAAGAAGAATCTTATAGAAAGATTTCACTTCAAACCCTTTATCTGGGCTATCCCTCCATCTAATCATATCTTCTCTAGACAAATCCATCCTAACTCTACAAAGCTTCCAAAAAAACTTTGAATCCTCTCAACCTCCCAATCATGGACATTTTGGATCAATGACACATCCCAAAAGATTACCATTAGTCAAGGAGAAGCAAGAACAAACAATAGCTTCTTTATCTCTCACAAAAGCATAGATATCCGAAAATCTGTTTTTAAAAGGGTGTTCCCAAACCACGTGCCATTCCAAAGACGAGTTCTCTCCCCATTACCCACCATCACAGAAAAACAAGGACCCATAGTTTCCCATCATTTCCGAATCCATTTCCAAACCCCTATGCCATAGGCCGCCCTCCCTTCTTTAGTCATCCACCATTAGGATCCATCCCAAACTTAGCTTCCACCACTTTCCACCAAAGATGATCTCTCTCTACAAGAAATCTCCATAACCATTTCCCTAGGAGAGATTTATTGAATAAAGAAAGGGATTTAATACTAAGTCCCTTTTTTACCATCGGTTGTTTAACTACACCCCACCTCACCAGATGATACTTGTATTCCTCCCCCAAATTGCCTCAAAGGAACTTCCTTTGAATATCCTCCAACCGTTTTGCCACCGAACTAGTGATGGGAAAGAGAGACATAAAATAGATAGGAAGACTAAAGAGAGTACTTTTAATTAGAGTAAGTCTTCCTCCTTTTGAGAGAAAATGGTTCTTCCACCCAGCTAACCGTTTTTCAAATCTTTCCACAATGGCGTTCCAAACACTTTCGTCTTTAAATTTAACTCCAAGCGGGAGGCCAAGGTCAGTAAAAGGAAACGACCCCATATTGTATCCCAAAATGCTTGTTAGAAAACGACCATTAATATTCTCACCAAGAGGGATCAAATCACTCTTACTAAGATTCACCTTAAGCCCCTAGACTGCCTCAAAACAAAGAAGAACACACCGAAGATATAAGATTTAAAGAGCTTCCGCCCCACAAAAAAAAAAATCGTGTCTCGGCAAAAAGAAGATGAGATACACTCACATTACCACCATTTCTCCCCACCTTTAAATCACTTAAAATCCCACTTCTACCGCTTTCACCAACATTGTGCTGAAGACCTCCATCACTAAAGTGAATAAGAAATGAGACAAAGGATCCCCTTCCCTAAGACTCTGGGAAGCTTTGAAAAAACCAAAAGGACAACCATTAACGAAGATAGAGAAAGAGGTTGAAGATATGCATTTGTAAGTCCACTTAACACTATTTGTCCCCAAAATCAATCTTTTTCAATATGTAGATCACAAAGCCCCAACAAACATGATCATAGGCTCTTTTCCATATCAAGTTTCCAATTACCTCTCCCCCTCCGTCTTTCAAATGGACATCCACAACTTCATTAGCAATTAAAGCAGCATCCAAAATTTGCTTACACTCTATGAAAGCGTTTTGACGAGGACTCACCACTTTCTGGATTACTTTTTTCAATTTAAAAGTAAGAACCTTCGATAGAAGCTTATAAATACACCCCACAAGACTAATAGGCCGAAAATCTTTAACCTTTGAAGCACCCGCCTTCTTCATAATAAGGACAATAAAAGTCGAATTAAGACTTTCCACAAACTCCCCCGAGGCAAAAAGCCTAATGTCCCCTTTTAGAACTTCCTAATTATGCTTAGTAAATGTCATTAAAAAGCCATTGGGCCCCGAGCCTTATCGCCATTACAACTCCGGAGAGCATCAAGAATCTCCTCCTCCTTAGAAGGACGTTCAATCCAATTTGCTTCCCTCCCATCAATGCTAGAGAACTCCAAACCATCCAAATTTAGCCTGAGAACACACGTCTACTTGTAGAGATTCTTATAAAAATCACAAATTGCCTCTTTCATACCTGCTTCCTCTTCAAATAACGCACCGTCTACCTCAATGGAGCCCATAAAGTTGTCTCCTATGATCATTGGGCATCCGGTGAAAGAATTTAGTGTTTCTACCACCCTCTCGAAACCAAATTTCTCTAGATTTTTGCCTCCAAGAAATTTCTTCCAAAGCGATGAGCTTAGACACTTCCTTCTTAACCCACACCCTTATTCTTTTTCCTCCCCCGAAAGACCCAAAGCTATCTCCTTCTCATCAAGCGCACTAATCTCACCCAACATAGCATTAAGAGTGGAATTGACATTCCCGAAAGTTTCTTTGTTCCATTTCTTCAACTCCACTTTTAAAGACTTCAATTTTGAAGCCACCAAAAAGCTAGCAAAACCTCTCACAACACAGCCATCCCACGACCCTTTGACAAGATTCCAAAAGCCTTCCACTTTAAGCCTCTTATTCTCGAATTGAAACAAAGTCGTACCCCAATGCAAACCCCCCACTTCAAGCACAATAGGATGATACTCCAAAGTGGGTCGAGGCAAAAGTTTTAGAATCAAGCTAGGAAAGAGACCTTCCGAGCAATCAGTGGCAAGGAAGCAGTCAATCATAGAGAACAAGGGAATCTCTCTAAAACTCGACCAAGAGAATGACCCACCCAACAAAGGCAAGTCAATTAGATCATGACCTTACAAGAAAGAAACTCCCTCGTAGAATTATCCTCTTGCGAACCCCGAGCTCTTTCATGTGAATAAAGAACAACATTAAAGTCACCACCGACCACTCATGAGAGGTCCCACCGGTTTCTAACCTCTGCAAGCTCACCCCAAAGGAGTCGACTCTAACCATTCTTTACCGGGCCATGAACTCTTGTCAAAACCCATTCACCACATGAAGAGAACCTCTTAAGCACACAAGAAACCGAGATAAGCACCACTTGAAAGTCAACCAAGTCAATCACCTTCTTATTCCACATAACCACAATACCCCTAAAGCACTGACTGCCGGCAACACTTTCCACCCACAAGACCTAATACCTAAAAAGTACTAATAGTCGCATCATCAATCACCCTCATTTTAGTCTCTTGAAGACAAACCACGTCCCCCTTCCACTTTCTACAGAAATGCTTCACCACAACCCTTTTATTCAAATCATTCAACCCCTCACATTCCATGAGATGATTCTCATCTTCATGGATCAACAGTAACATCCCTAGCCTCCTCTACCCCTGTTGCCAAACCAACACCCCCTTCTCATAATTGACATCAAACTCCAATCTTTTGAGTTTCCTATTAAAACCCAACCAGAAGCCAACATCAAACTCCAATCATTCACTGTTTCAAAATCAATCCCCTCATTTGCCATATCAGTACTCACAACCACAGCCAAACAATCCTCAAAGGTTCAACCACAATTTCTGCCCTCTACCCCATCAGTTATCATCTCCCCACCCTGAACAGTATCCTCTCCACCAACTTGGACAACCATGACCTCCCCCTCAACCAACACACTGATCTCATTACCAATCTCAACCCTTGACTAGAAGAAGCCACTTCTAAGATAGGAGAGGTAGAAACGGAGATTCCATCCTTACGAGCCAGAACACTTCAGACTCAACAACCGACAAAAAATCCATAAATCCAAGAGGAAGGCATCTCTCCTCTTCTTCCTTCTCTAATTAGAGTTACTCAAGATAAACCCACAACCCAATTCCACAAAAGAAAAATTCAAAAAATTCTGACAAGGCCCAGAATGCACAAAGGAACCAAACAACTCATCACCTACAAAACCACCACTGCAGATGTCACCAACAGGTTTTGAGCGCAGAGCCCCACAAGGTTTGTAGCGGGTCACTGTTTCTGACTAGAGACTGCTCAGAACCTGCCGTGATTAACGACGATGGTGACGCAGGAGCAACAGTAGATAGTGACGTCAAATTTTCCCTACGCACCTCACCAGAAAACACTGGAAAAGCTTCGTCGGGGAGTTTCCACGTCAGCCAATACCGACACCAGCTTCCCAAACTAATTCCGATGCACATTGCCAATCGGAGGACCAATCCAGGTCACAATCAACCATTTCTTGGACTTGGGCCTGAAATTTGAAGGAGGAAAGGAGAACTTCTTTCTTTTGGGCGTCTTGGATAACAACCTGATCCTAGGCCCATTTTTCTTGATAAGACTTAGAAACCCAACAGGTTTCTTAGCCATTTTAACTCCCCAGCTCCTACTAGGCCCAGCACCATCATCGGGAGGCCCCGCCTTACCAATAAAAGAAAAGGCTTTCCCCAAGCCATTTTCAGGGCCTTGAACCACAAGCCCAAAATCAAGAGGGGATTTGAATTTTGAAAAATCAGCACAGGCCCTTGTCTCTGAACTGTACCAGAACCAAGCACTTCACTATTGACTCTCGCGCGCATGAGACATCCTTCATCACTACCAGCCACCACTGATGCCCAGGAATCCTTTTGTGCGGAGCCATTTTTAGACACAAAAATACCCTACAGCCTAAACCCACAACTCGGACAGCACCCTCTCAGCGAAGGGAAGCTGAGCCGCTTCCCACCATTGACTTAGAATCACCACTGACCACTGGCCTAAGCCCAGGATCACAGCGGCCTTTGAAGTTACAGACTTCTACAGAATTCTCCGGCAACCCCAACTTGAATTGATTTGGAACCATCACATTACCTAAATCAATCAAAGCTCTGAAGACCCTCCACCACCCAAGGGCTTCGATGCCTTCTGGAAAAGCCAAGAGCCTGGATTTCCCTTGAACAATCTCAATTAACATCACAAAACAGTCGTTTCTACTCTGGTGAAGGTTCATGATCAAAGAACGATTGGGCTTTCTAAACATGCAAAACAAGTTCTTCTCTCCCTTCTAAAACTAGAACTCATTTCAAGACGGCAAGAACCAAACAACTTCTAAAGAGTCCAAACAGACAGAAAGAGAATCGCTTCCCAGGAGCGAACTCTGAAAGTTGCCTTCAAAAATAAATTCAAAAGACTTCTTATCCACCACAACAACTCTCCTGCAATTTGGCCGTTTCATCGCAACAAGCCAACTATTAACTGACGAAGAGATCAAAAAAACTCAACAGCCCATAGAACGAAGCAAAGACAAGAGAGAAGAACAGAGGAGAATAAGAGAGAAAAAATCTGGCTAACCCTGGAAAGAGCCAAGAGAACGATGGCGAGAACCGGTGGCTGGAAAAATGTCGGAAAAGCGACCAAAACAGAAAAAACAGAGATGAAGTACCTTGCGGCGTAAGATAGCACGCTATCTTGCGCCGAGAGAATCACATGTTTCTTTTTTCTTGATATATAATTTTTTTTTCGCGTTTTCCTTGTGTATTCAAAACTCTATTGAGATGCCCAAAAGGTCACACCTCTAAGACAGCTTCAAAGCCTCTGAATTGTGCATGTGTCTCTATGTGCGCACACGCATATGCATGCATGCATGTATATGTTTTTCTGAATGCACCAGAGTGACAGAGAGACCTGGGGGCAGTGGCCAACATTAGGGAGGACAATAAAGTCCTCGACAGAATCGAAATTTCCATAAGCTCTTCCGAGTTCAATGGGTTCCCATGGATCCTTGTCTCCCCATGCTATCAGAACAGGACACTGTAGAAAGAAGGAAACTGAAGCATTATACAATTAACCAGCAGGAATAACAGCAACCCAAATAGGATTCAGTCTACAAAACTAACCTTTAACTGTGGCAGTAATTCCTCAGGAAGAGGACCTCCAGAGTAACAAATGAACTCAAGAAAGACATCTACTGCACCAGGCTCAAGTCCAGGACGAAGAATATTCTGAACTAATTCCTGGGTCACCTGGGACGTGTCATGGTAACACTGATATGCAATACGTGAGAAGGAGTTAACATAGGAGAATGCATGGATTAATCTATTCTCTTGTCAGGATACCACTTTGGGCTCCCAAGGTCTTCTACATTAAATACATTAGTATTCACAAAACCATTACACTTTCTACTTCATTATCATAATATTGTTTGAACAATTTCTTGATTACAGCATCTCCAGCACTTCAAGACTAAAATTCCACAAATCCCATCTAATCTGAGGCTAAGTTAGTAGAGGGTGCTGCTTGCAAAAAGATAATCTTTCACAATTTATTCTTCTTGAATTAAGCCTTTAATACTGGTATTAGTAGTTCATACAACTCTGCTAACAATCAAGAGAACTTGGAATAGCCCAAAAAAGAAAGGAACATATAAATTCCAATAAAAGTAGCACCAGAAGGTAGGTTAGGGTGTCTAATTTCCAATTCTCGATCACATTCCCCTGATCAAGCCAGGTGAAGTTTGTCTGTTATAAAAGGGACAAGAAAAGTACAATTTGCTCAATGGCACGTGGGCAATTGCCTATGTGCTTTCTAGAGCAACAATCAAAGGTTCAATACTTTTAATGCTTTACAACTATTAATCCATGCTTCATAGCTGTTACTTCATAGATGCTATTGTGTTTCAGATTAATGTATCAAACAAGCTGATTTTCGTCATAAAGAACAATTAGGGGGGCAGGCTATATAGACCAAGAAATAGGCCAAAAAATGCAGTTTAAAAGTAACTCAAACATGACATGCAAATGCATATGCCGTACTATCTCTATTCATATGCATGGTAAAGCTTTTTGCAATCCTAGCCTAATGATGAAAAACACACGTAAGATTAAATATTGGGATTTTGATGTGATGGGATGTTTTGTAATTAGGGGAAATATGTAATTTTGATATTAGGGATAATTAGGTAATTCATAATATATTCGTAGCTTCTTATATTCTAGGATTAGGAATAAGTGTTTGATTAATTTTCTATTTGAGTTATTTAGTTTTTGGGTGCCTATATAAGAGCAAACCTAGTCTTATTCTAGGTAGACCAGATTTGAGAATAGAATTTAAATAAAGATATCAAATCTGGCTCTTGGGTGTAGGTCTTTTGCTCTATTGTTATCTCTTTGTTCTTGTTTCTTTATAAATTTAGCATCCAACATACCTGTCCTAGATCAGTAAAGCTTTTCACAATCTTAGCCTAGAATGTTACACACTGCCAATTACATAAACTTAACCATACCTATTAAAGGGTATAAAAGAATAGGAGCACTGCTTATGAGCATAAATAAAATAATCGGCATTAACTCTTGCAATTCGTGATTAAGCCATAAACCTTTTGATGCAATGAGTAAGTACAAAATTTAATCAGATCAATTTGGATTATTAAATCAAATAGTGGCAGGTAAAATCAAATTCAGATTTTACTTTTCAATATCTTAAAATTATTGGATCAGATTTGGATTCAGAATGTCCTAAGGAATCAAATAACAAGTGGAGCCTGAATAATAGAGTGGCTCAACCAAAAAAAAAAATTTTAAAATAGAAAAAATAAGAATATTGGCTCAACCCCCTCCCCCTCCCCCTCCTTCCCCAGCCCCAAAACTCCCCTTCTTTCTAGAAAGTTTTCAGCTTTCTCAATGAAAGATCCCGTAAAAGGACAAAAAATTACATTACTCTTAACCACAGAAAACCTTCAGTTTTCAACCCTTTCATGTATAAAACATGGATACGTATCTAGGAAATATATTGGTTTCTGTTGTGAAAAAGAAAAAGAAAAGAAGGTGAACTCTGAAAATTATGGTAAACCATAGAAAGCGATATGCTTGATGGAAAAATATTAAGCTGATTTTTCAAAATTTTAGAGAAAATCATTGTGTCAAACATCTGCAATGGATTGGTGTCAGTTATATTTTACAAATTCAAGTTTTTAGCTTTGTATCTATCATCAGTATGTAGTTCCTAAAACTCTGAGTGGAGTTGCCTAGGAGAAAAAATAAGACATTAATGCTGTTTGAGGAGTACCTGGAAAAGAATACTTCTTACGGACTCAGGTGTGGCAACGGCTCTGTAAAATAATTTTCCCACCGCGGTATCCCTGTCATGTCAAAATGACAATCTGAAATACCGTGATCACTAATTCAAACTTCAAGATTAGAAGGAAGAAAGCGTCTGTTTTTCTTTTACCTTAACAAACTCTGGAATGATCGAATAAAAGGCCTTCCAAAAACTGGCTGCTTTTTTATATGAAGCATACGCAAGGATATATTTAATAGAATAATACCCTTACAGATTTGTGGTTCCATCACTGCTGCCTGAAGACCAACAAGTCCTACATGATAGTCATTAAAAAAATTTAACGGGAATTATTATTTCCTAAAATTTCAAAATGCATTCAATTCAAGACTTCTTTTTTTCTTCTTTTCAAAAGAAAACAAAAGAAGAAGAATAAGGTTTGTATCATAGCAATGAGATGTTAGCACCAACATGGCTGGAGTCTAGCAAAATAAAAAAGTGGGTCTGCAAAAATTAAATTTGAACATCATATCATGGATGTTAGTTGTAAACAATCAGCAAACAGCAACACTGGTTATTCAATGTGCATATATACATTAATATACGTAAGGTCTAGCTAATGCATCGCCTAATTAAGAGTAAAGAAAACAAAAAAAAAATGGAAAATAAGAAAACTATGATGAATATGGGAAAACAAAAGACATGAAATCAGTAACCAAAAGAGCCTGAAAATGGAAAGAAAGAAGAAAAAGCGTATAGACGTGAGAATTAAACAAGAGTCCTGATCCTGATATTTAACTAGAATTTAGCAAGAACAGGCAAGTTTCTTATTACTTGCTCTCCATTTGGATTCACGTCAACAATATCAAGGGGATAATAAAATGGTCAGCTGCTTTCTCGGAACGTGAAGTGAAAGGTAACCAACAAATTCTGAAACTTACAGATCTTTTATTTTCTGTAAGAATGTATCAACTCAAACAAGGAAAAATACCACATGGCAGGATGCCCAATTGTCCATTTCAAACATCAAAGCACACCTTGTTTCTATTGTATTTAGATGCTACTAGCTAGACATGACAGGCCATTACAACTCTAAGTTTATTTTTTTCCCCCAATTGTTTTTGCTAGAATACCAAGTTGAACTTCGTAATTATAATTTAGGGGGAAAATTAAAGAATTAAAAAAAAAAAAGGAAGAAATTTGCATGGTAGCTTACTAGGCCCAAACTAGACACACACAAAATAGGATATAACAACCTAAATACAGAACACATACTCTAGTTAAACCCATTGGTATACTTGCATATGAATAATATCTTGTACATAGTCTTTTTTACTTGGGTGGAACCTGCTTGGTGCCCTTTTATATGATGTTTATTTATAATAAGACGATAAAAAAACCACCCAAAACCATTACTTGCGCGAACCAAATGAAATTTTATTAAGACACAAGGCATATAAGGCCTCCAATATCAAAGATACAGTCTACTAGCATATATACATCACAGAGACAAATAAAAACACACCAACAGAAAACCATATTCTGTAAACCTCGTGCATTTCTCTTTTACACCCAAAACCTCCAAATAAAATCATTCCCCAGCAAACTATTGGGCATGGATACACCATAGAAGGAAATTGATAGCCTTCCACCACTGGAGTTGTGCTTATACCCCTAAACATCTCCTATCTCCCTCTTGTAAGTTCTCTAACAATCAAAATATACACCAGTTAAACAAACTCAAACAGTAATGCATATCACAAAATCTGGAATATGATCCTTCATCTCTAGACATAGTAAGCTTCCAAGCAGTAGAAGAAGAGAACTATTTTAAAATTCATTACTTTCATAATGAATAATTTTAGCAGAATAACAGCACTAGTTATTATTGGGGAACTCAGTGCATATAAAATGATCAAATCATGTTAACTATGATACATTGGAAAATTATGAAAACTACAGAAGTGATTCAAAACTATTATTTGTGGTTGCCTAAAATACTCTCCAAGAATATAGCAACACTCCAATGGACAGAAGCACTAGCATGGGCGGGGATGGAAGCAAAGGAAAAGATGAGAAAATGAAATACCCAATTAATTGCAATTGCATAATATTTTGAACATCAAAACTTATAACCAATAACAAATGACATAAAGTAAAACTAAAAAAAGTGATCACCTCCAATGGAATTGCATATGAGGAATGCTTCATCCTTAACCACATCAACACAAAAATCATTTATCTGGGTAGCCCATGTCTCAAATGTATAAAATGAGTCGCCTCCAAACTCACGAGGATTTGGTTTGTCAGAGTATCCATAACCAATGAGATCAATTGAGTATACCTGATGTGATTTTGCAAGAACTGGAATATTTTTTCTCCAGTGATCACTGCGACAAAGAACAAGTAAGTCAAAAGAACTGAACTAGACACATTAAGTATGAAAACTAACTAGAAAGAAAACTTCAGAACAATCAACAAATATATTTTGAAACATACATTTGCTCATTGGCTGATTGAGAACATAAATACAGGAAGAATGTAAATCATAACCAACTGAAGGATCAAGTCTAGCTTCTAGATTGCCATAAAAAAATCAAAAGGAATTGTATCTGATCACAATTCTTTTGGTAGAAAGACACTCCAAACAGCTATATATTTCATACCTCATTCTGCAATATTAATGTTTATGCCATGATTTGTAATTATGTATCTTGATTCTTGTGTTTCACCATTGGTTTGGGACAATTTACATCTCAAGCCTTTGTGTCCTTTGTCAATAAATGAGAACCTTTTACAGAAGAAAATTCTTGTACATGCTTATAAGAAAAGTTTCTCTTATTTGACTTGTAAGAGGATGTAACTTTCCTAACTTCCTGATTTGGCAAGCCATCATGATAGAATAAAATTCCTTTGTACTTGAATAACTTGGTCATTTTCTCACTAAATGCTCTCATGCCACTACCTAAATTAATTCCACCACAGGCACAGTGATTGCAACCAACATCTAAATAAAAACACTATCTACACTCAAATCCGTACAAAAGGGAGGTTATTTCAACTTCAGCTTCTCACAAATTTTCTATTAATAATTAAATAAGAAAATATCGAACTTAGCAACTCTTTTCTCATCTCCTCCTAACTGGTTCACTGTTTCTCCCTCATTTTACCAAAAAACTGAAACCTATGGTAACTCTTAATTTAAGATTTCAACGTGATTTTGAAACCTAGAAATGTCATTTTTCGTAAAATTCCAGTTCTGTAGTAGCAAAAACTTTATTTCATAATTGAATAGTGAAAAAGAAAAGTGGTAAGCCTCAAGGAATTAGTTTGTAGAAAAGCAGTCTACGCCACATAACCATAGGTGATTCCTCTTCACATCATGACCATTCATATGGTATCCTTAACATCTCATCTTCACATCATGCAATGTAGATTCAACCTGTGGTCCCTGTATAAAACTCTCTGATTCCTTTTCTTCAGGATAGTCCACATAACACAAAGAGCTTTGGAACTACCATAATCAGAACATCATACCCCCACATGCATTGTTTGAATAACATCTTTAGGCATCACCCATGTCAACCTATAAGAGATAGCACCACACTACGCACACTCCAAGCAAAAGGACTATCCCACAAAAAATTATCCAGGTTCTTTTGGTGATATAGAGTGGGCCCATTAAGAAGGAATGCCTGGGGCCAACAGAGCCCAATTGTGTCATTAAAAAAAGGATCTTAAGCCCCTGAAGACAGTGCACTAATTTAACAAGACCAAAAGGATCAAGATCTACTTGTGCAGCAAACTAGTCTGCACATCTGTTTGCTTATCGATGAACATGAGAGATGTGACAGTTCCAGTTGTTGATGAGGCCTCTGCAGCTCACAACCAGGTTTCCAACAGGATCAGAATCACATGGAGTGGCCTTGAGCTTTCCACAGCCACTTGGGAATCAGATTCACACAGGAAATTTCTGAACCCAAGGTCCCAAGCCAGTTTTAAACCAAAATAAATGCCCCAAAGCTCCGCTGTAATGATCGGGATCAAGCCCAAGTTGGTTTTGAAGCCACCAACCCATTCCCCTAACATGTTACTAATAATACCACCAGCATCAGCACTGCCAGGTATGAGGTCACCATCTGTGTTAACTTTGACCAAATTCAGAGGAGGATTAAACCAGCGAATGTCTACTTAAATCTTATGGGTGTTCATGGAGTCCTGGTTAGCACACGACAGTTCTCTAGTGCAGCTAAGAGGATCAAGTGAGTATCAATGGACTGTAGACTGTCCTCGAAGACCTTTTTGTTGTAAGTGCACCAGATATTCCAGCACACTTAAGGGAAGATAAAGGGCCATAGAGGCTGTTGACTAACCACTGTATGATTGGGAGCACAGTTACATACAGTCCAATCTTTTAGGTTCAGAAGAAATTACTCCGAAAAATAGGTGAATCAATTGGAACCAAATATGGGAAGACTTGGGGCAATCTCGCAGTCGCAGAAGGTGGAGAGAGGTCTCCTCATGGTGATTGCAAAGGGGGCAGTTGGAATCATGAGAGATTCCTCGTTGAGCCAGGAGCTTCTTAGTTAATATGCTATCGTTTCCAGCAAGCCATAAGAAAGTCTTATATCTCTGAGGGCATTTCGCTTTCCATATCTTCTCCCACGCTTCATCAAAGGCAGCATCATTTCCACTGTTCAGTAAGGAGTAAGCAGATCACAAGGAGAAGCTACCACAAGCAAAACTATACCAATACACAGAATCCGGCATGGTCAGAGACTGATTGACCATTGTACCTGCCAGCTTGGCAAGGGTGCTGTGAGGGAGGAACGGCCTGAGACAATCCCAAAACCACATGCCGTTTTAATCCACATATTCAGAAACTTTATTATGGATCTCATCTGTAGGAATTGAAGCTAAAGCACTATTTAGAAGAGGAGTATTTCAATTCACTTGTCCAACCAAAATAGTATGTTTTAACCCGTTGCTAACATGTTTATGCAGCCCCATACTCAGTGGCTCTCGTCCCTACAGGATGCTACTCCATGGATAGGAAGGCAATTGTTTATGAATATGACTTAGAAAATCCAAATTACTATGATGCTTAGCTAGTAGAATTTGTTTCCATAAACCAGTAGCTCCACTTCATCAGGTCCCAACCAATTTTAGCCAAGGGAGCTTTATTGGTGGCTCGCATTTCACAAATACAAGCCCACCATGAGCTTTAATCCTTACAACACTTTTCTATTTTGTTAACGTTTGCATTTAGGGTTTAGATAGAGATTAGGGTTTTGACAAAGAGAGAGGAAATAGAAAGATACGAAGTAGCAAACTGATTAATAGTCATATATATATAAAGAATTTAATATTATGAAGTTGCTTAATTACTCTTAAACCCTAATACTCTTAACACTTTAACACTCCCTCTCAAGTTGGAGAATTCTCCAACTTGTTGCAACGATAATCATCCAATATGTTACAAAAAAATTCAAACCCAAATAACAGCAAAACTCATAACAATTCGGGGTAACCAGGCCCACCTAACGATAATGGATCAACACGATCCATGAACAAGGTACAGGGACTCAAGACAAACAAGACCCTTAACTTAGGGGTCAACAAGACAATAAGACAAACCGGAACAAACTGCTTCACATGGATTGAATCCACAAAACAGGTTGGATTGGGTCGAGAGTCAAATCTAACTTGGATATGGGTCGGGTCAACACATAATAAAAACCAAAAAACTTTCTTTTCTTTTTCATGCAGCATCAACACACATAACAGGGGACTCATGACTAGCAACGAGATGTCACGATCTCACCGGAAAGAAAGAAAACAAAACCTGCCAGACGAAACTGAAAATAGAATCTAAACCTAGCTATATATTTTTTTTCTTTTTTTTTATTTGGTTTACCTAAGAATACCACCAGGGTCCCAAACCAAGGGCTCTCATACCATGTTAACGTTTGTGTTTAGAGTTTAGATAGAGATTAGGGTTTAGACAAAGAGAGAGAAAATAGAAATACAGTAAACAGTAAACTGGTTACTAACCCTAAGGTTAATAGTCATATATATATATAAAGAACTTACTATTATGAAGTTACTTCAATACCCTTAAACCCTAGTAATGAATTTTCCTCTTTTCACTTGTAATTCCCCAGAAGAAGTTTCAATACCCTTAAGACCATCTGACATCCTAATCCTCTGAATCACATTTTCAGCAGTAACGATTTTACCGAAAGTGGTTTTCCAAACAAAGAAAGGTACCTTAATAGGTGCCACAACTCTCCAGCTTGCTTTTAATCTTTAGGAGTCCTCTCTAACAACGACACAGCACCATCATAATAAGACTTCACATGAAAAGAATGATTAGATGATGATGTCCAACATATTCTATCAGGACCAACACCACAGCATTGCGCTTCATATAACATTATAAAAAGCCACACAGAACCAATCTCCCAATCATGCAACTGTGTATAGAACCTAGGATTCTGATGTATCATAACCTCCCACTGAAACCTGCTTATAGATTGCTAGCTTACAAGTTTAGAAACACAAGTTTTTAATTCAAAGCAAAATCCCCACACCAGATATCCTCCCAAAAGTGAACACAACTAACATCACCCACTTAAAGGCAACAAATTCAGTAAAATATTACCATCCACTCCTAATAAATTTCCAGGACTAACACCATATGACCCCTAACTTGATTACAGTCCAGCCACGCCACCTTACCCGGTACTTAACTGAAATCACCTTTCTCCACAGACTCCCTTCCTTATAAGCAAATTTCCAAAACCACTCAGCCAATGATACTTGAATTCATCATCTTTTCCATTTCAAAAATGACAAATCTGTAGTTTCTCCATCCTCCTAGCAACAGAACAAGGCATGGGAAAGAGAGACATAGAGTATGTAGGCAAACTAGATAACACACTCTTTCTGAAAGTAAAGATTCTTGAGAAGGACATTATGCATTTTCCTTAAGGAAAACAGAAAGCTCTAGGATCTACGCTTTATCCAAAACATACTTGTTACTTGTCCTCTCATGAAATGAATCATAATTATTAAAGCTTGAAGCCTCACAATAATAAAACATGCCATAGAGGGGAAGGTTTTCTTAGAGAAGGAATAAATTTCTCACCAGCATATAAGCAGTTCCACTTTTATTCTCATCTCAAGAGATATACCATCATTTCTATGGTCCTCTGAGAATTAAGATGAGATAGGCTTAAGCATTTAACTTTTTCATTGCCAGTGGGTTTCTTAATTTAAATCATAGTACAATTTACTGATTATGGTGTCTTTTCAAAGACTTCTTCAGTACCATGCTTAAAGCTGGTGGCAACAACCTAGCTTAAGAGACAAGAAAAGAACATGACCAGAACCATATTGCAGAATCATTCTCAAAACACCCAAACAGATCCAAAACTCATGTACAGTAAATAGTAGTTTCGGGAAATCTAGTCAATTGATGCTTAGGCACATCATCCTATATAGAGATGTACCAGACAGTATACCTATTCGAAACTTAGAAGTGCCAAATACACATTGAAGGGCCAGAAAACATACTAGTAGTCTTCATAACTGGACAAATACATTAAGGAAACATCTCTGATGTAAAACAATATACGTGTATATATCCAGAACTGTACGTATCCAAGATTAGAAGAATAACAATACCATTGCTATAAACTAGAATGAAATAAGTGTAGTTTTTACAAACTAGAACTAACTAATATATAATACTCAATGAATATGTGCTCATTAATGGCAAATTTGAATTTATAGAACAATATAAAGTCTTAGTTTTGACTTTACATGATTGGGGTCCCACTCCTAAAGCATCATAGTCTAAAACCACGAGTGAAGTTTCAAACAAGCATGCATGTGACACAAAGCATGATAGTATAAAAAGCACAAACACATAGGCCAATTTGTGCCTTTAATACCTATAGCAAATAGTTGTCTGCAAATGAGAAGCAAAATATCAATGATGTAGACCTGTTAGCTCCAAAACCATGAATCAAAACTAAGGCGGGGCCACTGTTCCCAGAAGACTGATACCGAATCGAATAACCTTTCCAACTCCACATCCTACAAGAAAGTAAATACAACATTACGACTCGAGAATGATAAAATCATCAAAAGTGAACAAAAACATCTGCAACATATATACCCAGATTGAGGGTGACAAATAAAATTAAGTAATACTTCTACTGTAAATAAACAGAACTCTCCACAACATTAGTAGTTGTGATGGAAACAATTATAGGAACAGATAGGGATATGGCAACAGAAACATATAAAATGTGAAGTGCTTTTTGAAGCCATCCTGAAGACTGGTTTACAATTCCAAATGTGACATAGTACATGTAAACTCATAAAATCAGACAGACAATGAACTTTTTTAGTCTTTTCATTAGACAAAATTTTATACTTTATATTCAATTTGCTTACAGCAAATCCATTTTCATTTTTATTTTCACCACTCCATTATACAATCAATCGACAAGAAAGCAAATATATTTATCATCATCTATACTTTTTTTTGGATAAAGGTAATTATTATTTATCTAGAAAAAATAATACACCATAGCAGCAAGGCTGCTACAAATCATACAAAATCAAAAGAAATACAACTTAACAAACTCACATAACAACCAGACAAGAAGTTACAAAGTCAGAAAGCATAAAAACAGCCAGTTTAGAGAGAGCCAGAAAATATTACAAGTCATTTAGGGATTAAAGAATTAAGACCCCAATTCTTAGCAACACTAGCCAGTTATGAATGATTCTGTCCAAATTGGACAAGCTAAATACTCTATCTCTCACATTCTACCTGAAACAGTATAAGTGCTTCTATGAGTTTGTTGATACATCCTAAAGTTACTTTCTCTCCAAGTGTAATAGATGCTGGCATTCCAAGCTAACCTCAATAAAGTAGCTTGAATAGTTTTCCCCTTACAATACTTAGTGATCCGCTTTAGTTCTTCAAGCCAAAAACCTCCATATATTCTTTGGATTTCAGCCTTTCTTAAAATAGTATCCCAGATTTGTTTAGAGTAAGAGCAGCTAAAGAAAATGTGAGATCTAGACTCCATTGCCCCATTGCATAATAAGCAATCAGGGACACCTGCATACCCCAATTAAGAAGCCGAGATTTTGTAGCTAGTATGTCGTAGATGGCAAGCCAGCTAATGATACAATGCTTTGGAATATATCCTGTAAACCAGATCATTCTATGGCAAGGAATCTTTTCTTTCCTGGGTCTTAAAGCATCCCAAGTGGTTTGAGTGCTAAAAACTCCGGAATTGGAAGGAAGCCATAAGATCCTATCATTTTGGGATGCATCAGGTTTCACAGTCTCACAAATAGCACTTTGAATATTAGCTAAATCCTCAGATCTAGCAGTTGGCCAATACCAATGATACTTTAGCTTGCTCTTGTATAGAAAATCATATATTATTCTCCAATTATAGCAAGTAAGAAGAGATCCAGAAGGATGCCAATTATCATACCATAGGAAAATATTTGCATCATTTCCAATAAGGTGTTTTATCATAGGTCTAGCAACTAATCTAAGTTGAAGAAGCTTTCTCCAGGACCAAAAGCAGTCTTTAAGGGCTTGACAGACCAAAAGCTTCTTCCTTTAAGCACATAAGTTTCAATCCATGTAACCCGTAAGGATCTTGCCATACTAAAAAGTTCCCAGATACTCCTTAGAACACAAACTTTATTCCATTCCACCAGGTTTCTCATACCTAAACCTCCTTCAGATTTAGGATAGCATTTGTCTTCCCACTTCGCTTTAGCTTTTCTAGCAGAAGAATCCTTCCCACTCCAAATAAAAGAATTGCAAGCTCTGCTAACTGCTTTCAAAACCTTTTTTTGGGAGGATAAACATTGTACTCCAGTAATTTGTGATGCTAAATAAAACAGAAGAAACAAGTTGCAACCGGCCTGCAAAGGAAAGGTGTTTAGAGGTCCAAAACTGGATTCTAAGGAGGATCTTGTCAGTCAGAGGATGACAGTCCCTGTATTTTAGTCTACCAGAGATGAGAGGAACACCAAGGTACCTTACAGGTAAATTCCCAATTTTTAACCCAGTAGAATTTGTAATATCTGTCAACAATTCCTTATTTATACTATACCACTGCAGAATATTTCACTTTTAGCCATGTTAACTTTTAATCCAGAGAGATGATAGAATTCTTCAAGGATGCCTGTGATACACTGAATAGATTTCAGGCTACCATTAGTGAAGACCAGTAAGTCATCAGCAAAGCAGAGATGGGTAAGCTTTAATTTCTGGCATCTAGGATGAAAATTATAAACCCCTGAAGATGCAGCAGCTTGTAAAAGTCTAATAAGGCCTTCCATGGCAATAACAAAAAGGTAACGGGAAAGTGGATCCCCTTAACAAAAAGCTAATTGTTTGACGTGGGTGTGGAGCCTCGGCTTGTTCTCATGGGTTATTGTAAATTTATGGGTTTGGGTTCACTTGTTTCAAATTGGATGAGGTTTGTTGTTGGTATGAGTTTTTTTGTAACAAGTTCGTGCATGTGTATGCTCCAACTTAAAGGGGAGTGTTGAGATTCCAAGTTGGTGCATGTGTATCAAGGGAGTTCTTAATTAGGTTTATGTTGAGAGTCTTAATTAGGTTTCCTATTATGTGTCCTAGAAGGTTTCTTAGTCTTACATAGTTTATGTCTATATTATCTAATTATTGTCTCTTAGTCCTATTAGGTTTGATATTCATAAGTCTATATTAATCAATAATACAAAATTCTTTTCAATTCTTTATTTCAACAATCATCTATACTAATTTACTTATAAAAAAACAATCATCTATACTAATTTTTAAAAACAAAATCTAAATAATAAAACAAGAAACAATAGTTGAACAAATACACATTAAAGCCTCGTAACCAGATTTTTTTCTAGATAAAAACTAATTCATCAAATTTACTATGATGCAATACATGCACCCCATCCACAGCATTGAACCCAAGAAACTTGAATTCTGAGGATTGCATAAACTGGGGATCTTGGTTCCAGCCCTTTCCAATTTGGAGCATCAGATTCAGAAAGATTATGTTCAGGAGGTATTCGAAGTGGAGCAGCAGAATCCAATTTTAAAGAAGGTTCAGTTCTTTAATTTTCCAAGATTCCAGAATTAGGATCTAAAAGAGGGCTACATCTTCTATTCAAAAGAGAGATCGAGGAGAAACCAGTTACTGACTCCATTTCAGTATGATATTTCCGAATCAAATCTCCACCATCCACATTACTAAAATAATCAGTAGCAAAATCTGAAGTGACAGATTTCTTACCTCCAGAAGAAAGAAGGATCTTGCTTTTAGATAGATTGTCAAGCTTCTTTGAAAATGCAGTCGGTTGAATTCGTAAAGAATTGGAAGAAGATGCCATTAAAGCAACCAAGAATTACACAGATACTGTTCAGGTGAGAAAATCTAAGCAGAAAAATCCAGGAATAGCCAAATTGCTCCAGTCTTGTGAGCCAATCGAGAGGTTTCTTGAATTCAATAATTGTGAAAAACCTTTCTCTTCAAGTCCTGTGCCTATCTTCTTCCAAGATTTGGTAATTTTTAGGCAGAGAAAACTGATCAATTTCACGGTTTCGACGAGCAAAAGAACGTGAGAATTCATCATCATCTATACTAATTTTTTTTTTTGTAAAAAAAATCTAAATAATAAAACAAGAAACAAATACACATTAAAACCTCGTAACCAGATTTTTTTCTAGATAAAAACTAATTCATCAAATTTACTATGATGCAGTACGTGCAACCTATCCACAGCATTGAACCCAAGAAACTTGAATTCTGGGAATTCATATACTGGGGATCATATTTTATCCAGAACTGAATGACAGGAACTATAAAACTTTCTGAACTTTCTATTCACAATTTTTCCCGGAAACAAACAAATTCATAAGATTAGAACGAAAATTCAAACAAATAGAAAAAAAAATAGAAAATAAGAGAAACAGAGATAAACTAGGGCCAATACCTGCTTTGAACTTCAGGTTCTGATGATAGAGACTTCTCTTGAAGTTGATGATCAAAATCTGAATAATCATTTGACAAAGAATATACAGCAAATCGTTTTGATCTTAAGCGCGGAAAATGGGAAATTTTAGGCGAAATCACTAGTTTATGCAAATGGGTATTGGTGAAACAGATTGTAGATGGGATAATTTTGCTTCTTCTTTGAAAGGGAACAACTGGAATATCCAGTTTTGTTAAAGGTAGTGTTGGAGAACTGGTGCTCGCCATGGCTCGATGAGGAAAAGAGACCTGATCATCTGAAATATATATTCAAGTGGTTTTTCTTTTTTCAATTGAAATATATTCAAGTGGTTAAGGGACCGTTTTATTTTCATGTTTTAAAGTATTCCACGTAGCCAAGCAAAGCCGTTGATCCTACGTGGCAACTTTTTTTTAAAAAATGGACGTGCTAACTCATTTAAGATTTCTCGTGGTTTTCTTTTAATATTTCAGTTGGTGATGTTTTTTTATTTTATAAAAAGGGTTTTAGCTTGAGGAATGCTGAAAGATTACGAGTAGATTCGAATCGTTAATTCATTACCTTAATAAATTGAGTGATGTTGTTCGAATTTGATTTGATAAATTATTGAATTAAAATTATAATTCAAGTTCAAGATCAAATTCAATTTAATCGATTTTTCAATCAAATTTTTGAATTGAACGTGTCGAACAAGTCGAGTTACTCGATTCAATTTTACTTCTAAATAAGATATATATAAAACTAAAAGTCCATTAAATTATATTTAAAATAAAATTATGAACCACATACAGAATGCAAAAAAAAATCATAAAATATGAAAATCTAGCATTTATACTAATTACAACCTTAAATTGCATTACTACTTTATAGAGTATTTAATTTATTTTCTAATATGATATAATTTTAATGTTTATTAAAGTTTCAAGAACACATTAAACTTTTTTTTCTATAAAAACTTATAGTATGCATACGCATATGTTATAATTATATCAAAAAATTATTTAAGACCCTTTGTCTAAAATTTCATAAATCAAATTAGCTATCATTAATAAAGAAATTAACATATTATTTAATCAACAAATATATATATATATTATTTTCCAATTTACTTGAAGATTGTTGATTAATTGATTTTTTTTAATTTTATTTTATTTATGTAATTATATGCACATAAATTTTAATTATCTTCTATTAGCTCATCGAACAAAGAGAATATTTTTTTAATATTTGATCCGATTAATCTTTTGGGTATAGGCAAACGTAACGAACAAACCGCTATTTGTGAGCTCTTCCGGGCCATGGCCCAGACTTGGTTACTAAAAAGAAAGATCAATTCTATACTTATGCTGATCTGGCCCAACCTTTGGCCCAGTACCCTATTTAGTTGGCCCAATACTTACTGTCATCGTATTTAGGTCCAATAAGGTAAGTTCCCATTACCTGTATGAACAAGAATTTCAAAATGACAAGCTTACCCTTAAGTTGAGAGACAGTAGAGAGAGTTTGAAAAAAGGAAAAGGGTGGCACCAATGAGGAAGTAGAAATGAAAGGTTGGTCTGTCTAACTTCCCATGACCCATTTGGTAAGAATGTTTGGTCTGTCCTCATTGCTAACTACCGGCTCAGCCGGTAAACCGACTCAAAGATTCACCAAATCTACCGGTCAATTCTATAGTCGTTCTCTAATCATAAAGGAATCTATTTTTACCAAAAAAAAATATATATATATATATATATATATAATACTTGATTAGATTAGATCCAAAAATTTGGTTTTAGATCATTTTAAAATTTTATTAATAATTTTAAAAAAATTTATAAGTAACATCGGTATAAGTGTGAGACTTAAAAAATAATGTTACAAGTGAAGTTTTTCAAAATTACTGATAAAGTTTCGACCAAAAAATTCTTTTAATTTTACGAAAAAAATTATCTACTCCGATGCAAAATACTATTTTTACATTAAGTGGAAACTTTATTGATACTTGTTAGGTGATTTCATTAGTAACATCCCATATCTATTATTCATATTACCAACAAAATTACCTATAATTACAAGTGAAGTCACCACCCAATACAAAAATTGTCTTTTACTAAAAATAGCTCCAATTTTTACAAGCTGATTGGGTGTTACAAGAATCTATTCTCCAACATGAAACTTACACGTGTCCTTGAACCCTCTCTGTACACGTGTCCTTGAACCCCCTCACACAGAGAAAGGCTTATATACAAGCAATTAAGATGAATGGGCATTAAAAAAAATCTGCATCTCTCTGATACAAAAAGAAGCCTCTTCTCTCTGTTTATACATACACCTTTGCCATTTTAAGTTCACCTCATACTAAGATTTTCCTGACCCCATTTGATCATTTTATCATCATTCATGCCAATGCATTTTCCGAGAGAAGAAAATAAAGAAAGTCGAATTATTGTTCGAACGTGGGATTTTTGTCGGTCCAGATTTTCGGGTAAGTCAATACTCTTTATCTTCATTCTTGTTCTTCATATTCTACCATTAATCTTTGTTTTAATTAGTTCTTGTTTTAGTTCTTATAATGATGAAAAGTATCGAAGAATATATTTTTTTTATTTGTTTCCTCTAATTTCTTTTAGTTACATATTATCACAAGTTTGTATGTGAATAAATGTTATGATGAAATTTCAATTGTAATGTGTATCTGTTTTTTCTCTGTTTCTCTGTAGATTCTTTTAAATATTTTCATAAATGGCTTTACATGCATTTTATCATAGCCAATTTTCTTTTTTAGTGGTTTTACACGTGGAAGAGAAAGAAAATAAATAATTTCAAAATTATGAAAAAGTTTATAAAAAACATATCTAAATTTCGTATGGAAATACTACTAAATTTGTTTTCATTATCAATGAATTAATTAAAAATAATAAAACATAGACCCTTAATATTTACTAAAAAAAAGAGGTAGAAATTGTATTTTGTATCAACCCAAGAAAAGAATTGCATGCAAAGGTATTATTTTCTTGAGAGACAACTTAGCCTATACATTTGGGAAGAAGTGGAACAATTGGTCTAAGAAGAAGGGTAGGTTGGAAAAGAAAACATTTTGCACAAAATGTGTTCAACATTCACTATTTTTTTTTTTTTTTTTTCCGTATTGGGATAATAGAATTTGTTTTTTTTGGCCTAAATGTTTTTTTTTCTCATAGCTGTAATTAACGTATAACAGTAGAGTTTGAAATATCACAGTGTGAAGTATTAAGTTCGTCATTTTCATGTCTTTTGTGACCACCACATAGTTATTTAATTAAATAACCTACTTTTTCGGTGCGTGGAGGATGGGAGGTTGTGCACCTCGAAATTTATGGTTCAAGACGTGTCCATGAAAAATTGTTGAGATCTTGATTGATTCCTCTGTTAAAAAAAAAAAAACATAATTTTTACTATGTATCACGTAAATTCTAAATTGACATTTTGAGCTAAGAAATTTTGAAAAAATTACATTCAGTCAAGTATCAACATTACAACTAGCTCAACAGTTCACTTAGCTTAATTGATAGAGTTTCTTATCATTACACAAAATATCAAGAATTAAACCTTATTCACGTTAGCGATTAGAGCGATCAAAAATTGGAGAAATTAATTTCTCCATTTTTTTATAAAAAATTTCAACATTACAAAGTAGTCTCCATCAACAACTTCATATGGTCAAACAAGTTATAAAGCAACCTACTAAAATCTGTATGCATAAAATCAACCATCTACCAATCACATATGGTGCATAGGAAGACTGGTAGTTTGAGTTGAGGGTCAGGTAATGAGTCAATGGATATTAGGTCAAACATCAAGACTGCTCATATACACAAGATAATAGTTCCAAATTTTCTATTATATTTTTTTTCTCAAACGATTCCTCTCTTTTTTTTTCTATTATAAAATAAAACGAGATATTTTTTCATTTTTAAAGTGATGTTTTATACCGGATTTAATCTAGTTTCAATCTAATTTTTTAAATCTCTTTAAAATAAATTATGTTTTAAAAAAATTTAAAAAATTAAATTTAAATCGAATTAAATTCAATCCAAACATCGCCTTTATAGTTTCATGTTTTCTATTACACTTACCTCCTTAACATCAAATCGTCCCAGAAAAAGCGGGTGAGAGAGAAAGATACCTTCAAACTAAGACTCACTATGAGTAATGAGATATAAGAAGTCTTTCTAAGGGGCAATTTAGTCTTTTATTTTATTCCATTAAAACTTAATGGAATTTGTAAATATAGGTTTTCACATATTTTTATTTATAGATTTCACAATATTACAAACAAAAAAAGTATTTTCCTAACAAAATATCGATATCTTTCTAGTTTCTAATATATTTTCTCGTAGAAATATACACAAATTTAGTCTCGATTGAAAAAATTTCTTTGGATAATCGGTGAGCTACCCAACTCTTTTTTATTATGATCGTAACTAAAATCAAACTCCGAACAATACCCTACAATAAGAGAGGCATCAACGCTAGGTTTTACCCTTGGCCACTAACTTTTCTTTTCAGAAAATAACAGAAAAGTGATAATTCCCTCTAGGGTTCGTAAGTTATAGATTATCGAATATAATTTAAATTAATTATCTTCTCTATAGGTTGAAATAATATACTTGGAAGCCTAATTTTAAAATTTAGTTAAGCCCATTACTAGTCCTTGATGTTGGGTTTAATCTTGTCAAAATGGCCTAAAACTACACTTACTTTATGGGGCTTGACGTGTATTACAGGCTTCAGCCAGGGATCTGGTGCCAAGAGCCCAAGACAATTAAGAAATGGGCATTTAATTCTTATGCTGATCTCTTTAAATTGGGTTTAGATTGGTCCCATTTCAGCCATCTATGATCCCAACCCAACTTAGATAGCCCAGTTAATGCTAACTTCGAATAGGGATGACAATTTTATCCGTCCCGTAAATACTCAATCATGATTAATGAAACAGATTTTTTAAGTAGAAAGAAATTATGTCAACAGTAGGTTCAATCTATAAGCCAAGTTATTGGTTTAGTTTGTTGAAATAAAAGGAATTTAAGAAGAATTTTGTGTATTATTATCTATCTAATTGTGATAATTGTATATATAGTCTAGTGTAGTACAATTCCTCATAGAATTAGGAATCCAAATGCTAATACTAAATAGATGAAAGTGATATTACAATAAGAATAGAACATCAATCATATTCGTTAACACAAGTAAATGTGCTCTACTTTGTTTACGTGCGTGGTACCTATGAATTTCTTGGAATCGAATACATATATAAGATAACTAACAGAAATCGACAAATGCAATAATTATATATGTAATAAAACACGTGAGCACACAAATACTTTATATATTTATACATGCATTAATTAATGTTCCACCTTAAACATGTTTAATTACTACAATAGCATTAATACATAATTACATTACATATATTCTCACAAATACACACAACAAAAAATAATAGTCATGGATGGATGACGAATTAAGTGGAACAAGGAAAAATATAAAACACACATGAAATAATAATCAAACCCTAGGTAGATTAATTTCTTATAATGAACTCAACCAAAAGATAACTTAATTTATGCCAAATTCAACAAGGAGGCTAGCAGCTGGTTGTCAGAATAAGGCTACTCAACACTCTTAAGATCATTTTGGCTAGAAGTAGACGATATGAGTGCAGATTCCCAGCTGCCTCCAAAGCCAGACACTGATGAATTAGTAAACGGAACCATAGGATCAGAAATTGAAGCAATCCCAATAGGCTGATGTTGCAATTGGTGTTGGCTAGCAAAAGGATCCTCGTTGATCAATGAATTAAGGAAAGAAGAGAAGATATCTTCGGTGCAGTAATTGCTCATATCTCCATCTTCCTTATCATTGCTGAGCCCTGCTAACTGGTTGCTTCTCAAAGCATCACAATTCATCAAATTCGCGTACCCATGACCTGTTATTCCATTTTGATAGTGATGATCAATAGGATTGCTATTGTTGATAATGATTTGATTATGATGATGAGTAGATGTTTCACTGTTGGTTTCTTCTAAGCCTGAATTAGAGGTAGGAATATTAATGTCAGGTTTAGGGCTCGAGATGCAAGTCGCCTTTGAAGAAGAAGATGCAATAGCATTGGCATTGGCATTAGAAGAGGACCTAAGTGGCTTGTGGGTTCTGGGATCTATTCCATGGCTGATGAGCTTCTTGCTAAGGTGAGTGTTCCAGTAGTTCTTTATCTCATTATCAGTGCGCCCTGGAATCCTTCCAGCTATCAATGACCACCTATATATACACACATGCATTAATATAAGCCATTGAAAAAAAACCTAGATAATTAAGATTCAAAAAGAAACTACAGTAGTATATATCTATCTGTGTTTGTGTGTGAAAGAGAGAGATAAAGCTACTGATCATGATAAGTTTTTGAGCTAAGTTGTCAAAGAGAGATTACTCAAATTAGAGAGTGCGTGTGTGTGAGCGAGAGAGAGGGAGAGAGAGAGAGAGACTTGTGTTTGAGCTTTTAACTATAGTAAGATGATATGTGAGAAAGATAGAAAATAGAGAGACACCCAGATGAGAAACTGCTAGGTTTTGAGCTTATCCATATGAGTTAAAGAAGATGATAAATATACATAGAGAGAAAACCCAGATGAGAGAAATTAATTATTCCTACTAGGTTTTAAGCTAACTCATAATTATATTCGAAGAAGATATATGAACTCCTACAAATAAAAAGAGAAAACCCTGATAAGGATAAAGCTACTGACCATGATAGGTTTTTCTTTAGCTAAGTTGTCAAAGATAGAAAGAAAACACATATAAGAGAGAGAGAGGGAGAGATTTATATTCGAGCTTTATATATAGAAAGATAACTATACAAAAAAAGATATAGTAGAGAGAAACCGAGATGAGAGAATTTGCTAGGTTCTGAGGTAATCCATATATACATATATGATATATGACGTAGAGTTAATCAGTTAAAGAAGATGGTAAATGCTCATATAGAGAAAACACATATATGAGAGAAATTACCTAGGTTTTGAACTAGTAATTCATAAGGAGATTCAAAGAAGGTCCTAACTCATAAATGTACATAAGAGAAAACCCAAATGAGAGAAATTAATAGGTTTTAAGCTAATCCATAAGGAGATTTGGAAGAATAAAAAAGTTGATAACTTTATATGTATATATGTAGAGAGAGAACCCATGTGAGAGAAAGAGAGATAAATTTGCTGAAGAAATGCAATCATAAGCTGAAAGCAAGATTTGAAGAAATATGACTTGATTAGCTAGAGAAATAGAAACCCTAATTACCAAACTTCAAGCTAGTTAGAGATCCATTACACATTCACACTAAAAAACCTAAAAACCTACAAAAAGAACACTTAAAAATACAAACCCTTTTCAAAGCCAACCCCTTATAAAATAACCCAGATCGAATCCACAAACCAAACACATAAATTACCCATAATTCAAAACAAACCAACAATTCATATATTTATACCGGTTGCCGAGGAGGCGGTGGAGGCGGAGTATGAGATCCTCCTCGTCAGGAGCGATCTGTCCGCGTTTTACGTTGGGTCGAAGGTAATTCATCCATCGCAGTCTGCAACTCTTCCCGCAACGGAGCAGTCCCGCCATTTTAGGGAGTGTCCGCCACCGACCTTCTCCTTCTTTCTTTACGTAGTTTGCCAACAGCTCGTCTTCTTCAGGTGCCCATGGTCCCCTCTTTAGCCCTACTTTTATGCAACACGGCGTCGTTTTTGTTGTTAACGATGATGATGCTGGGTTTCTCATTTTTTTTTTGTTGCAGTTAACTGATAAAAATGGAAGTGCTTTTTTGTGTTTTTTTTGGTGTTTTGGGCTGATTGGTTGTGGCTGTGAAGTTCTGAGGATGGATTCTGTGTGCCTTTTTTTCCCTTGTCTTTCCTTTCTGACTCCTTACTGTTGTCTGCTTTATTCTATTGTCTGAATTTTTTTTATGATGGAATCATGATGCGTAGGTTTTTGATGTAAAGAAAGGGGCTTGATTCTTTGCATCTTCTCACGCTCCAATGAGGAATGTAAGGAACACCGCCAGCCAGAGTGACAAATTGATCGTTGGATGTTTCTGGGTTTGGATTGGGTGTGGCTCTTCTCTCTCTTTTAACTCTTTAAACTTTTTTTACACAATAACAAGAAGGGTTATTAAATCTTAATCATCCTATGAAAGATTAGGTCATCATTAAGCTAAGAAGTTGTGGATTTTAAAATTTTTTTACATTAATAATTAAGAATAAAAGATTTGAATTTATAATCTCTTGTTTAAAAGAGAGTATAGTTATCAATTGAACTATAATAACATCGTAATGATATAAACGTTTGTTGCAACAAAAATATTCATGAGTGGTCGATAATGCTAAACGTTATAGTTATGAATTCCTCATATTATTTTTTATATACGAAATTTTTTCTTAGATCTGATTCATACGATTTGTTTAAACCAAAAGTATTTCATTGTTAGAAACATAATGAAAGAGAAAAAAAATTCAACCTCTCTTTGTTTAAAGATGAAAAGTATGTACTTTCATCCAAAAAAGATTTATAAATTAAGTTTTAGACATTATTTTTTATTTTTATATCAACATTACTGATAATATTTTTTCAATGTCGTAAATATCAATAGTGAACTTAATTAGGATCGAATAATGTTAATACTAGTTTTTTTTTTTTTGAGAGAGAATTATATTGTTTTAAGGAAAGAAAAATAATTTTATAATTCATGTCAACTCAAATTACGTTGAATCAATAAAATATTCTAATACTTTCAAATAAATTACTAATTAAAAAAACCTTCACAATATTATACTCCTTGCATCCTTTTCAAACAAGGGTTTTATGTATAATATTTCAACCCAAAATTTAATGCATCTTTTACAAATATGAGTTTTATTGGGTACACTTTTATTTTAATTTCAATATTAATAAGCTTTTTGGTATAATAAGTTTTTGTCTATCACAGTGTCATGAAAGATATATAGCACAAATGTCTATCTCCCGATTATATAGAATTAAAAAATATATATTTTTATTTAAAATAAAGATAAATCAAGCTCATGTTTGCAGTTTGAGCAAACACTAGTTTTTTTCCAAGAAAAAAGGAAAGGGGAGTGAGATATTTTTAACCCTTTTTGCAGATTTGAGTGCGCGTGAGAATTGTGTTGATACGGGACCCACTATGCACGTTCAGCCAATAACGTGAAAGAAACTGCTATACGACAATCACACTGAATAAAAAACACATTTATCTTCGATTTCTCCATTTAAGATGCATTTTGGATCAGTGACCGTGAGCCCCAGATCTACTACCTTCAATGACATCAGGGCTTCCGTGAGGGTGAAAGCCTTGAGCTGTGTGCGCATCTCCAGGGAATTTAGGTGGAGGCGTGCCTTGCAGTTGTACTTATTGGTCGCCTTGCAGTTTTACTGCAACCACATGACAAATTGACAGTGGAGTATATTTTTTTCTTTTTCTTTGTTTTGGATAGATTGTTACATTGGGCCAAATAGGGGTATGATTTTTTTATAAATGGTGTTGAAAAACCCAAATGGATCCCTATTAGTAATTTGATGATAACTATAGAAACTAAATTAATAAATTTTAATTTTAATTTTAAAAAATACCTTTTCACATTGAAATGAGTTAAAAGAAGAATTTTCATTAATTGTTAATCTGGATGATTAAAATAAACAGTAAAAATATATCAATATCTTTTGTATTTGTTTTTTTTAATAAGCTATTGTGTTTTTTGTTTTTTTATTTCGGTATAGATATTAAAATCCAATCATGCCACTTTTTTTTACATCCACGTCAACAATCAATTAATAATCGTAATTTCAATCGTTAAATATCAAATAATAAATTTTTAAAATTAAAATGATAATTTACCAGTACATGTATTTCATAATGCTGACCACTAAGGTGGTACAAAAGAGTGAAAAAAGAGTTCCTCTAGAATAAAAAGATGGTTTCATAAAAAGAAAACATACTCGAACCCGGGCAAAGGCTATGGCACGTATGTGCGACTAAATTTCGTCATCCTCGTGATTTTATTTTGTTTCCAAAACAAGAGGAAACGATTTTTTTTCAAATAAATATTGTTTCCGTTTTCATAAAGCTAAAAATGAAAGTTAGGAGAGTGACGGGATGGCAATTCATGTTTCGTGTCGTATTTACGTTTTGTCGAAAGTTGGGTATAACAATATTTTGGTCTACACGAAGAAAAAAAAAAAACTAATTGTATTAAAAATCTAAATGTAAACATTGTCTCATTTTTTATGTTTGTAACATGACATGCATAACACGTTTAATAAGGGAGTCATATTCGACACAAACCGACATAACTCATGTAATATGATTTAACGTATCATAAACTAACATGACTCATTTAACACAACTTAAAATACAAAAATTAATTAAAAACCGACACAATTTAAACATAAGTACGTAATTAATCAAATAAATTACATAAAAACCTAATTCATCAACATAAGTATATAAATTCTAAAGTATTTTTAAAAACGATACAAAATAACCTATTAAATAAAATAACATAAATCTCCAACATATACAATATTAACTATAATCTTCTATTTTTATATTATTTTATTATAATACATATAGATAATTAAAACATTATTTTTCTTTAATTTTACAATAAAATTGTAACAATAAATGACTAAAATTAGGTATTTAGTTAAATGAGTTAAGTAAGTCATATATGAGTGAGGGTCATAATCATGTTAGAACAACTTGGTAATTAACTGTGTTATTTTCGAGGTTGGTGGATCAACCTGTAATATGGCACGATTATTTTGTGCCGACACGAATGCGATTATGGTCGATCCAAAGCCACTTATTTCATGTCGTGTTCACAAGACGTATCCAATATTGTCCCATCTAAACAAAGATGAACCAAAAACAAATTTTTGATTGTTGTTTTCAATTTTTGCAAAATGCAAACAAAAAACTGAAAACGGAAACAATACTGAGCTAACCCTACGATTTATAACTTCACTGTTATTTTACAATAAATTACTTCAAAAACTATAGATAGACGAAATTATAAACAGTTTTATATCACTCGGGCATTTTTTGGGCGAGCTAAAAACTCTCTGAGGCGCAAAATGCAAGTCAAAGATCAAACACATGTTCAAATGAGTAGGAATATATGTTTTAACCATTAAGCTAGTTGTTATTGTTATGATATTATTGCGTTTTATAAATATTTATTACATGTTATGTGGTTTAATAATAACTACAAATTATTTAATTAATCACTTATAAATTACAATAATATAAAAATAAAAAAATTATATATAAATATGTATTAATATTTGTAAAATTATAATTGTAATTTATATGATTTATATAGCTATTAAAAACATTAAAGTTTGTTAAAAATTAAATATTATTATTTTTTATATTATTTTATAAAAATTTCAAAATAACTTAATAACACTTATAGCTTTACACTTCAAGCCTCGTCTAACATTTTCACCTCTAAAAACACCGATATCGATGGACCAAGTGCATAATGGGTTAAACTAATATGTTACTATTTGGAAACGTGTGCTTCTATTCACAATTATTCACATTATAATAAACAAGTGACGTTACTTTTTGGTACAAACAAAATAATCCTTAGGAGTTGGAATCAAATTCCGTTCACATCAGAGATTGAATAATGAAAAGTTAGTGATGACTATAGCTAGAAATAAAAGCAATCAAAGAAAAAGATGTAAGAAAAATTATTGTAGATGTTTAGAAAGGCATTAAAATATTTCACAAATTGAAATTGTTTGACAAATTTAGATTAAAATTTGTTAAAATTATATATTTAAATAAACAAAAGGCAAACTTTACAATGAATTTAAAATTCTTGATGACTTCCTATTAAAAAAAATTTGTTGATGAATTAACTTTGACAGATTGATATATAAAACTACTATTACCATATTATCTAAAAGGAATGTTGATAATTATCAAGTATTTAAAATATAATTATTTAGTATATTTATCACACACAATTTGGTAAAGTTTTCCAAATGAATTTTGTTTTTAAGAAACAGAAGTTAACTCGAACACGAAAAAATACAATATAAAAACTTAAATTTATCTCAAATACAAATTTTTGATAATTATTTAATTAAATAATTTTAACTCTTCAACTATTTTATTAAAAACCGGTTTAAAATTCATTTTGATAGCCAAAACCTAATTATGTCAAAGAATATGTTTGGGTTCAATTTAAAGCTAACTTTAAATTGCAATTTATTTTTTAAAATTTGTCAAAAATTTAATCAAATCAATCAGACCATTTATTAATTGATATTTAATTGTTATTTAATGAAATTTAATAATATTTGATTCAATTTAACTATTTTTTATAAATTTTAAAAAATAAACTAAAACTTAAAGTTGACTTTAAAATGTAATCAAGTCTCTGTTTAAAATCCACAGATAGCAAAATCCAAAGAACTTCTGATTTAATTATGCTTTGAATTAACGAGAACATTTTAGCAAAGTTTTGAGAGAGAAAAGAGAAAAAAAGAATAAAAAATCTCACGTTTTTTTTTTCTCATATCTTTTTCGTTTAAATTGTATCATTTGATTTACCAAGCCGAATTTTATCCAAAAATATATATCTGAACCCGAACACAGGTTGGGCCAAAATGTGCCTAAAATGTGGGCTCGAACAGGGTAAGAGCACGATGCAGATAAGAATAAAAAAATAAATGCTTATAAAATATTTTACCTTTTATTTTTTTATACGCAAGACAAAAACATAGTCAATTTGATTTTTCAAATAATATTTTTCTGTCATTTAAGCTTAATGATTATCTTTATTAAAATTCTATTTGGACAAAAATTCTTAAACTTGAAATTTATTTAAAACGCTTAATTAAAAGTGATCACTAATTAACTTATATTTAAATCTTAAAATAATCCAAATCTAACTTTTAATATTGATTTTTCTTACAAAACAAACATCACAAAAAAAAAATTTGGATTCAGCAATAAAATATATAAAAAAATGACAAAGCTAAACTGACAATGAAATTTACCCCTATGCATTATTATCTTCTTCCTTATTCTTTTTCTTTCTTATTTATCTTTTCATTTCCCTCCAAAACTGAAAGCACCCACCAAAGTAAAGAAAATGTGAACCCATGTTAATCATGGTACATAAAAATACAGCTAATCAAGCTTTACTTTGCCCTAATTAGCCCCACACATTTCTCATTTCATAATAAAAATCCCCAAAACCCCCTCCGTCTCTCTCTCACTTCACACCCATAAACCCGCATAGAGTCTCTCTCCACACAGTCACTTAAAGAGAGAGAGAGAGAGGAGAGAGCAGACCTAGAAAACCCTAAACTCGCCGCCATGGACGCCGAGTCAACTCAGTTGCAGCAGGCTCAACTGGCTCTGATCTTAGGGCCTGACCCGGCCCCGTTCGAAACCCTAATCTCTCACCTGATGTCGTCATCGAACGAGCAGCGGTCAAGCGCCGAGCTTCTCTTCAACCTCTGCAAGCAGACCGATCCAGATTCCCTCTCCCTCAAGCTGGCTCACCTTCTCCAGCTCTCTCCTCACCCTGAGGGTCGCGCCATGGCTGCTGTCCTCCTCCGTAAGCTCCTCACCCGCGACGACTCCTATCTCTGGCCCCGCCTATCTCTCTCCACCCAATCAAATCTCAAATCCTCTATGCTCTCTTGCATCCAGCGAGAAGACACCAAGTCGATTTCCAAGAAGATTTGCGATACGATAGCCGAGCTCGCCTCGGGGATTTTGCCTGACAACGGGTGGCCCGAATTGCTTCCCTTTATCTTCCAATGCGTGTCATCGGATTCCCCTAAGTTGCAGGAATCCGCGTTTTTGATCTTCGCGCAGTTGTCGCAATACATTGGGGAAACCCTAATCCCGCATATCAAGCATCTTCACGGTGTTTTTCTTCAGTGCTTAAGTTCTTCGAGTAACGCCGATGTGAAGATCGCGGCGTTGAACGCAGTGATCAATTTTATTCAGTGCTTGACAAGTTCTTCGGACCGGGACAGGTTCCAGGATCTGTTGCCGGCGATGGTGCAGACTTTGACTGAGGCGCTGAACAACGGGAACGAAGCCACGGCTCAGGAGGCGCTCGAGCTGCTAATCGAGCTGGCAGGGACAGAGCCACGGTTCTTACGGAGGCAGCTTGTGGACGTGGTTGGGTCCATGCTGCAGATTGCGGAGGCGGAGTCGCTGGAGGAAGGGACCAGACACCTGGCGATCGAATTCGTCATCACGCTCGCTGAGGCTAGGGAGCGGGCCCCCGGGATGATGAGGAAACTCCCGCAGTTCATCAACAGGCTGTTTGCTATCCTGATGAGGATGCTGTTGGATATCGAGGATGATCCAGCGTGGCACAGTGCAGAGACCGAGGATGAGGATGCGGGGGAAACGAGTAATTATAGCGTCGGGCAGGAGTGTTTGGATCGTTTGGCGATCTCTTTGGGTGGAAATACGATTGTTCCTGTTGCCTCCGAGCAGTTGCCCGCGTATTTGGCTGCTCTGGAGTGGCAGAAGCACCACGCCGCCTTGATTGCGCTTGCCCAGATCGCGGAGGGTTGCTCCAAGGTATTGAAAAAGCTACTTGTTAGTAATTGAATAGCATAATGTTTGTTTAGAGTGTAAGCTCAGATAATAATGGTTAGCTTTACTGCTATAGTAAATTAGTAATTGAATAGCATAATGTTTGTTTGGAATGCAAGTTCAGAGAATAGTATTTCCTAGGTAGGTGGTTTTTTTGCCACTGTTCACTTAATAATGTTTTTCTTATTAGCGATATTGCGCATTGATTTGATCAAATTTAAACTTTTGGAATACTGTTTTTCATGGAGTTGATCGGGTATGACTTATGAGTGATTATGGGTTAAGAGCTTGTTGCTAAGTTAATGGGCTATTGGTGCCTATTTTTTGGTCCTTCATCTTTTTGTTCCTAAACACTTTCTTTAGGGGTTTTCAGGTTGTTTATTTTGCATTTTTTTATCTTGTGTTGGATTATGTTTCTTGGGGCTCACTTTGATTGTAATGCTGCAAACAGAGATTTCTGGCATCACATTTTCTTATGATTACTTTTTTCTGATAGTGAAAAAGAACTATATTTCCCTCATCACATATGGTGATTTCTAAATTATTCCACTAATTGCAGGTGATGATAAAAAATTTGGAGCAAGTGGTGTCTATGGTTCTAAACTCATTTCATGATCCCCAACCCCGTGTGAGGTGGGCAGCTATCAATGCAATAGGGCAGTTGTCAACTGATTTGGGTCCAGATTTGCAAAATCAGTATCATCAAACGGTGCTTCCAGCACTAGTTGCTGCCATGGATGATTTCCAGAATCCTCGAGTACAGGTTGGTCAGAGTTATGGGCATATCATGCTTTCTGGATTACTGCTTTCGTATTTAATTGGCAATATATAGATTTGCAAGGGATTGGCATCATGATATGGGTGTCTTAATAGCCAATTGCTGTTGTATTTCATGTATTCTTTAATCTTAATGCTGCTGCTGCCCTTACCAATAACTTTTGTGTTCTTTTGTCAATTCCATGGCTGCATCTGTAAGTTCACATGACATTTCCCTTCAATTCTTAGGTCTGATGTGTTGATGCTTTTTAATTTTTTTTTCTTATTTTCTTTTCAAGGTTTTGTTGCCATGTAAGTTTTCTTCTCTGCTTAAATCTTTTGCTTTTTTCAAGTTGTCTTTTTGGTTGGTGTTATTTTTAATCAGTATGCAGTATGAATAACTTGGTAGCCATAAGGAAGTGCTCTGTAGAGTA
Source organism: Bretschneidera sinensis (assembly GCA_023935145.1). Taxonomy (NCBI): domain Eukaryota; kingdom Viridiplantae; phylum Streptophyta; class Magnoliopsida; order Brassicales; family Akaniaceae; genus Bretschneidera; species Bretschneidera sinensis. The sequence goes on along the minus strand of CM043697.1, from coordinate 825,000 downwards.
ATGAGCTAGTTATGACTAGGTTTAGTTTAGTAGGTTCCATTTTGTCATCATAATTGTTTCTGCAATTTTGTATCCGGTTGGGTTGTGGCAGTGCATGTTGTCAACTCTACTTGTAATAAATTTGTAATCAAGGATAATAAAGATGAACCTAACTTGTGGTACTAACTACTAAGCAACTGATTGAATTAGAGTAAGATGAGAAATGTAAATTTGAATCGTGTTTTAGCTGAGCCATAAATCTTTGTGGTCCACTTTTTTTGAAAGCTTTATGTTTCTATCTTTTTGCAAAAAAAAGATTAATGTCCCAGCTAAAACATGATTTAAATCTTTGTGGTTGACTTGTTCTTCTTTTATTTTTTGAATCAAGGACATAAGATTTAGATTTTTCTCGCTTTAGAGTTATATAGGATATCTCTTGTATTGCCATTGTTCTTGTTCTCACTGTTCCAAGTATTACTTCTTTGGAACATGGATTTGTGTGCTTTGCAGAGGTGCTCTGCAGTCTCTGGCAAATTAACTAGTTGAGTTAGTGTTAAATGGAACAAACATTTTATTTCTATTCATAGAGCAGGCAGGGTTATATGCTTGGAAAACATGAGTTGTATCCACAGCATTTTCCATCAAGGATGCAGAGATGTAATTTATAAAAGAAAACGATCCGGATGTCGTGTTAAGGAGAAATTGATTCTTATAGTTTTGGAAAAGAGAATGGTACATGAATATGATTTTTGGGTTGGTTTTGGACTTAAACCTAAGGGCTATGGATCATGACAGGGCTTATATAAACTTTTAGTTCAGTTTGCTGAACTAAATTTCTCTTTTGGAGTTATTCTTTTTTACGCTATGGAAATATGATTTTAAATGGTATTTTTCTGGCTTTTGTGTGCTTGTATTGTCCGTGCCTTGACCAAACCTTTAGTTTCCTTGTGTATTTAGCTTACCAGTGCTAGTTGCTCGTTGGGTCAATTGATGGTTTTGTTTTGTGACTGTAACACATAGTCAAGGTTGTTTATTTTTACTTGTCAATAATATTTACTTTTATATGCGATCTGCATTTCAACAGGCACATGCTGCTTCAGCAGTGCTCAACTTCAGTGAGAACTGCACACCAGAAATTCTAACCCCTTATTTGGATGGAGTAGTGAGCAAATTGCTTGTACTTCTACAGGTATATCAACGGAATAATTTGTAGCAAAAACAGGATGCAAGCACTTCTATTTATGCACTTTAAGCATAGACTGTCTCCTTATCTATATATCACTTATGTATTATGCAGAATGGAAAACAAATGGTGCAAGAGGGAGCCTTAACTGCTTTGGCATCAGTTGCTGACTCATCTCAGGTATTTTTAGAACATCTACCATAAATATTAATGTTTTTGTCATGAGATACTCTGTCTAACACTGGGCATTTGTAGGAGCACTTCCAAAAATACTATGATGCAGTTATGCCTTACCTGAAAGCTATCTTGGTGAATGCAAGTGACAAATCTAATCGCATGCTTCGTGCCAAATCCATGGAGTGCATTAGTCTGGTTGGAATGGCTGTTGGAAAGGATAAATTCAGGGATGATGCTAAGCAGGTAAGTAGTATTTTATACAAGTTCTGCTGGACCAACCTTCCTTCTCTTTTCTCTTTAAGGGACTATTATTCTCTGTGTTGCATCTCAATGGGAGATCAATAGATGGAATATTTTCAATGTTTTTGCTCATCTGTTAAAATTACTTGCTCCTGTCCATTGGGACAACAGATATAATGTGTTTTTTATTTTTCTCCTTTTTTTTGGGGGGGTGTAGTCTAGGGGTGGTGGGCTTGAGAATTGATTAACCTTAAGTTAACTTCTCTTCTGTTTTGTTTCAGTTGGAACTGAAATTTTGTATTTCTTGTTTGGTTGAGGCATGAGATTGATCCTATGTTTACTTCATGCAAGGTTATGGAAGTGCTTATGTCACTGCAAGGATCTCAAATGGAGACAGATGATCCAACAACAAGTTACATGCTACAAGTATGTTTTTTGAACATGTGCATTGTATACTATCATATTAACTTTACATGTTAGTATTTTCCCCCTTGTGGTAATTACCTTATAATGTTATAGGCATGGGCCAGACTTTGCAAGTGTTTGGGACAAGATTTCCTCCCCTATATGAGTGTTGTCATGCCACCTTTGCTCCAGTCTGCTCAGCTTAAACCAGATGTAACCATTACATCTGCAGATTCGGATAATGACATTGAAGACTCTGATGATGAAAGGTTTGTACTGCTATCTGGAAGTTCTGCTAATACCAACAGGCAGTATATATGTAATTACATGCATGCATCTTTGTCTTGTGGCCCCCTTTTTTTGTATTTTTTTTACTTCGTTGCTTTCTTTCCATGTCCGTTTCTTTTAAATGTTTCAAGGTTTTCTCATTTTTGCAACTTGATTAGGTCGGATATTTTAGTAGGATCTCTCTCTCTCACACATGCATGCACGCAGGCACCATGGACAAGTGGGTGCACACTAACCTGCACAGACATACTAAAATCGCTCTTAAGCTCTACTTTGTGGTCCAAGGGTGGTTTCTAGCAATAGTGTGATATTCTTGCTCTTTATTGTTTGGCATTTTACTGAGCTTGTGTCTCTATTACAGTATGGAGACCATTACTCTTGGGGACAAAAGAATTGGGATCAAGACTAGTGTCCTGGAAGAAAAAGCTACAGCTTGTAACATGCTATGTTGCTATGCTGATGAGTTGAAGGAAGGATTCTTTCCGTGGATTGATCAGGTTTTTTTGACAGCATAATCTTTGGATATTCGTTTTCTATACTGTCCAACAATGATGCTAACAAAAGGGTGCATGTAATGTTCAGGTTGCTCCAACCTTGGTTCCTCTTCTTAAATTTTATTTCCATGAAGAAGTTAGGAAAGCAGCTGTTTCAGGTATAAAATTTAATCTCTTTTTTTTCCCTCCGCAATCTCATTGGACTTCTGCAATAAAATGCGAAAAACTTTATTTGTCTCTAGCCATGCCCGAGCTTTTGCGTTCAGCAAAATTAGCTGTAGAGAAAGGGCTAACTCAAGGGCGTAATGAGTCCTATGTGAAGCAATTGTCTGACTACATTATTCCTGCACTGGTGGAAGCATTGCATAAGGTCTGTGTGTATTTTTATATAAGATCTATTCATGCTCTGATCATGTAATTTTACCTTTAATGTGATTCTCGTGTGTGATTAAGTGCTTAATATGCCATTTACTTGCAGGAACCTGACACGGAGATCTGTGCAAATATGTTGGATGCGTTGAATGAATGCATGCAGGTTTGCCATATCTTGTTACAAGGCTATTATGTAACTTCCTTTGGGCCTTGTGTGTTCTACTTGTATCTGTTGAATTTTCTACATCTACACCCTCTCAGTATGAAACTGTACTGGCCAAGCCAGGAATTTGGCTTGAAGGGGGAGGAATTTTCAATCGATAGGTTTTTTCATCGGTTTTTAAATCAAACAAATGGCAACAATTTATACGGAATTTTGATTAATGATGAAAGCCTTTAATCCACAAGTCGAACAGACTTCTAGGTATAAACTGTTGCTTTATTTTTAGTTAATAACGAGACCTAATGGTGTACCGTTATTTTTACCTGGGTAACCTGGGTTATTTTACCTTTTTCCTTTAAATTTTTTAGTTGATGTATGGACCTGAATGATTATGTGAATTCATTATTTCTCATTCCCCCTTGTTTATATTTCTTTTCTAGTCTGTTCCTTATTTTTCCTTTTTTATTTTCTTTTTCTTGTGTATGAGCAAATTGTTGTGCTGCTGTTATTAGCTCAACACATTGTTTTGACAATTTCTTTGCTGCAACACCTTTTTTTGTTATAATTCTTTTGGATTTTTTTGTTTGTTTTAAATTCACGTCTTTATCTTCAAAACTTTGATTTTATTCCAGATCTCTGGACATCTAATGGATGAAGGCCAGGTCAGATCAATCGTGGAAGAGATAAAACAGGTGATCACAGCTAGCTCAAGTAGGAAACGAGAGAGAGCTGAGAGGGCGAAAGCTGAAGATTTTGATGCAGAGGAGGGGGAGTTGATAAATGAGGAAAATGAGCAAGAGGAAGATGTTTTTGACCAAGTTAGTTTTCACTGGCCGTAAAGAACATTAGCAACAGAGCTAATGCTTGTTTATTTCAACAATTAATAATTTTTTTATTTTACTTCCCTTCTTAAAGACTATTTCTAATTCCAGGTGGGTGAAATCTTGGGCACTTTGATCAAAACATTTAAAGCTTCTTTCTTGCCATTCTTTGACGAGCTGTCTTCATATCTAACACCTATGTGGGTAAGTTTTGCTACCAAGAGACAGCTGTTCTTTGTTAAACTCCTTGTCATGCTTACGCTATGAGATTAATGAGAAAATTCGTGTTGTCTGAGCTATATATCATTCCTTAGCTGATTGTAGATCATGTGCCTTTGTTTCCAATTTGGTCATGTTGAAATGATGTCATCATGTGACTGATATTTGTTTCTTCATTTCCTTTCTTTCATGAGAAATTTAATATTGTCTTGATTAATTGTGAAACTTGTTTAAGGTAATAAAATAAACAGAAACATTTTTTAGTACTATATACTGTCAGATTGTGCTATATTGGCAGCTTCAATTCCACTTGGGCTGATTGGTTCTGCTAGTTTTACTTTTCTCCTTTTGGTGGTTTGGGTGCCTCCAATACAGGGTAGGGATAAGACAACTGAAGAGAGAAGGATTGCGATTTGCATCTTTGATGATGTTGCAGAGCAGTGTCGTGAGACAGCCCTTAAGTAAGCATGGTCTATTGATCTGGCCTTCCTAGTGATTATCATCATTATGAACACTATTTTAATACAATATTTGTGTCACAGATATTATGATACATATCTTCCTTTCGTATTGGAGGCTTGTAATGACGAAAATCCAGATGTCCGACAGGTTTGCATTCACTGAGCTTTGGCAGTTAAATACTTAAATGTGCCTCAAGTTGTAGACGTTCTCATCAAACATATGATTTATTTCAGGCAGCTGTATATGGACTAGGTGTTTGTGCAGAGTTTGGTGGATCTGTGTTTAAACCCCTTGTTGGAGGTAAATTTTGACAGATGTCTTGAAGAAATCAAATTGCTTATATATTGTTTATGAATTAAAATTTATTTGTTGCTTTCCCCAGAGGCTCTGTCAAGGTTAAATGTTGTGATACGACATCCTAATGCTCTGCAACCTGAAAATTTGATGGCATATGATAATGCTGTTTCTGCCTTAGGAAAAATATGCCAATTCCACCGGGAAAGTATCGATTCAGCTCAGGTACTGAAATATTTTTTTTCATTCTTTTGATTACTCTAGGGAGTTGTGCATCAATGTGTACATGTTTGAAATCCTTGGTATGTTTTCTTATCACGTATTGTTTAAACTAGTATTTCTTTGTTACCTTCTTTGTAACTGCTATATGCCACAACTGTACCAGTTGCAGCACCCAGCTCTAGGTTTGATAGTCCTTTTTTCTTTGAGCTAATGAAGTTGTAATGAGGGGATAAAATGATTTACTTGCCATATAACTTAGTTGCAGCGCCGAGCTATAGGTGAGTACTTTGCATTGCTTAAACCATTCGAGGGTTGGCAAAAAGTACTTCGTTTAAGAAGATTACTGTTGCTTGAAACATGTTTATGATGTCTTCTTCATAAGGCCAATGCATTATGGTGATTAGTTTCATGCTATAGTAGTATTATTATTTTAGAATTGTTTTGCGTTGTTAGTTGTTATCCTTGTAGTGGAATGTAAAATCTGTGTCATGTTTGGTAGGTTGTCCCAGCTTGGTTAAATTGCTTGCCAATAAAAGGTGATTTAATTGAAGCCAAAGTTGTTCATGATCAGCTTTGTTCAATGGTGGAGAGGTAATGACTAATAAGTTTTTCTTGATTTGCATTTCCTGATCTTATTGTTCATGAATATTAATAAAGTTTGGTAATCCATCTACAGGCAAGATATGGAACTTTTGGGCCCCAACAATCAGCATCTTCCTAAAATTGTTGCAGTTTTTGCTGAGGTTTGCACATGGTTTACAAGTTGAATTAACACCTTGTTAATTTCTCGAGCTTCAAGATATTTTGATAAATCAGTTTGTAGGTTATGCTTATTTAAACAGATCTAAGGTAAATAATATTAGTTCAACAATCCATAATTTGGAGGTTTACGTAACATTTTTGTTCTATTGAGACAATATGGGTGCGTTTAGTTGTGGAAAATGTTTTCCATTTTCCATTTCCTTAACATCTTCAATAATTTGTACATTTTAACATAGTTTGGAGAAGAACACTTATCTTTCCAACATAATATTAGAAATTTTGGGAAACTATTTTTGTTGTTGTTTTCCAATTTTTCCAATATTGTGTTGGAAATAGAAGTGTTGTTTTCCAAACTATGTTAAGATTGGGCAAATTGTTTAAGAAAATATTATGGAAAATGGAGATGGAATATAGAAAACATTTTCCACAACTAAACGCACCCAATATGTTTCTTGGATGGTTCTAGGAACTTGAACATTTTGAGACACGGAGCAAGTTGCATGAGGGTATAGGTATAGTATGCAAGTTTAACAGTGTACTTGTCATGCAATAAGATTTGGACTTGCCAAATCTAAAGAATAGAGAGGTCTAATTGAATTGAAGTTGTTAAGGTAACTTTCTTATTCGCTCCTGTTTGTTAAATAGATAAGTGAAGTACTTATATCAAACATGTAGGATTGTCATGACCATTTCATTACTTTAGGATTTAGGAAAACATGATTTGAACACCTTGACCAACTAGCATCATTTGGGATCAAGATTAAATTAAGCAGGCACCAACACTGATAGCCATTGCTTGAGTACTGCCACATCATTAGTACATGCCATTCCTTTGGTTTTTTCTGATGGACTTCATACTACAATTCTGAAACAAATGCTGATTTTATGTAACGCATATTGAAAATTGAATTACTTTTCTCATATTGAGGGAGAAAATTGTCTCTGTAGGTTCTATGCGGTAAAGATCTAGCAACAGAACAAACCGCAAGTAGAATGATTAGTATACTGAGGCAGCTTCAGCAGACTTTACCACCATCTACATTGGCCTCAACTTGGTCTGCCTTGCAGCCCCAACAACAGCTTGCACTACAATCCATTCTTTCGTCATAGTTTCTTGGCTGACAAAGTGCAGCATCTTTCTGGTTTGAGGAACCGGAGTGTCTGGTCTGTTTGTTGAAGCATATTCATCACCCATTCTTTACCATAAGATGGTCGGAATCATTTGTTTTTACATGGATGTTTTACAGCAACCCTTGGTTGGTTTCATTGAGCGTGGAAGCCATCATTATGATTGAAATTCAAATGAATCCTCTTTTGTAGAATGTGTATATTATGAGTGATAATTTTTATTTGGGTAATGAGTGGGAGGAAGGATAGGTGTCAGTCAAGTGGTTTGTGGCTTGTGAGAGTTTTGCCAGTCAGTCGAAGTTTGAAGGTTGTCGATGAGGCAATTCTTTTAGCAGTTTTGGTCCCTTGGTATTTTTTCTTCTTTTTTATACAAAACGTGTTTGTGATTATACAAGGACTGAAATTTTGGATGGTGATTCTTTTATCTCGTTTGCAATTTTGATCTAATTAAGCAATAAAATGAGTGAACTGAGTTTTTGCATTTTAAATTTCCTTATTGTTGGATGTTCCATTCCGGTTTCTGTTCTTACAACTTGGGATGATATTAATCTTGTTACATGGTGATATGTCCCGCTAATGCTAAAATATTATTTCATTGCCAAATTTTCGTGGTCTCGATGGGACTTCTTTTGTTCAGTCAATTTGTTCTAAATACGGTTGATGTGCTTTGAAGTTGTGGACTTTTTTGTTCATAGGGATAGGCCCATTAAAGATAAACAGCTCTAGTCCAACAGACTTCTAACATATTATTACAAATTAAAGTCTCAAAATCTTTTGGGGTAGATTTGAGATACGTAATCCCTCTCTGAGTCGTTACACCAAGGTCAGCTAACCAGTCAGCGCAGCTGTTGTCACGTTGTCAATGATCTCCTTGCAGCGGGTCCGTATTTGGGATAGGACCATTGAGCTTTGTCCACTGCAAGCTATGAATCAAGAAACGGAGATAATCTTTTTAAATCTCATATTCCAAGTCAGAGCACCCACGGTTGGCGAAAAAGCCACCATACTTCCGATTTTGATTTATCTGAGAAATGTGCTATGAATGGTTGAACTCGCGAGTAGCGACTATTAAATACAACCGATGGCGGTGTATTATGAGAAATTCTTGGGAAAGACTTTGTTTAGGATTTCAATCTAAGACTAAACCACGTAGAAAATGATACATACATCAACATCAATTTAATAAAAGAAAATGTGTACGGAAGTTATTACTAGCTGGATTTTGATATAGTTATTAGTGAAGTTTCCTCTTGTCAAAATTTAATTCCTGAACTTGATCCTTTGATTTAATAACAGAACTTCTAAAGGTGGTGACCTGACCCTTTGATCTAAAAAGAAAATGTCATAATACCTAGTCCCTCAACTTTTTCATTTTCTCTCTATTTTTCCCTCTTCTTGATAATTTGCATTTAAGCCCTGTTGGGACAACATGCACAAGGTTTTGTTAGGTAATAATGTGAGGAGAGATTCCACCAAACTAAGCTTGCATCAAGAGATTCCATTTAAGTAGGGATTTTCTTTTTCCTTTTGTTTTTTGGTTGGATTTATATATATAATACCCAGTAGTAATATACTTCAAATGGTTTTTTGTTTTTGGATTCGATATACTTGAAAGGATAGGGCTCCAAGTATCATGCCTTCGTGCCGTCACGAATTCTGCTTTGTTTTTTGGGTTGACCAAGCGAAGGAGAAGACAACAGCTCAGGCCTACCACACCAAAACCCTTAAATATTGATTAAAACACAGCAAATCTAAGGGTACGTTTGGATGTATGGAACATCCCTTCAAATTCTTTCATTTTCTGTTGTTTATTCTACTTTATTCTTCCTTCAAACTCCCAAAAACAAAAGAGAATTGTAATGTTTAGAATTTTATGGCAATTGAGGGATAAGAGGTACCCCTTCATATTCTTATTTTTTAATTAAAAATTATCTGTCAAACAAAAAGTACATATATCATTTTATTTTAAAAGTTTATTGGACTTAACTGTTGATTCAATTGTCGAAAGGAAACAGTTTTTTGTAAAATAATTATGGAGTTGAAAGTTGTTTAATGTTATATAAAAACACTCATCAATATAATTTTTGACATAAATTTCAGTTTTTTAGAATATACTTTTTTTTCTTTTCAAAATTTTTTTTTAGTGTTTGATCTAACTTTTTATTCTTGAAAACTAAAATCATTTTAAAAGTTTGGTCAAATGGTAACTAAAGTTTCTTCTCATTCCCTTTAATCCAATAAATGATAAGTTTAAAACTCCGATTATTGTCTATTTATAATTTTCTTTCCTTTCTTTGTTGTAAATGACTTGCAACTCTTTGAGAGTAAGGAAGAAAGAATAACAAATTAACATGTATCCAAAGTTAACTGAATAACTAAATGAAGTAGATAGATCTTTTTCTTCATCTCAAGTCTATGCATCTTTTCAATTGGAAGATCTTTTATACGGATAATATGCATTCAAGTTGATCAAATCTTTTTTAAATTGTTTTGTTTTGAAGCAAAGATATCCATAAAATAGTTTGTCCTATTTAGATTTTCACAATACAAAAGTACTAAATTCTCTATCAGTAGTACAAATTTTGGGAATGTAGGGTGCCAAATTCCTTGAATTAGTAATTCGCCGAAAGTACTTAATGATTACTAATTTGTCTCTTTTAAGTACTTTGAGAAAGCAGTCATCCTTAAAAGGGAATAAATTCAAGTAGACATGCTGACAAGAAAGTAAGACGAGCTACCCACTAAGGTTAGGATTATGAGAAGTCATTGACTCCTTTATATAAATCATCTCCTCATCTCTTTTCCTATCAATCAAAAACTTCACTCTCCCAATTCTCAATGGATGATCACCAAATTCAAAGGCAGCAAGAGGGTATCTCAGCCAACAAGCAAACCAAATTCAAGGAGAGAAGTGGCAAAAGCAAGTTTGTTGGTGTAAGACAAAGGCCTTCAGGGAAATGGGTAGCAGAGATAAAAAACACAACACAGAAGATAAGAATGTGGCTTGGAACTTTTGAGACAGCTGAAGAGGCTGCTATGGCTTATGATGAAGCTGCTTTCCTTCTTCGCGGTTCGAATACTCGAACCAATTTTTCCAGTCATGTCTCAACCAATTCTCATCTCTCTTTGAAAATTAGAAACATCCCCAATCAGAAAAGGAGTATTTCCTCCTCAACCTCGGCCACAAAAACCACGATTAAAGCAAGTGCTATTTTAAGTACTATTGGAGGGGATGGGAGGGAATTAAATCCCTTCCAATCCCTTTGCCCTCTTTCTTTAAAAAAATCTCCAAACAGGGTTATAATACCCAATCCCCTCCTTTCCCCTCCTCTCCCCTCCAATTCACTCTGTCCCAAACATTTTGTAAGTAGCAATGATAGTTTTATATCTAATACTAGCAATGCTGATCCTCCATCTAATGACATGAAACAAAATACCCAGATGTTTGATGATGCATATAGGCCAGATTTGACCAGCTGCATTGGAGAACTTGGTCAACATGACACATCACAATTTGCTAACTCGTGGCCAATCTCGGCTACAGGGTTTGAACAGATAACATTAACACCGGAAGGATTGGAGTTGCCGAAGAATGTTGGACTTTTGTCTGATGCAAGTGATCATTTAGAGCAATTAGAATTCGAACAGATTAAGTTAGAAAGACAAATGTCAGCATCATTTTATGCAATGAATGGAGGAGTGAATGACGAGAATGTTTATGATCCATGTGATACTCTCTGGGATCTTCCTATGCTCTGCCAATTATTCTGTCTTACTTGATGCACTGATCTCCCTCTCTTTCTTGAATATAGTATTGTAGGAATGTATTGCCAAGCTATATTTGATAAAGAACATGAATGAGTAATTTTAAGAATGTTTTGTTTTTCTTATAGTTATGCAATGAGGAAGGTTTGAAAGATAAATTGGCACCTGTATCAGCATGGAATTGAAGCAATTTTTTTATAGTTCTAGAAATCTTTTGCGACATTTTCCCCAACTAACAACCCAATGTTTTCACTCAAAAGAGGTTTATAGATAGCTGATTTATATATATACTAACATGTCATAAAAAGAAAATGAAAGAAAACTTAAAAAGAATTCAATGGCAGGCAGATAAAAGGTGGAAATTAAGCAAAACTTACCAGAAATACTAAAAGATATATTCATTCATGATGAATTAAGCTGAAATTTCACTGTCCTTTCTCAACTGAAAAAACTTGAGTTGATTTTTTACATTGGGTCTTTATAGGTTAATAGATTGATTTTTGTATAATCCAAAAAAACTATAGAATTGGTTTCCAAATTTAATGATAGATTAACATGATAAATAATTGTGAGAAAATCTACTTGTTTAGGTTCAAGTGCATATCCAAGCAATTTTGCTTTCTCATATCCACTTGTTTCTTCCCCCTCTTCATCATGATGTGCATTTATCTTGCAAGGGGTTGAACCAGGAATTCTTGAAGTAACTCCTCTTGGCAATGCTTATTCCACATCTCCAGGTTATTATGTTAGGTCTTTTATGTCATCTTTCTCATGAAGGGGGGTTAAGAGTTATTCAGTCAAGCAACGGATTGCTCTTATTGAGTGAGCTTTATAATGAATCAAACTATTGTGTGCAGCCCACTAACAAGGCAATGGCCAATGGGTGGATATCCCTCCTCCACCTACTAACCCTGCCCATGCTCTAACTGATGAGGCGGCACTTGCCACCAAAGTGAAAGAGGCATCGTTTCACACTACAAAATAGTGAGATTTGCAAGGGATTTTGATGAAGAAGAAATTTCTCGTGAAATTCTCCACTTGCAGATCTTTTCCTCAGAAAGTGATGAGTGGACAAGTTGTAATGTGCATTGCCGCCCCCAGTAAGAAGCATTGAAATGAAACCTGTTAGTTTAGAGGGGACTTTGCATTGGTTTAACAGGAATGACGGTTCTAACGAAATTGATTCACTTATAGCTTATGATTTCTATAGTGATTGACAACAATAATGTCTAAAGATTTGAACGATGCTAAATTATATGAGAAAAGATAAAGTATTATATTATATTTTTATTTATAAATGAAATAGACCATTGTGTCATGTATCTTTTATAAACATATACTAACTAAAAATTTTGGAGAGAGCAAGAGACACAAATATGTGAGCCCTTACCTAGTTAAGCTTTAACCGAAGTGGAGGCAAGTCAATCTCATTCCTTTTCTTTAGTCTTTGTTTTTCTTTTTTATATTATTTTGAAGTGGTGATGTCACAGGTTTATAGTAACCGTAAAAATTCACTAAGATGTCTAAAGGTGCATCCAAAAAGGGGAAAAAAAAGGAAAAAAGAAAAGAAAGAAGAAGTCCTTGGTAGCCAAAGTCCTTGGGCACAAGAAGCCTCTTGACAAACAAAGCTTTCCAAAAGGAGATCCATTGATTTTTGAGTTCAGAAACATGCAAACAAACAATAAGATTCGACATTGCTTTTTTAAATACCTATTAATAATGCAAAGGAATTTCACTGATAACGCACGAAACTTAAAAAGAAATCTAATTTGCACCCATGTGACGTGAGATTACTATCATTTATAATTATAGTTTAATTGACATTATTGACTCTAAAATTTGTTGTTGTCACTCTCATTGTTTTTAATCATACACCTAAATTGATTTTTAATTAAATCATTAAAAAAAATTACCAATAACATCACCTTTATATATTCTCTATTGCTTTTCAACTTAACCTACCGAGGTACAAGATGAAGACTTGCTCAGCGCAAATTCCATGCTCTTACAAAATTATTTCATTCTTTATTTCTCTATATAGCAATCCCCTTACCAATATTTTAAAGCAAGAAAAGTGAGTGAAAGAAAAGGAGAAAAGAAAATGTAAGAAATTAAAAAATTAAAAAGCTGATATTTTATATCATGTGTTAAGGAAAAATAATAAAAAATATAACTTCTGTTTTTCTCTTTAATCCTCTTAATTTGAAAAAAAAAAATGATCATCATTAGTTTCCTTTCTCACTTTTACGTCATAACAAACTTCATCTCCTTCTTCCTCCCAATTTTCCTCTACCAATCATAACCTTCATGTGATAGCCACAAGAGAGAAAAAAATATAAATGATCGTCAAGCAAAAGTTTGTACAGATACGCCTGAACAATTTACTTCGTGGAGAAGAGACCTGCAAGGAAACTACAATTCAAAGCTTTTGAGATAGACAACATTAAGCATTGTAAAGGATAGTAGTAAACCATAATATTTCTTAAAGAAACGATGTGCAACACAATTCTGAGATATCACTTCACTGATACCACCAAAACACATTTAACCAATTACACAAGACAGTTTCAACTATTTTACCGCACGCAAAAAAGGTAATGGCGTTACACAAGGGAAAAGGAACATATAAAAGATGTAAGGGTTGTGGCCAAACCCTCACGTACTTGACCAATCTGCAGATGCATGCCCTTGAAACAGTTGATTTAATAATCGTCACCTTCCTCCTCATCATCTACACCTTCAGCACCAACTTCCTCGTAATCTTTCTCAAGAGCAGCCAAGTCTTCACGTGCTTCAGAGAATTCCCCTTCCTCCATGCCTTCACCGACATACCAGTGCACAAATGCTCTCTTTGCATACATGAGATCAAATTTGTGGTCAATGCGTGAGAACACTTCAGCCACTGCTGTGTTGTTGCTGATCATGCAAACAGCTCGTTGCACCTTGGCAAGATCACCCCCAGGTACAACAGTTGGAGGCTGATAGTTGATACCACATTTGAAGCCTGTTGGGCACCTATAAAATCCAAACAAAACCATCTATATCAGATTAAAAGAAATGTTCAGCAGAAGGAAAATCCTGCATGCATGTATAGGAACCATTATGTTAAAATGTGGTTCAGAGTTCAGACATGTTAACTCTCCATACACTAATACACTAACAAATTCACGTTCCTGGGATGGAGATCTTTCTACATGATACTAATGAACTGTATTTTTCCATCCATCTTAATCTTAGCCTTTAGTTACATGGAATTTTCCTTACCAGTCAACGAACTGAACAGTCCTCTTGGTTTTGATGGTAGCAACAGCAGCATTAACATCCTTGGGAACAACATCTCCTCTGTACATCAAGCAGCAGGCCATGTACTTCCCATGTCTCGGATCGCACTTAGCCATCATACTTGATGGCTCAAATACTGCATTTGTGATCTCAGGAACTGAAAGCTGCTCATGATATGCCTTTTCAGCTGAGATAACAGGTGCATACGACGAGAGCATGAAATGGATACGGGGATAAGGTACAAGATTGGTCTGGAACTCTGTAATGTCAACATTAATCGCTCCATCAAATCTTAAAGATGTTGTCAAGGATGATATGATCTGAGATATCAATCTGTTCAAATTGGTGTAAGTTGGCCTCTCAATGTCTAGGGATCTTCGGCAAATATCATATATAGCTTCATTGTCCAAAAGCACAGCCACATCAGTGTGTTCAAGGAGGGAATGAGTTGAAAGAACACTGTTATAAGGCTCCACAACTGCTGTTGAAACCTGAAATCAATGAGAAATCAGCCAAGCTATGTGCAATTTTACTGGATTTATCATTTTTGAAACAAAATTTGTAGCTTCCAATTTATTACATAGAATAACAAACACCATAAGTTTTCGAAACACACACACATCTTTAACGGATATAACAGCAAAAGACTCACCATCATATTGATTAGGGCAATTAATTATCCATAATTTTTCTTCCAACAAACACCTTTCACAGGTGAAACAGCAAAGGAATGACCATTATGATGGCAAATACAACTAAACAACTACGTAATTCTTTTATAGTTTTACATATATCCATATAATAATGGTGTGGAAATGTTAATAGATATCCACCATAAGATAACATGTCCTGTAATGATATGGCATAAGTGAAAAATGTAAGAGAAAAAAGACTCATTTTGTGGAAGTATTTAGCATTGATAACCATAATAAGTACCTGAGGAGAAGGGTAAATTGTGAATCCTAGCTTTGACTTCTTTCCATAATCTACCGACAAGCGTTCTAGCAACAAAGACCCAAGACCAGAACCAGTGCCACCACCAACGGCATTAAACACCAAAAACCCTTGCAAACCAGTGCAGTTATCAGCCAATTTCCTCACTCGATCAAGGCATAGATCTACAATCTCCTTCCCAACTGTAGAATAAATTCAAAACCAGGTCAACAAACATGATTGCCAAAATAAACAGCTGTGTTATGTGACATGTAAGCAGTGGCTCTTACCTGTATAATGCCCCCTTGCAAAGTTATTTGCAGCATCTTCCTTGCCAGAAATAAGCTGCTCAGGGTGGAAAAGTTGCCGGTAAGCACCAGTCCTAACTTCATCGATGACAGTTGGTTCCAAATCAAGGAATACAGCTCTAGGGACATGCCTGCCTG
The DNA here is from genome assembly GCA_023935145.1 of Bretschneidera sinensis. Taxonomy (NCBI): domain Eukaryota; kingdom Viridiplantae; phylum Streptophyta; class Magnoliopsida; order Brassicales; family Akaniaceae; genus Bretschneidera; species Bretschneidera sinensis. The sequence continues at coordinate 809,365 of CM043697.1, read as the reverse complement.
CACTGGTCTCACTGAAGAAGGTGTTGAAAGCATCATGGGCAATACCAATTGTATTGTCACTGCAAAGACACGAAAATTGTTCATCGGTCATTCACAACAAATACGATCTAAAAGCACAAAAATTTCCATTGAGCAACAAAACCCCCAAAACAAAAATTTTAAGAGTTTAGAAATGCAAAAGAAAATCAATATAACGTTCCATTCAAAAGAGACAAACAAACTCAACAAAAAGCTTTGGACCAACTTCTTACAATAACAAATTGTTTGTTTAACACAAATTATTGTTTTTCTTTTGTGCCAAATTGTTTCAGTAGCTTTCCAAGAAAGTGACTCTCTAGACCTAAAATTTCTGCAATCAATAAAACAGAGCAAATAGGGGAAAAAAGCAGATCTGATAGTATCTCGCAACAAATGCACACAAATAAAACGGACATACATTCACATTAATCTAAGTAAAGAAAAATAACAATACGCTACAGTGCAGAGAAAGAAACGAGATCAACCGCAATTGAAAAATCGAACATTCACCTAAATTATCAAAAAATCGATAAAAATTAAAAAAAAATTAAAAAAAATGCACAAATGATGTTAACAATGTATAAATCTATCTATGTGTATGTATAGGTTAGTTAAGATTTAAGAACCTTGGCATCATTCCATCTGGATGGATGCCATGCTCGAGGCAGTAAAGCTCCCAACATGAATTCCCAACCTGAATCCCTGCTTGTCCAATGTGTATGCTTATTATCTCTCTCATCTCTCTCCGTCTCTCTAAAATGAACAATGCAACAAAACCCTAATTTCTCTCGCTTTGTGTTTACGGATCTCAAAAATTCAAAATGATGCAATGAGATCTCGTTCGGTTTCTCTCTCTCTGTTTATTTGCCTTTTTAGAAAGGAAAACTTATCAATGAGATTTGATAAATTTTTGGCATCCGCCAAAAATAAAGAGCCCCTCGATTGGCGACAGCTGATTTGGGTCCCACTGGTTTTCTTGCCAGTTTATGTGAAATGATAATCTTAGCCCTTTGGCTTTGTCCGAGAGTAAGTATATGTAATGGCGTCCGTTAGGGGTATAATTGGTATAATAAATATGGCGGACCAGAGTGGTCATGTGCACACACTAGTCTACCTACAGGTGTATTTTCAACTGGAGTGAGCTGTTTGTTGGTAACGTGGCCAATCAAATGCTTCGTTGTTTCTCAATTATATAATTTTATCCCTTCCAAATATATATATATATATATATAATTTTGTTTTTTAATAAAAAAACAAATTTAGCTTTTGAGATTTACGTTTATATTAATTTAATTTTAAATTTTAAGTATGTCAATTTATTTTTAAATTTTATTTTTTAATTCAATTAAATTTTTTATCTAACTAAACCATAAAAGTCACGTAAAAAACATGTCAAATATTTTAAATAAAAATAAATTAACGTGAAAAATAAAACTCAATGATAAATTGATCGAAAAAACAATGATCCGATATGCTTTTCACTTACTTTTTAAAGGTTTAATTGGATAAAAGATCAAATTAACTTAAAAAATAAAACTCAATGACAAATTGATAATTTCTCAAAAGTTAACGTCAAATTGACGTGATCATGAAATCTCGAATATAAATTTGTTTTTATCTAAAAAAAACTAATACTAAGTATATAATTTTGTTATCACTATCAAAACAATATAATATATATTTATTTTTAAGACAATGTATATAAATATATTTTGTTGTATTAAGGTGATGTTTGGGAATTACAGTAAACTTAAATAAATATTACATTGAATTGATTGATTTTAATATGTTTTAATCAATCATACAACATAGTCTAGACAACGTTTACTTAAATCATTTTATCAATGCTTCCAACAACTATAGAAGAAGCCAGAAAAAATAAAGCAGATCTTAAGGCAAACATATGTTTAAGATAATAATATATTAATGTTAGTTGAAATGACAGATCCTTAATTTTTGTTTTTGTTATGGCATCTCTTTCATTAGAAGATATTTATTTATAATTTTAAATGATATATATTTATATATATATATAAATAATTTCATCGAATTTAACGATAGATATATTTAATGGTATTGTCCAAAAAATGAAAAACCAAAAAACAAGTATAAATAATGGAATTGTTTGAATTTAGGTTTAAGTTAAGTTTGCTTAAATCTAAACCCAAACGACACTTATGGAGTATAGATAGATTTTGATGCCTCTTTATCTATTCTTTTATCCTATTGCTTAGCTAAACTGTAAACTTGGTATTTGAATTTACATGGATTTTCAATTTCGATCATTAACATTTTTTTCTTAATATAAGTACTCTAAATTTCAAAATGATACACCATCGGAAGATGGTAAAAAACGTATCATAAAGCTTTATTTTGATGGTAATGAAATAATTAATTTTATAAAATGCGTTTAAAAAACTGATTTGTTTAAAACGAAAAGACACAAATATGAAAATACGATTATTTAATAACTTATTTTCCGTTGGTGATTCATAACTCGAGTTATTATACATACACTGATGATTGAGATTCGATATAATTATGAACGTTAAAATAAATAGTATGGTAAAATGTAGCTCGGAGCAAAAATGTTCAGGAGAGATTAAAGATAATTGAATTCAATGTTGCCAAATGAGTCTAAATTACAATGAAAATTTGTTTTTTAATATTTTTATGGATAATACCACAATGACACTATATATTCCTAATGGATGCAGAGTCTTGATATTTCAAATGTAAGTGTGCTTACAGATTCGCACGATCTATTTACCAATATGAACGTCAATAATGGATGGGCTCCACTCGACTCGATTACAGTTTGAACTAAACAAATGAGCGGGAAAAATTTTAGTCAGTGATTAGGAAACCACCTAGTAGTTGGTCCATATGGACTTTCTACTCCATTTAGCAAGTAGGTTACCGTATAAGCACTTTATCTAAATATCTCCTTCATCTTTGTTACTTCGGAAACCATATTGCTGCGTTTGGTTGAATTTAAAGTTAATTAGTGCTTGATTTTTAAAATTTGTAAACAAATTTGATTAAATTAAATTAAATTATTTATTAATTTAAATTTAAATTTTTATTTGATGTGATTTAATGAGGTTTCTTTTGATTTGGCTAAGGGTATGTTTGGATAACAGTTTTCAGTTTTTGAAAACTGTTTTTGAAAATGAAAACTTAAAACAGTTTTACGAAGAAAGCATATTTGGATAACTGTAACTCGAAAACTGTTTTCAAAACAAAAAACAATGAAATGTTGTTTAGATAATCGTATTTTGAAAATTGTTTTAATACAGCTTGTAATTATTTTTAGTTTTGAGTTTGAATTTAAAATTTATATTAATTTTATTTATCATATTTACTAAATATTTAAAATTAATTTATTTTATTTTATTTTTAATTTTTTAATATTTTTTATATACCATAGAGGAATAATGAAACAGAGAAGTGAACATTGATTTTATGGCTATTTTTCGAAAATTATGTGAGAAAACACCAATTTGGAGTTTTCAGAAAACAATTTTTGAAAACTGGTTTTTTGAAAACCGTTTTAAAAAACTGCTTTTAAAAACTGTTTGTCAAACATAAAAAAAACTATTTTCAGTTTTCAAAAACTGTTTCCAAACATAACTTAAGTTTTTTTGGCAAAATTTAAAAATTAAGCGACTTTAAGCCAAACAAACCTACACAAAAAATAAAGGCTTGCTTGATGATTTGCCGAACTTTTTGTCAAGGTTGATGAGTTTTTCCTTTCCCCTTCTGTATGGGCTGAATGTGCATGAAAGCCCAACTAAAATGGGCCAATAGCAGTACGAGAGAGGCCTAACTCATAAGGAAGTTTTACATATGTTGGATAATGGAAAAGCCCATAGGATTGGAGTGCCTGAGCCTTTCTGCCGGCCTTGTTGTTAAGCCATCAACGGAGTCATAAAATAAATATCACGTGTTCGGCCTTTTTTTATAAAAAATAAAAAATAAATTTGTGTCTTTTAATCTGGAGTTTGTGTATTTTTTTTCGGTCCTGTTATTTTATGCTAGTTTGAAATACGGCCAATAGGGGGTAGCCACATAAGTGACCGAGGGGGTAATTTGATGATAAAGTAAAAAAAAGAAAAAAACCATATAACAGAAGCGAGAGAAAGAATCCTATACCTAATGCAAAGAATTTCGAATAATATATATTATTTTTTTATAGTTTTTTTTTTCTTGTAAAATTGATCCATATAATTTTAATTTGGTCTAATAAATCTCTAGAGTTTGATTTTTTAGTTAAAATAGTTTTTAAATTTTTAATTTGATCAAATAAATCTAAAAAATTTCAATTTGATCTAATTAAATATCTCGATAACTTCTTTGGTTTTGTAAATGAGTCACTTAGATTGAATTAATTTTATCAAATTGAATTTGTAGGGATTTATTTGATCGATTTAAAATTTTAGAGATCAAATTGATTATAAGAACAAACTTCGAAGGGTTTATTTGATCAAATTGACACTATAAGAGTCAATTTGATCTAAAAACCAAACTATGGGTACCAATGACAATTAGCCTAAATCGACCTAGCAACAAGCTGTGATCCTCCTGAACCGGGCAACATTAATATTTCCAAAATCATAACTTACAATATTACCCTTTATTATTGCACAATTTACATATACCACCGTTCACTGAAATTATCGCTCATTTAAAAATTTGAATGAACAAAAAATCTCAACGTCACAAGTCACAACCACAACCACAGATAGCTTAATGCATGTTTAATAATTACTTAATTGCCCTCGTTTATTTGATAAATTTTGATCTCGAGTGCATTTACAAACAAAGGTTTTGCAGCTTTTTCTATTGCTTACTCATCAGAAAGTCAACCTTGAGAAAAAAAAAAACCAACCATCATTATGGGAAAATCCTTAACGGGCATGATTTTAAATCGGTTAAAAATTACATTGATAATTTTAAAAAGTGTCACTGATAACATAATATAAATATGTAATTAAAAAATTTAATCAGTAAAATTTTCAATGACTCTCGGATTAAATATTTCTCATCACTATGAAAATGAATACTTGATTGTTTGTTGCATTCTTTTTTATTTAAAGTCTATTGGTTATGTCTTATGGCTAAGAGATGTCACAAAAGAAATAGTCATGAAATATAAAAAAAATAGAAAATGAATGAATCAAGTGAACTAGTAAAGGGTCAAACTATACGATTTTTATTCTTTTTTCTTTTTTTATTGAATAATATCATGTTTTTATTAAATTATGGGGTGAAATTTTGTAAGGTATTGTAACATACGAGTAAAATAACATACTCATATTTATTGAGCAAACTATTTTTTTTTTGCTTTTCACTAAAATGTTAAAGGAAAGATTCTTTAAAAAAAGTTAAAAGAAAAGGGAAAAAAATGACTTTCTTAACTTACTATTATATTTTTTTTAGGAACCACATAGTTTATTTTTATTATTGATGAACAAAATATGAAAAATATTTATGACTCGATGAAATATATAAAATTTGGGTGTACCATCTAAATTGAATGATAATTTAAATGTGGAAGTATATAAATTACAAAACATTTATAAATATATTTTACAATAAACTTTAATTATTGGGATCCTTATATGTTATGTATGTAAATTATGATATTTAAATGTTGATGGTAAAAAAGAAAATATCTTTGAGGAAATTATTTCTTACATAACAAATATATTGTTATTAATAACTTTTGAAGCCATTATCTTATATGAAAACCTTTGATAATCATACCGAGTAACTTGAAATATAATGATAAATAAAAATAACTAACCCAAATAATGATTTTTATTTTCAATATCAAAGTAATTGAAATTAAATGCGGTAAATTTCATACAAAAAAAATATTTAAATCCTCCATTTATTCAATATGAAAAGAGAAAACTTCAATTTCTAATTTGAGATTTATAAGAAACTTTTGTTCTCAACTAAAAAAAAAAATTGTTTGGAAACAATTTTTTATTTTCTATCTTTGAAATTGTATGAAAAAATTGTATGGAACAATGAAGTTTTTATGTTTTCCCCAAATAAAAAAACCTCTCTAAAAAAGCATGGGCAATATGGTCAATCAAAATTACAAAAATAAAAGATACACATAGCCAAGAGGGGACGATGGCATCACTGTAATTAACCACGAATCTGATGTCATACGGCTAAAAAAAAAAGAAAGTACGTTAAAATTCTCCTGACTCTCCTTCTCCACGACTTCAAATTCATACCTTTCTCTCTTTTCTTCTCTCTCTGTTTCTAGTGCTTTGTTGTTCTTTGCTTTCTGAATCCAACGAGAGATGGGGGAAGAGAAGAAGGCCCAACCTGCTGGTGTCTGGCCCACTGTTAAGCCATTCGTGAATGGCGGTGCCTCCGGCATGCTTGCTACCTGTGTCATCCAACCTATCGACATGATCAAGGTATAAACAAACAAATCTACATGTACATGTATATATAAGCAAATACATATATTATATCAGTTTTCTTTTTTCCTTTTGGTTTGGTTTGGTTTTTATGCTAAACGTTTGTTTTCCTTTCAGACCTTGAAATGGGTTTTATAGATCTGCGATTTGATGGGTTTTTGGGTAATACAGGCTAATTGGGCATCTTTTTTAATGGGTATTTGTTGTTTTTTTTGGTTTGGTGGTGCAGGTCAGGATTCAGTTGGGGCAGGGGTCAGCCGCATCTGTGACCAAGAACATGCTTAAAAGTGAGGGTGTTGGTGCCTTTTATAAGGTAATTTTGATTAGATTTTGAATTTTTGGGTTATATGCATTGTTGTCTGATTTTTGAAGTACTTGAATTTGGTTGTTTTAGTTATAAGATCTTTGTTAAAAAGATGGATCTTTTGCGCGATTTTGGTTTGTGTTGATTTGAGATTAGAGCACTAAGGGTTCTTGATTTTTGTGCATTGCAGTATGTGATATGCTTGATTTATGGTTTAAATTGGGGTCACATTTCAGTACTGGCTAATTGTTCAGTTAGAAAACATGTTTTTGTGTGTCCGTTGTGCCTTTGTCTTTTCATATGTGGAGACTGTTATAGAATGATATCTGTATGACTGAGGGAAAAACAATTGAAAACTTGCCAATGAGAGCGTACACATGGAGAAACTGATTTCAAAGTATGCCCTTTTTGTTGTCTTTGATTTTTTTTTATTGAATTCTGATTTGGTGTGGTTATTTGAGTAAAAAAAATGGTCTAAAAGGTTGTTAAAATACATTGTTTTTGACAGGGGCTATCTGCTGGTTTACTCAGGCAAGCCACATATACCACTGCCCGACTTGGAACGTTCAAGTGAGTGTGTTTAACAACAGTTGATGTTAAAACTAAAATTGAACCATAATTGTGTTGCTTCTTATTTGACTACTGAATAAAGTTCTTTTCTTTTGTGCCATTTGTAGTTAGTACTTCTAATGTGTAAGAAATTCGTTGGAAACCTTTTTTTGCTATATTTCTCTTAGGATATTGACAGCCAAAGCAATTGAAGCCAATGACGGGAAACCCCTACCTCTGTATCAGAAGGCTTTGTGTGGGTTAACAGCGGGTGCTATTGGAGCAAGTGTTGGTAGTCCAGCAGATTTAGCACTTATTCGTATGCAAGCTGATGCCACTTTGCCTGCTGCTCAGCGGCGAAATTACACGAATGCCTTCCATGCCCTCTCCCGAATTGTTGCAGATGAGGGGGTTTTGGCACTCTGGAAAGGTGCAGGCCCTACTGTAGTGAGAGCAATGGCGTTGAACATGGGAATGCTTGCTTCTTATGATCAAAGTGTTGAGTTTTTCAAGGATTCCTGTGGTTTAGGTGAAGGCGCTACAGTGTTAGGTAAGATTGTTCTAAAGCTATATGGATATTGTTGATGATAAAAGGTTTCTTTGATCATTCCTTCTTTCCTTGTGGCTCAAGTTTTGCTGCAACCTATTCTACAATATTTGGATTTGTTATTTTTGTATAAGTAATTTCAAAATTTTCATGATTGGTAGAACTTTGTTAAAATCAACTCTATATCTGAAAAAAATCATTTTCTGTGGTTGGAAAATAATTTAATGACACTCAGATTCTGATGAAGAATTGTAGTGTTCAAATGTCATGGAGAGTTTTGGTTGATCATGAAAAAATAGTTGAAGGTTATTGCTTGCATTTCATGACTCTTGTAAATGGGGTTATTTCGTGTTATATATATATATATATATATATATATATTGTTCTTAGCCTTGGTAGTTAGAAGGTTTTTACGTTTTATATGAATCTCACAGTTTACTATTCAATTAAATTACTTTTTGTTGTTCCTTTTTGTCACAAATGATTTTTTATAAGTAAAAAATATATTATAAAAACGCACCCGAGGGTACCACTTGAATACAAAAAGCTATCTACAAGCGAAAATCGAAAAGAGATCTACGACATCTTCATCATTTACAAAAAAAATTCTATTAAACCATACTTGATATTGGCTAATGGTTTGTCCTTTCCATCAAAAACTCTCTTATTCCGTTCAATTCGAATCACCCAAAAAATTAGAAATTGGAATCAAGCAATAAGCTTTCCTCCTAAGCTTCGAGCCTCTCACCCCAAACCAAGCCCACACCTTACCTTGGATTGAACCGACAGACCACCGGATTCCCACCAGACTAAAATGCATCTCCCATAGATGTTTAGTGAAGGAACATCCCAAAAGAAGATGATAAATGGACTTGACCCTTTCCTTACAAAGGTAACACCTATTAACCAACACCTTTCCTCTTTTTTGAAGATTATCAATTGTAAGAATGCCACTCCAACAAGATTCCCAAGCAAATAAAGCAACCTTTGTGGGAGTGTTGTTTCCCAAATTGTTTTCCAAGGAAAGATATCCAAACCCCCGGATTTTCAAGCAAAAAAGGGTATTGTAATATGACTTAACCTCAAATTTCTCACCCGAGTTTAACCTCCATTTAACCTTATCTTCCTCTAGCAAGTTCACATTCGCCTTTTGAATGTTTTCAAAAAAACTAAACACATCCTCTAATTCCCATACAAGCTCCCCATTATGAGAGTTCACACAAGAGCTTACCAAAGCCTCTTTATCTCAAGCAAGACTAAATCATCCGGGAATTGCTATTTTAAGGAAACGTTGCCAATCCAAATATTATGCCACAACTGAATACCATTCCCACTTCCACACACAAAAAGAACATAAGGAAGAAAATCGTCCCAACCCTTTCTAATCCACTTCCAAACAACACTATAAGAAGCACGTCTTTCCAATGCTCCAGCTCAAACTTAGCCACAATAACCTTATGCCACAATTTATCCTTCTCCACCATGAATCTCCAAAGCCACTTTCCAAGAAGAGTTTTATTGAAGAAAACCAAACACTTCAAGACCCCCTCGATCAATGGGTTGCATGACTACTCTCCATCTCACCAAGCGGTATTTAATTCTCTCCAACCCACCACCTTCGAACAAGGGTCTTTAAAACTTTCAACCTTAAGCCACATATTTTCAAAGCGAAAAGGGGTAGGTCCTCATCTCATGACCCCCATAAGCGAAGCAATAGAGTGATGATCAGAAAGGGGTCTAGGGAGAAGTTTTTGAGTCAAATTTGGAAAGATTGCCTCCCTCTCATTGGACACCAAAAACTAGTCAATTCTAGAGAGAAGGAAAATCTCTAAAACTTGACCAAGTAAAAGATCCCCCCACCAAGGGAAGGTCCACGAGGCCAAAGTCTCACAAAGTCCAAGAACTTCCTTTTACTAATACTCTCATCCATCATCTCGGATATTTCATGTGGATAAAGAACCAGATTAAAATCACCTCCCAACACCCACGGATGATGCCAACGCCTTCTCACCATACCAAGATCAAACCACTTCTCCTCTCTGATCATGCCTTCCTCTTGCCCATACACGTGAAAATCCACTCAGCCAAAGGATTAAAAGATCTAAAAACACAAGAGATCGAATGGGTACCATTCCAAGAGCCAGTCAAGTCTAGAACCGTGTTATTCCACAAAATCACAATACCTTGGACACCCCTCGAAACGATAAAAACTTCCACCTACAACTTCGGACGCCCCAAACACTAGCACTAGTGAGGCGTTAATGTCCTCCATTTTAGTCTCTTGCAAACAAATAATGTTCCTTTTTCCAATCAAATAAATGATTCTTAATAGAAGCCCTTTTCGCACTGTTGTTCAACTCCCACACATTCCAAAAAATAATATGTAAATCCATTAAAATTTGCACCCACTCTTATCATAATTAATATCAAAAGTCAGTCTCTTTAATTCCCTATTAACATCCCCCTTATTCCTCTTGCATATGGATTCTTGCTGTGAATTTGTTTTACTTTTCGTTCGCTCATTTTCAATTTCCATGAAGAACACCATAACCTTATCAAAGAAGTCATCACAAGAAACACCAAATTGTTTACTAACCTTCTTGATATTATTTGTCACCCATTCATTGCCATAAGCTAAATCAACCTCCACACTTGGATCTGACGCCCATTGCTTGAAACTAACCAAAGAAGCCTCAACATCCCCAAAGTCCTCACTTTTGTCCCCCGTGGAAACAAGAGAATTCTGGACAAGCCCAAGCAAGAATGATGAGAAGGAGCTTGGGGAAAATGAGGCAAAAAGCAATGATGCTTACTATGCAAAGAAGAGAGTTGAGAGCCTGAAAAAAACGTTTCCCCTAATAGGTTGGGACCCACTTGCATCGTCGATCACCTAATCCGGCACCGCTGCGGATTCCAGGTCGCATGGAAGCACCACAAATCTTCCAATAGAAGCGTGGGCTGGAACTAAGCGAGAGAAATCTCCCTGCTGCCTTTGATTATGACCCTAGCCTATTAAATTGGTGGACCCAACACCCCAACATAATGGGCTGGGCTATAACTCGTTGGGTCACAAGCCTTAGAGAAGGAGCCTAAATACAATGGGCCATCCTTTGATTCAAAGGGCTTGTAGATAGAATGGATGTTCGATGATAATTGAATTGAATCTTATGCTTGTGGTTCTCTTAGGGTGTGTTTGGTGGACAAGATGAGGGGAGGATAGGATATTTTTATCCTATGAGTGTGTTTGGTAAACAGAATGAGGGGGGGTGGGGGATGGGATGAAGGGAGGATTCTCATCTGGTGATGATAAGATAATCCAACTTTGGGGGCACGATGAGACAGCCTATCCTCCTACTTAGCTTTGTCATCCAATCCTCCCCTCATCATGTCCAGCAAACATAGCTTAATGTTTTAAATTTGAAGTTTTAATGAAACCATGGGATCCTTTGATTCAAAGGGCTTGTAGATAGAATGGATGTTCGATGATAATTGAATTGAATCTCATGCTTGTGGTTCTCTCAGGGTGTGTTTGGTGGACAAGATGAGGGAAGGATAGGATATTTTTATCCTATGAGTGTGTTTAGTAGACAAAATGAGGGGTGGGGGATGGGATGAAGGGAGGATTCTCATCTGATGATGGTGAGATAATCCAGCTTTGGGGGGCAGGATGAGATATCCTATCCTTCTACTTAGCTTTCTCATCCAAATCCTTCCGTCATCATGTCCATCAAACACACCTTAATGTTTTAAATTTCAAGTTTTAATGAAACCATGTGATCCATGTTAGAGTTTCTTTTTTTTTTTTCTCCTTAAAATCTTCTATTTTACTGTCTGATCTCTCTTTGTGTGGTATGTATGTGTGTGCGCATGGGTGTGTGCGTTACTTGGTTTGTTGACTACTAGAGTCAGATTTGCCATTATCTCCTACATGGTATAACTGCTACTTCATTGAAGCAAGTTGCACGGTGCTCTATCTCAATCTGACCCCCGAATAGGAAGGATGTAAGGATTTAGTCATCTAAGTACTTACTGGGTCTATAAACAAAAAGCACTTACTGTGAAAATTTTAAATGCTCTAATATAGAGAAGGTAGGGGAACTCGGGCTTAGTATAAATTACAAGGGGTTTGGTTGTCAACTTCTAAATATTGTGTAGTTGTAAATGCAGTCCAAGTGGAGTTTTGACTGAGTATAATGTGTGAAACCCCTGTAGTTTTACCTACAAATGTGGGAACTTGAAACAGGCTACGATGGGACTCAGAGTGTCCTTAGGAATTCTTGGGAGTTTAGTTATGCTGAGGGAGTACATTGTCTTGGAACAGTTGAGATGCAATTTCACTTATATGTATGCTGGAGAAGAAATTGAACAAGGAAAGTTTGACCTCCTTGGTGATTTTTATACCTCTTATCTGAGATACATTATCTCTGTTTTCTCAATTCAATTTTTTGTTGTTTGCTTGTGTTATTTTGGGTGGCTAATTAACTGTTCTCTTTATTCCTATCTGAACCGTTAATCTTTTGGTCCATCCCTAAGTGCACATGAGCAGTCAGTTGAAATTTTAATAAATTTAATGATTCATTTGCTTTATAATAAATTAGCTTTTACCATTATAATGTGATGTGTTTCTCTCTGTATGATCTATGCTGGTTCTTTATATTTTTTCCTTCCTTTGGCTGATATTTGTGGTCTATTTCAACCATGCATAACTAGTGTCAGAAGTATAAGAATCCTTCTAGTCATAGTTCTCCAACACATGGAGAAGGATGAACTTATAAATATGTTGCTGGATAGGAATCCTCCTGTTCTCATAAGCCCGCTTTTTATTGGTGAGGCTGAGGCTTGTGTGAGCCTATCTGTGGTCTGGCCTAATAAGGACGTGAATAAATAGTAGTGTAAGCAGTTTGCTTGATCTATCCTATTATGTTCTGTTATTTTGACTTGAGGATTGTGCTCTCCCTCTCTCTCTCATATGCAGACTTAAAGATATAGGTAATTGTTTCTACTAAGTGAGAACTAAAACCTAGTTTCCCAAGTCTCAGTTCCATTACATTTACATGTTGAACCGAAAGCTTATTTTGTCCTGATGGAGGCACTAGAATGGTGGGTCTTGGAGAAGTATGAACCCTAAAACAGTTCATTAATATCAGATGGAGTTTTTTTCGATTAGTAGCCTCATATGGAGAAGTCTGAACTAAAACAGTTAATGAATCTTCTCTATAGACATTTGCCTCTTGGAACTTCTAGGCACTAGAATAGAATGGTGGATTACTTGAGTCTCTTTTGCTACTCCCTTGGCAACCTTATCCATGCCATACTTTTGTTTCAAGAATTGCCCACAGCCATCTGCCACTTACGTTAAGTGTGGGGAATTTTTCTTATAGTTATATCACAGGTTCTTAAGTGACGTTGAGATGTATTTAATGTTTCTACTGTTTGCTTTACATGGTGATGTACTGTATTATTTTGGTTTGGCGTGGTAGTTTGAATGATTTGAGAACGGTCTCGACTCCAATTCACTTTGGCGGTGGTTGTACTCCTCTAATATTTGTTTGGAGAGCTTTCAGCAGGCGTGCTTGGCTTATTAACAGAGAGTTTTGTTTGAATATTTTTTCTGAATGTGCCAAAATTGCGTAGCTAATGTTTGAATTAATTGAACTTGAGAAGTCGAGGTACAATACATTTTCTATAGCACTAGAATGTTTTGTGTATAAATTATTTTGTTTTGGTTCTTGGGAAATATATCTTATTTTTTTCTTGGCTTTTTACTTCTCAGGGGCAAGTAGCGTTTCAGGATTTTTTGCTGCAGCTTGCAGTTTACCCTTTGATTATGTCAAAACTCAAATACAGAAAATGCAACCTGATGCGGAGGGGAAGTATCCATACACTGGTTCTATGGACTGTGCCATGAAAACACTCAAGTCAGGAGGACCATTCAAATTCTACACAGGATTCCCTGTATATTGTGTTAGAATTGCCCCCCATGTTATGGTACTCTCTCTCTCTCTCTCTCTCTGCGCTTGTGTGTGAGAGCACGTGTGGTTGCATGTTTGTGTGCATATAAATCTTAGATATCTCAAAACTCATTGCTGGTTATTCTTGCAGATGACTTGGATTTTCCTCAACCAGATCCAAAAGCTTGAGAAGTCTGTGGGTTTGTAGTGTTCTTCAGAGATGGAGGTTTTCGATGCAGTTAAGTGTCAAATAAAATGGTATTATGGTTGTTCTGTAGCTTTTGACTGGATTTTTTGCGATTTCTCACGCTCAAGTTCAAACCATTTGCTTAACCATTTTTGGAGTAGGATCTCGCAAATTATAATATTTGTAGCAGTTACATTTTTAGGGTGCGACTGAAGTTAGGATATTAGAAACCCTTTTCAAATTTGAGAGAGGTAACTCATTCGAAGTTCTTGGGAAAAGAACTGCAAAGGTAAAATAAGTTTTGTTACTCATTTTGCGTCAAGTTTTGTAATCTTGCATCTATTGATCATGAGACCGAGTCTCTTCTAGCGAAGCATCGATACATTGGTTTTCTTGTCTTCCAGATTTCCATGTTTCCATATTTCAATCTCCGGTTTTTCTGTGCCACTCAGTCAGCTTTGATCTGCTAGGTGAACTAGTTGCAGGTGTGCTAGAAGCGTGTTGCATATGTTGGATATCAAATTTCCTACTTCTCTCTGATTCTATATTTAGTTATTTTGTGGCTGTGTTTGGATCCTATAAAATTTGAAGGAAAATCAGAAAGAAAATTGAGAAGAAAAAAATGGAAAATAAAAAAAGAACTTTTTCCTTTGTTTTGTTTGGATGTCAAATGGAATTTTTTCGTTTTCTTTTTTGCAACTCCAGGAGGATTTAAACATAGCTTCTGTGTTATTCTTTTTTCACTTTTGGAACTTGAATTTCTAGTTATCTCGGACTGAGTTTCTAGCTAGAACAGAGTTTTCAATGATTTCAGTATCACAACAAAATAAATACCCAATTTATTTGGCATTCTGGAGATTCTTGAAGAAAAACACTTTGGATCGAATCAAAATAAATATGATTACCATTACATCTCCTCACTGAAGCCAAATGAACACCATAAACAGCATGCAAGCTGCAATTTGAAAATTCTACATTGTTTATATCAGGATATAAGAAGGGAAAAAAGGCAGTATTGTGGTTATTTGGCTAACCTAGTGTTGAAATGCTGAAAAACTTGTCATTCTAGAAGCCATTAAGGGGTTGTGTAGTTTGAATGATCATATGGAAGAGGGTGCTCTTAGCACCTGCAACAGGATTTACATCCTTCATGTTTGCCGTTTCATCGATCAATTCAAAAAATAAAAGTTTTCTTGTGATAATAGGGAGGGTGATGATACCTTGGAGAAAACAAGGAAAGCTGTGGATAGCCTTAGACTAGGTATCATGAACAAGTTTCTTCACGGTCCGAGAGGCAGCACTCGAGATGCGACGAGCGAGACAACAAGACTCTTGTGATAAGGAGCAAGTTAGCTTTGTGTCCTAGCTTCTGTAGAATAGAATACTTTTGAATTCATACAAAAAGCAAGGTTATTTTAGTAATTTTATTAAAAAATTCAAAAAAGAAAAAAGAATAAAAAAGTAAAAACTATAGGCCGACACTGTCGGTGCTTGGGCTATACGGCCCGCATTCCAACTTTCTTTAGTTGCTAAACTTCACAGTTTGATTGAAAATTGAATTTTCAATGTGGCGGTGGTGTTAGTTTTATTAAATACCTTTTTGAAATGTGTAGATCTTAAAAAAGCCCTCTCAATTCGTAACGGGGTTGCCGGTAGCACGTGGAGGTGGAGGGTCGACAGTGACGGGAGCTTCTAAATTTTATTCGGTAGATCTCGGAGAGAGCTTTTCAACGATATACAGACATTACACTTTTCCGACCATCGGTTGGTCCGGTATCATTAAAAAATCTCATACGTGAAAAAAATTAAACACGTGTATTTTCTGAATTACCTTATTGCCCTTATATTTGTGTTATTAAAATTTGAATTGTTGAAGATATTTTAGTTCACAAAATTATGGTTCATTGCTAAATTACTCTTAGATTGGGGTAAATTAGCAACCCTTGCTCGGAAATACGGTAATGGTTGCCAAAAACCCTAGCTATTAAGAGATTAATGATGACCCAAAATAGATCAAACCTAGTCACGACTTTGAGGCATGCCTGCCGAGTCTTGCCAGGCACGCCGCCAGTAAGATCATAACTGGTTTGAGCTTGACGTGCTGTTGTGATCTTGTTTTGGCTAGAAATTTAGTCCACTCAAGTTCAAAAGATAAAAAGGGAATAATACTAACATTCTGAAGCGAAATTCATTTTATTTTCACATGCATTTAAAAAGAATTCATTTGTATATGAATTGAAATAAAATTTTATGTTTGACCGAAAGGTAAAATGCAGTGGATACATGCTGTTCCACATTGTAACTAAAAACATCATTCTTCAAGGCTAATTATGAGTTTAGGACAAAGCTTTGTTTAGATCAGGCTGAAAAGTATTTCCAGTCAGCCAAGTAGTACAAGTCCTGGACGCAATTATGGTCTAAGCAGTTTGATGAACGGGTGGCCATAATGTTTGTTGTGTATGGTGTTCATATGGCTTCACTGAAAAATGCAATGGGGTTATGGATTGGTATGATGTTCAGAGGATTCGAGACATTTCAGTTAATTAGGGCAAAAACAATCCAACATGGTTTATGACAACAAAGTTTGCAAAGTCCGTTCTGAGATGAACAATTCGGCTGCAGCAGAGGGTGCTTTCGAACTTATATCCCGAGCATGGCAAGTGCCACAGTAAATGGAGTAAATAATGAAAATCGAACCCTCCTCAATATCATATTTGGAAGAGAAGAATCCGATCACGTTTGCTGTTTCCAATTTAATTTCACTTCCTTGTGCGAATATCTTTCTTTAATAAATTCAACAAAGACAAGTATACATATCATATAACAAAGAGAGAAAGAGGAGACAAAATTTTGCTAACATCTAGATTAGATTAGTAAGTTCAATGCATATCTCTAGTTAAAATTTTGCTAACATTTAGACTAGATTAGTAAATAAGCTAGTAAATCAAGTACAACCATTAGCAAAAATATACATACCATAAACTCCATGCCAATTTTGTTTTCTTCAAATAAACTATATATTTAAATTAATTAAAAGGGAGGAAAAATCCTGTACTAACTGTAAGGTCTGAAGAGACCTTTCTAGTTACAAAATTATTGATATTGGAGCTTATTTTTGGCGCTGTCCTCCCTTGGCCCGAAGCTTTTCTTGTAAAATACTAGATAAATCCGTCTCAAGGCCATACATTCTGTTGACTGCGTGCATGTTCTCGAGGGTCTCACTCAGAGTCCGATTGTCTCTCTCGTCACATTTCAAGTGCTGCCTCGGACCATGAAGAAGCTTCTTCATGATACTTAAGCTAATGTCCTCCACAGCTGTCCTTGTTTTATTTGAGATATCATCACTCATTTTAGATGAGCACTTCTCTAGCTCTGCAACTCTAATTCTCTCAGCGTAAGCCCACAATCTCTTGATGGTGGGAACTGTCTCAAATGAATCCCTCTTATCTTTATACTCTTGTAATGCCTCATAAATAATGGCCTGAGCTTCAGTTGCTTTTCGTAGCCGGTCCTCTTTATTGGCAGTCACGACCTCCTCAAGGTCATCTACATGGTAAACTCGCACATTTTTAAGATCTCTGACACATGAGCCCACATTCCTTGGAACAGAGATATCAATAAAGAGCCTCAGATTTCCAACTTTTGGACTGACAGGGGGGAGATCCTTAACATGCTCCTTCAAGGATAATGGGGTTTCCGATGCTGTACTGGTGAAAATCACATCAGCCTCAGTGGCACAGGTTAGCATATCTTCTAGGGGTTTGTAAATAATCTCAACGTTACCCTTCAGCTCCTCACTGATAGCTGCAACCCTCCCTTCACTTCTGTTAACGACAACTATCTTTTTGTACCCCTTTGCAACCAAGTGTTTGATCACAAGCTTTCCCATCACGCCTGCTCCAATCACCAGCACCCTGGCAGATGCATGTAAAGATTTATGAAGCTTCAACAAAGCCAGTTCAACAGCAGCAGAACCAACAGAAACAGCCCCAATAGCAATCTCGGTTCTAACCAGCTTTCCAACTTTGATTGCAGATTCGAACAGCTGCTTCATGTTCCTCTCAAAGCCGTAAGCTTCTTTCCCAACTTTGATAACTTGTCTAACCTGAGCCTGGATTTGATTTTCCCCTAGGACAAGGGAGTCAAAACCTGCTGTCACTTCAAATAGATGCTTTGCAGCATCATTGTGATACAGTAAAAATCGGTGCTGACAAATCTCTGAAACAGAGATCCCACTTGTCTGCCAACAGAAACAGGATTTGTTTAGCCTATCACCAAAGTGCCCTCAACTAATACAGGAAACTAATTTTAAGAAAGCAGGTCAAGAACCAAACTATACAGTAGTACAGAAGAGAGAGCCATCAAGTATTAAATGAAAAGAAAAAAGGAAGAAAGAGAATACTGAAACTATCAGCTTTTTTTCACAGTAAATAGTTCAGATAATATTCCTATAACTGGCATGCTGAATCTAAATCACTGTACAAATGAACTACATATCTTCCTGTGGCAGCCAAAACAACCTCAAAATGGCCCATGCAATCCATGTTCCTCGTTATCACAAGAAAACTTTTTTCTAATTAAATAATCAAACGGCAAACATGAAGGTTGTCCACGGAAACCAAAAGACGAAGCATAAGGAAGTATATGTAAAATACCTTTGACATCCATTCGGTCACTTCTTTGACTCCACGGTGCTTAGACAGAGCTAAAACATATATCTCCATCCTGTTGCAGGTGCTAAGAACAGCAGCCTCTTCTATATGATTCAAACTACACAACTCCTTAATGGCTCGGGGCCATCCTGCTTCTGGAATGGCAAGTTTTTCACGCATTTCATCAGGTGCAGTGTGAACACTAAACCCAATAACCACGATGCTACTTTTTTCCTTTGTATATCCTGATATAAATCAATTAAGAATCTTTACTAAAATAGTACCAATAGGAAAATTTAATTAGATTAATATTTGATTGAATCATACATATAAGGAATAATTTAATTTTTCAGAACTAAAAATCATATATAAGGAATAATTTAATTGTTTATAACTAAAAACTACACAAACTCCTTAATGGGTCGAGGCCATCCTGCTTCTGGAATGGAAAGTTTTTCAGGCATTTCAACAGGGCAGAGTAAAGGTGCTCTTATTGATATAATTTGATTCAATCATATATAAAAAAAATAATTTTATTTTTCATAACTAAATTTCTAAAAACTCAAATGACAGAGTTACTGAAAACTCACATAGCTCCAGCACGGTGCCATTGCCACCAAGTGATGACACAACATTTCGTACTTGGCAATAATCCCAGGAGCTCCTACTTCTCCATAACTAAACATGGATGATAGAAATTTAAAGAAATGAAGGAGGACATATATCTATGCACAAAAAAATTCCACGAACAGTTTACTAAAGGGATATGTAATGCTATATTACATACAATTTTTTACTTATAATTTTTTTCAAAATCAAAATCCCAAAGAACAACAAACACAAAAAAGAAATCCAAATTCAGAGCAGAAGCAATAAATTTCTCAAAAAAGAAAAGCCAAAAATTTTAGAAGTGACCAAAAAATTAAGATGGAAATAAGAAAAGAACAAATTCAAATCGAAACGTACTGTCAGCGGCGGAGGTCTTCAGCTTCTGCAAAGCGGAGGCCTTATCGTCGTCGTTTAGTTGGGCTTCAAATGAAGAAACATCGCATCTCACTCTCTGAATAGGAACTCTTCTGCTCCTATTCAAAACGCACACTTGTTGGGGCTGGGGTCCCAAGTAAGGAAATGCTGATGACGATGAAGGATTCAACAACAAACTCTCTATTTTTGCACCTGCGAAAACAGCCATTCCTGCACAGATGATTCTCCTGCCTTTGCACCAAAGCCCTAACGCCCGAATTTCGGAGCGAGTGATTAAAAGAGAAGGATTTATCATTTTATATGTTATGATTTCGTGGAAAAATATGAAAAGACATATTTACCCGTAAGCAGCAGCCTGTACACAACTTTATCAGCCAAAAGACAAAGAATAAAAGTGTCTTTTCATGTTTCTTATGCTATGGATCCAGTCAAAAGTAGCCTGGCATTGACGCCATCCTTTTTTGAACTAAAGTCAAGGCCTCCTCGTAGTAAAATTTTCAGACTGTTTCGATTTTAAATCTAACAGTTTTTATCATTTGAAAATTTAATCGATAATTTAGAATAATTTTATTAATGATATAAAATATTAAATTTAATGTTTAATATTTTAATAAAAATTTTGAAATTATCAATAAAACTTTTAACTGATCAATGATTTAGACATAAACTAACGAAAAAAAACCTTTCTCAAAATTGAGGTTACAACAAATTTACTACAACAATTCTTCATCAATTAGTTTCAATTTAAATTCATTAAATCTTATAAATCTATTTTTTTGAATTATTTAATACAAATCAACTTAATTTAACGCAAATCCTACTATAAATAAGTTAATATTAAATTTTTGAGATACTTGATGATTCAAATTCTTAAAGACTACACTAATACACCACAACTTACAAATAACTCACAAATTTTATATTATTAAATTATTAAATATAAATTCATTGAGTTATTAGTTTGAGTGGGGTTATGAAAATTTGAAACTGTGATCTAATCACGATTGTCATGCTCATAATTTTCTTAACTCAAACTCAAAATAATGTCTAAAAAACACAACTCTAATTAATTTATTACATCGGTTTGAATTGATTTGATGGTTAGACTGAATTGGTTACTCAACCCTAATTGTAGGGATAACAAGGCACAAATATAACAATTTAAACAAATAATCATTGAACGTTGATATGCACACATCTTGAACTAACAACAAAACATATATTTTTTTTCATGGAATTTCATTAGCGATTTCATCAAAACCAATTGGTAATTTCGTCAAACTATAACATGGAAGAACTGAAAAAAAAAGAGGGTCTTTCATTTTGTGTATCAAAAGACTCTTCTATTGCGTTCTTCCACTCCATTGTATCTTGATAACCGCTCCTAACCCACATCTCATAAAAACAGATATTTCAATGACCCAATTGATACACAAGACACAAAAAGCCATGTCCCAAAACTGTGTAGTGAATGAAGATCCCATTAAGAGATGGTAGACAAATTATGTTGTCTCTTTATAGAGGGAGAGGTAGCAGTGGTTAACAAGCACCTTCCTTTGCTTTTAAAGATTGTCAATTGTTAAAACTCTTTCCCAAAGTAGCTTTCCATGCAAAAAACCAATCTTTTTGGGAGCTTTAGATGATCAAATGGCTTTCCAAAGCAAGTCCAATCTGCCTTCCACTGGAAGCTTACCCTACAGGGCCTTATAAAAAGTCTTCCCTTTGAAAACCTTTCCCTTGCTCAACCCAACCAAGAAGCTTGATCCTCTTGATCTATGTCCACCTTAAAAAGACACTCAAAAACAGTTTCTCACACAGTCAATCTCTAGGTCTTGCATATTCCAAATAAAAAGAATATCCCAATAAACCACGTCAATAATCAACTAGATATGAGACGTACCACTGCATCTATATCCCAAAAAAGTACAAAAATCTTCTGACCAATTGCCCCCACTCCACATCATGCAAAAAAATAAGCTCGTCCATTACCCACCCACCAAATCATTCTAACCTTTCCGAATCTATTTTCGCATTTTCACTGTCCATATCATAGGTCCCTCACTTTGGTAGACATCCACCCGTGAAAATCAAGACCAAACTCGACACTAGTGACGTCCGGCCACAATCGATCTCTCTACTTTGTAAATTTCCATAACCATTTACCAAATAAATTAATTTATTTTCCTCACACGTGTTTCGTCGTAGTAGACAAATGGATGGGGTATGTTTCTATCTGATTATGGCCTTTCAGATTTTTTTTTTCCAATAGTTATGGCCTTTCAGATGTTGCTAAACTATTTTAGGTGTTTTGATTATCCATGTGTTCTATATGAATTTAAATTACATGAAAGAATTGATATGCCCTCTCTCTCTTCCTCCCTGCATCTTCAGCCTTGCGCGTCGCGTGATGAGAAGGAGAGGGTTCTCTCTTTGAGGCTGCAGATGAGGAGTTGAATGGGGATACGGTTTGTTCGAAGGAGAAAAATGATTTAAATACAAGGGCTTTAATGGGAGTTGGGTTATGGCCTTTTTTTATTGTTGAAGTTTAAGGAGATGGGTTGGGCCTTTTAGGGAGTAAACGGGTTTTTAGTGAATAAGGAATTAGGGCTTGGGTTTTGAAGAGGAACGCGCAGAAACGATCGGTTAAAAATTTTAATCGATTTTTTTGTCAAATTTTTTATAAACTGTTTCGATCGATTTAATTTGAATATTTTAAAATTAATAAAAAATTAATTTCGATTGGTACGGTCAGTTAATCGGGACTGTTTATATAATTAGGTTTTTTAAATTTATTATATATTACATATTTAATTTATACTTCAGATTTTTTTTAGTTTATTATTTTATATATATAATATTTATATTTAACATATCATTAATTAATTTTTTAATCGGTTAAAAAAAATTAACCATTAATCGATCGATTAACCAAACCGTTTTAATCGAATAAGTTCGAAACTGTCGATTAATCAATTTTAACTGTTTATTGAACATCCCTAATCTTGAGGTTAAAAATGCTAGAGATTTAGGGGTTACGGTAATTATAAATTATTGGATGTTCCTGATTCTATATAGTGTTACTATTCGTCCATTGCAGATATAAGAAACTCGAATGGTAATTTTAAGGAACCTGTGTGGTAATTTCAAGGAACTCGAGCAGTATCAACATGCTGTGTTACCACTTGAGTTTTTTAAAATACCATTCAAATTACTCGTATTACTAATAAGCGAATGATAACTCTACGTATTGTTAGAAACGTCCGTTAATTTCTTGTAATTTAGGAGTTTTGGAGGATTTGGCTTTGGGCTTTATGGGAAATAAGTAAAAAGTAATAGTAAGATAAATAGAAATAAAAATGAAACAAACCGAAAATACAATATTATGAAATAAAAAGATATTAGTGGAGAAGATGTGATGGCATCCAGAGTTATTTATTTTAAATTTAAATGAAAATAGTTAACTTGGTCCGTCCATTAACACCCGTAATAAGTTTTCACCAAAACCACAAGTGACCAATCAAATTACCTTCTTTCTGTATTATAAATTTTTCTCATAAGTGAACTTTGATGTATTAAAGATACTTTATATCATTAGGTGGAGAAAAAAAAGGTTTCTCCTACCTCAATTTTAAAGTTTTAATAGGACGGTGAAAAGTAATTTTGATTTAATGAGTATCGTTTTATTTATAAGTATTATGTTTTAATTAAATTATTATTTTTTTTATCAAAATCTTTGTATTATCTGTCGTTTATTTTAATCTTTTTACAAAATTGGATGGATATGGAAAGAAAGTCCAATTGGATTGAAACATAACTTTTATGATAAATTGACACAACGATGAAATATCGAAGATAAATTTATTTATTTTTCCTAAAAACTATATAAGCCAATATATGTAAGAATTTATCTTTGAGTATGAATTATAAAAAAACACTTATAAGGTTTTAATGTTATAATGAGAAATTATATATTTTTTATAATGAAAAGTTTATGGGCGAAATTAAAATTAATGATGATATCATTTTGAAAGATAATTAATGATAATATTTTTTTGAGAATAATAATTAATGATAATAGTGAAACACTAAAAAATGATTTTATTTTTAAATAATAATTTTAAACTGTGTTAACTATAGTATTAACTAATTAACAAGACCCTTAATTATAATTTTGCCATTATAGTAATGACCTTTTCATTAGTGTGCTGTCACTCAAGAAGGCTGTAATGTCGTTTACTCAAAGGTATGTTTGGAGAAGAATATAATTTGTTTAAACCTTTTTAAAATAATTAAAGTTGAAAAAAATTTAAATTTAATCTTCCCAAACGTCTTTAGATATATTACGGCACATTTGGATAGGGATTTCTTCTAAACGTCGCCTATGAAGACAAAAAGAACCAAAAAAAAAACGAACAACAATGGGCATGACAAATTGACAGAAATGTCCTCAAAAGGCCACAACACTACAACGACGTACTACCAGTTCTCACTCTCTCTCTCTCTCTCTCTCTCTCACTCTCTCTGCTCCTTTAATTCCTGGTTGGAGGTTTCGCTTCATCCAGGGAATTTGACGAATCAAAACCCTAATTTTCCCCTTCTATCCGTTGCACTCATCCAAAGAATGGATCGATTTATGGGGTTTCTTTAAAGGAGAGAAGATTCTCATTTTGACAGTGGGAGGGAGGGGAGATGTCTCGCCATACGACGACGTCTCATTTCCACAAATCCAAGATTCTCGACAACAAATATGCAAGTCATTTATCCAAATTTCGATTGCACACTTTTTTCCCCCTCTTGCTTATTTGTTAGGGGTGGTGTTTATCGTTTTACTAATTGCCTGTTTGTTTGCTAAGAGAATTGAGGAATTCAAAAGAAGTCAAAAGTGTATTTTCTTTTTTAAAATTTATTTGAACAAAGTTCTGGCTGGGACTCAGGGTTTTGTATTTATATGTTTGTTTTGAATTACATTTTAGACCAATTTGGTTACTCTGAAAGTGTGAAGAATAAAGGGGAGAAAAAAATTGAAAGTTTGAATTTGTATGTTGTAGGTTTAAAAAGGTGTGAAAGGATGCTTGCTTAGATGTATTTGCTTGCTTGAGATTTAAATTACTGAAAAATATGCTTCTGTTTTTAATTTTTTACCACCGTAATTAATCTGAGTATCACTCTGAGTGCTTACTATAACATGTTTTCTAAGCAACCAAAATAGAAAGCTTCAGCAATTTATTTACCTTGGGTTGAGTTGTTGGATTTTAAATGTGGGTTTTTTGTTTTTTCATCTCTTTCTGGTGCAGAAGCTTGGGGATGAGATTGGAAAAGGAGCTTATGGTCGAGTTTACAAAGGTTTAGATTTGGAGAATGGAGACTTTGTTGCCATCAAACAAGTTTCGTTGGAGAATATTGCTCAAGAGGATCTTAATATCATCATGGTTTGATTTCAGTTTCTTCTTTATGTAGTTAAATTTCTTTTCTAAATATAATTTAATTATTTTTATAAATAAACTATGTATTCACTAATTTACTAAGTTTTAATGAGTTAAGATACGATGCAAATAAATGGAACTTAGGTTTATTGGTTAATTGTGAACGTTCCAAGCCAAAAAGTTTTAATAGTAGCTATTCATTTAGGCCTCTTTAGACTTTGTAAGAGCTTGGGTTTTAAGTGCTTTGCTCCCCTCCTATATTGTACTCTTTCCTATTTTCATATAATAAACAGATAGGGTCTGCCAAACCCAGCACAACAGGTGGCTTAAAACAAAAGATACAAGACAAAGATGCAGTTCAAACAAAGGAGACTTTTGCGGGGATCCTTTATTTCCACAAACTCTTCCATGGAAACTATTTTTATGAGGCTTAGGACAAAAGAGTCTTGAAAGGGATCTAACCTCAAATTTTTTGTTTGAAGATTTCAAACAAATCTGGTCATCTCATTGGCCCCTAAGTTGAGCACCATAGAAGTTATTTATAGAACAAAAATGGGATTCCAATGCATACCGCAGCCTATCCAGCATAAATGATTGGCAATAGTTCCATTCTTATTATGTGCCATATAAAAGAAGCTGGGGTAGACCTCTTTAATAGGTGCATTTGCATGTGCAGTGTCTGGCCAAAGCAACACTTCGTTTCTATCTCCGACCTTAAAAGCCACATGCTTATAAAATCATCCCAGTCATTCCTGATACTCAGCCTGTGCTCGATAAGCCAACATGGCAACCTTATAACTGTTATAAACCACTTATAAAAGAAAACTGTTATAAACCATATTAGTTGATCCACCTTGCCATTCTATGTATCTAATTACAATCCAAATCAACTCACTCTTTAAACTCCAAACTTCCACAACCATATTCCTAATTAATTCCACTAGAAGCTTGGACTTCCTCACACCAAGCCCCCATAATTTGATAGGAGAGCATATCTCATTCCAATTAAGCAAATGATGATTAACCTTTTTTAATTCGATTCCATTAAACTATCCACGTTTCTACTGAAGTTGGAATTTGAAAACTGAAAGAAAGTAGGAAGATTGGATAATCTACTCTTAATCAAACTCAACCTCCCCTCTTTTTTTTTGAAGCTGTCTCTTTCAATCAGTGTGTCAAAAAGCATTTTTGGGGCGTGCAAGGCATAGTTGAAATGCCTTAAGGCCTAAAATGTTGGGTGTTCTCCTTTGTTTTGTGTGTAGCCACATTTTTTTTTCGTCTTATAATAGTAATTGTATCTGGTATGTGTCTAATTGGACTTCTAAAGCCGTAAGTAGACCCCACAAGCAGCTTATTTTTACACACAATACAATTTTTTTCATCTTTACTGGCCATTGCCTTTGTCTTTTTGTGGAATGTGAATTGCCAATGTTTATCAAAAAAAGGTTTATTGCCCAACCTCAATATTTGGATTCCATCAATCACAATGGATACATAAGATCACTCCGTCAAAAATTAAAACAAAAATTAATAAATTTATGTTATAAAGATACAATAATACTCTCATATTGGCTGTGACCTTTAACATCCATGTCATCATAATTAAAGTGTAGCAAAGTTGCTTTATAATGCTTTTAAAAGGTTTTTTTTTTACGAATCTTAATTGTTATTTTACTACTTTTATTATTTTGATTAATTATCTATATTTTTTATATATGCCTGAAAGGCATACACTCCAATGCCTCGGGGCTTACACCTCGTTCACGGGGTTAAAATGCCTTCCCCAACGCCTTCGTCATTGAAAACATTGCTTACAATCAAGCAACTATTTTTCAACCCCTTGAATCACTAAATATCCAAAGGTAGGCCATAGTAAGATGTAGCAAGAGAAGCTAACTTAAAGCCTAATATGTCTGCCAACTTCTATATGCTCTCTGCTATAATTTCTTGCTTTAGGTAATAATGAGAATCAATGATCTATTTTTTGGATGTAGGATGGTCACTTGAGAATTATGATACTATAATATGATTATCTTGGTCCTTTGCAAGTACTTTCTTAGGACATGCTAGTTTGACTGCTATTAGGAGATATCAACTTATCATGTTAAATGTTTGATGGCTAACATCTCATGGATACTATGCTAATTTGCCTTGGTAAGAATAGTTAACATCTCATGAATGCTTGGCTACTTCCCTTAAGAAATTAAATAACTAGTTTCAAGGTTTTTTTTAAAGTTCTGTGTCCATACAATTTTTCTATTTTGTTTGGTTCTAAATTTTTGTCATTTTAGCATGCATTTCGTGTGTGTTGTGCATCTCATATCATTACATATTTTATGTGTGAGTGTTTTTGGGGTGGTGGCTGTGCAGTGTGTGTTTGTTTAGAGGAAGGGGAAGAGGGAGGGAAGGAGAGAGAGAGAGAGGGAGGAGAGTTGAAACAATATATATATATATATATATATATATATACACACACACACACACACACACATATATTTTGATTCATCGGAATATTATTTCTGCTTCAGATACTGTTTCCACTATCTTGATTATTACTTTGCTGACTGATTCATGTTTTCTTTCTGGATACTGTTTATTTGCTGGGATGCATTCATTTTCCAGCAAGAGATTGATCTATTGAAGGTAGCTCTTTTCCTTTACGGTCATGAATTTCTTTCAATTGCTCCCCCTTGTTGCTTCAGTTCTGAGAGTGAATATGCACCTGGCACCTCAGCACTCTAGCTACATATGGAGGGTTTCCATTATCAAATCACAGTTTTCGTTCCTCAAGTGTTGCACTGGTGTTAACATGCCATTGCTAGATAGCCATTTTGGTTTACCTCATGATTTATGCTATTTAACTGACATATTTTGAGTTGCCCCTGGAAAGGTTTGGTTTAAGACAATCATTTTCTTTCAGAATTTGAACCATAAAAACATTGTGAAATATCTTGGATCATTGAAGACAAAGAGTCACCTTCACATAATTCTTGAGTAAGTGAGCTTCTATATTTTTATTGTGAGCAAATTTAATCATGATGCTTTGAAACTATGCTCTGAAAAATTTAGCTGCAATTGCTGTATGTTGTTAGTATAGGTATGTGGAGAATGGCTCACTTGCTAATATCATCAAGCCAAATAAATTTGGGCCTTTTCCAGAATCATTGGTGGCTGTCTACATTGCTCAGGTTTGCTTATGTCCTTCAGTTTGTTGTTGTTTTATATGGGACAATTTGTTAATTAGTTTTGCACAGGTTTTGGAAGGCTTGGTATATCTACATGAACAAGGTGTTATTCATCGGGATATCAAGGGTGCAAACATATTGACAACAAAAGAGGCAAGTCCATCTGTTGCTTTTAATTTTATTTTTAGAGTATTTTATTGTTATTTACAGCTCCATTTGTTTGTGTTAAATCATATAATACTCATTTATGTTGAATATCATTGCAATTGTTTATTACTTAATCAATTTTCCGCATAACATCTAGTACGGTTGTAAGAAAGAAGTCATTGGGGTCTTTTTATCATTTAGTTTCAGCATTGACTTTTTGCAATTGATGTTTCTCACATCTTAATTTATGTATTGTTGGAATTGAGGCATGTGATGGCTTTATGCGTTGTGACCTCTAGAAAGTTATATCATAAATTATAAAAGAATTATATCGTAGAGTTTGTTAAATGTTTCTTGGCTTGGTTTGCAGTGTGCCTTTTGTAGATTAGAAATAAGCAGTTAGAGTGGTTGGGTGGGTAAATGGGTTTGTGGTACAAATATGATTTCAACTGCTCTTATTGTGGTGGGAATCCAAAGGGTAGTTGGCGGATCTATACGAGATGAAGTGTGGGCTTGAAGCGGTTTGAGTGGTTCAAAGCAGTAGAGAAAGGCTTTTTGCTTAATTTCCCTATCTATTTTTTTTGGTTATTTGGCATGAAAGGAATAGGAGAGCTTTTGATGGCAAGGAAAGATCATTAGCATCTATCAAGGATGGATGGTTACATACTTTTGGGTTTTGGTTTAAGGGGAGTTCTTTTGTAAATGATGAAGATTTTGTAGATTTCTTAGAGATGCTCTCTTGTAGATAGATTTTTGTAGATTCCTTTGAAACACATATTTTTCTTTATTTTATATAAGAAATGATCTCAACTGGGTTTGGAGCACCACAGACTAGTTGCTGGAGTGGAAAAATCGTTACAATGTCTGCCTGTGCGTCTTTTATCTGCCATAAATGACTTCTTTTTGCATCATAAGATCTTTGGTCATTCCAGTTGTGCTTCTTTACTTCGTGAGGGAGGGCTATGGCTCTTTCAAGCCACTCTCCTTTCTACTTTCAGGCAACTTCCCTTTCAATCATTGATTCATATTTTACAAAGATATTTGAAGAATGGTTCTGCCTACGTAGGCCCCGAAGTTGAAACTTTCATCTGTTTGATATATCTGAGTTCAGCTGATTACAAAGGAACTTAACGAGTATTCCATTTAAAAGGGCTGAGTGAGCCGAGTCACGTAAGTCTCATGTATAACTGGAACCTCTTTGGCTAGTAATCACTTTGTTTTTATATTTACTACTTTCATCAATCATTGTTTAGTATCTTACATGATATTATGTGTTATGCTTGATTATTCGGCATCTCTGGTTGGCTACATGATCTTCGTTTTTCTTATTTGTCTAGTTTCCATTTTGTACTGTGCTCATTGATTGTTTAGCATGTTTAAGATATTTTTAGCTAGTTTCTATGACTACTAAAAGTAATTTATGCTTTCCGGGTCTTACTCATAAAAAAGTTTTATGTTCTCAGGGTCTTGTTAAACTCGCTGATTTTGGTGTTGCCACGAAACTGACTGAGGCTGATGTTAATACGCATTCCGTTGTTGGAACACCATATTGGATGGCCCCAGAGGTATTTCTTTTATGATATCTTTATCAGTATGTTTGCCATGTCCTGTCCTAACTGATGATTGGAGTGTTCTTTTGGATGTCAAAGCCTATTTTTAGTTATAGTAGTATTAATCTTTTTTGGCAATTTTTGTTTCTTTAGGCATATCGTTTTATATTTTAATTGGATGGTTTTACTTTTACCTTAACATGCAGTAAATCACTAAGCACTGGACGCATATACTGGACATTATCTGATATAGCTATATATGTTGACATTTAAAATCCTTGAAAGAGTAGGATATTATATGCTATCTATAATTATGATTTTAGCTTGCCGTCTCTTAAGTATTGATTCATTCTCCTCTTTTTTAATTGGTGATAATTGCTTTGTTTTCCTTCTTTGTTTATACATTTTTTAAATAATAGTTCTTCGACTGTTGATAGAGTGGTCTCTGATGTTAGAACAAGTGGAACTTATTAAAAAAATGTTGGAACTAGTGGAATCGATACTGATGATTTCCAATTACAATCGGTTTTACATCAAGGATTTACTTAAGAGTGCTTATATGTCCTCTTTGGTTATGGATGCAATAAGATTCACGATAATACCCTTTGGTCTTTGTTATTTTTGGATGATATAGTTTTTTTTATAAGTGAAAGTATTATTAAAATGGAACCAAGGGGGTGCCATCCAATTTACAAAGTTACTTGCAAGAAAAAAAAACTGTATAACTATATATAATCTTCTTCATTTACAAAAAAATGGTCCTTATGGAGCTTCCTATCTTTAATGCCCATGGATGATATTAGTTTTTATCTTAAAAGGAAATTATGGATGATATAGTTCTCATAGTTAATTGTAAGTTTGAAGTAAGGAGTAGTACTTCAGAGTCTGAAGGTTTTAAATTGAGTAGAACTAAGACAATACATGGGATGCAATTCTGGTGGAATTAGGGATGGGGTGAGTGTCGACTGACAATTGATGGTCAAGAAGTTCCTAAGAGTTATCATTTTAGGTATCTAGGATCAATTATTTGAAGGAAGGGTAGATTGAAGAGGACGTTGTTCATGGAATTGGGACAAGTTTAATGGAATGGAAAAGTGCTATGGTGTTGTTTGGGTTTGGTTTTAAGCCAACTTAAAACACCCAATTTAAAGTAGTTAAAAGTAAAATTGGTTGCTTTAAGCTGGCTTAAAGCCAAACCCAAACAACTCCTATACTGTATAGATTGCTGGACAGTCAGAAAGCATGTTCAAAAGATAAGTGTAGCTGAAATGAGGATGTTGAGGTGGATATGTGATAACATGAGAAAATATGTAATAAGAAATAAATTCTTTTGTTAAAAGGTGAGGTGGCACCAGTAGACGATAATTAGGGTGAAGGGCGTCTTGGATGGTTGAGAAACGTGCGAGTAGATCTAAGGATGCACTGGTGCACAAGAGTGATGCAATCCAGCTATCCAAGTAGATGGTCCATAGAGTGGTAAGTGCTAAGGATAGCTCTAAGATTTCATGGTTTGAGGCAGTTAGAAAGACAATCTAAAATAATTGTTTTATGTTTTTTGACTGGGCAAATCAGAGAAAAAGGATCCATATAGCCAAACCCAATTTTGGAATTAAGGTTGTTGGGTTGAGTTCTTTTATTGTCAACATGTTTCTTCATTTTTAAAATAGTTTTTTGGCGAATTTGATAGTTACCCAAAAATAATACACATTCAGAATTCTTTTCAATTGATTCATAAAATTAAACAGTATATATAATTTTTCCATTTCAATATATGTTGGTCAAGATAATTGTATCTTTAGGTTTTTCCCCCCAAGCGAGAATCATACCCTTGGGGTTGTGTATTTATTGGTTGCATGACTTGCATCGATATTTTTTGTGGAATTTTTTTTAGGTAATAAAACAATTTCTCCATTCACGTTTTGATATATATATATACATCATTCACATGTAAAGATCATCTCTTGGTGTGACAAATACCAATGCTTGGGAGAAGATATAACTTCTGTATACTGTAAGATCATCTTTACCAGCAGAACATTGCAGATTTTTTCTGACTTTTGTGTCAAATGAACTACTGATACTCCCTTCTCTTCTAGAGGCATATGATACTTTATAGGAAGAATGATGATCCTGTTGTGATTGATTTTGGAAGTTCTTGATAAAGAAGTTTTTTGATAAGTTCTCGTTAAAGATTTAACCTGTTAAATGATTTTGATTTAGGAAAAGAGTCTGAAGTGCATTATTATTATGAAATTCGCCAAAGACAAAGCTACAATGTTTGAGAACTTTCTTCAGTTATAAAAAAAAGAACTTTCTTCAGTTCATTTTTTTGAATATTAAAAAAGAGTTATTTTAAGAATTCAATTATACATTTCCTTGATAATTTAGAGTACCTAATATCTTCTTTACAAATTCTTTGGTGTAATTTAATGGTCTACATAATACACACGTTTAGACCCATTTTAGATGTAGTGCAAGTATCTATCTGTTCCATATGAAGTTATGCCTAGGTAAAATACTTGTTTCTTTAATGAACATCATCTTATAGAGATCATAGAATCACTATCTTGTAGATAGTCCTTCTTGGTGCCTTTTGTATATAATTTTTTACATATAAAGAAAAAAATAACTTGTTTCTTTGATTCAGGAAAAAATGTTATTGTGGTAGTTTAGTTTGAATTGAAGAATTTGTATGAGTTTATTCCCATTACTTTTATACCGTTTGAAGTTGATGGATACATATATAATTAACGGCTATAGTTAGTAGATGAGAAAGCAATTAGTAATTTTTTTGATTGATAAAACAAAATTTAAAAAAAGCACCAAGGGGGTGCCAACCCATATACAATATGATTATGTACAAGATAGAATATCTTGATTTAACTCTTCTTCATTTACAAAATAGTTTCCCTTGGACGAAAACAAAGAGTATTAAACCATCCATCTTTGATGAATTCAACCCGTATCTCAATTACCTCAAAGGCTCTTCTATTGTGCTCTTTTCAAATATAGATAAAGGGATCAAGACATAGGCTTTCTTCAACTCCTTTGTACCCTGAGTGCCACCCCTAGCCCGCATCTCATCAAAAATAGATCCTGCCATGACCCAACTGATACCCAAGACACAAAAAGCCAAGTCCCAAAGCTGGCTAGTGAGCGAAGAGCCCATTAAGAGATGGTAGACTGATTAGGTCGTCTCTTTACAGAAGTAGCAGTTGTTAACATGCACCTTCCCTTGCTTTTTGAAGATTGCCAATAGTTAAACTCTTTCACAAGTAGCTTTCCACGCAAAAAAAACCAACCTTTTTGGGAGCTTTAGACAACCAAATGGCTTTCCAAGGAAAGTCCAATCTGCCCTCCACTGGAAGTTCACCCATCAGGGGCTTATAGAAAGTCTTCACTTTGAAACCCTTCCCCTTCCCCTTGCCCAACACAACCAATAAGCTCGATTATCTTGATCCAAGTCCACCTTAGTCAAGACATTCAAGGTTTCTCATGCAATCAATCTCCAGGTCTTGCAGATTTCAGATAAAAGGAATATCCCAATAAACCACATCAATAGCCAACGAGACATGAGAACTAACCACTGAATCTATATTCCGAACAAGTGCAAAAATATCCTGGAATTTCTCCCTCAACAAACTGTCCCCACTCCACATCATGCCAAAAAAAAGCTCGTCCATTACCCACCAAAAAGAAACATAAGGTGAAAAGTCATTCCAACCATTCAGAATCCTTATAGTGTGGCAGGAACAGATAATATGTGGCTTATATGGTGATGGAGTTTGTATTGTATTGTGGACCTCATATGAAGCTGACTTATGCTGCAGGTGATTGAAATGTCAGGGGTTTGTGCTGCTTCTGACATCTGGAGTGTTGGTTGCACTGTGATTGAACTTCTGACATGTGTGCCTCCTTTCTATGATCTGCAGCCTATGCCAGCTCTCTTCCGCATTGTTCAGGTTAGTTCGACATTCTTTCTTCAGAGCACTTATCATCATTTAATAGGATGAGGGAGCAATGCTTCATGTGAGCTTCCTCTGCTGTTTCTTTTCTTCTCTCTATATTTTTTGTTCTTCAAATAAGTTTATGCTCTCATATTTCCTACTTTAGGATCGCACACTTTTCCATTAGAAGTACTTTCTCTTTACACTTTACAGTTAAATTTTCTTGCAATCTTGGTAGCAATTGTGACAATATTCGTTCGTTTGCTTATTTTGCTTCAGGATGAACATCCTCCAATACCCGATAGCCTGTCTCCTGACATCACTGACTTTCTGCGTCAGTGCTTTAAGAAGGTAAGAGGTATACATCAAGTTTTCATGTTTGCTCTTTAGTTGATGCTGAAGGTTCTTTTTTCATTTTAACTTGTAAAAAAGGTTATTTTTCCTTCTCAAGTAAACGGGCCATAATATTTCTTAGTCTTTCTTTCGGTGAGGGGTTAATTATTAAAATGAGTTTTTATGTACAAGGCGTATGAACTTTCTGAAAGAATGGTCGTACAAGGTTCTGTATGATTGAATAGTTAAGCTCTATACTAATGAAAAAAGTAGTCAAGTTCCATATATAATCAAAAGAGTATTTACTGACAAGGTTTATGAAGTTTCCAAAGAATGGTCTTGAAAGGTTCTATAGTAGGGGAATTATGAATGAAAAACTCAAGCTCTATATTTAAAGGAAAAAGTGTGTATGTGTGAAGTGTCTGGAATAATGCTCTTACAAAGTTCTAAAGTAGGGCAATTAGACTGAAAAAGTCAAGCTTTATCAACACGAAATTTATATATCCAAAAAGCAATCGGATCTCTGATTCATCTTCTTTTACTTGATCTTCACTTCAATGGGGAGCTAGTTATGTCTGCTGCTTCGATTGGTTCTTTGAAAGTAGCAGGCATATGATTCATTTTAAACTAGTTTTGTCTGCTGCTTTCAAATGAGATAACTAGTTTAATATGCTCTGGTCGACTAATTCCTTGATATGAGTTTGTGCACTGTTAAGATTTCACCGGTCATCGTAGCAGACCACATAAAGAAAGCTACATTCTGTGATGTGGACATGACTTAGTAGGGAAAGAGTTTCCAGTATGTCTTGGGAACAGAAAGGTGACTTCACCATGGACATTCTGTAGATCTCCAATGCCTATCGCTTTTTTTTACACCCAATCATTCTCACTGTAGAGACTATGCAAGAGATTCTTGAAATATTTAGCTTTCTAATCTTGGAAGTATTTTGTGGAAGGAGGGTAATAGCTCTCTGCTGCATTTTGATTTGGTAGAGCCGTCACTGATTCGATGGATGTAGGATGAGCTATAAGTGTCTTCCATAAATCATGATCTAATCTAATTTGCTGATGTAAATGTATTTGAAAATTTAAGATTGTCTGTCATATTTTCTTTGGATTACGTGTAAGATATAACCCTTTTTAATTTTTTTAATGATATATATATATATGTATGTATTGGAAAAATGGCAATGGGTGATGTTACCGAAGGGCCTGTAAAAATACAAGAGAGGCACCAAAAAGGTAAAAAAAAGGGATGTAAATTACCACTATGTAAGTTGTTTCCCAGCGTAGACAATTTTATTTTACCTTCATACCAGTCAGGAAAGAGAATGAAATGCATGAATTATTGATGTGAAGGTGGAAAGGTCATAAGAAGGTAATGAATTGAAGTACATTGGAGGAGGCACAATGCCTGCAACACCTTGGTTATAGAATATCAATTGTTTGTCCTATCATAGTTGTCATCATCTTTCACCAAAGCTTAATTAGTTATATTTGTTTTATGAGTAAATATGTATTA
Source organism: Bretschneidera sinensis (assembly GCA_023935145.1). Taxonomy (NCBI): domain Eukaryota; kingdom Viridiplantae; phylum Streptophyta; class Magnoliopsida; order Brassicales; family Akaniaceae; genus Bretschneidera; species Bretschneidera sinensis. The sequence goes on along the minus strand of CM043697.1, from coordinate 773,620 downwards.
AGAAAAAGCTAAAAGGATGTACACGCATCTATCTGGAAAGTTTACAAAAGAAGCCCCCAAAAAGATTAATCAAGTCCTAAACTTGAAGAATCTACCACCACAGACAAGGAAAAAGAGACAGCAATAAGAATCATACCTTCAGAAATAAAATTTGATCTCCTGTACTGCTATATTACCTGACTTGCCATTCTACCATAGCGTACTTTTTAAGTGACTAGCATAGGTACATGGTGCACCTCGGGCTATGTTGTGCCATTGTATCCAACTGAACCATCTTTGGTTTGACTGACTAAGAATTTTATTTTTAAATTCAGTATTTTTTTAATTGGCATTTACTTGCATGTTTCAGGATGCTAGGCAGAGGCCTGATGCCAAGACACTGCTCTCTCACCCTTGGATACAGAATTATAGGCGTGTTTTGCAGTCGTCTCTTCGTCATAGTGGAACAATGAGGTAGATGTATTATTGTATATATTCTATAGTTTATTTTGATATATATATATATATTATTATAGGAGGAATCTATATCATTCACACAGTTATTAGCTATATATGATCACTGGTGTGGTTAAACAGACAGATATTTAATTGATTTCAGTCAACATGATAATTAGTAATTTTATATGTTAATTTGGATAAGATTTTTTCCACACTTACTTGCAAGCATTATTATGTTCATTCCATTAAGAGACACATTTCCTGTCGTTTTATGAATTCTAAACTTGATCACTTTAGCCATCAACCTTCCATGTTCTAGTTTCTGCCATGTTTCATGTGCAATTTCTTCCATGTTTTTCACCACCCTTAAAGTTTTCCTTCTGTTAAGTCTTTACTCCTTATTATAGTCCTTTGTGATGCCTCCGGTCATTTGGCTTTAATTGCTGGGAGTTTTATCAAATGTCCCTACCCTTTTTTCCTTTTTGTGTCATAGCAAATGTCCTACACCATTTTTGGAATGGATATACAGCTATTGGACTTACAGATTGTTTTGCTTGCATTGGAGGAAAAATGGCTTCATGTGGACTTCTTTAATTTTTAATCATTTTACCCACTAACCTGAATCTGTTATTTTTTTGAAGATTTATTAGTCCATATGTATTTGCACTAAACATTCATGTAGATAATCTTTGTTTTTGGGTTGCACCCGCTTGGTGATTTATTTATACAACTTTTACTTATCAAAAGAAAAAAAAATCTTACTGAAAACTCCCTTGTTTTTTCCTCCAGAAATATAGAGGAAGATGTTTCCATGGATTCAGAAAATGCTAATGAAGACGATCAGAATGCACCTGAAAGCTTTCCAGCAGAGAAAGCAGCAGGAGCTGAAATTGTGAGGAACTTTACAACCTGAAACTCTTAAATAAAGCAAACTTAGGACTATCTGCTACACTTTGGAATTTAATTTAAGAAAGGAAGATTAAAAAAATTAGTAAAAACATGAAGTAAAGTAATATTTTTCTCTTTGTTTTTGGTTCAAGCAAAAGAATGTTATTTCTATAAAATTACTAACTTGGATAATTCGGTTTTCAGGACTCAAGAAAAGAGTTACCATCAGTGGAGGCTGCTGATTTGAGAACATCCGATAAGGATCATTCTTCAAGTGGTAATCTTGGTGAGGAAAGAACAGATAATTTAGAGGACGATCTTATGTCAGATCAAGTTCCCACCTTAGCTATTCATGAGAAGTCATCTCTACAATCTGGTTCTGGCAGAGTGTCTGCTAATAAAATAGTGGCTGCCCATCATTCGACTGACGTTCCTGAGAAATCGCGTGTGAATGACCAGGATGAAGTGATGATGAATGGTGAGGTGGGATCTCCTGAATCAAGAACAAAAAGCTTTGCTACAAAACATGGAGGAAAGGAAAATTTGACCCAGGTTGAGCCGAGATCATATGGTTTTGGACAAAAAAGTCAAGATTATAGTTTTCAAAAGGTAAAGTTGCACTGATTACCGTAAGTTTCTTTTCCTCTTTTGATAAGTAAAAATTGCTGTCAGTTTCTTCCAACTGCTTTATTAAAAAATTGATTTGTTTTTGTTGTCAGATCACACTTCACCCTTCATTTGTTCACTTCAAGTACCAACAGAATCGTACACACAATTATTAGAGGCACTAATGATCTTGTTTCACATGTGTTTCTTGTATGATAAGTTGTATGTGCAGATTGTATTAAATGAAATACAGCAAGATACTTGCATAACTTGTAGAGCATGCGTGAAAAAATAGTTTTTCATTCGGAGTAATTTTCACTCTGCTAGTGCTCTTGGCAAGTAATATTGGGGAATGAAGGGCACCAAAATCTTTATCAGAACCATATAAATAATAAGATGTTCATTATCTCTTCAAAGAGGGTAGACTTACTCTTATTGAGAGCACTCTTTCTAGTCTTCTCATCTACTATATGTCTCTTTTTCCTATCCCTAGTTCGGTGGCTAAGAGATTGGAGAGTATTCAAAGAAGATTCCTTTGGAGTAGAACGAGGGAGGAGTATAAGTATAATTTGGTGAAATGGGGTGTGGTTAAGCAACCTATGGAAAAAGGGGGACTTGGCATCAAATCTTTTACTTTATTCAATAAAGCCCTTCTTAGCAAATGGCTTTGGAGATTTCTTGTTGAGAGGGATCATTTTTGGAGGTGAGTGGTAGAAGCCAAGTTTGGGATAGGTAACGATGGGTGGATGTCCAAGGAATTGAGGAGGGCTTATGGGTGGGAGTTTGGAAATGGATTAGAAACGGATGGGAGGTGTTCTGACCTTTTGTTGAAGTTTCGGTGGGGAATGGTAGGAGAACCCGGATTTGGTGTGACCCTTGGTGTGGGAATACTTCTTTAGAGGATAATTTTCCAGCCATCTTTAATATTGTGAGAAATAAAGAGGTGAGGGTGAGCTCTTGTTTCTTAGTTTCTAGTGAAGAGATTTTCGGGATGTGCCTTGTATTTGCAATGTGCATGATTGGGAAGTTGAGGAGATAGCAAGGTTTTTGGAGACCTTATATAATGCTCGTTAGAGGTGGATAGAGTGGATTCGATGAGGTGGGGCTCGTGCTCTAAACATGGGTTTAAGGTAAAAGATTTCTATAAGTTCCTCCTTGATAGAATTCCGTCGAATGGTGATGTCAATTTTCCTTGGAAAGCAATTTGGTACTCCCATGCTCCGAAGGAAGTAAGTTTTTTTGCATGGGAGGCTTCTTGGGAGAGAATCCTTACTGTTGATAGCCTTCGAAGGAGTGGGAAAGTGATTGTCAATCGGTGCTATATTTTTAAGGAGGATGCCGAGTCTGTGTATCATCTTTTGATGGATTGCTTGTTAGCTGGGAAGTTGTGGGAGATGGCTTATAAAATTTTGCGAGTTTCTTGGGTGATGATGGGTTTCATAAAGGATGAAATTTGGTTTTGGAGTGGTTTGAGGCCTTCTAAGGAGGTGAAGAAGGCTTATTTGATGATCCCTCACTCTATTTTTTGGCTTGTTTGGAGGGAAAGAAACTGAAGGGCTTTTGATGGAATAGAAAGCGCCACTGATACTATTAGAGATAGATGGTTCAATACCCTCCATTTTTGTTTTAGAGGGAATATCTTTGTAAATAATAGTGAGTTACTAGATTTTGTGGATTTCGTTCATTGTAAATAGCCATGTGCTTTCTTCTCTAATAAAATTTTTACTTATAAAAAAAATAAGATGTTCATCCCTATGGTGAAGCTTTGCTAATAAGATGGCTTTTGCTTCCTTGAAAAGTAGTGGATTCAATATTATTAGTGTCATATGGCAATATGCAATTGAGTTGAGCATATCATAGTATATATCTTGTAATAATTGAAATCAAATTTGAACCCATTGACCCATGGCAGTCCCAAGTTATAAAGAAAAAAAATGTTGCCCTGTGGTTGTCTTGCTGAAGCATGGTTTTGGGAGCAGTTATTTGTTAATAATCCTTTGACTTTTGCCATGGCACTGGACAGAAATCCTTTTCTCAAGATGAAGAACAAATATTATAAAAATTTATAAAGTTTGAAATTATGTATTATTTTAAATAAGGAATCCTGATACTTATTGGATTGTAATTAGAAGTACTAAATACTGTCAACATGGAATAAGAGGATGCTATAGATAGCCAAGGAGACCTTGGCGGCTGAGGCCTTGGGTCCTAAAGGTCTCAGGTTCGAGTGGTGTGTACGTGCATTTTAACAATAAAAAGAAAATAAAAGAAGGATGCTATATCATATTTTCCCTTTTCATCTCTAATTTTGATTTTATCTCTAGGTGAGTTGAGTTAGTTGGTTAGTTTTCCTTTAGTTTAGAATCAACCCAGAATCCATTAAATCAATAAAGCTTTTGAAAAGCAAGGATACTTTTAAATGTTGGTTGAATGAAATTTTCATCCTGAATACTGGTCATTATTGTTTGTGCCATTCTGTACTCGACGGAGTTGTCTTTCAGAATTATGGGTATTTTTTGATATTTGGATAAACGTCTTCTGCACTTGTTTAATTGGAAATAGGTGTTAGCCATTTGATTGAATGAGAAAATATAGGGTCCTTTTGAAATAAACAAAAGAGAGCCCTTTTTGTTTTTATTTAAAAAAGGTGTGTTTGTTTTTAGAAAAACATACTATTTTTTTTTTAATTTTCACATAAAATAGAAAATGAGAGTGAAAATGCGTGGTTGCTGAAAACATAAAGTTTTTTTCTAGAAAGTGAATGAAAACTGGCCAAATACAGAAAATGTAAAAAAATAGTTGTTTACTGTGAAAATGGAAACTAAAATGAAAAATGATTTTCTATGGAAATAAAAGATGAAAATGAAAACTTTTTTCATTCTTTGAAAATAGAAACGAAAACCGAAAACACCTTTCAAAACCAAACATACCCTTACATTTTGAAGGCGGTAGTCATGTTTTATTGGATTTCTTTTGTTGGATTGGTTTTCTAGCAACAGGTTATTATTGTTTTATACTTTTGTATACACAAGATGGTAGATGCTGCATAACTATGCTGAATGAATTTTGAGCTGATGTTTAATATCCGCACTTTACCCTTTTTTTTTTGCTAAATTTACTTGTGTTGGGTGGCAAAAATCTGGTGGTTTGCCTTGGGCCTGAGTAAAGTCTCCCAAGGAGCTTAGACATGATACATTCTCCCTCATCTTCTCTCTCTTTCCCATCAACGGATTTACTGTGCACAGAAAATGGTCTTATGGATTTGTTCAATTGCCGCTTTTGAAGGCTGTGAAGACATCGGAAACCATGGGAGGGAATGAGCTGAGTAGATTTAGTGACACTCCTGGAGATGCTTCCTTGGATGATTTATTTCCTCATCCCTTGGATAAAAACCTGGAGGATAGAGCAACTGAAGCTTCAACATCTGCATCCGCTTCACATGTTAACCAAGGCAATGCATCTGTGACTGATGCTGGGAAAAATGACTTGGCTACAAAATTAAGGGCTACAATTGCTCAGAAACAAATGGATAATGAAACGGGGCAGACAAACGATGGCGGTGACCTGTTTCGCTTAATGATGGGTGTTTTCAAGGACGATGTCATTGACATTGACGGTTTGGTATGTTTAGCATTAAGTCCATGTGTTTAATGAGTTAACTAAGGATTCCTGACAGTGTCCACTTATGTTATTTTTATATTTTTGTTTGGCAGGTTTTTGATGAGAAATTGCCTGCAGAAAAACTTTTTCCCCTACAGGTATTATTCTGTAATTTTTTTTTGTCATTATGTGGCTGTGAGTAATTTGACGTTGTTAACTTCTGGATTTCTTTATTTCATTGAAAAGTGGATTTCTTTATTATGTACTTATAATTTGGCGTTGTTAACTTCTTGTTTATCTTTGCCTTCTCTTTTAGGTTTGGGGAAAATAATGCTCATTAGCAGTGATTTTTGGATATCTGTAGGTGTTTGCTGTGTCCCGTTTCTCTCAAATAAGAAGCTCTATTTCAGGATATTTAATTGAAATGGTCATTATTAAATTGATTCTTTTATCAAAAAAAATTATTCAATTGATTCTGAAACATGTGCTGCTGTTATTGGTTGGGCAATGTCAGTATCTCTTGAGTAGACTAAACTGTTCTTATGTTTGATTCAGCAAGTTCTATGTTTTTTATTTCAATAAAAAACATCTTCCAACTATTTAGATCTAGGTGCCCTAATTTGCCACCCGCGGATTGGGCTAAATTCACTCTTTGTGCGGATTGGAGGTGCGAGTGTTTGGAATCCACAGATTCTAAATAGGCAATCCGATGATCACATCAACCAGTCCATGCGAACTACTCCTAGGCAGGTTTAATGGTACAACATGGAACCACCAAGCCAATTTGTACCTGATTGTAAGTTGTTCCATCTAAAATGTATTTAACAGCTTAATATCGCCACTTGAACTATAACATATTTTTTTATAACCAAATTAAAAATTGATACATATTAATTAAAAATATTTATAAAAAAATTGTAAACAAAAAAGTAAAGTAAAGATATATTTTTAATAATATATATATGGTGTTTGGTCAAGACTGAGGCCTTGGGTCCTAAAGGTCTCAGATTCGAGTGGTGTGTGTGTTTTACCAATAAGAAAAATAAATATATAGTGCTCAAGAAATAATATTATATAATAGTCTTTAACACATATCATTTTCAAAATAATTTATAGGTTAATCAAACTTGGTGCTTTGTTATTACTAAATTTAATAATAACATTTTTTTTGAATTAATATATTAATAATTATTTTATTTTGATTATTTATGAAGTATATAGCTTTGATTTTCTTTTTACACTTATTAAACAGAATTTATAAAAAAATTATTTATATTATATTTTATTACTATTATATGTGTAATATAAAATAATAAATATTATATAAATGCTCGTGCTTTCATCGTATAAAATTTTGAAAGATGACACTTTTGCACTCCCACACCATGAGTCGCTCCACGACTTGGTCACCTAGGTTTAGATGAAAGAGAAGCCCACAGTGCAGTTATATAATCTCCATTCTTTTTAGTTTATGTTTTTGTCTTTGTTCAATTGTTCCTATCATTGTTTTTCTTGTTTTTGTCTTTTCACTCTTGTTTTCTTTATGGTTGATTTGATAATCTTCCTCCTATGGATCCTGCTAATGCCTTTTCTCTCTTCCACTTAATAAAATTGGAGAATTTAAGTTTTACATTTCCTAAACATATATACTACTATGGAGAAGTATTCAAGCACATGTTTTCTATGGTTTCCTTTCTTCAATAAAGAAAAAGAAAACAAATTATTGTGATTTGCCATCCTACAAATGTGATGGTCATAGAACAGGGTTAAAATGTATATCAGCAGGCACTTGCATGATTCGTTTTAGAAGTGTCAATGCAGTCAGAAACATTCTTTTGTGTTAAACACTTGTTCTGATTATTGAATGCGGGACCTTTGATTCTAAATTATGTTGATTTTATGTTGAATACGAGCATTCAAGTATTCATATATGTGCAACCCTACCTGTACCTGTAATCGGATAACATGTGAACAGGGCCCAATTTTAAGTTCCTCAATAATTTTACATTACAATATGTTCTGATGATCTGTAGGTGATTTCGAGTCATATGAGTTTATCATTCGACATTAGTTACAGACATTGATTTATCATTTGACCATGTATTTTGTAGTTCCATTGCTTTGCTTCTTTTATAATGGGTTTCTCTTATCAAAAAAATAGTAATAATAATGGGCTTCTCTTGAACTATTGTGTAAATTTAATCCTTCAAGTATGGGATTCTCTGCCGTACCAAAAAAATTAGAAAAAAAAATGAAAATGCTGGAATTGCTATTACATCAAAAGTTTTTATTTTTACTTTAATTGTTCATTTTTATTTTTCATGGGTAAGTCTAAAAGCTTACAATATATTTTCTTGGTAGGCTGTTGAGTTTAGCAGATTAGTTGGTTTCTTAAGACCGGAGGAGTCAGAAGATGCAATTGTGTCTGCCTGTCAGAAACTTATTTCTATCTTTCGTCAGCGCCTTGAGCAGAAAATAGTTTTTGTCACCCAACATGGTTTCCTTCCTCTGATGGAATTGCTTGAAGTTCCTAAAACACGTGTATGTCAACTATCACGAGACTATGTAGATTTGTTTTTTAATTTTTTCACATATAATAGGCAACTTATCAATACGTTTGCCTGCTAATGTTGAGGACATCGTTTTTCCATGGTTCCAGGTTATATGTTCTGTGCTTCAACTCATAAATCAGATTATAAAAGATAACACTGACTTCCAGGAAAATGCCTGTCTTGTTGGCTTGGTAAGTATTGTGTTCACTCTTTGTGTTCTCTTGCAGCTTGATTATCAAATTAGGTTGTGGAATAATTTTTTTAAGTTATTAGAGTTGGATAAGTCCTGACAGGGAAATTCAGTTCAGAAAAACTGTCCTAGTTTTATTGATCTTGAAAGGAAAATTATGAAAAGAAAAAATAGTCAAAAAAGAAAAAAAAGACGAAGGCACTAGTTTGTGGAATTGTGTGGTTGATTATTAAGTAGTCAAGTTTGATTAGTGACTCCAATTTGAAGAACATTGGACTCTTTGATGATGGCTAAGACCCTTTTCTTTGCGTTAATTTTTCACTTGGTAGTTTTTAGCAACTGGGCTGAACATAATTTTTTTTCTATGCTTATGTCCTCCTGTACTTTCCAGAACTCCTATGGATATGAATCGTGTTTAGGTTCATTTGTATTCATTCGAAATTTCCAACGTTATGTAACAGATTCCTGTGGTCATGAGCTTCGCTATACATGATCGTCCCCGGGAAGTTCGCATGGAAGCAGCTTATTTCTTACAGCAGCTTTGTCAGTCAAGGTGTTGAGTTTAGTAGTTTTTTTTTTTTTTTTCTGTTGATATTGTTGCCCTGCATCACATTTGTTGAGAGAAAGGCTTAAGATTGACATGGCTGCTTCTTTGCAGCTCCTTGACATTGCAAATGTTCATAGCTTGCCGCGGAATACCTGTTTTAGTGGGCTTTCTTGAGGCTGATTATGCAAAATACAGGTGTGTACTTTCGTGTCCTCCAGATGTAACAATCATTGGAAAGCCTACTTATATCGAATTGGTGAGATTCTGTTACATAAAAGATCTGACAAACTTGGCAGCTTTTGGTCTGCATCTGGTTATCTTGCACATTAATGCTCGATTTTGAAGTGCTGCTAATATTCTCAGTCTCCCCACCCTCACCAACTCTTTTCACATACATTATTTATAAAATTAACTCTCTTTTCACGTACATCTATGCCAAATTCATTTGCATGACATATATTGTCCTTCCTTTATTTTTTTTCTTTGAAATTGTGCTGATTAAACTTTTTGTGCCCAGGGAAATGGTTCACCTAGCTATTGATGGGATGTGGCAGGTCTTTAAGCTTCAGAGATTAACCCCAAGAAACGATTTCTGCCGCATAGCTGCAAAGAATGGGATACTGCTTAGGCTTATCAACACTCTTTATAGCTTGAATGAGGCGACTCGGCTAGCTTCTATATCTGTTTGGGGTGGACTTACAGTAGATGGTTTAGCTCAAAGACCACGCTCTGGTCAACTGGATTCTAGCCATCCTATTTTTGTTCAGAGTGACACACCACTCTCTATTACTGATCAGCCTGATGTCGCTAAATATAGGCATGGCATGATTGATCATTCCTTCTCAACCTTAACACAAGAACCTGCACGTGCCTCTACTTCACATTCTCAAAGGTCAGATGGCAATCAACCGGATTTGCGACACCCTCTGGATAATGATAGGCCTCGATCTAGCAGTGCAGGACTGGATACTCCAGCTGCTGCTAAAGTTCTAGATCCAACATCTTTAGAAAAAGTTGGTAATTTAGCGACCAAGGAACCTTCTTGGGAAGAGATTGACGTTAGACAGCAGCGAATTACTAATTCTGGTAACAGGACATCTACAGACAGGCCTCCAAAATTGGCTGAAGGTGCATCAAGTGGGTTTTCTTCTTCGATAGCTACTCAGCCAGATCAAGTTCGACCTCTGCTTAGCTTGTTAGAGAAGGAACCCCCTTCCAGACATTTCTCTGGTCAACTGGAGTATGTACGGCACCTCCCAGGGTTGGAAAAACATGAAAGTATACTGCCTCTATTGCATTCATCAAATGAAAAGAAAACCAATGGTGAACTAGATTTTCTGATGGAAGAATTTGCAGGTAATTGTTTATACTTATATACCCTTTCTTTTATGTTATTTGAACTGGGGACCTGAGAAATAAATTTATGCTTGCATTGTCAAAATAATATTATCATTATTAGAAGAAGATGACGATGTTTGGGTCTAGCTTAAAGTCAACTTTAAGTGGAGCTTATTTTTTAAAATTTATCAAAAATTTGATCAAATCAAATCAAGCCACCTATTAATTGATGCTTTAATTGTTATTTAATGAAATTTAATAAAGTTTGATTAATTTGACTAAGTTTTTGGCTAATTTTAAATAATAAGTTTCAGGTTAAAGTGTCTTTAAGCTAGAACCAAACATAGCCGATGTATACTTAGAAATATTTTCCAGAATTTGGTGGCGACCATCAAGATATTAAATTTTATGTCTCCTTTGCTTAGCCAGAAGAAGTTAGACGTCTGCTTTATTTGTTGTGGCATAAATTGGCACCAGTTTGACCTTCCATCCCATACTATACACAAATTTAACAAAAGATTTAGTTTCTTTTGCTTTGTTGAGGGTAAATGATTAGTTTATGGTTACACAGAGGTCTCTGGGCGTGGAAGAGAAAATGGAAGTCTTGAGACTACACCTAGAATTTCACATAAAACAGTAAGTAAGAAGGTAGGACCACTGGCATCTAACGAGGGAGCTGCTTCAACATCTGGGCTTGCATCTCAGACGGCATCAGGTGTACTGTCTGGTTCGGGTGTTCTAAACGCTAGACCAGGAAGTGCGACATCATCTGGGTTACTCTCCCACATGGTCTCTACATTGAATGCTGATGTTGCAAGGGAATACCTGGAAAAAGTGTCTGATCTTCTACTTGAGTTTGCTCAAGCAGATACGACCGTAAAATCCTACATGTGTAGCCAAAGCTTGCTTAGCCGTCTTTTCCAGATGTTTAATAGGATAGAGCCTCCTATTCTTTTGAAGGTACTTGAAGAAATTTTTTCTGTTTGCTTTGTGTTTCAGATTACTTGATTTTTTTTCCATGCTTTTGTAGCCTCACTGCTGTCTATTCTTCTTCAGATACTGAAGTGTATAAACCATTTGTCCACTGACCCGAACTGCTTAGAGAATCTTCAACGGGCAGATGCAATTAAGTATTTGATCCCGAACCTTGAACTCAAAGATGGGCCTCTTGTATATCAAATACATCATGAGGTTGGCCTTCTTTACTCGCACTCTAATAGCAGTAAATTGCTAGCTACAAGCTGCATATATACTGTCTAGTGGCAAATTAAATACATGGAAGTTTTGGTCTGTTAGTGAATTTGTGATAGATTGGAGGTCACATATAGATACTCTTGGTAGAGTATAAAAGAATAATTGGGCCCTTTCCCATCGGTTTAAGCTTTTAGGATAATTGGTAACTCAATTATTCTTTACGTGGTATCATAGCTTCAGGTCCTGGTTTTGAGACCTAGTGGTTTGTTTCTCATTGAGCTTTCTTCTACTTGGGTTCACGTTCAAAGCTTTTAATCCTAAATCCGTCTTGCACAGGAGGGGGCATGTTAAGATTATAAAAGAATAATTGGGCCTTTTCTCATCAGCTTAAGCTTTTGGGATAATTGATAACTCAATTTTTCTTTACAACTCTGAATATATTAGATTGCTTATTCCTGTACTCTCATGTACTCTCCGTGGCTTCATTTTTATCTCCTTTCTGTCATCTTCATTATTTCCTCAATTTTGTTATGTCCTGTCTTTATTTTAGCTGATACTGGAACGATGTTCGTGGTCATATACTAACAGTCCTTTGAAACATGACAAGTGCTTTCATAATAGCTTATACTCCTTAAGAGATGTATCTTGATAGTGAACGCTTTTAAAAGGATCTTCTGAACTGAAATTTTGTTACTGCACCATTAGAATGATGATGGCATAGTACTTTTTAGGTTTGGATTGCAACTTCCGCAAATCTTTTCCCCTCATTTTACTTATGAACTCGGAAACATAATTTTTCATAATTGTTGAAATATTGACTTAAGCTGATCTCCTTATCAAAATATAATTCTCACAAAATATATCATTTGTTCTTGTGCTCTATATTTCAAACACCACCAATCGTTTGCTCAGCTGAATAGGCCAGGAATTTAAGTGTTGGGAAGTGACTTGTCTGATGCGGGGTGTTTGAAATTTTCACTTCCCGGTGATTGTTGAGAAATGGTGCATTTTGCACACACAGCATACAGTGTTGGGAGCTTAGTGTGAGAATCTAGCTAGCAGGATGGCAACTGCACTGCAATGAAAACTTTTAACTACACTGTCTTAAGAAATAGCATTTTCATATGCATTTAAATTCATTGGGTCATAAAGTTGTTTCCTCTATATTTCTCTTTTCCAGGGAACCACTATATTGTGGTTGAATTGTTGAGCTTTTCACGGGTTTTAAGTTTTGTGGTTTCTGTTAGTGTAGGGTTATGAGTAAGGGTATTATTGTAATTTATCAATATTATGCCTTATATACTACTATTAACCTTAGGGTTAGTATCTAATTGCCTCCATAACAGCACAGCTTCCCTCTACTCTGCCTCTCTTCCTTCTCTGTCTAAACCCTAAACACACACCACCACAAACTGTAACAGTTTTTACTAATTGCCACTAACCCAATTCTGATGTTATATTGCAAATCTTATTTGTCTTCAATGCTCTATTCAATCTGTGCAAGTTAAATAAAAGGAGACGGGCACAAGCAGCTGCAAATGGAATCATTCCTTAGTTAATTGAATCATAATAGCTTATACTCCTTAAGAGATGGATCTTTGTTGGTGACAGATTTTAAAAGGATTTTCTGAACAGAAATTTTTAATGCACCATTAGAATGATGATGGCAAAGAACTTTTTAGGTTTTGATATTGCAATTTCTGCAAATCCTTTTCTGCCTTTTTACTTGTGATTTGTGAACTCTGAAACATTATTTTCGCAATTGTAGAAATATTGACTTAAGCCGATCCCCTTATCAAAACATAATTCTTTCTAAAAACTTTTAAAAATAATTCTCACTTAATTTATCATTTGTTCTTGTGCTCTATATTCCAAAACACCCCCATTCATTTGTTCAGCTAAATAGACCATGAGTTTTGACAATAATATCTTATCAATAGCTTTCCTTTTCTGTTTTAAGAAATATCATATTGGTAGCATTTTATCATTGGGTCATAAAGTTGTTTCCTCTGTTTCTCTTTTCTAGGGAACCGCTATATCAGGGTTGAATTATTTAGCTTTACATATGTTTTATGTTCTGTGGTTTCCCTTAATTGCCATTGACCCAATTCTGATGCTCATATGTCAAATCTTATTTTGCTGAAGGTCCTCAATGCTCTATTCAATCTTTGCAAGATAAATAAAAGGAGACAGGAACAAGCAGCTGAAAATGGAATCATTCCACACTTAATGCAATTTATCATGTCAGGTTCTCCCTTGAAACAATATGCACTGCCCCTACTTTGCGATATGGCTCACGCTTCACGTAATTCAAGGGAGCAGTTAAGGGCCCATGGTGGGTTGGATGTTTACTTGAGCCTGCTTGACGATGAGCTTTGGTCTGTGACAGCATTAGATTCAATTGCTGTTTGCTTGGCTCATGACAATGATAACCGCAAAGTGGAACAGGCATTGCTGAAGAAGGATGCAATTCAGAAGTTGGTGAAGTTTTTCCAGTGCTGTCCAGAACAACATTTTGTACACATATTGGAGCCATTCTTGAAAATTATTACGTACGTAATGTGCAACTGTTCTTTCTACTTTTTACCATCACAGAAATGAATTTTTTCTTCTTGTTTTAGCATTAAAGATATCAATATATTGAGTCTTGAAAGATGATTTGTTATTCAACCACTGGCTCGTAATGTGCCACCCAGCGATCCGAACTTAATGATATTCCTGTCCATTGCAGATTTTTTTTTTTTTAATTCTCTTTTCCCCTTTCTATCCTCCTCCCCTCCCCCCCCCCTCCCCTTCCCCCAAAAGCTAAAAGAAGAACGAATATACCCTTCTTTTATTTGCACTGAATGTAGTAAACTTTTTCTCATCCATTTCCTTTGATTTGGAATTTTGCAACCATTTATCAAATGTGCATGTGCCTAACTGTTGGGAAACCTTCAGATTTATTCTTGACTTATTTTCTTCTTTCTTTTTGTGTCTTATGAAAAGCGTTTCCTTGTTTCAGTTTGCAAATTTGTTTCTCCTTGCCCTCCCTCCACCCCAAAAAAGGCTCTCTCTCTCTCTCTTCCCCTGAGATTTCTGGACTGTCACTGCACTCAGTGACCCAGTTGCATTTCATTTCTTGTTCAACCTTTGTTAGATTGACAAGAAGATATTTCTTGAATGCAGGAAATCATCCCGAATAAATACAACGTTAGCTGTTAATGGTTTGACACCATTGCTTATTTCAAGGCTGGACCATCAGGATGCTATAGCTCGACTTAACCTCCTTAAACTAATTAAGGTGAAAGACTCTTTTAATTTTTTTTTGTTTTGGGTAGCTTTTGGGGGCTGTTTTGTTTTGTTAGTTTTGCATAATTTTTTTATGTTGATCAGTCTTGACTTTCAGAGTATGAGATGAAATATGAAGTAACATGTTAATTTATGTTTTTCAACTTGTCTGATAAATTGTGAGTGGTGAGATTATCGAGTTCCACTTTTTTCTTTTTTCTTTCATACACCCCAGTATTTTCATCAGTATACTTCAAAAGTAAGGAAATAATAAAGGTTCTGTTGATTTAGTTTGTGTACTAAGAAGAGAGACAGGCTACTGTAACCAGTGACGTAGTAACTCTAAGGTTAGTAGTACTATATATATATATATATATATATATATATATATATATATATAAGACATGATATAACAAAATTACAATAATACCCTTAATACTCTAACACTCTCCCTAAAGTTGGAGCATGTGTCATATGAATCTAACTTGTTACAGATAGATTTAATCCGAGTCCCATCTAAAGGTTTAGTGAACACATCATCTAACTGATCTGCAGATTTTACATGTCTCGTGCTAATCACATTTTGTTACAGTTTCTCCCGAACAACATGACAGGCCACCTCAATGTGCTTTGTCCTCTCATGAAACACACGATTAGTTGCAATATGAATAGTAGCTTGGTTATCACAAGCTAAACTCATAGGACAAGACTGTTTAAAACCAAGTTCAGCTAGGATACTAACTCGCAGGTAGTGTGGTTTATGGCTCTGCATTCAGACTCTGCTCTAGATTTTGCAACTACTGTTTGCTTCTTACTTTTCCATGACACCAGATTATCCCTAACAAACACACAATATACTTAATATTCTAACAGGTTCATTTGGATGGAAATTCATAAACATTTGGGTTTGATTTTAATTTAATTATGGTTCAATCTTTTGATACCATTAAAAATAGATGGTTAAATACCCTTTGTTTTTTTGTATAAAGAGAAATTCTTTGTACATGAGGAAGAGTTCCTTGATTTCATAGATATACTATCTTGTAGATAGTCTTTTTGTAATTGGTTTGTACCCCTTGGTGCTTTCTTTATATATACTTTTACTTATCAAAAAAAAATTTATGGTGGTTCAATTTGTTAGTTGGTGATGCTTTGAAGCAATTCGAGGTTGAATCTGCTAACAGTAAATAGGCTTTTATTGTTTGAAGTTTGATTTGAAGTATATTGTGATACTACTTCTGGTGTAGGCTGGAAACAAGTTTTCGCGCATTTTGTCCAACTTTTGTGTATAAATTAATGTTTTATTTAATTCCTTTTACGACGTCGTCTTTTCATTTATGATTTGAGAATGAATTCCTTACTTGACCTCTTATGTTTTTTTATATTAGTAATATTGGTTGGTAATTATATTTTTTGACCTTGTATGTTGAGTTGGCTTGAATGGAAAATTTGTTGTTTGCTTATTTTAGAATTAACTTTTAGATTTAAACTGTTCAGTTCTCACTATGAATGTCTTGTGGCAGGCTGTCTACGAGCACCATCCACGGCCAAAGCAGTTGATTGTAGAGAATGATCTACCTCAGAAGCTACAGAATTTGATAGAGGAACGCAGAAATGGGCAGCGTTCTGGAGGCCAAGTATTAGTGAAACAAATGGCAACTTCACTGCTTAAAGCCCTTCATATCAACACTGTTCTGTAAATTCATTTTTCTAAGTTTCTTCTCCGTATGTATATTCGAGTCTTTAGAAAGGAATGTCTATTCTCTCTTTTTCTTTAAATTTTTATTTTTAGTATGTTTTGTCTTTTCTTCATTAATGATGTAGAGGAATCTTGATTGGAGATTATTGCTGGGTTTCTTAAAATCCCCAGGTATGGGTGGCTTTCTTTTTTGCTTTAGTGGAGCTGCCAATCTTTGTACTCAGCTTCCGGTTTGTATTTTATTCACCCTATTATCTTGCTTTTGTTGTTATTTTGGGAAAATATTCCAAAGTTATGGCTCAGTTTGTAAATTTTAATTTTTGGAGTGAATTGTAATGTAAACCTTTTGATAGATATAATATAATGATTTGTGGAGTGAATTGGGTCGTGTTGAAATCGCTAGGGTTTGGTTTTATATTTTCCCAGGCACTGGGAAAATGATACATTAAGTGTTGTGTATTATGTGGAATAAACAAATTTATGTTGCATCTTATTATTATTATTAATAATTGGATTTCATTCAACAAGAAGAATTTGAGAGTAGAAATATCTGTAAATTCTGTAATTACAAGAGGCCAGACCTCCTCAAACAAGGCATGGTGGGTTGGAAGCTTAAAGCTGTCCAGCCCGACCTGATCCCTTACGCCACCTCCTCACAGGCCTGAGTACCTCCTCACCCTTCCTTCACTGCATCTCCACCGTATCTGGAGGATTTCATGGGATTTATTCACCACTCTAATGGAACTCAGGCGATCAAATTGCTGAAGACGATGAACTCCTCTGGGTTCCTGCTTCTAATGACATTTACTTAGTTAAATCTGTTTTGCCATTTTCTTGGTAGACAATCTGACACTAATGCGCTTGATTCTGCTTCTCTCAATCCCTCCTGGAAATGTTTATGGTTCTTAAAAGTTCCTGGTCGGATCACCTCCTCTGGAAATGTGTGAATAATGCTCTGGCCACAGGTGACACCATAAAAATCCGCAAACTTGGTAATTCTTTCTTGTGCTATTTCTGTGGTACAACGGAGGAAACAAGAACACACCTCTTCATTCACTGCCCTTCTCTAGAGCTGTCCGGCTGGCTGGCTGGCTGGCTGTTCGATTTTAACTCTTCTTTTTCACATAATGAAGATCTCTTAGATTTTGTAAGTTTCTTGTACTGTAATTAGCTTTTGGTTTTTGGTGCACCCTCTTGCTGCTTTCAATAAAATTTTTACTTTAAAAAAACTACTGCTCCTTTTCCTCTACCAAAAATTTCACCTTTGAAAACTGCTGCAAGAGCTTCTTGAGCACAACTACAGACGATCCCTGTCAATGGCAAGATTTGCACCTTAAATGGGTAGCTACCATGTGGTCCATCTGAACTCATAGAAATAAGGTTCTATTTGAAGGTCGTCGCCCATCCCCTCTGTCTGTCTCTATAGAGAGCTCATCACTGGTTCAACTCTGGATGAAAGACATTGCTTGGCGCTCCAAAGCTTCAGGCACACAAACTCACTGCGGCAGTTCTTCCTGCTATTAGGATGGCTCCAGTTTGATACCTGAATCTTCATCCGGTGGTTTACATGCGGCCTCCTATTGGAGTATCTTCATTGTGGTCATTAGGAACAGGTCTAGTGATTGCCTTCCTTTGTATGGCGTCAGTCTGTTGATCAGGAGGTCTCCTTTACATTGGAATGGAACTATCTCTGGACGACTCCTGCACCCTCCATCACTCAGCTACCTTCAGGCCCTTAAAGATGTGCTGTTTCAAGCTCTTAACAACAGAGTTAGGCAGGTTCTCATCTATTGTACTAATCCTCGTGTTAAACTCCTCAAGGGTACAGTGTCGGATGCTTCTGTCATAAGGCTCAACAAATATGCCTTTTAAGTCTAATAGTTGATAGAAATTTTTTTTATCAAAAAATAGTTGATACAAAATAATAGTAATAAAATATATGAAGCTTTATTAAAAACATTTGTCTAACTGTCTACATCATAATAAGAATATTCATCACAATACAAGCAGCACAACAACACTACAAATCCCAAGAAAGAACATATAAACCAGCCTCAAAATCAGAAAATTATATCCTCATCCTTCTCTGCAGCTGCAACTAGCAAGTTGTGAGCTGCATTTACTGAAATTCCTTTCTGCAGTGAAACCTTCTCCTCAAACTGATCCTCAGCAAATTGCTTGGCGGCCGCACGCTGTTTCTCAATCGCCCTCTTCTTATAACCCTGTATCTTTTTTAACCTGAAGAAATCCTCTCTTTCAAGCTCATCCAACTCCCCTTTAATGTAAGTTATTGTATTCTCCAATCTTGGCTTCACAACGTTCTCTAGAGCATTAACCCTACGATTTGTGGTCTTGATTGCGTCGTCCAGGGTTAGGAAAGATGTCTGAAGAGAAGCAAGCTCAACAAGAACCTCAATCGCTTTCACATAAGCAGCACGACAAAGCTGGACCTGTTGACCACCTCTGGCCAATCCAGTGAGGTCATTCTTAGTCTCCCCTTCAGTGAAATACTCGAACTTTGGGAGCTTCACACCAGCAATATTTTCTTGTCGAGATCGAACTTTAAGAGATGCATTTTGAACATTCTCAAGGACAACGTGTTTGATGTTCTCACCAGCAACATATTTCGCTTCAGTCAGGGCAAAGGAGGAGGCTTTCATGATATCTCCCATCGCTTCTTTTGTAGAGACAATCTTCTTAAGCATCTGTCGGAACTGCACAGTTAAAGCATCACTCTTCTTCTTAAGGAGAGCATGACCTCTTGTAGCACCAACAAGTCGAGCTTTCATAACTCCAAGCATTGTAACAGTAGGAACCACATTCAAGCGTTGGCTTTGGCCAGACATCCTTCCAAATATCTAAGACAAAGGACGACATGGCCAGGATTAATAATTTATAAATTTATAGAAAGAACATTGCACCATCTATATCCAAAACTAAAGGAAACAAACAGTTCATGATTATGATGCTTCTATTAAAAACTAGTTGAAAGAAGCATGTATTCTACATTCATTAGTACATCTGTGCATATATTACGTAAGCTAAGTATCAAATAAATAAGAAACGAAAGCACATATGGTAAGAAAACCAGTCCATTTTACTTTTCCATGCCAATACCCCTTTACCATGAACAAGAGCTACAATATGGTGAAAAGAGGCTGGTGTTACTGTTCACTACCACACCAAGTTTGCAGTCTATAATGTGGCTGTGATGCGTAATGAACAACACTGAACACTTTTTTTCCTACCAAATTCATGCGCACACACCAAAAGAAGAAAAAAAGTAAGGTACTCCAAGCTCTAAAGAAAAAATAAAATTAACGAGTACCATGAAGCAGGAAGCTTGAAGGAGTGAAAATATTGAATACTTAAGGACAAACTATGTAAAGACATTTATAATTCCTGGCACAGAATAAAAGTAACTATATCCAGAAATTTAGACCAGCAAGCAATGAGACTGTCCACACAATAAAATCTGAGTATTACCAAGAGCTTGTTACTGTTTTTGTATGGTAAAGAAATGTCGTACGAGGATTGAAGCATCTATAATATAACCCCAATGAAGCTAACTTCACTTTTCTGTAGATACCATAAGATATTTCCAATCTATCTACCAGACAAAAAACAATAAACAAAGCTTTAATCTGTTGGACTTATCATCTTATATTTAGCATGTCATCAATGTTAAAAACGTTTATCATCATGTTCATCATGAAATTGTGTATCTCCACTTCTTCCACTGTTAGATAAATAAAGCACATTTTGTTCAACAAAATAACTTCCTTAGCACCATTCATTCTTGACTCGTAGGCATTTTAAAGAGCAGTTATAGAGTGCCAACAAGAAAACATGAAAAATATAAAGAATGAGTGCATTAAACATCATCATGTTTGTTTCCCTATAAAAGAGTGAGTTGGGTATGTCGCTGTAAGGAAGAATACATGCAACTGTCTATCTTGGATTGCGTTGCAACTTTGATCATAGAATTGATTGATTACACAGTGGTTAGGCATGTAAATTTAGAAGGAAATTGTGTTCTGTCACACTATAACATGGCACTTTTTAATGTTTCCCCATGAAGCAGGTAGTCTCCTCAATTATTTCAAGAACATTTGACAAGTAAAATAGGTTTAAAATGTATCATATGCTCAGAACAAAATTTGATGACTTACATATAAAAGTACAAGCTTTTTAGTATAAAAGGTTAATTACAAGCCACTTGTCACTGATTTCCTCCCTAACTACCCTAGGAAATTATTTAACTTAACTGTTAGAACTCTAAATTCTGAAAATCTCCAATGTTTAAACATGCATTTCATACTTCTAAATAGGAAATTGAATACTCGAGCAACAATATCAGAGTAAAGGCTCTTAATTATCCTAGCATATATATACAATATAAGTTAGTTTGGGAAAGAAAGCCTGATATTTTTCGGAACTGATCTTTTTATTTTACATTAAGTTCTCCATAAAAATCAGGCCAAAAGTATAAACATAACAATCTTAAATCCAAAAATATTTTATTACACCCAAATGAAATCAACTTCATGATCAAAGTTAAAAATTATAAACAAAAAGGTGGAGAGACATTGCCTAAATTTCTTACCAGCCTCCTTGTCAAACTACAAACCAATAAAAAATAGAAAATAAAAATTGCAGCAAAAAAATACAAATGATCAATCTAATTCATCTAAATAAAAAAGTTGTAACAAAATAATTCACCTAAACAAGATGAATAAAGATACAAGTGACCTAACTTCATTGAGTACTTTATACAAACCCCTCGAGGACATTTTAATAAGCACAATGGCAGTAGTAACTCTAGAAGAGGACACCAACAAGATACAATCCGCAGCATGAAAATTACATCTGATGCGCCCAAGCAGAACAAAGCATTACCTTTTTTTTAAAGTAAATTTTTAATAAAAAGCACCAAGAAGGTGCACCAAAAGCCAAAGGCTAATTACAAAGTAAGAAATCTACAAATCTAAAAGATCTTCATTGTTTACAAAGAATTCCCTCTAGCCCAAAAATTAAGAGTATTGAACCAACTATCTCTAATGTTTGCAAATGGATTTTCTAAACCATCGAAAACCCTCCCGGTTCCTCTCTCTCCACACTATCCACCAAATAGAATGTGAAATTCACTCTAAAGCTTTTTTGACCTCCTTAGAAGCTCTCAAACCACTCCACACCCCAATTTCATCTCTCACGGAACCCACAACTACCTAAGAAACCACCACACTTCTATAAGCCATTTTTTATAAGCTTCTAGCTAAACAATAATCCACTAAGAGATGATAAACAGACTAGACTTTCTCCTTGCAAATATAACACCTATTGACCAACACCTTCCCCCACTTTTGAAGATATCCAATGGTAAGAATTCTATCCCACGAGACCTCCCACACAAAAAAAAAAAAAAAACTAGCTTTCTTGGAAGCCCGTGCACGCCAAATAGCTTTCCAAGGTAAATGAGGGTAATCATTTGTAAGGTCTTTATCAACGAGAATGTTATAAAAATATTTCCCCATAAAGCCTTTATCCGATCTAGGCCTCCATATCATAACATCCTCCCTCCCCACTTCAATCCTAGAAGAAAATAAGGAGTCCATAAACAACACGACCTCTTCAATTTCCCAATCATGAACATTGCGGATAATAGGCACAACTCACGAGATCCCTTCGTTAGTCAAGGAAAAACAAGAGCTAACCATAGCTTCTTTATCTCTCAACACATTAAAAATATAGGGAAATTTATCCTTCAAAGGGGTATTCCACACTCCATTACGCACCGAAATCTCAACATAATGACGAAGCTCCTCCCATCCCTTTCTAATCCATTTCTGCACTCCCATTCCATACACTCCCCCGAAGTTCTTTGGACATCCAACCATTAAAATCCATTCCAAACTTGGCCACCACCACTTTCCTCTGCAAGTGTTCTTTCTCAGCAATAAACCTCCAAAGCCACTAAGCCTTACTGAGCGACGAGAAAGATTTTATTCCAAAGGTTGTTTAACCACATCCCATTTAACCAAGTGGTACTTAAAATCCTCCACCATGCTACCCCAAAGGAATCTCCTTTGAATGCTCTCCAATCTTTTTGCCACTGGACTAGGGATAAGAAAGAGAGACATATAAGACGACTCCCTTTTGAAAGGTAATGATCCTTCCACCTGGCCAATTAATTCTCAAACTTTTCCACAATCGGATTCCAAATGCTTTTGTCTTTAAATTTGACCCCGAGGGGAGACCAAGATCAAAGATAGGGAGTGATCCACCTTACAACCCAATAAGCTACCAAGGCGACTCTCATTACCACCTTCATCAAGAGGGATTAAAACATGTTTAGCAAGATTAACCTTAAGACCTGACACCACCTCAAAACGAAGAATACCCCGAAGGTGCAAAATTTGAATGATGTCAGCCCCACAAAAAACAACCGTATCGTCGTCACAGAGAAGGTGTGAAACATTCACACTATCGCCATTTCCTCCCACTTTGAAGTCGGTCAAGAAGCCCATTTCTACCCTTTTCATCAACATCTTGCTTTAAGCCTCCATAACTAATGTGAACAAGGAAGGAGACAAATGACCCCTTTGTCTTAGACCTCTAGAAGCTCGAAAAAAAACCGAGGGACATCCATTAACCTAAATGGAAAAGGAAGTAGAAGACACTCACTTCAAAATCCACTTGCACCATTTTTCCCCGAACCCCATACGTTTCAATAATAGATAACAAAGCTCCAACAAACATGGTCATACGCCTTTTCCATGTCAAGTTTGCAAATAACCCCTCCACGTCCCCCTCCATTCTTCAACTTAGCATTCACCACTTCGTTGGCTATCAAAGTCGCATCCATAATCCATGAAGTCTAAGCTATTAAATTGTTTGAGGAAATTGAGCATCATCGAGTTGAAGACCTCTACGGGAGGGAAGCAAGCTAAAGGGGGTAGTAGAGAGTCGAAGAGATTGGAGTTTGATGCCAACTATGATAGGAACAATGGGGGTTTAAGGAGAGGAGGGGAGGATTCGTCAGAGGAGTCGAAGGGAGAGTTAGTAATCGAATGATGTGGAAAATTATCCCTTGGAATGTGGGGTGAATGACTTTGCGAAGAGAGTAACTCTATGATCTCTTCCTCATCTACTTATTTTAAAAATAAAAAAAAAACTCTTCCTCGTTTAAAAGATCCCATTGAGCCATAAATTTAAAGTGTTAAGCTGTTAAGTCATCTATTCCTTTAGGGAAGGCATATATTATCCACCAATAGCTGGCTTAATTTCTTTGTAGCAATTAATAAACTAGATGTTGCATGTTCAAAAAGGTCCTTCTTACTGAATATATATGTAATTCAACTAATAACATATCATCTTGGATATTCATAAATAACAGAAAGAAGATGATTTCCCTGAAATTAACATTGTATTAGATGATAAGCAACATCTAAAATCGATCAAACTACCATTCTACCATACTAGTAAAACTTTTTTATTTTTTCGAATTATTTTAGACAGGTAGAGTTCGTCTTAAAATCTTGATTATTTTTATTAATTAAAAAATAATAATTGTACGCGTATCAGGTCAGCCTCCATGAATCAAGTCTAAAATAAACACACCATAAATCTCTCTACTATTTATGTTAAACAAAATTAAAAGTAAAGCAAAAGAAATTAAGTAGTGAATAAATTGCAAACAGTTACAAACACAGCATGTTGAAGGGAAAATTTTTGTGATTAATTATAATCTGATCTGAGAAAGCTTACCTCTGATTTGATCGAGTGGTTGGGCTCCTTTTCCCTCGGTTTTGAAAACGAGTAATTGAGTCGTTTTAACTTGTACACAGAGATTAGATGACGATTTTGTTTCTGATTAATTTACGACTGCATCATCACATATTAGAGAAAGAAATCAATTTAAGGTAGGGGGAAAAGAATTATCAAAGAAAATGCTAAATCACTCGAATCAAAACAACGAATCAGATAAAAGAGATCGTCACAATAATCAGGAGAATAAGTGAGGCTCGCCGGACCACCGGCAACGGCAAGGGAGATTTGGGGTTCACGGGTTTTCAAATAGTTTGAGGAGAGAATAAAAGTGATTTTTTGTGAAAATCTAGCGTATATTTGTAGAGGAATGCTAACTTGCGCTGTACCAAATACTATCTCTTTCCCCGATGTTAGTGAATAAAAGGATATAAGGGCTGTTTCATGTAAAATAATTTTTTTTTTTTTATAATTTTTAACATTTCTTTCACATCTTAGTCATTAATTTATTTTAAATTTTCTATAGTTCATTTTCATATTTCAACCCAATAAAAAAAATTTAACTAAAAATTTATAATTTTACAAGAAATTGATTTTACATGAAATTGATTTTACGTTATAATATTTGAACCTAATATTACGTTGTAATAATTTAACAAGAAATTCAATAATAAAATCAATTCAATTCATGAATTTTTTTTATCAAAGAACATATTTTTTTTACAAGTAAATATATTAGATTTGGATTTTTTATGATCAAATTCATCATTAGAATGAATATCACTATAACAAATTTATATTTGAATTTTTTTCATTTAATAAAACAACATTTAATTTTATCATGAACTTGACTTTCGAGAAAATCGAAATCCAAATATATTATATTATTTTTTCAAAATACCTAGTTGAATTGTTCTTGTGCCACACATCCCACAAATATCATCACAATGGCCAGGTTTATGACCAACTTAAAGCCATGTTGGTTTAAATTTTGCATTAAAATTGACGTGGGTCTGGTAATAGAATTGATGTGTTTACAAAACTGTGTTTGATTGGAACAATAATGTAAGCCTTAACAATTTTTCATTTATTTTTAATTGGGTCGGGTAACAAACTCACTAACCCACATCATTAGGGAAGCCGACAATGGCCGACAAAGCCCACTCCCTGGATTTTGGCCTTTCTGTTTTGAATGAGAACCTACTTTGCTCTTGTTAATTTGTGTTTTTAGTGATGTATTTGGAACTTTGGTTCCTCACCGAACCTTAGCAATTATTTAATCTATGAAGCTCTTTTAAATAAATAAAAATTAAGGAAAAAAAATAAATTTATTCTCGAGGTTTCATCGTTGCTTTTATTTTGACCTTAGTTTCAATGAACGTCAATTTATCCATCTGTTTTAGTCTATTTTGAGTATTTCATTCAAATCCATGCATTATCGTCCATCCTCATTATTCTACACTAATTTTAATGGATGGATTTTAATAAAATGTATAATTGAGTCGAAACATGATGTACCAGATAAATTGACATTGACATTCAATGACTGACTATCAAATAGACACAACGGTGAAACTTCAAAATACATTTCTTTTTTGGATCACGTTCCTCTCCATTTAAGAATTGAAATGGAAATCAATTTCATATTGAGATTGAATGTCACATTGACAAATTTAAATTTGAATAATCTGCGTTTAATGGTATGGTATTCAATTTTACTGTAAACTTGACCCTATTTCAATTTTTAAATGGAAAAGATCGTGATTTTTATTTTTTTTTAATTTATGAGAAAATAAAAACAAAAAATATATGTTTTTTAAAACTAAAGAAACCATCATCTCTTTTTGGATTGTGAAAAGCAAAGTAAACAAAATGTTTTAAGCAATATTTTCTTGTTGTCAAGTTGGCACTACTTTTTTTTTAATTTGTGTTTGGAACTTTGGTTCCTCACCGACACATTTGCTAGAGAATTTTCAAGGAGGGGAATGTGGGCTTATGTGGAGAAGATCCAGAGGGAGGAGAGGAACAATGGAGTTGATACATTGGCTCATCAAAAATGGTCTGGTGCAAACTTCTATGATCGGTATCTCAAGACAGTCCAGGGAGGAATTGCCTCTACTGCTGCTATGGGCAAAAGGTAAATTAAACATGTACTACAGCTCTTGAATTGGTATATAATTAAAAACTTATTTTGACTGCAGGAGTTACTGAAGAGCAATTCAAGGATACATGGACTAGGCCAGGAACCATGGAAATGGGTGAAGGCAGCAGCATTGTGGTTGCTAAGGCAAGAATGTAAGAGAACAGAACTAGCTACTAGTTTGAGTTCTATGGTGATGGCTCTATTTTGAAGCACTACTCAGTTCCTGTGTTTTGGAATTTGGGAGGAATAATGTATTCCATTGGCATTTTTTGGCCACATATATTACTACCACTTGTTTTAGCTCTCTAAAACCTTTGTCTAGGGATGAAACTTTGTTTATGTATAATGTGGTAATTCCCATATGTTTGAAATACTTCCATCAACTTTCTGTTGTTATGTTTACAAAGTATCAATTTGTACTTTGCACTTTCAATTACACCGACTCAATTATACATTATTTAACCTATGAAGTTCTTTTAAATAAATAAAAATTAAGGAAAAAAATAAATTTATTCTCGATGTTTTATCATTATTTTTATTTGACTTTCAGTTTTCAATGAGCATCAATATGTCCATCTATTTTAGTCTATTTGAGTCTTTTATCCAAATCCGTATATTATCGTCCATTCTCATTATCCTACACTAGTTTTAATGGACGAATATTGACAAAATGTATAATTGTGTCGAAACATGATGTTCTGGGATAAATTGGCATTGGTATTCAATAACTGATTGTCGAATAGACACAACGGTGAAACTCTAAATTAATACATTTATTTTTTGTATCACGATCCTCTCCATTTAAAAATTGAAATGGAAGCTAAATTCATGTTAAGAATGAGTGTCACATTGACAAATTTAAATTTGAATATTCTGCATTTAATGATATGATATTCAATTTTCCTGCAAACTTGACTCTATTTCGATTTTCAAATGACAAATATAATAATCTTTATTTTTTTCATTTTATGAGAAAATAAAAACAAAAAAAATGTGTTTTTTAAAACTAAAGAAACCTTCATATTTTTTTGGATTGTGAAAAGTAAAGTAAACAAAATGTTTTAAGCAATATTTTCTTGTTGTCAAGTTGGCACTACTTTTTTTTCTTCAAAATTGTAAAATTTCTCGCGAGCAAATTTTCTTCTATTTTTCGAGTCCGAATCTAAATATTTAATATATAATTTTTTTAATTCCAATACTGATTTTATCGTTAATTTTTTCAGTGTTTGTCTGGTTTAAATTCCCGAACAAATTAAACTCTAAAAAAAGTGTTATGAAAGTGAATTTTTTGGTAAATCAAAAGTTAAAAAAAGCCTTAAATTAAAGCCTAATAATAGCTGGTATTGCACGCTGCATATTTCCTAAAACAGGTATAGACCTGCTTCCTACCCCCTTTGTAGCAAAAGCATGCATAAAACTGCCATATTCAAGCACTTTTTTTCCAGAGGCGGGCAGAGAAAAAGACAATAAAATTAAAGTAGGATTTTTGTTTGAAACGGTAAAGAAAGTTTGGTTTTTTAAGAGAGATCACCAAAGAAAAGTAGTAGGGGATTATTAGGGTTAATTTGGGTGAGATGGGTTTTGTAAATGAGGCAACACCCAATGGTCATTTGACTGATGCAACAAATCAAGAAATGGGTTTTGTTACAGAGGAGGAGAAGAAGAAGAATGGATCCAATGGTAATACTTGGTGGCCAACAGTGAAGCCTTTTGTTAATGGGGGATTAGCAGGACTAGCCTCAGACTCACTGATTCTCTCGCAAGACGCTGTTCTTATTTACGCAGATCATTACCTCCTAAAGTCTTTTTATGAGAAATCTGCGGCTAAAATGATCAACGTACTGCCCAGCAAAGCAAGATACAATACATTTTTGAAGGTCAGTTTTTGTTCTGTTTTTGTATACTAACCAGACTTACTGATTTTCATAACTTTCTCCATTTAGTTTTAGATCTAAATGGAAAGGTTTTTAGCCTTTTCTTTCATGTTTATTAAATATATTGAGTAAATTTTGTTAACGTCCGGAATTAAAATTTAAAGTGCCTTCTCTAAAAGGAGACTTGTGCTAGGTTGCAATTTGAAGTATGAGGCTCAGCCATGAGTCTTGGCTCTATAGCATACGAATTACTAGATTTGGTACTTGTTTTACTTGGAATACTTCATACTTAGTATGTAGACATTTCGGAAAAGGTTATGAGTACAGTACTTGATATTCCAAATTAAAGGAAAAAGTATTAAAAATTACAAAAATCGTGTCCAATACTTAGACATAGACTCGTATCCGACATCTATGCCCGAGGTAAATCCCAAGGTTTAATTTTCTACTTCCATAATACTATACTTATCACATTTGTGTGGTCTATGTTGATAAATTATTAGCATATGTAACCATGGTCCATGGATCGTTATATCAATAAAAAGTACAATATTTCCCATGATTCAATGTTAATGGTTTTATGGGACGAGATTTTGATACCGACCCACTATTTTAGGCTATGCTTTTCTAAATTAATTTAAATAGTGTTCAATTTACTTAAGATGGGCTTAAACAAACTCCAAGAGCTTGATACAGCAGGGTTGATTCTTATTTTTTGCAGCAAGAATTTAGATAAGTGCTAGTGAGCCTACTCTTTATGTTAAGAATTTAGATTAGCAACCTTATTTTCAGCCGCAAGTTAATATAAGTGTGATCGGATTTTTTTGTAAAGAAATATTAGTTTATTGTATATATATAATGTAATGTATCAAGAATGTTGTAGAGAGAGAAGTTTATCAGAACTTTCAAGAGAGTTGTGTATCCATTCTCTGTTTCTTCCCTTTCTTCACCTGTTCTGTACATGTTCAGTTACACTACCCAATAAAATCTCATAAGAATTTGAGAGTTCTCATTTTATTCTAGTACTAACAATTACTTTTGTACAGGAATGGATTGCTAAATTGCCTATTCATGTAACAAGCAGAGCTTCTTCAATTGGATTATTGGAGTTAAGTGTTCAACCATTGCCCCAGCCCCCCAAGTACCAACATATTATAGCGGATGCTTTAGTACATTTTTTTTTCAATGTTCATATCCTTCTCTCATTTATCAAATTAGTTTTGCATTTAGTTGTGACTTGAAACTTTTAGCTCAGAATAAGTTAACTTCTGTATTGGCTAATTCAGGATCTTGAGAAAAAACATAGCTGCTGCGAATGAAGGGATACCACTTACCATTTTTCAGGAAGCTTGTTGTGGGTTTTTTGCTGGAGCAGCTGCGACATCCATTTGCATCCCATATCATACAGCATACTCCCATATGCGGGCTGGTGCTACTCGACCAGCTGTTGCACAACCTTTCAGTTATAGAAATATATTTGATGCTATGTACCGGATTGCTGCGAATGAAGGGGTTTTTGCTTTATGGAAAAAAGGAACTCCTCGTGTAAAGGCCTTGACACCGTATTTCATGGGTATGCTCTCATCATATTATCCAAGCAGAGACTACTTTGAGGTTTCCGTTGGTTATGATGAAACTTGGACACAACTAGGTAAATATTCTTTGCTGAATTCTCCTTGGCTTCAAATGCTGAGTCATGATCGCAAAATAAAATTGCTAATGATTATAGTTGGAGGTAGATGTGTACATATCTATAGAGTTGATCTGTCTAGACCTAAACAGGCGTGTGACTTAATCTTGTTTTTTGTTTTACATTAACCCCTTGTTTGGATTGAGGAGAATGAAAGGAAATTAGACTAGAGCTGGAAATAGAAGGGTACATGTTTTTTGGATGATGGAAGGGAGAGTAAAGTAGAGGAGAGGAGCTAGAAGAGGAGATTTGAATTATTATCCGTACTCTTATTTGGATACTTTATATAAAGGAGTAAATTGCCCTCTCCATTTTCATTCCTCCAATTTGGGGTAATTGATAAAATGGAGTCTTGAAGAGGTAAGTGTACGCCTCCAAATCCAGACAAGGGGTAGGGTACACACCCCACATTTTATCCTCTACTGCCCCGTAATCCAAACATCTTAGAGTTGTTTAATGGAAATGAGAGGATATGAAGGGGTACCTTTATCTCCCCATATCCCTCAAAACTCTAAAACAAATTCATTTTCTCTTTTTTGGAAGTTCTGGAGGGAGAGTGAATGAGAGAAGATGAGAGAATATGAGAGAATTTGGAGGGTACTCTTCTCATTTCCTTCCCTCTCCTCTCCCAAAAAAAGCAGTACTGTAGTAGAGGCATGTCTTTTGAATTTTTTATTATGTGGACTAATTTGTTGGTTATCTACCAATTATGGATAGGTGAGGGCTCTTGCTCATCATTCTGGTCATTAACTACGAAAAGTTAATGACAGCGACCATAACATCGGTTTAGAGCTTATAAAAAAAAATTTCTTTTACTTCAGGTGCAGGTGCTGTTTCAGGGTTTTTTGCTTCAGCCTTCTATGTACCTACTAAAAATGTTCTAGAAACTAAGCAATATATGCAGAAGATGAAGTACTCCTGTACAAGCTCCCTGGACTGCGCCTTGAGGATTCTGCAAGCAAAAGGGGTTCCGGGACTCTACACTGGCTTTCTTCTGACTCTTGTCGGCAGTGCCCCTCACATCATGGTATTCTCTGAACATAAACAAATTGCTTTCATTTACATTCACATTTATGCCTGGATTTTACATGTTTCATGCAAATTTCAATCTTGGCTTAGTTTTTTTTTTTGTGGGTGCGTGGTCTGCAGATGACATGGATAGTTTTTGAGGAAATCCAAAAGTTTCAGAAATCTATTGGATTGTAGAGCTCCATATATAGGAGCTGCTGACTGATATCAAACTTTAGTACCTTAAACGAAAATGATTATATTTTGTAATTCACTTGAGCCTGTTTAGGCAGATTGACAGTCCATTTAAATGTTATGAGAGTAGGAAAGGGAATTATCGTTAAGGTCCTTCTTTACCATTTTTGAGGACTATCTTTTAGTTTTTTTTTTTCTTTTATCCATTTTTGCAGCAATATTACTCAAAATCAAACAATGGTCTTCTCTACAGATAAGAGACAACTATAGGGTACACTCTTCAGAGATAGTTGCTAAGAGTTTTTTTCTCATTAACTGTGGGAATCCTTTGGTAAGAAAAAACCCACGAAAGATGAACATCGATTCCTCGTGCTTCACAAAGTGACCATGAAAGATTCTGTCCTATAAGAGTGCGGTTACCGTCATGAAACAGTGTTGAGGAATCTATTGGACCAGATTGACACTTGAAGTAGTCTCACCAATGTTTTAAAATATGCACATAAAACTTTACAATTGACTTTGCCTGAATCGTTTTTAAATGATAAAATTTGTTTTCAAAATTAATCTCGATTAATGTCGTATGAGACAATGTTAGAACTGTTCCATATACGTGGACTAATATTAATTGAGTTTTGAGTTTTTGAGTTTATTATAAACGGGTTAAATGATTTGTCTACACACAAATTGAACTTGAAAAGAGGAAAACCATGCAACATCTCCTTAATATCTTCAATAACAGTCCCATATGTTGAGAAATCATCATCTTTACTCCTCAATGCTGGGACAAGTTGAAGTGAGTCTCCTTCAAGCACGAGAGGTCGGAATCCAGCTTCAAAAGAAAAGACCAACGCCTTCCTCGCAGCACAAGCAACTGAATGCATTCATCAACAACACTTATCCCTTTAGGTTTCAATTTTGAAGTAGTAGGCAGGCTGTCATGGCATAATCTCCAAGCAAATACTTCAATTTTGTTTGGAACCATTAATGACCACACCACCATCCACATTTTGTTCTCATCAGGTCTGGACACCACCCCCACTTATTGAAGACGCTGTCTGCCTCACATTATCTCGACGAAGACCCGCAAACTCTGCATGGTAGCCACTCCACACCGTGTATTTTCCTTACAAAGTCAAATGCCAAATACACAAATTTTCTCTGGCCGTCCTACTCAATGGGATTTGAAAAACTTTTCGACTTCATGCTCCATAAATACCGAATACACCACCTCCTCTCTCCATGTACTACCCAAGATCAGCACTTAAAAATGATTATTGGGAAAATATTTAGCTTTGAGAACCTCATAACACAGAGAATCAGTTTGATTAATCAACCTCCATCCCTATTTAGCTAGGAGAGCCAAATTAAATGAGTAGAGATCACGAAACACAAGCTAGTTGTCCCATATTTTCTTCCTCCGTATGCAACTCTTCATTGTCATCACGCAGACGCCCTGAAGCACGGAAAAAGAAAAGAGAAAATGCAGTTAGCAAAGGAACAAAACGATAAACACAACGAATTTTCATTTTTTCTATTTTCCCAAACCACACCTGACATTCTTTCCAACCACAATCAATTTCAACTGAGCTGGAAACAACTTACAGTATGAATTAGATAAAGCCATCAATAGATTGTTAACATGAACAGAACATAGGGTAAATAGGAAAAGAAAAGAGAAAATGCAGTTAGCAAAGGAACAAAATGAAAATTTTGTAAATGTATGAAAATTTCGAATTTTGTTTGAGGAAAGAAGCAGAAGTATGAAAATTTCGAATTTTGTAAGCGTCATTTCAAAATCACACTTCAAAAATCGAATATACTCTTTTTTTCAATTGAAAAAAAGGGTGATATGGTAAAGTATTTATTGTATTGACTTTGTTATAATTTAAGGGACAGAAGTTTTACATTGGTATTTACTGCAAAGTTCACCATCAAGAAAATGCACATATGGAAATATACGCCCTCCATATTTCACACTTCGTATATAAATAATCTAAAATTTACATTTTCTTCAAGTTACCAGGGTTCATTGCACAGATCATGCAAAGTCTATAATTTTGGGACACTTGCCCAGCAAAAAGAAAAAAACGAAAGAAAAGAAAATCCAAAACATCTGGCAGATACCTAATCATAAATGCTAAAAAATTGGCAACACTTCGTTTTTTCGTTTTAACCTATACTATGGCTACAAATCCATGAACGAGATTCAAAGAAACACCGCTTTCTAAGTATATATCTAAAGGAAGCAGAGGCATTGCTTATAAAAGTGAAATTAAGCATGAAAATAAAAGATGCAAAGACAAAAGAGAACATAATTCGTGAAATGAAAATGGCACATCAAAATTTACCTCTTAACGAAAGAATCATCTTCAGTATTGAAAACTATTTCTTCACCAGCCTCAAGATAAGAGGGTATCTGAGGTTACCAAAAAAGGAAGAAGCAAGAAACGAGAAGTTGTTAAAATCAGTACTTTTCTATTTTCCTGTGCAATTATGAACATCAGTGTCATACGATATGCTACAAATTGGATTCAAAAAAGTGCCAACAAAGCACCTAGATGCTCTATAACACACTAGATACGAGGGAACTTGAAAGCAGATAGAAGAAAAAAAACAAAATACACAGCAGCTTAAGGCGCAGGACCTCAGATTTTGGGGGAAAATCACGGTGCGGGGGAGCTTACGGTGAAAGGAAATTAGAAGGGTACATGTTTTTGGGATGATGGAAGGGAGAGTAAAGTAGAGGAGAGGAGCTAGAAGAGGAGATTTGAATTATTATCCGTACTCTTATTTGGATATTTTATATAAAGGTGTAGACTACCCTCTCTGTTTTCATTCCTCCAATTTGAGGTAATTGATAAAATGGAGTCTTGAAGAGATTTGAAGAGGTAAGCGTACCCCTCCAAATCCAAACAAGGGGGAGGGTACACACCCCCCATTTTATCCTCTACTCCACCGCAATCCAAACATGTTTTTGTTTAATAGAAATGAGAGGATATGAAGGGGTACCTTTATCTCCCCAAATCCCTCAAAACTCTAAAACAAATTCATTCTCTCTTTTTTTGAAGTTCTGGAAGGAGAATTAATGAGAGAAGATGAGAGAATTTGGAGGGTACTCTTCTCGTTTCCTTCCCTCTCCTCTCCCAAAAAAAGAAGTAATGTAGTAGAGGCAGTCTTTTGAATTTTTTATTATGTGGACTAATTTGTTGGTTATCTAACCAATCATGGATCGGTGAGGGCTCTTGCTCATCATTCTGGTCATTAACTACGAAAAGTTAATGACAGCGACCTGAACATAGGTTTAGAGCTTATAAATGTTTTTTTCTTTTACTTCAGGTGCAGGTGCTGTTTCAGGGATTTTTGCTTCAGCCTTCTGTGTACCTACTAAAAATGTGCTAGAAACTAAGCAATATATGCAAAAGAGAAGTACAAGGGGTTCCGGGACTCTACACTGGCTTTCTTCGGTCTCTTGTCAGCAGTACCCCTACAATCATGGTATTCTCTGAACATAAACAAATTGCTTTCATTTACATTCACATTTAGTTTTATTTTTGTGGGTGCGTGGTCTGCAGATTACATGGATAGCTTTTGAGGAAATCCTTCAATTTGGGGTAATTGATAAAATGGAGTCTTGAAGAGATTTGAAGAGGTAAGTGTACCCCTCCAAATCCAGACAAGGGGTAGGGTACACACCCCACATTTTATCCTATGAAGGGGTGCTTTTATCTCCCCAAATCCCTCAAAACTCTAAAACAAATTCATTCTCTCTTTTGGAAGTTCTGGAGGGAGAGTGAATGAGAGAAGATGAGAGAATATGAGAGAATTTGGAGGGTACTCTTCTCATTTCCTTCCCTCTCCTCTCCCAAAAAAAGCAGTACTGAAGTAGAGGCATGTCTTTTGAATTTTTTATTGTGTGGACTAATTTTTTGGTTTTCTACCAATTATGGATCGGTGAGGGCTCTTGCTCATCATTCTGGTCATTAACTACGAAAAGTTAATGACAGCGACCATAACATCGGTTTAGAGCTTATGAAAGTTTTGTTCTTTTACTTCAGGTGCAGGCGCTGTTTCACTGGTTTTTGCTTCAACCTTCTATGTACCTACTAAAAATGTGCTAGAAACTAAGCAATATATGCAGAAGATGAAGTACTCCTTGTTAAAGGTAGAGACAAGGTGGAGAGAAGGCCATGTGCTTCCATCTTTATTGTCAAAGTCATCAATGCACTGCAGCCTTGGATTTATTAATTGCATAGCCGCACAGCAATTAATTGTGAGACTTAGCTGCAGCCTTTTATTAATTGCACAGCCGCACAACAATTAATTGTGAGAAGGACTGGCCATGTGAAGTAGCCGCAGATTAATTAATGCACAATTGTTTTCTATGCTTATCAAAGCTCGGTGCCACTTGCTTGCCTATAAATTGGCATTTGTTCTGAAGATACATATAGAGAGAAAATATTGTGAGAGATAAGTGTCTTGTACAAAACCAAGTGTGTGGTTTATTTGTATCGGAGCACTGCTCTGGTTTTTTCTCTGGGCTTTTGCCAAATAGTAAAATACTTTGGGTGTGGGTTCGAGGAGTAGGCACATTACTGAACCTCGTTAAATCTCTGTGTTCAATTCTTTGTGTGTGCGCATTATTCGAATCTTGTTCTTTTTCTTAACAACTGGTATCGGAGCGTTTGGTGATAAATTTCAGTCTGCTTTTTTGCGAGGTTACTATTTGCATGTATAGTGAAATTTTGTCGGTGGTACCGATTCATCGGCAACGGTGTTCTGATACACAGAGGTTCGCAGGAATTGTCATAAAATATCCAGAGAAAGCCATAATCGAATGGGAGTAATGGCGGACGAAGGTAAAGCAAGGATCGAGAAGTTCAATGGAGCAAACTTCGGTTTGTGGAAGATGCAAATAGAGGATTATCTTTACCAGAAAGACCTCTATCTTCCTCTTGGCGGCAAAACAAAGAAACCAAAGGAAATGACAGATGAGCAGTGGGAGGTGCTGGACAGGAAGGCTCTTGGCACGATCAGACTCTAACTTGCTGCAACTGTCGCGTTCAACATCTCGAAAGAGAAAACCACTGCAGATTTAATGGCAGCTCTGTCCAAAATGTATGAGAAGCCATCAGCCTCAAATAAGGTATTCTTGATGAAAAAAATCTTCAATATGAAGATGGAAGACGGTGATAGCATCACTGAACTCTTGAACGGTTTCAACACACTGACACGTCAGTTGGAATCCGTTGGGATCAGCTTCGATGACGAAGTTAGAGCACTGCTAACTTTGTCAACGTTACTAGATAGCTGGGATAGTCTGGTAATGGCTGTTAGTAACTCTTCTGGCTCTGGAAAGCTAAAGTTCGATGATGTTGTGGGAGTTCTTCTAAGCGAAGAATTACGCAGAAAATCTTCAAGATCTGCGAAAATGTCTGGGAACGCTTTGAGCGTAGAAGAAAGAGGAAGATCTTCAAAGAAAGGAAACAAGAACCGTGGAAGTTCTAAATTCTGGAAGAGTAAATCAAGAGGACCAAAATCAAGAAGTGGAGGTTGCTGGAACTGCGAAAAGAAAGGACATCTGATGAGAGATTGCAAAGCACCAAAGCAGAATGATATTCAGGAAAGTAAAAATTTTATTAATCTTTCTGATAAAGATTCTGATGCTTTGATCCTTTCTGTTGCTGTTCGTAATGATTTGTGGGTGATAGATTCTGGTGCATCTTTTCATGTTACCTGTCAGAAGGAGATACTCTAAAATTATATGCAGGGTGATTTCGAGAAAGTGTATCTCGGAGATAATGAACCATGCAACATAACTGGAAGAGGAGATGTACAGATAAACCTGGCGAATGGGACTACCCTACATTTGAAGGACGTGCGACATGTTCCGAATCTCACACGAAATTTGATATTAATATGCCAACTGTCAGATTCAGGATGCAGAACCACTTTCACAAGTGATTTCTGGAAGGTGTCGAAAGGGGCTATGGTGATAGCTCACGGAAAGAAAGAAGGCACTCTCTATGTGACGAGTGGAACAAATAGTGTTCTAACAGCTGCATCAACAGATTCGAACGCAGACACCTGGCACCGCAGACTTGGGCACATGAGTGAGAAAGGTATGAAGGTCATGCTATCAAAAGGGAAGATTCCAAATTTGAAGCATCTGGACCTGAGCTTCTATGAAGACTGTCTCTATAGAAAGCAGAAAAAGTTGAGTTTTTCTAATACAGGCAGAAAACCAAAGCTTGAAAAGCTGGAATTGGTCCATACAGACGTGTGGGGACCAACCAAGGTAACATCTCTTAATGGGTCTCAATACTATGTTACTTTTATTGATGATGCCACTAGGAAGTTATGGGTGTATTTCTTGAAGCATAAATCTGATGTATTTGATGTCTTCAAAAAGTGGAAAGCTATGGTTGAGACTGAAACAGGTCGGAAGCTAAAGTGTCTGAGGTCAGACAATGATGGAGAATATTGCAGCGATGAATTTGAGGAATATTGTGCTCTCAATGGTGTCAAGAGACAGAAGACAGTTCCTAAAACACCGCAGCAAAATGGAGTGGCATAATGCATGAACCGAACCATTAATGAACGTGCTAGAAGCATGAGGATTAATGCTGGATTACCCAAACAGTTCTGAGCAGAAGTGGTGAACACATCAGTCTATCTGATCCACAGAGGACCATCTGTTGCACTTGAGTTTGGACTTCCAGAAGAAGCATGGACAGGAAAAAAGGTAAACCTATCACACTTAAGAATATTTGGTTGCACCTCTTATGTCCATATAAACTCAGATGAAAGGTCTAAGCTAGACCCAAAATCCAAAAAGTGTGTCTTTGTTGGATATAGCATTAATGAGTTTGATTATCGGTTTTGGGATCCAGAAAACCAAAAAGTCTTCAGAAGTAGAGATGTAGTGTTTAACGAGAATGTTCTATATAAAGACATGATGAAACAAGTGGAAGGGGAAACAAAAAAGAAAGAGTTTGTAGAACTTGATGAAATTTCTACAAAAGGAGTATTACAACCCAGAGATGAGAATATAGAATCTCACACTCCTGTTCCCCAAGTTCCCCCTCAAGAATTGAGGAGATCAGAAAGAGTTAACAAAGGTCAACTCCCAACTCATTATTTAACATCTCTGAATTATTCGCTTTTAACTGACAATGGTGAACCAGAATGTTATGAAGAAGCAATGCAGATTAAGGATAAGCTCAAGTGGGAGGCTGGAATGAATGAAGAAATGGACTCCCTGATAGCAAATCAGACATGGGATTTGGCTGAGCTTCCAGAAGGCAAAAAGGCTTTGCATAACAAATGGGTTTACAAGTTGAAAGAAGAATATGATGGAACTAAGCGATACAAGGCCAGGCTGGTAGTCAAGGGATTTCAACAAAAGGCAAGTATCGACTATACTGTGATTTTCTCTCCTGTTGTAAAGTTGTGTACCATCAGATCTGTATTGAGCATTGTTGCAGTAGAAGACTTACATCTAGAACAGCTAGATGTGAAAACCGCCTTCCTTCATGGTGATCTGAATGAAGATATCTACATGAAGCAACCACAGGGGTATGAAGAACTAGGGAAGGAAGAGTTGGTGTGTAAGCTCAAGAAAAGCTTGTATGGGTTGAAACAAGCACACAGACAGTGGTATATCAGGTTTGATAATTTCATGTCTAAAAACGGGTATACAAGATGTAACGCTGACCACTGTTGTTATTTCAAGAAGTTTGATGATTCCTACATCATTCTTCTATTGTATGTGGATGATATGCTTATTGCAGGATCAAGCATGATGGAAATAAC
This sequence comes from Bretschneidera sinensis, assembly GCA_023935145.1. Lineage (NCBI taxonomy): Eukaryota > Viridiplantae > Streptophyta > Magnoliopsida > Brassicales > Akaniaceae > Bretschneidera > Bretschneidera sinensis. The sequence continues at coordinate 734,809 of CM043697.1, read as the reverse complement.
AATGTTGAAGGAACAACTCTCCAAAGAGTTTTCTATGAAGGATTTGGGTATGGCTAAACAAATCCTTGGTATGCGGATCAGCAGAGACAGAAAGAATCGGAGATTGTGGCTATCTTAGGAACAGTACATCGAAAAGGTACTAAAAAGGTTCAACACTGATCGGGCCAAACCGGTGAGCACTCCCTTAGCAAGTCACTTTGCACTTTCAAAAGGGCAAGGTGCGACGACAGTCGAAGAACATGAATACATGTCAAAAGTACCATATGCCTCAACAATTGGTAGCCTCATGTATGCTATGGTCTGTACCAGACCAGATATTGCACAAGCAATGGGAGTCGTGAGCAGATTCATGAATAATCCAGGCAATGAGCATTGGAAGGTTGTGCAGTGGATTATGAGGTACTTGAGAGGTAACACTAATCTATCCCTATGCTATGATAGATCAGAGATCAGTCTGAAGGGTTATGTTGATTCTGACATGGCAGGAGACCTAGATAGTAGAAAGAGTACTACCGGGTACGTCTTTACACTGGGCAGTGCAGCAGTGAGTTGGGTCTCGAAATTATAGAAGATCGTAAGTCTCTCGACTACAGAAGTAGAGTACGTGGCAGCAACAGAAGCATGTAAGGAAATGGTGTGGCTACAAAGTCTACTCAGAAAATTAGGCAAAGAGCAGAAAGACTGTAAGATTTACAGTGACAGTCAGAGTGCATTTCATCTGGCCAAAAATTCTGCATTTCATACCAGGACAAAGTACATCGACATCAGGTACCATTTTATACGGGGGCTCTTAGAAGAAAGGGTTATTACGTTGGAAAAGATTCACACCAGCAAGAATCTCGCAGATATGTTAACCAAGATTGTTACTATTAAGAGCTGAAAGGATGTTCAGCTTCGATCGGTCTTCATGCTTGAAGAAGCGAGAGAAGACTCACACCTAGTTTGACTATGTTGGAATTTCGTTACAAATGACATATTGTCTCCAAGTGGGAGATTGTTAACGGTAGAGACAAGGTGGAGACAAGGCCATGTGCTTCCATCTTTATTGTCAAAGTCATCAGTGCACTGCAGCCTTGGATTTATTAATTGCATAGCCGCACAGCAATTAATTGTGAGACTTAGCTGCAGCCTTTTTTTAATTGCACAGCCGCACATCAATTAATTGTGAGAAGGACAAGCCATGTGAAGTAGCCACAGATCAATTAATGCACAACTGCTTTCTATGCTTATCAGAGCTCGATGCCGCTTGTTTGCCTATAAATTGGCATTTGTTCTGAAGATAAATATAGAGAGAAAATATTGTGAGAGATAAGTGTCTTGTACAAAACTAAGTATGTGGTTTATTTGTATCGGAGCACTGCTCTGGTTTTTTCTCTGGGCTTTTGCCAAATAGTAAAATACTTTGGGTGTGGGTCCGAGGAGTAGGCACATTGCTGAACCTCGTTAAATCTCTGTGTTCAATTCTTTGTGTGTGCGCATTGTTCGAATCCTGCTATTTTTCTTAACACTCCTGTACAAGCTCCTTGGACTGCGCCTTGAGGATTCTGCAAGCAAAAGGGGTTCCGGGACTCTACACTGGCTTTCTTCGGTCTCTTGTCCGCATTACCCCTCACATCATGGTATTCTCTAAACATAAACAAATTGCTTTCATTTACATTCACATTTATGCATGGATTTCACCTGTTTCATTCAAATTTCAATCTTGGCTTAGTTTTATTTTTGTGGGTGCGTGGTCTGCAGATGACATGGATAGCTTTTGAGGAAATCCAAAAGTTTCAGAAATCTATTGGATTGTAGAGCTCCATATATAGGAGCTGCTGACTGATATCAAACTTTAGTACCTTAAAGGAAAATGATTTTATTTTGTAATTCACTTGAGCCTGTTTAGGCAGATTGACAGTCCATTTCAATGTTATGAGAGTAGGAAAGGGAACTGTCGTTAAGGTCCTTTACCATTTTTGAGGACTATCTTTTAGTTTTCTTTTTTTCTTTTATAAATTTTTGCAGCAATATTACTCAAAATCAAACAATGGTCTTCTCTACAGATAAGAGACAACTATAGGGTACACTATTCAGAGATAGTTGCCAAGAGTTTTTTCTCATTAACTGTGAGAATCCTTTGGGAAGAAAAAACCCATGAAAGATGAACATCAGTCCGGAATGGAATTTATACAAGAAATTCAATTTCTCTTAATCCATGGTTGGTATCAAGTTCATAGAGGGAATCACATATTTCCCTCTTAAATATCATTATTTTGATTTTTTTTATATTATTCATATTTTATTATGATTAGTTAATTGTAAAAATTAATATTAAAATCAATTTAACATCCACAAAGCCACTATGAAAGATTATATATTTTGTAAGAGTGGTTGCCGTCATGATATGGTGCTGAGGACTCTATTGGACCAGATTGACACTTGAAATAATGTCACCAATGTTTTAAAATATGCACATAAAACTTCACAATTAATTTAGCCTGAATCGTTTTTAAATGATAAAATTTATTTTTAAAATTAATCCCGATTAATGTAGTACCCATGTGAAAGAATGTTAGAATTGTTCTATGTGTGTAGGTTATCATTAATGGAGTTTTTGAGTTTATTATAAACATGTTAAATGATTGGTCTACACACAAATTGAACTTGAATAGAGGAAAACCATGCAGACATCTCCTTAATATCTTCAATAACAATCCCATATGTTGAGAAATCATCATCTTTACTCCTCAATGCTTGGACAAGTTTAAGTTGAGTCTCCTTCAAGCACGAGAAGCCGGAATCCAGCTTCAAAAGAAAAGACCAACGCCTCCCTCGCAGCACAAGCAAGGACGTGTGTAATGGACTCAATTCTCTGCCTTGCATCGGATGCATTCATCAACAACACTGATCCCTTTAGGTTTCAATTTTGAAGTAGTAGGTAGGCTGTCATGGCATAATCTCCAAGCAAATACTTCAATTTTGTTTGGAACCATTAACGACCACACCACCTTCCACATTTTGTTCTCATTAGGTCTGGACACCACCCCCACTTGTTGAAGACGCTGTCTTCCTCACATTATCTCGACGAAGACCCACAAACTCTGCATGGTAGCCACTGCGCACCGTGTATTTTCCTTTCGAAGTCAAATGCCAAATACACAAATCTTCCTTTGCCCTCCTACTCAATGGGATTTGAAAAACTTCTCGACTTCATGCTCCATAAATACCGAATACACCACATCCTCTCTCCGTGTACTACCCAAGATCAGCACTTAAAATGACTATTGGGAAAATATTTAGCTTTAAGAACCTCATAACACAGAGAATCAGTTTGATTAATCAACCTTCATCCCTATTTAGCTAGGAGAGCCAAATTAAATGAGTAGATCCTCATTCTTGAACGATTCGAGACTTGTCAATCACATAAATTATACAGAAAAGAAACAAGATCAGATTTATCTAGGTTCACCTTACGTCCTGCCAGAAGTTTCACTATTATCAACCTCACAAATCTCTCGTTACATTGTGTGCGTGCTTAATACATGGAGAGTAAATATAAGCAACTTAAGAAGGTTTTGCCTTGCTGTAAAACCACGGCTATTCATAGGTTCAAACCCAAACAGCTAAGTAAAAAATCAGATACTCCCCCAATTTCATATACAGGGCCTAAAAGTTTCGGGGGTGCTGCCCTCTAACCCCATCCACTCTCCGGAAAGCGACACTCCGTGATCGTCGGGGTTCCACAGATCTGGACCCGTTGAATTATGCACCAATTCTAACAATTCTTTGGTCAGCACATTCTATCCCAACTAATTCAATGCAATTTCCTCTCATTCTCCGTATGTCTCCACCAAAATCGGCTCATCATTGCCTCCAATTCCTTACACAGCACTCCCCCAATTCCTTACACAGAGACACTGGTAGTTTAAAGCAGTTCATCGTATACGTTTACGTAGCTTGGGCCACCACTTTAATCAAGACTTCCTTACCAACCTTGGATAATAGTTTTTCTTTCCATCCCTGTAATTTATTCCAACTTGATCCTTAATGCTCTTAAAAGTGTTAATCTTTGATCGCCCAACAGCAGTAGGCAGTCCCAAATATTCAATATGTTCACCAATACTTTGACGATGATTTTGTATAGGACATTACAAAGACTTAGTCGGTCGAAACTGAGTCATAGTTTCAGGAGACTTAACTTTGGGTATGAACACTATATAAGTATAATTAACTATAATCACATCAATATCCCCCCAACTAAGAAAAGACAGCACCACATTTGTAACATCCTCCCCAACTAAATTCCATTAATGCTGGTAAAATAAAACACGCATATCGTCCAAGAGACTTGGTTGGATGCATTTGAATTAGTGCCTTCTTAACCTCTTCGGCTGTAAACTCATCCACCAGCTGTGCATTTATCATGTCAGTCACCTTTGGTTCCCTAACTTTCACTGCCTCATGTACCAATTGCGGGCTAGCTGTAGTGAGCAGTCGTGCAAAAAAATCACAAGCTAGTTGTCCCATATTTTCTTCCTCCGTTTGCCACTCTCCATTGTCATCACGCAGACACACAACTGTATTTTTCCGTAATCTTTGGCTCGCATGTTTATGAAAAAAGAAGGTATTTTTGTCTCCTTTTAACCACAACCGGCCATTGTTTCCATGCAATCTCATCAGCCTCGAGCAAATCATTAAGTTTCTAGCAAATTAGTTTTTCTTCCCCAAACCTCTCGTCTTAAATTGGTTGCTCCTAATCTTTTGTAACTGCTCACGTAACTTCTTCATGGTTCTGCCCAATGCACCAAACTTTCTATCGTTCCATGCAAAAAGCCAACTGCCAGTGGCTTTAATTTTTTCACACACACCATTCATATCAATGCCATATAAAACATTGATCTACTCTTCTTGAATAACATTCTTACATTCTTCGTGCTTGATCCACAGTGCTTCATGGAATCCCCACTTCCCTCCTTCCTACCCTCTCGCTCCCGATCCTCTCCATCTCCTCAATTTGAACCACCAGCAACAACATGGGCCTTATCCTTGGTCACAGCCAACACCGAATCCTGTAAAATAGTATCAGCTTCAGCCCTTGTAATAGTTCTAGCATGGGGAACCTGAAACAATTTATGCACATCTACTGGGTATAAAACATTAGATGGCTCCTCAATCTCCTTATTCCCACTTTCCCCCCATATGGTCCTGGATCAGGCTTGCTTTGTGTCTTAAATTTCGGGCAATCACGATCAACATGGCCTAAACATCCACATATGCTTCATAATCTGTAGGAGAGCCTCCCCATTGAAACCCTTGTCTGGTAGGAGCCTCCCAACCACTCTGTAAACGAAAACTTGCTCACAACTCTTCTAATTCTGCTGCCATCCCTACCTATCTACTCAGCCGTGTACCCAGCAATAGAAACCAAACACCCTAAACCCTTCACAAGGATTGTTAAATTTATATCATGAACAATTCTTTTATCTATAGGTAGGCTAATAAGGGATATTCTGTATTTTGAAGAACATCCCTTATTGGTGTAGTTAGTTTGCTATTTCCTTTTTCTACCAAAAAAGAATACTTGGCTTAACATTAGTCCCAGAATAACAAGAACAATATTTTGTTTTAAATCAACACGAAGATCAAATAAAAACCAATCCCTTTATCAAATTTTCAATATTGTAAATCCCTCTTTTATTTTTCAACAATTGGTAGCAATAATATCGTAAACACAAATCAATAAAAATAAATTTAATGCAAACTGATCATATAATTGCATCGGTGAAATCTTCTTAGGACAGAATTAAAAGCCAACTGAAAAAATCAATCCCAATTTATTGGGTGGAGGCCTTAAAAGGTACTAGTACGTATTAAAGAATTACTAATACTTTAGTACTTTACTACCTAAAAAGAATAAAGCAGCAACGTAAGGCTTTGAACATTCTTGCTTTTCCTTCTCAAAGTATTCACTAATAACCAATGCAAAACTCTTGTCCATTTTTCTACAGTACAAAACTAGATACTTTCCTCTTGCCTCACACTCTAATTATGTAGAAATTAATAGATGCTCAGACTCGTGGAGTATTAAAATTTAAAATTATGAAGTTTTATAGATAAATAATATCATTAATGGTAGCTCCAAGATATGGTACATTAATGGCTTTCAACCAATCCTCCAGAATAAGCAGTAGATGAAAACTATTTGTTTGCCCTGGAACAAGGAAAAAGAAAAGAGAAAATGCAGTTAGCAAAGGAACAAAACGATAAACACAACGAATTTTCATTGTTTCTATTTTCCCAAACCACACCTGACATTCTTTCCAACCACAATCAAATGAAGAAATAACCACAAGATCTAACAATTGTAAAATCAACTATTACTTTTCAATTTCAACTGAGCTGGAGACAACTTACAGTATGAATTAGATAAAGCCATCAATAGATTGTTAACATGAACAGAACATAGGGTAATAAATAGAAAATAATATAATATACATGAATGAATGAATTACACTATTGTGTTTTAGTTTGTATGATATAAGACCCTCAACAAATCCATCCAAACTCGATGTCCTCTTGCATAGACATTATGTTTGAGGAAAGAAGCAAAAGCATGAAAATTTCGAATTTTGTAAATATCTTTTCAAAATCTCCCTTCAAAAATTGAATATATTCGTATTTTAAATTGAAATAAAGGGTGATATGGTAAAGTATTTATTTTATTGACTTTGTTATAATGGACACTCATTTTGGTACATCCCGAAAAGGAACAAGGCCAATTTTAAGGGACAGAAGTTTTACATTGGTATTTACTGCAAAGTTCACCATCAAGAAAATGCACATATGGAAATATAAGCCCTCCATATTTCACACTTTGTATATAAATAATCTAAAATTTACATTTTCTTCAAGTTACCAGGGTTTATTGCACAGATCATGCAAAGTCTCTAATTTTGGGACACTGAAAAAACAAAAGAAAAGAAAATCCAAAACACCTGGCAGATACCTAATCATAAATGCCAAAAAATTGGCAACTCTTCGTTTTTTCGTTTTAACCTATACTATGGCTACAAATCTATGAACGAGATTCAAAGAAACACCGCTTTCTAGGTATATATCTAAGGGAAGCAGAGGCATTGCTTATAAAAGTGAAATTAAGCATGAAAATAAAAGATGCAAAGACAAAAGAGAACATAATTCGTGAAATGAAAATGGCACATCAAAATTTACCTCTTAACGAAAGAATCATCTTCAGTATTGAAAACTATTTCTTCACCAGCCTCAAGATAAGAGGGTATCTGAGGTTACCAAAAAAAGAAGAAGCAAGAAACGAGAAGTTGTTAAAATCTATACTTTTTCTATTTTCCTGTGCAATTATGAACATCAGTGTCATACGATATGCTACAAATTGAATTAAAAAAAGTACCAACAAAGCACCTAGATGCTCTATAACACACTAAATACGAGGGAACTTGAAAGCATGTAGAAGAAAAAAAACAAAATACACAGCCCCCCAAAGTTCTAGATTCTTCCCCGTAATGCTAACACTGTTGACTAATTACGACTTTCCAAAGTTCTTGTGATGCGTCACTTATCAAACAAAGAAAGGAAAAAAAAAAATTGTATGATGCATCACAACCTTCATTAGGAATCTTTATATAAACTATTCCCATATCAATTCGACATTTGGCATGCTTACAGAACATTGAATCCAACAGCATGCTTGGCCAGATATTTACCCTGAAATTTTGATACAAGTACCAAAAAGAATTCTTTGCTAGGTCACATGGGGAGGATTGCCTACACTTCCAAGGCAGAAACAAGGCTCAAACCCGTCAAAACCCACACCCACATACATGTGCCAGAGTGACCATTGCACCAAGACGTGTTGGTCGAGTACCACAAACTTGATACTGCTACAAATCTCCAGAAAATGATTGTAAGCATTTATTCAAATGGCCATCTCAATTTCAGCAATTTGTAGCTTGTGCAGTACAGTTAGTAAAGTCTGCGCGCATTTTAGTCAGCAGTTTGTAGCTCGATTAAATTGTAGAAAAATACAAAAATATGTTCATATGATACAAACGCTCATCAGCATGCAAGAAGCCAGCACCCTATATCACTGTTGGTAACTTGGTATCTTGTTATGCTGATTGAATTCCTGTACACTATCTCCCAACAAAAATTAATAGGCTATGTTTGAGGCCAATATCCATAACTATAAGGATCCTACGTACTACAAGAAATCCATAAGGATCCTAAGAAACCTTTTCATAATGTCCTTCAGTAGAGTAAATAGTTCTCAAAATGAGTAATTTCAATATTTAAATAAAATAAAAAACTACACTTTTAACTTACTTGAACACTGAGACCATTGTCCAGCAAAGCCTTTTTATACCTGCAGTAGAGAAACACCTAATGAAAAGTTTGTCAAGTTGCAAGCAAAAGCACATCAATTATTAACCAAATGAAATCCTTCGACTGAGTGTATTAACTATATACTCCAATGTCAACATGTATTTTGAGACATAATTTCCAGAGGATGGTCATATTATTTTTGTAAAATAAAATATTCTGATGGACAATCATAAATAGACATGTTTTTCCAGGGGTGAAAGAAAGAGACTAAGAGATAAACACTTTTTTTATAAGTAAAGATAATTGACTAATTGTATTCAAAACCGCACTGAGGGGGTGCAACCCATTTAAAAAATCATTTACAAGATAAAAATTCAATGAACTCTACAAGTTCTTCCTCATTGACAAAAGAGTCCCCACTAAACCAAAAGTGGTGGGTGTGACTAAGAGATAAACACACAACCACAAAAAACAATCAATAATCCAATCAAAATTAACCTTGAAAAAATCCTAAATCAGTGAACATTTCCTAAATAAAATTGTATAGTCCATACTTTTTTATCAGACTGCATGCATGACTACCCAATCAGTAAATACCATGACTCCCTCAACTGAAATACCTTATTTCAACTCAACAAGGCATCATCCCAACTGTAGGTCTTGCCTAATTGGCATAAATAAGAAGTTCAAGTTTTCACAACCAAGTTGAGTCAAAATGCAATATGAATCGCATGTTTTAATGATGAACTAATAAGCACCAAAAACACGGCACATATGCAGAAGAAGAGAAATGACAGTTGGCATGAAATTGAAACATTTCATCCAGATCTTGTTATACAAAAAAAAAAAAAAAAAATGAAGAAAAAAAATATCAGTATCAGGCCATAGAGCTAGTAAATATTCTTCTTCTAGGCTTATAGCACTCCTATAAATCATGGCTAATCACGCAGAAAGTCAGGGTCATATCAAAAGAGGTATATCAAATCCTGAGATATAAATTTGCCCCCATACTTAAGTAAAGCTAAATCAAAAACTTTTAAAGTCCTTTTCCTTCTTGTTGACAAACATCAACTAATCCAAGATCAAGCAAGCCTGCATGGGTAATATTGTTTACTATGCATCAACCTAAGTTCAAACTAACAATCATGGGTAAATTATAGATTGGCTAAATTATGAATTTACTCCTTGTACTTTGAGGGTAGGATCATTTTACTCCCTAAACTTCCAATTATTTTAATTTAATACATGAACTTCTAAAATCATCCGAATCAAACCATTATGGTGGAAATTCCGTCAACCACTTGACAGAAATCCATGTAGACATCACTTAAAAAGTTTGATATACAAGTTCTTCACCTAATTTCTCATCAGATACGTGGAGTCAAAGTCGATTTCTGTTAAGTGATTGACAAAATTTCCATCGAAATGGTTTGATTTGGATGATTTTGAAAGTTCATGTATTAAACTGAAACAAATGAATTCAAATAACGATCGGAATTGACAGTTTCCAGGTCATGTAAGAGACAACATTATGAAGTTATGAACAAAGTGAACCTCATTAGACGTTAGCCACATGGACACGAACACCCCTAGCGTTTGCATGTAGAGATTGAAGGATAATTTCCAATTTATGTTACACGTTACAACTTGAAGTAAACAACAAATTAACAAAAGAATCGGAATGACACATGAATATTTGCACCAAAACCATAACTTTGCAAGGGAAAGGGAAGAATGATGGTTAAAATTATTATACATATCACTTACTTCCCACATATACACATCACAACATTATGACGATAATGTAGCTTGAGCATTAATACATTTCATTACCATACTGATCATAGCCGGAGGTGATATCTAGAATGCAAAGTAAAAATAAAAAGAGATTGATGTATGCAAGCATATAACTGAGCATTTACCAAATCAAGAACATACCGAGGTGCTGATGTAAGCCCCTTCATGGGAGGTTGTGTTTGTTTGATAGTGCACGTGACATGTTTTGGAACTGATGCAGCCAAAGGCCTTCCATCATACAACTGCAATGTAACTTTCATTGCATCTGTTAAGCATGATACGTTGTATTTTAAGTTTAGTAGAATGCATGTCAAGAGTGGCAACTAATGATGATTAAAACTGAGAAAAAACTACATGAAGATGAACCTTTTAAATATAAGCAATTGCTGTACACCATGATCAGAAAGAATTAACCAAAATTAGAAAAAGAAGGCACTTCTAGGAAGCCCATTCAAAACATTACAGTACACAGGAAAGGAGAGACTTAGAAACCTTGAATGAAGTGAGCAAGGAAGCTTCATTGAAACATCAACAAAGCATATCCTATGAGCACGAAGTAAGAATAATGAAAAAAAAATAAAAAGGAAAATGTCAAGCATAAACATGATTATATATGTTATAATAAATGTCAATAAAAGCAAAAAGTATTGTAAATCTATAAATTCAGATCATTATAACTTCAATGATCACTGAAACACCATTAATTTGGTATTAATGATAATCTATAAATGATTATCATTCCTTGCAAGAAAAGACAAGCTTCCCAAATGTATATTTTTGAACTTTACGCGCAAAAGTTCCATATAAATGTTCAAATTTAATCTGGAAAGCCGCTTCCCAGTAAAATAAATTGGCTGGTTGGTTTTAAAACCAGCATTCACAAGAAGACTAGCCAGTAGTTTTGAAGAAAATTTAATGTTGATAAGGTGGTGTGGACATCAAAGACGGCAAGAAAGTTTGATGTAAAGCCTTTCCACAAATTTCTTGTAAAGAGTGACTTGGTATAAGAGAGTGTCTACTTCCCTTGGAAAGCTATTTGAAGAACTTGTGCTCCACGTGAAATTGTTCTTTTTGCTTGGGAAGCGACATGAGAAAGGATCTTGGCTATAGGTAATCTACAAAAGAAAGGAAAGGCTCTTGTTAACCGCTGTCAGCGAGGAGGATGCTGAATGAATCACCTTCATTTGAGATGTTAGTGGACAAGACAATTGTTGGATACGGCTGTTCCCGTTTTAGAATTGTCATGCGTAGGTGCTGAAACTAATAGGTAAGGAGATTGAAGCTTGGAGGGGTATTGGTGGGTGTAAAGAATTGAAAAAAGAGTTGTTGCCTTGATTCCACTATAATTTTTTGGATATGTGGAATGAGAGGAATAGGATGGTGGTTGATAGGGAGGAGAAGACTACTTTTTGATTAAAAATAGATGTATTCATACTCTGAGCTTTTGGTTTAATGTTTACTTCTTTGGAAATGAAGACAAGTTCATAAATTTTCTAACTTGTAAATGATTGTTGTACATGGGTTGGCACTGCTTGGTAGCCCTACAGTAAATATTTATTTATTAACAAAAAAGTTGATGGAAGAAAGCAAAAATTTTGGGAGGAAATAGTGGCAGCCTGGTGCTCAGGTTAAAAGCTTATATGGAATTAAGGTGACTACAGCCGTGGTAGTATTAGCGTGATGGAAGTGGCAGTAATGTTGACAGTCAGCAGGGATGCAGTAGCAGCCTTGGTAGAATTAGTAGTGACAATGGCATCAGCAACAACAGTGATAATGAATGACCCATGAATGAACACATACAATTCTAAATAAAAATACTTTTACTCCTATCACTTAGAGGTTATCTTCTAGAATAAGAGAATTCTTTTTTTTATATGTAAAAAGTATAAAAAAACACATCAAGAGGGTGCAACCCATTTACAATGACTATCTACAAGATAGCAAATCTAGGAAATCAAGGAACTCTCCCTTATGTAGAAAATAATTCCCCTTAAACCAAAAACATAGAGTATTTAACCATCTACCTTTAATGGTATCTATTGAGCCCTCAACACCCTCAAAAGCCTTACTATTCTTTCTTTCCAAACTATCCACATGATAGAGACAAATCATCAAAAAAACCTTCCTCATCTCCTTAGGAGAATTCTTAAGTACAAAGTATATGCCGAGTATGGAAGTTTACATCATAGATAACATCACAAATATAATTATAGCATGCATAGCATAATGCACACTCATGATTTTCACCAACCTTTTAGGTATGCAGCAGCTTTTCCAAATAACTCGAGTGGCACTTCCACTTGTTCAAATGTATCAGGCCTTGTGAGCATTAATAAAAAGAAAGAACACTTAGTCCATCTGTTATATGCAAGATTCTTTGATCACAAAGCAGCAAGCATTAGGAAGTAAGACTGGGAACCCAATATAACTCACTCAATTAGAAATGCAGTCTCGCTTTCTGTATATAAGCATGTGAAAGACTTTTCCTCAACAAACACTCCTGCAGCAATTATATGGAATTAGTCAAACATAAAGAATTTCGTAACCACTTACAACAAAATCATCATATATGATAAAAATTGGGACAAGAAGCCCAAAACCAATGTCGAATTGACAACAGACCAAAAGGAAAAAAATTGTGCCAAAACCTAACCTATGAATATACTCCAGACCAATGAAAGACATAAGCGCATAAAAATAATCATGGGTTGATTGCTTGTTGAATGGGTATGTCAATGTAGTCTATAACAAGTCTTTGTAGATGTGACTCCATATTAATCTCATCTGCAACCAATTTCAATTCAAGTCTATTAATAGCAGAAGGTCAACGTTCCTAGTTATTTCCAACCTCTGGCTATCTTTCACTTAAAAAATAACGTTTCAACAGCAATGGCAGCCATTTATAGGAGTTCAAGAAAAAGGGATAAAATATTAAGCCTAAATTTCCAACGTCTATTGTTCAGTTTCAGCTCAAAAAATGCTTTGGCACATAATATGAAATAAGAAAGAAAATCAAACTGCCTCCAGTAACATAAGGCATTACACATCAGACCAATGCATCTATCGCATAGGACAACTTATTGAAAGATAAAGAAAAATAAAATCTCAGCCAAAATGGTCAAATAATTTATTATAAAAATGAGAAGATGTCACAAGTTCTAAAACACTCATTTCAGCATGAAAATCTCATATTGGTGCGAAGATCTCATGTGGCAAATCGTTATTACATAAAATCCTTAAGTCATAACCAAATGAAATTTTATAACCATCATTTAGATGCTTGCTTATAGAAAAAGGTCACTGTCCAGAAACATGGAACATTCATCCAAAAGCATGAATGCATGATCGTAAGAGAAAACTTAAAGCTCAAACGCAAAATCCTTATCAGGAAGCTTATTACACAACAGCAAGAGGAACAAACATCAACAATCCGAGAAGCAGTCTGGCATGAAGCAATAGATGCAGATTAAAGACTAATCAATTTACAAAAATATGAAGGTAAGAGTGCAAAACCCTTCTTAAGAAACAAAGAGTATACAACAGTCATGGATACCAACAACCACAGCCAAACAAACAATCTAGAACGGAACAACCAACAGACTTTCCACTCAGTAAATCACGGCAAGAATTTAGTTAAAGTTAAGATGCATACTTTCAACAGGCTCCTCGGTGCCAAACCGTAAGCTGAGTTTGTTTCCATTGTCAACATCACGAAGCTCCAACTATGATTTTTGTTTTGTAAAAATAAAATTAAAAAACGGTCTCAACTTGGCAGTTTGAAAACTTTAAAAGAAAAGGAGAAAATCTAAGAAAAGAAAAAGAAATTAAGTACAACCAAGAGCATGCAACTACTAAGCCACAGAAATTGAACAATTAGAGTTAAGATAGAAGGCAAGGACGGATGGTTTCATACTCTTAGAATGTTTTTAATAGAGATTTTTTTTAATGAAGAGAAGTTTATAGAGTTCACTGAATTTGTCTTGTAAATGACCTTATACTCAGGTTGGCACCCCTTGGTGCCTTTTACTAGGAACATTTTTTACTTATCAAAGAAAAAAAAAAGATAGAGGTTTACCATGCAGAACATTGACATAGGAAGTTAATCAGTTATACATAAGTAGCCCAAGAGTCAATGATCAAGAGTTCACGGCCAAATTAGATTAAAGTAAGTCTTCATCCTAACTAATTAGGGTTGCTGGCATAAATCCTTTTCCTCCAATCCACTGGAACTAAGTTCATATATGTCCTAATAAAGAATGACAATAAAATATCTTAAATGAAATCATAATCCAAAACTAAGATGTAAGGGAACTTTGGCATTATGATAATATCCAACAACATTTGAGTTTTTGTCCCAAAACATTTATTTTCACTAGGGTTGTTCAACGTGGTTCTTCTCTATACCAAATTATCTTCTCATCCTCATAAACTCAATGAAGCAGTTTGCAACATATAAATGAACCCCTAGTACTTTTAAAACAAAATATTTAGAGAAAAATGCGTTTTACATATAAATTTTCTCTTTTTCTTTGGACATTCCTTCCGATGTAAGTTACAATCAACGTAACCTTCTCCAGCAGCATTTTTTGTTCATGCAAAATCCTTTAGACGTGATGATTCCTGCAAGCCTAACTGGGACTTAATTCTTGGTTTGAACTATCCTACGAAAATTTTCCTTCTAAGATGTAGAATATCATTTTTTAACCTTCTCTTTCTATAAATAGCCTTTGCTTTACAGTTAATATTTTATTCATGTTCGATTTGGCTAATGGCACTTCCTCGCCCTGTAAAGAAAAGGTGGAGGGTGAGATGGGGGTTCAACTCCCCTATGATTGTATGTGTCCAATTGAAAAGGAAAAAAAAAACAAATGCACAACCACCAAGATACTTTGAAAAATGATTTAAGTTTAACCCAATTAAGGTCCAACCTGCAAATAACTTATACTCAAATTGTTAGAGCTAGATGGATTAATGTGACATCCAAGATCCCATAAATTCTTCTCTTGTTCCTAGAACATTAAACATATTATAAATTAACACTGCTGTCTATATTCATTGAAAGTGAAAATGGATCCTTTGAATGCCAGGTCAGCTTGCAATAGCAGTCTATTTGGAGTGAAATTTCTAATCATTGAAATGTTGCACAAGTTGAAAAAAATGGGTTCAGAAATAAACCTGCATCATGGCTCCTCCTCTTCCTTGCTGCTTATGTGCTGCTTCTAGGACCTAAAACTTGGTTCTTTCAGCAACTATGACATTATATCTTAACTTACTATAAATATTAACCAAGGAATACATCCATGTTTCATTTGTGTGGATGTGTACAGATAGATAGGTTAACAGATAAATAGACATTTACATAAAATGTCCAACAAATTACCCGGTAAACACGCTCTGAAGCAGATATCATCCACCAAAATCATAAGTACAATGCAGTTCTCATTAGTAGATATATAACATTGAAAGATGTTTTGAATGTTAACTAAAAAAACAGTAAAGGTTGTTTCATGACAAGCAACCTGCTTTTTCAATGACATTCCCAGGTCTTACCTGCAAAATAATTATAACTAATTAGAAAATGGAACTTCTCAATAGTGGAAAGGAACACTGTTGAATAGGTATAAGCATTCAACTAAAGGACAGAAGAGTTATACATTCCTCTTGTGTTTGACAATTATTTAATATCTCACTCAAAAGTCAAACCCACCCAGCCCTTTTACTAATGGAAACAATTGTGCAATCTGCACACTAAATCCAGCTCATCACTTCACTCTATTACGAATATAAAGATTCTGTATACACTATAGTGGTTGATGTGTTAAGCAGAATGGTGATGCCTGCTCAAGACTTGGGAGTAATTCAGGGTGTCAAGATTGGAAGGAAAGGTGTCAAAATTTCATATTTATAGTTTGTTGATGATACTATTTTCTTCTTGGATACTGATTTGACTAAGTTTAAAAAGGACTTTCCTTATTGAAGGTTTTTGAGATGGTTTCCAGACTTAATATAGATATGGCTACGAGCGAAGTTGTCAGTATTAATGTTCACAAGGACATGTTGAATGAGATTAGCAGTGTAGCTGGTTGTTCGGTGCTTGACTGGCCCTTATCTTATTTAGGTCTTCCCTTAATAGCTAATCCTGTATCTATCTCCTTTTGCGATCCTGTTAGTGCAGCCGAGAAGTTGATGAGAGACTTTTGTAGTCAGGTATTGGTAATGGTTAAAAAGAAAACCATTAGTGAATTGGGAGGTTGTTAGCAGGGCTAAGTATGAGAGGGGTTTGAGTCTTGGAAATTTGGCTTTCAAAAGCATTTCCTTGGTGAGAAAATGATTGTAGAGGTTTTCTTTAGAACCAAACTCCCTATGGCATAAGGTAATACAAAGTAAGTACAGACTGCAGCAAATTGGATGGATGCTAGGTAAAGTATCTAATCTTTTTTTACTTACTCATTATAAAGTTGATGGTTCCTCTATCCCTTTTTAGGAGGATCTTTAAGTATGCTCCTCTATCTATATCATTTCCTTTCCTTGACTCCACGACTCCATAGACTCTCTTATTTTCACAACAATCCAAGTTCCTATTTTTTTTCTCTATGGATGGGGTTTCTTTATCTTGAGTTTATGCGTTTGGTAAATATCTTTGAGTCTTTTGCTCTCCATTCTAGACATGATACAAGAGTTTAGGATGGGGATGGTTACAACATATTCTCTTGTAAATCAATCATGTCAAATCTATTGAAATCTACACGTATTCCCTCCAAGACCACACTTTTCTTATTAAAAAATAGCAAAGCTTTCACCTGAACTTTGGTACTTAACAGGATTAATAATTTTCTTTTTGATAAGTAAAGAAGTATTATAAAAACGCACCAAGGGGTGCAACTCAACAACAAAAGCTTATTAAAAGAAAGAAGCTCCATAAAGTCAATGAGATCTTCTTCATAAAGAACAAGTTTACCCTTGAACCAAAAACTAAGGGTATTAAACCAACCCTCCCTAATGATCTCGAAAGACTTCTCAACACTACCAAAAGCCCTTCTATTTCCTTCTTGCCACACAGCCCCAAAAAAAATTGAAAGGGGATCAAGAAGTAGCCTTCCTTTAACTCCAATATCGTTCCGAACCCAAACCTCATCAGGAGCAAAACAGAGCACCACTTAAGTATTCCCAGGAAGGCAAGAACACACAAATCACTCTCATTTCGTGCAATATACCAACCAAATCATAAAAATGAATTCCATTTCCCGGTAAAAAAATTATGTTTCCTTTCAGAAAATAATTATGCAATTTCCTCTTATTTATTGAAATAATTTCACAAAAACAAAAACAAAAAAAGCGAAAACACACTTGATCATAAAGTTCAAAAAAAAAAATTACCCAACAAATAACAAATGATTAGACTAAAAGCCACTATATTTTTCATATAACTTACATGGATGGCATTGACTTTGACGCCGCGTCGTTGAGTGGCGGACCACGGGGAGTCTAGCAGACTGGTATCGCCATTTCCATTGTGACTGACGTAGTTGTCGTTACTGACCGGTGAGGATAGCAAGTGGGATAAATAAGATAGTGACGGTGTGGTTAGGCTTCTGTGTGCAGTTGAATCAGCGAAAAGGAGAGCTCGATTGAGAGCCTTGCTCAGTTGGAGAGCTTGCATCTTTTAGCGGTACCGACTCTGGTTATCTGACGACGACTCTTCGATTAAATTTGATGACGACTTGACCGTGGAGGTTTATATCTGGATTACGGTTACTTTAACCAATGTCGTTTTAATTTGGCTTTCACTCGAAAATGTGGGTATTTGCGTATACGGGTTTGGTGTCGTTTGAGAAGGACCCGGTTTAGTTATGAGTTGGATTTGGACTTGACCCGATTACATTTAATTATTTCCAGAAAAGAAAAAAGAAAAAAAGAAAGTAAATTTGTTTTAGGTATTGTGTAAGATTGAGGAAATATTTTTTCTTATAAAGACAAAAGATAAATTAGATCAGTTTGAAGCAGGCTTAAATCAACCACATTTAAATCTATCAAGACAAAATCTTCTTTAGAAGATGTAAGTATAACTGATTTAAACGTATTTAAATCAATCTTAAAACGAGGTCAAAATTTTTTTTCATATCAACTGGTTTAATTGAAAAATCTATAACTGAAGTGATTAAATTTGTTTCCATTTGCTCGTCATTTAATAAGCTCGTGTACTAATTTTTTTTAGATTAGATCCTGTATTAATTTAAACCATCATTTTTTATCTAAATATAGTAGGTCAATAATCTCTCAACAATCAACTAAGCAAGTAACTTGTGAGTTTTTAATTAAAATATAGCATTTTCAAATCTTATTTGAATAATAATTATCTTCGTACGAAGAAACTTCTCTTATCAAGTGACGTGGCAATTTCAAAGTGGACAATATATTAAAAAATCATGTGCAAATCACATGATAAAATACTTGATTTATTAATTAAATATTTTATTATAAAAATCATATGACTTGCACATGATTTTTTAATACATGACCCAATATAAAATTATCACATTTAGTAGAAAGATGTTCCTCCACATAGTTGTAGAGCCAAGATTAAATCGTTTTATTTTTCATAATAAAGCAGTAAAGTACTTTTGATCTTGTTTTTCAAAGCAAGACATTTTTTTTCCATATTAAATATTGAAGATATTTTAAATTTGATTGTTACCCATATACATGATAGGTTGGTTGGTTGGTTTTAGCAACTTTCAAACTGTGATTCTACTGTTCATAAAAGTTGTTGCAATTTGATGTTTGTTTTGTCATCAATCTATTTAGTTGTTTTGATGGGTTTAGTTAATATTTATAAGCTTTGCTTATTAGTTATTTGTAGTAGGTTTCATGTTATGTTCTTTTTTTTTTTTTGTATGAATAAAATTTTACATTTATCAAAAAAAAAATTATAAGAATTGAAGAAAAAGTAAGAATTTTTTTGGCATGGCACCTGCATGAAAAAAAATTGTTATTATCACCAAACACCCTTATATTTAGTTTTGTGTTTCAATATCTCCCTAACATTTTAAAAATGATCAATTTACCATTTTTCATTTTTGATATGTGTCCAATAAACCTTTCTCGTGATAATTCCAGCGAAATTGATATAAACCGTACAAAAATCTTGACTATTAAATAAGGAAAAAATTTCGGTCAAGATTTTTTTGTGCATTCATATTAACTTCGATTAAAATTTTTGTGTGCATTCAATGACGGAGGGAGGAGAGATAAGAGGGAGCAGCTCCCCCAAAGTTTCAAAAAATCATTATTTATATAGGGTCAAATTGAATAATTTTTTTTAAAATTCTCATATTGGTCCCTCCAAATATAAAATCATGGTTCCGCCCCTGTGTGCGTTAGTATCAATTTTGTTGGAATTATTACTAAAATGGTTTATTGGACATGTCTAAAATGCAAAGAGTAAATTGATCAGTTTTTAAAGGTAAAGGGGATATTGAAGAACATGGTAAAATGCAAGAGTGTCTGGTGATAATAACATTAAAAAAAAATGCCTTAACTTAAGAAATAAGATTCAAATTGCCTTATATTGGAAAATAAGATTTTAAAAAGCTCTATAGTAAGAAAAAAATTATGTAATTTATCTTAAAAACATAAAAAAAAAAAAAAAAAAACCAAAGTGGTACCAAGATAAAAAAAAAATCCTAAAGTTCAACTTCTACTAATGTTTGAATTCTTTATCCATTATGTGAATTGTATGCTTATATTTGTGAACAATTTGTGTCATTGTACTTGCTAAAACATCGCTTTAATAAAAAAAAGCTATATATATACAAGTTTAGAGAAACCTTAAACTATAGTTAGCAAATGAAAATTAAACATATTAAATTAACATTCATTCTTACTAGCATGAAAGTAAATGAAAAGTGTATATAATTAACTCTTTGGATTTGACTCCAAATCATCAATAGCTACATATTCAATGGTAACGCTCACCATTAGTAGCAACTTCTTAAAATATCTCTGAAAATGATACTTTGTCCTTTCATATGACAGTTTTCTCTTTCATTACTAGGGATGAGCACTGGTCGGTTTGGGTCGGGTTATTCTAAAATTTCAACCCAACCCATCCAACCTCAACTCAACCCAACTCATTCTAATCGGTTTGGGTCATCGGGTTGATATATTTTTTTTACTAAATAATTAAATCATACATATTATATAACAAAAAATATATTTTATTAAATCCAAAACTAAATCCATTCATATTACAAGTAAAATATGTGTGTCTGACAGCACAAATAATATTTGATAACATGAAAAAAGAACAATTGCCTCATGGACTACAATAGTTGTAGGCTATGCTAAATTTGGTTTTTGATAACATGCAAAAGAAGTATGTTGTGCCATGGAATGCTATAATTGGAGGTTATGTTGAAGCCAAACTTGGTAAGGATGCTTTGGCATTGTTTCATGAAATGCAAGCGAGTAATATAGAGTCTGATGAAGTTACCATGGTTAATTGCTTATCTGCATGCTCACAACCTGGAGCCATTAATGTTAGAATATGGATTCATTTTTATATTAAAAACACATTTTTTATCTGAATATTGCACTAGAAACTGCTTTAAGTTGACATGAATTTAACTTATTTTAAAAGACTATTCAATTATGAAGGAAATCTTGATTTCTGGACAGTTGTTAGTAATATATTTTAGTAACTTAGCATTTGTTGGCTGTGCTAGTGCTTTCTCACCAATCAATCTAATTTTTTTACTATGCTTTAATGCACTTGGAAGTGACATGAGGCTCTTAAAAGGTCACAGAGAGGCAAATTGAATGGTTCAATAATGTTTGCATGAAAAGCTTCCAGCAAGTTGGTATTTTTAAATTTTATCATACATTCAACATTTCTTCCATCAACATTATGGTACATCTTTTTGGAATATAAGTTTATCTGCATACATTAATCCCAACTGGAATCTTGTAGGTTAAAGTGTTAATTTATATGTTTATTTTATAGTTACAACGGTACAAGAAATCAAAAATTTGTTAGCATAAGTTAATTGTGTATCAATTTATTCTGATTAAAGTTATGCTTAAGAATAATTATGAAAACTATTTCATAATTCGAAATCAGTATTTGTTTCTAGTGTAAATATTTGAAACTAAAATCTAGGTAATTGGAAAATATGAGACTTGTTTGGACATTGGAGTATCTGCTACATATAATCTTACACACCAGTAGTAATTAGAATGGACATTTTATGATTATATATTTTACAATTATATTATAATTATTTATACAATATTTTATATTCAATAAATATAAAATATATAATTATATATTTGATCGGGTTGAAAATTTTGAACCCATGACCCAACCTAACCCACCGGGTTCAAAATATTTTCAACTTAATCCAACCCAATCTCTAAAAAGACACAACTCAACCCAACCTAACCTATTATATCGTTTTTGGTCGGTTTCGTGGGTCAGCCGAGTTTCATGCTCACCCCTATTCATTACCATAACATAATTGTTATGTTTTAGGTAATAATAATTACCCCACGCGTTGGTTTATTGCAAGTTCTATCACTTTATTAGATTTATCACATCTTTTCTTTTGTTCCTTGTGTGGACTCAAATGATATAATTTTAAACATCAACGCGTATCTCAAAATACTTTTTTTTCTCGCTATAATTAAATTAAGTCATCAATGAGTTAAAGTTAAAATTTATTCTTGGATATTGAGAAAACATATTTTAAGCAATATATTTGTTCCATACCAAAATTTGATACATTTTTTAGTTATTTAAAAGTTATCAAAAGTTGCTCGATCCATAACTTATTTATATAAAATTGGGTGTAATTAATAATCACGTAAAAAAATCCCACATAAATGTAAAAGTCATCACCTACAAAATGGGAAAGAAAATAGCTGTATATATAAGATCAACTACACACGACAACTTCATAAAATTACTTAAACTTTTAGAGTCGCATGACAATACTTACATGTAATTCTCGCATTTTTTCAATATGAAATAATGATTATTGATTTTTTTTTCAATGAATATATACCAAACTAGCTAATACATTTGTCAAACTAGCTAATACTTATTTAATTACCAAACATTTTCTATAAGCTTGGGTGTAAATAAGAACATAGTGCTCGTGGTTTAAAAATGTCGAATGTCGTTTCAATCATCGTTTGTCAAAACTATTCGGAGTAAGTTCTTTGATTTGAACGCATTTAACCCATGTCATTATTCTCGGATATGAGAGAAATATACTCAATAGAATAATTTTTTAGATGTATTACCACATTTCGGGTTGGGCCCAATTTCATATGTGAGTCAAAATTTTGCACTTAAAACCTGGACTTAAGTAGATACCAAAACAATATGGGCATGCTTGGTTGACAATTTCTATTTTCAGTTTTCGAAAATGAAAACTGAAAAACAGTTTTATGATGTTTTATTAAGAAAACATGTTTGGATAACTGTAACTCGAATACTGTTTTCAAAACAGAAAACAATTAAATGTTATTTGGACAGTCTTATTTTGAAAACTGTTTTGATACACCTTTTAATTATTTTTAGTTTTGAGTTTAAATTTAAAATCTATATTAATTTTATTTATCATATTTACTAAATATTTAAAAATAATTAATATTATTTTATTTTCAAAATTTTAATATTTTTTATATACCATGGAGAGGAAGAATGAAATAGATAAATGAATACTGATTTTAGAGTTATTTTTCAAAAATTATGTTAGAAAATATCAATTTGTAGTTTTCAGAAAACAGTTTTTGAAAACTATTTTAGAAAATTGTTTTTGAAAACAATTTGTCAAATATAGTAAAGAGTTTTCGAAAACTGTTTTTAGTTTTCGAAAACTGAAAACAGTTTTCAAACATAGCCTATGTTTCACATTATTTCATATAACAATTTAAAATTTATCGTAATCCTTTGTTTTGATAACTTAAATAAATTCAACAGAAAAATCAATATATTTCATAAAAAAATATATTATATTAATTAATTTCATATTATAAGTCATCAATGATCCATAAAAATGTAAAAATCATCACCTGATTTTCGGTATTGTGAAAATGTATTTTTATTTTGAGTGATAAATATTTGAATTGATTCCGGAATTTTAGGATTTATTCACTTGATAAGAAATGTGCACAGCAAGAAAAAACAAAAACATTCTTTTATCGTTGTAAGAACTAAGAAGTACTGTATAAAAAAGAGAGGAAAATTTAGTCCGATTCGGGTCACCTAACGATCGACCCGTTTAGAGTAATACACTACATTGCCCAGTATAAATCAATCGGCCCGTTAAAGACCGACTAGCACACACTCTCCAAACCAACCCCAACAACGATTCATTTCTCAGCTGACTACACACGCAGGTATCAACTCTCTGTATACATAATTCGATTTTCTTTCTGTTTTTTTTTTCTCCACGAAGGATTCCATTTCATTTTCTGTTTGGTTTCCGAGAAACGGTAGAAAGTTGAGAGAGAAAAGGTAGGTAAAGATTAAATACATGCATTTCATTTTCCAAGAGCTCCTCAAAGTACCCTTCCTACCTTTTTCAGCTAGTATATACAGATAATTAGCGTTTTAATATATCTAATTTGCTGATTCTCGACTTCAAATTGAGATTTTTCTGCTCATTTCAACTTCGATTTGATAATTAATTGTTCCCATGTGTGTGAGAGAGACCACTTATCGTAAGAGTAAATGTAAATGGTTTTTGTTTTTCAATGGAATTCACTGTCACTTTGAGGCTTGATTTGCAGGTTGCGAGAACAGTTTTGGGGCTTTGAGATATGGTTTGTAGCATATAAAGTATTTTGAAGTATTGAAGAGGTTTTATCGGAGTGGAAGCTTATATACAAGTGATGTGGACCAATTGTTTTAAGATTGTAAGTATCTTTACTTTGTTACGGGGTTTTGGTATATTTCTTTATGTAAAGGATCGTTTTGTTTTATATGTTCTCTCTAGCATGAGGTTTTTGAATTCGTGATGTTGTTGATTATAGTTCATGGCTGTTGTCAAAAACTTGGGACAGCTACTTGAATTTGGCTTGTTGACGGAGGAGGGTAGATGCTAAATTTTTAGGTGGAACTTTGTGGAATTAAATTACAGGTTATCCGAATAACTGAGGGTTTTGACTATAGGCCATAATTTAATATGAACTATTGATGGTTAGGAACTAATTATTCAATTAGGGAATCAACGGAAGATATGGCTGTATACTCTAAATGAGCCACGTCACACAGATCGACTATTATGCCTAGAGCTGCTGATTCTTGGCAGTAAAGTAGTCAATTGTCTGGGGACTGTTGGCTTTTGGTATACGGTCCTAGGGGTGTTAGGCACATGAGGGTGCTGACCGCTCTTAAAAAAAGCATAGAAAGTCTGATTAAGAAGGTTCAAATGTACCCTTTAAGGCGTTTTCCCCTCTCCCCCTTTAATAGTTTATTCTTAACCACATGAGTCTTTTTCTTGTAATAGACAGGTGTTTAAATTTTCAAAATAGCAAAAGCTTTTGAGAAATTCATGGGTGATAGGTTTCTTGTTGAAATTTACATTGTAATTGGATAGACACCTTTGTCTTTGCTCAGTTAAACTTGTTTTCATAGATGGGATTTAATTGCATAAACTAGAGAATGCATTTGTTGGAAATCAAACTGGTACTTAAATCTTGCAAGAATGACCACCATGGAAACCAAATAAAGTAATTTGTCCAGTTGGCCTAATTTTGTTCTTTCACGCATCAAATCATTGTCTATCTCAATGAAAGCATTTTGTTATGAGCTAGTATTTTTCAACTTTTTGATTTTACGTCATCGATCATTTCTACAGGGAGGTCTTCACCACGTGTCATGGTTTCAGTTTCTTCCGAATGAATCTGATTTGAACCCTCTTCCTGATAAAAGGTTAGAATCGGGTGCAGTTTATTTATGTTTTCATTGTCTCTCAGTGACATCCAATCAAATTGGAAATGGTAGCTTTGTTTAGAATTCCATCCAATCTATATAATCTGAAATGCAATCACTGCTGAAATTTGATAATTTCTGAGGCTGGACAGTGTGAAAGCTGAGCACAAAGATGCTGCTACGCATCTGGTGCTTTCCTCCCATATACAGTTGCAGAAGGAGGGATTTCTTAGCACATGGACAAATTCCTTTGTTGGACCTTGGGATCCATCTCAAGGTTTGCACAATCCTGGTAAGCAATGCAAAACAGTGGTCATTGAACATGCACTTCTTATGCTGTATCAAACCGTCTTTGCATCTACTGCTGCACAGATGAGAAAATCAAGCTTTGGCTTTTCCTCCCTGGGCGTCATTCATCAGTTGTTGAGACTGCTCAAGGTGCATTATCTAGATTAAGAGGTATCTTGTGTTGCTACTTGCTAGTGTTTTGTTGTTTATTATATTCCATATATACTGTTTTATATGCATTTACTTATATATGTAGATTGTAGACATATATGTACATGTATACTGCAGTGTAGGTATTATATATATGATATATATTTATATATGGTAGATTGTGAATGGTAACTATGGCTTTTATCCAACTGTTAGTTTGCTCTATTTCTAAATTGATTTTAAATAATTTCTTGTAATCATTTGTACTTATGGTGTGTGATTATGTTAATTATAACATATTTTATTTTCATTGTTGATGTGGAAGTTCTTGCATCTGGAGTTTGGTTGGCTCCTGGGGACTCGGAAGAGGTTGCTGCTGCCCTTTCTCAGGCTTTAAGGAATTGCATAGAGAGGTTACTTTTCATTCACTTCCAGATCATAAGCAGTTTATTTCTTCAATATTATATCTTGACTACTACTATTTTGGAATTGACAGAGCACTCATTGGACTTTCCTACATGAGATTTGGAGATGTATTTTCAAAGTATTATCCATCTCAGAGTGAAGAATCATTTAGGTGTGGTATACTTGCCTGTTGATTAGTCTTGGTATAAATAGTAAAAGGAATTTAATGACCACAGAGGTTATCATCAGTCTTTATAATAATGTTGACTGGAATGACATCAATCGTTTAAAGTTCTTGTGTGTTTTAATTTTTTTTCTCCCTTTTGTTGTTATTGTTATAGTGATTCAAAATCTGTTCATTCTAACAAAGCTATAATATCAACAAAATATATTCAGCTTCTTTGATCTTTCCTCATTGACAATCAAACTCAAGAATGTTCATTTCATTATTGTGGATGTACTTTATCCCATGTGGTTGCATTATGTCCCCTACATGGTCATTCATGTGCTTGTACAG
The DNA here is from genome assembly GCA_023935145.1 of Bretschneidera sinensis. Classification (NCBI taxonomy): domain Eukaryota; kingdom Viridiplantae; phylum Streptophyta; class Magnoliopsida; order Brassicales; family Akaniaceae; genus Bretschneidera; species Bretschneidera sinensis. The sequence goes on along the minus strand of CM043697.1, from coordinate 708,371 downwards.
AGCCGGGTTTCAACTTTTCTTCTTTAATTAATTTTAGTGTTCATTGAAAAAAAATGATATTCTCTATTACTTGGCTATCATTAGACCATATTGGTATAAATGTACTTTTAAGTATTAAACTTAGTTACCTTATTTGCACCAGGGTCTGAAATATTGTTTTGGAAAGTAATGAAAATAAGTATCAAACGTGGGTATGTTTTTGAAATGCACTAGTGCTTGTCTAGGTGCAACTATAATCCCAATAAAATATGTTGATTAATATGTAATGGTTACATCTCATCCCCATTTCTTTATCTCCATCAAAATCTAGAGTGAGGTAGGTATGTCATATCGGTCTTAAAATACATAAAATATCATCTCAAAATGCCAGTGAGAAGAAAAAATTATAAACTATTTCTTGAAATTGTCTCATAAATGTGGGTATGTCTTTTAAAGGCACTAGTGCTTGTCTAGGTGCAATTATGAACCCAATAAAATATGTTGATTAATATGTAATGGTTATATCTCCATCTAAATTTTCATCAAAATCTAGAATGTTGGACTCTTTTGAGTATGTCGGATCCGTCTTAAAATCACATAAAATATCATCTCAAAATACGAATGAGAAGGAAGTAAGATTATAATTTATTTCTTGAAATTGTTTCATAAACATGTGAGATTCAATGCAACTTCAATTACTTTCACTATAGAAACTATAATTACTAGATTACTTTCTTAACAACTATTGGCTGCCCCTCTTTTTGTTCCTTCTTTGAAGCGTGTTGCATGGACCCCGGACACGTGTTTTGGGTCCTATCTACTCTCTCTTTCTCTCTCTCACACACACACACACAAATGTGGGTGTGCATTCACACACGCGCACGTGCTTGCACATGCACTCACAAGCAAAAGACAAAGCATACAAACATGCCAACACTATTATGGGCTCCAAACCTTAAGTACTTGCAATTATCTATTTGGTATCTATCAAAATACAAGAACTTCAGTTTTATGCATACCCTGTTCAGTTAAGAGATATAAGCAGATTTTGCATGTCCAATCTAATAAACCTTATGGAGGTCCTCTTTAATACATTTCATTTATCAAAACAAAAAAAAAAAAACCCTATGGAGGTCCTGCCCACTTTGGAGTGTTGGTAAGGGCATTCCTCTTGTCCACCAAGTGGACAAGGATTCGCTGCGTGTGTGTAGGTTTTAGCAATAAAAACAATCTACGAAGTTTAGTAATGAATAACATAACTGGTGTAACCCATGCCATGCACGGGTGTTGTTTAAAAGATAGTCTCATTAGTACATAAATTATTTAATTCTAGAAAATAACAATCTATTTTTATAATGGATTATGATCACATAAAATTAAGTTGTTGATGACTTGATTCAAGTAAGCTTAGCACTTCATTAAATTAGTTGTAAGTTTTACTTTGTGCCTTTTGTAGATTGAATTTTATTATTTTAGGGTTCATAGACCGGAGTTTATATAGCTCACATCAATACCAAAAGTACATCGTTTTATCAAAAGAGGACATGTGCAAGAAACTTAACGCTTCTATATGTTGGTTGTTAAAACCAGATAATCATAATTTATGATAAGATTACGAATGTCCTGTAATAACTATATATATATATATATAATTTTAATTCTGCTATTGTCATAAGCTGGTATGCTAAAGTTGTATATACTATATTAATGGTATAGTGGCTAGGCTTGGATGACTGGCTTAAAGCAAGGTTGGATTAAATATAAGCATTGGAATTGGCGTAGGAGTAATTTTCTTCACTTGTTTTTCCAAATTCCAAGGCTGCTTTAAGATAATATGGCTTTAAGACAACTTAAATTCATCAACCAAACATGGCCAGTATTGACTGCACTTCTTAGGAATGCCAATCGTAATATGCTAATCGGAACTCACTTTTTTGCCCCATATATGGTCTACTTGTTACTCATACATTTTGTTTCCGGTATTAAAACTTTGAAGTATTCGTAGAAAGTTTATTTCGTGGGTTCCCAGTACTTATAAAAAGTTTCTACATATTGTCATTTATTTCCATTCTTTTCTAAATCATATCAGTATTCAGTGTGATTGTTAATATCTCTGCATTTTGAGAACTTTGACGACTGACATGCTATTGTATATTAATAAATATTACTTTTCTTGCTTTCTAGAAGATTAATACATCCAATCCAGATGGTTATTAATGAATTTTCATTAGTTCAATATCCATGAGCTGTGCCCTATTTCAACTGTCTTTCCCAAATTAGTTTATCTGTGCAACAAATAAATACATGGACACTCATCTTTTCTGTCTGTATCTATGGTATGATTATGTTGAGTGTTGATGAGAAAACAAACTTGTTAGTGGGATTTCTGTGGAAACCTCAAGTGGAGGAACTGCCTAAACTTGACAGTTCTGAGTATGTGGTAAATTTATTGTATCACATCTGCAATTACACCTGTTATTATATAATTGTGCATTTTTTTATTGCATAGAATGTCATTCTGTTAACAAAACACGATTATCCTTCTGGCATTTTCTTTCTTTTCAACTCCTTCCTTCCTCTTCCTCAGTTTGAAGGAAAGAAAAAAAGGGGTGGAGGGGGGGAGTTGTGGCCTTCGAAAGTGATTTTGGTGGAATCATGCTGAATCCCTTTGGCTAATTCTTGTCTGTTATTTATGTAGGAGAGGACAGCCAACAGTCGAGTTCATATTTGCTGCCACCGAAGAGGCAATCTTTGTCCATGTTATAATATCTGCCAAGTTAGTGAAGGCTTGCAACTTTATATTGTTGCATTTGATCTAATCAATGATTTTTTTCTGCCCTGCCCTTCAAATTGATATTGATATCTAATTTGATTCTAGGCATGTTCGTGCACTTTCATGTGGTGATATGGAAAGAGCATTAAAGAATTCATCTAACAATTCCAGTTACAGACTTCCGGGTAGGTTTATTTTGTTATAATGTTGTATGATGTCACCATACTCGTCATATTAGAGGTACATAATAATTGTGTTGAGATGGATTTTAAGCCAAGAAAGGATATACTTGGAACTTATTGTGTTTCGTTTAAGTTTATTAACATTGGATTAATATAAGAGAAAAATGTGTGTGTGTGTGTGAGAGAGAGAGAGAGAGTTTGGGCGGAGCTTAATTGGTGGATGTCTAAGAAAGGGAGGGGGGCTTATGATGTGGGGTTTTTGAATTGATCTGGTCGGGATGGGATGATTCATTCCTTGTATTTCCATTTTTGTGGCAATGGTGAGAGTACTCAACTTTGTCATGATACTTGGTGTGGGGATAGTTCTTTGGAAGTCCAAATTCCTGAATGTTTTTGCTTTGGCGAGAGATAAGGATGCCTATGCCCTCATTAGTTTGCCCCTTTCCTTATCCAGTGAGTTGGGATAGTTCTTTAAAAGCCCAAATTCCTGAATGCTTTTGCGATGGCGAGAGATAAGGATGCCCTCATTAGTTTGTGCCTTTCCTTATCCAGTGATGTGATATCTTGGGATGTTCCTCTCATCGCCAATGTGCATGATTGGGAGCTCGAGAGTGTGGAAAGTTTCTTGGAGACGGAAAGGAGAGGAAAAGTGCTTGTTAATATATGATGTTACATTTGAAAAGAGTGCGCCGAGTCCGTATTTCATCTTTTGTTGGAGTGCGTGTTGGCTAGCAGTTTGTGGGAGATGGCTTTTTTGCATTTTGGGTGTTTCTTGGGTGGTTGTTGGTTTTGTGAAATATGAAGTGTGGGCTTAGAGTGGTTTTCGTGCTTCTAAGTACTTAAAAAGAGCTTAAAACCTGAAAAGCAGTATTCTATAGTTATCTAGCCCAAGAACAACCTAATAATAAATGAGGCACTGACTCACCCACTCTTTGCAAAGGTAGCATTTAGCAACGGTTCACAAGCACTTATTCTCGCTTTTGGACATTATCAATTGGTCAAAATCCTCCCACAAGTAGCTTCTGAAACAAAAAAAAGGTCACTTTAGTGGGAGTTCAAGCCTTCCAAATAGGCAAATTATCTAAGATAATGGTTACTAGGATCATTCCAGTTCCTAATATTGCAAGAAATGCTCTTAAATCTCATTTGCAAAGGCTTTCCCCAACTTTTCCTCCATTACTCCTTTGAGATTACTATTACCTTCTGAATCATAGTTAACATCAAACTCTAGTCCCTTGAGCTCTCATTGCACGTCTCCATCATGCTTCCAACACGGACTATTCTTTTCAATCTCATCTTGCTACCTCAGACTAGCAAATAGCCTACTTTTCAAACCCATTAAACGAGGCTCCAATCAGCTTGCTAACCTTCTTGGTACTACTCAACACCCATTCCAACCAGCTTCCAGAAAATTCTGCCATCTCTAGTTTATTTAGTCGACATGGGTCTTGATCCAACTTTTCATTTTGTTTTAGTCGGAAGATAACCCTCCTACCGTAGGAGGTGAAGGGTTAATTTCTGAGTCTTACTTCTTCTTAATCCACTTCTGTCATTTTGTACATACCTTGTTAATTGTTTTTTTAAATAAAAAATAAATTCATTAAGAGAAGTACCTTGTTACTTGTAATTTATCTATGATAATAAAAAGCAAGTTACTGCAACCTTTGCTGCCTTGTCACCTCTTCTGATTTTGCTTTGCATGGTGTCTGGCAGTGATTGTTTCTCCTCATGGAATGCGTGGTATTCTAACTGGATGTTGTCCAAAGGACCTTGTCAAGCAAGCATATCACAGGTACACTATATTTTATCATCTTTAAGTTTTTTTTTCCTTTACTCATATGCCTTTTTCATCCTCTTGATGTATATACTATAAAGCACTCATCTTCAATGACGTTAATGTTTCATTTTCCTCTAATATTTTATTTCTTTTTCTTCACAGTTCTGGAAAGTTTAAGCCTTCAAATGGATTAATAGGTCTTCCGTATCATGCTGCTCAAGGTTCTGGCTGCCAGTTGAGGGGTCAAAATTACTATGTGGAAGTTACACTTGGTTGCACTAGAGCTGGTAATGACAAGGAAACACAATCAAATTTAAATTCTGCAAGGATTTTACCCAAGCATCATGTTCCTGAATCTCCAGCAGGGGTGAGAGGTGATCAGAAGGGACTATCAGAGCACTTATCAGTACATGAAAAGACATTTATTTATCCAGCTGAGGCTGTGCTTGTCCCAGTCTTGCAAACATCATTTGCTAGATCTTCTCTGAAAAGGTATATTTGAATTTGGTGCTAATTATTGCTGCTGTTAATAAAAAGTAATTTCAAATATGAGCCAATTTTTTTTTGATAAATGAAATGTATTAATTGAAAGACGCACCAAGAGGGTGCAACCCATGTACAAAAGCTATCTGTAGGAGAAAAACTACACAAAATTAACTATATCAATATCATTTGCAAAAGTATTCCCCTTGACCCAAACAAAAAGGCCATTGAACCACCTATCCCTAATTACATCAATAGGTCTCTCCATGCCATCAAAAGCCCTATAATTCCTCTCACTCCGGGGCTCATAGAGTAAGCTTTCTTAAGGTTCTTGGAGGCTCGAAACCCACTCCAAGCCCACACTTCATCAAACACCGAACCGACGCACACCCAAAATACCCCAAAAACCTTATAAGCCATTTCCCATAAGGCTCTAGCTAAAGAGCACTCCAAAAAGAGGTGAAACACGGACTCAGTACATCCTTTGCAAATGAAACGCCTGATCACGAACACTCTCCCCCTTCTTTGCAAATTATTAAGCGTTATAATCTTTTCCAAAGAGGCTTTCCAACCAAAAAAACTCGCTTTCTTTGGGACTCCGGAGCACCAAATTGCATTCCACGGGAAGTTGTTGGAGCCATCCACAAGAGATCTGGCTAGAAGAATCTTATAGTAAGATTTCACCTCAAAACATTTGCGCGGGTTGTTCCTCCATCTTATCGCATCCTCTTCAGATAAATCAAATTTAAAGCTATATAAAATCTCAAAGAAACCATGCACCCTCCCAACCTCCCAATCATTAACATTGCGGATAAAAGACACTTCTCATGTGATAACACTATTGGCCACCGAGATGCAAGAAGATAAGAGCTTCTTTATCCCTCACAATATCAAAGATCTTCGAGAATCAGTCTTTAAAAAGGGTGTTCACGAACCATGTATCATGCCAAAGCCGCGTTCTTCTCTCATCACCAACCTTCACCGAAAGATGAGGACTATAGGCTTCCCAACCATTCTGAATCCAACTCCACACTCCAACACCGTAAGCCCCCCTTTTTTTCTTACATCCCACCCGAAAGAGTCCAATCCAAACTTAGCTTCCACCACTTTCCTCCAAAGATGATCTCTTTCCACGATAAATATCCATAACCATTTTTCCAACAAAGTTTTATTGAATAAGGAAAGGAATTTTATACTAAGTCCCCCTCTATCTAATGGTTGCTTAACCACACCCCATCTCACCAATGGATATTTGTGCTCCTCCCCTATATTGCTCCAAAGGAATCTTCTTTGAATATCCTCCAACCACTTAGCCACAACACTAGGTATAGGAAATAAGGACCTTAAATAGATAAGGTGGCTAGAAAAAGTGCTTTTAATGAGAGTGAGTCTTCCTCCTTTAGAGAGAAGAAGATTCTTCTAATCGGCTAATTGTTTTTCAGATCTCTACACAATGAGATTCCACACACATGAATCTTTAAATTTGGCACCAAGTGGGAGACCAAGATAAGTAAAGGGAAGAGTCCTTACCTTGCACCCCAACAAACTAGCAAGAAAACGACCATTAATGTTCTCACCAAGAGGGATCAGATCACTCTTACTAAGATTGACTTTGAGCCCAGAGACTGCCTCAAAAGATAGAAGAACACACCGAAGATTTAAGATTTGATGAGCTTCTGACCCACAGTAAACAATAGTATCATCGTCAAAGAGGAGATGAGACACATTTACACTTCTTCCATTTCTCCCCACCTTAAAGTCACTTAAGAGTCCTCCGTAAACCGCCTTCAACAACATTTTGCTTAAAGCTTCCATAACCAAAGTGAACAAAAAAGGAGAAAGCAGGTCCCCTTGTCTCAAACCCCACGAGGCTTTAAAATAACCGGAAGGATATCCATTAACAAGGACCGAAAAGGATGTCGAAGAGATACATTTATACATCCACTTGCACCACTTGTCCCAAAAGCCATTCTCTTCAAAAGGTAAATCACAAAGCTCCAACTCACATGATCAAAAGCCTTCTCCATGTCGAGCTTGCAAATCACCTCTCCCTCTCCATCTTTAAGATGGGAATCCAGCACTTCATTAGTAATCAAGGCGGCATCCAAAATTTTTCTTCCATCCACAAAGGCATTTTGGAAAAGACTCACCAAAGAAGAGATCACTTTTTTTAATCTATGAGTAAGGGCCTTCGAGAGAAGTTTATAAATGCAACCCACAAGGCTAATGGCCGAGATTGAAGGCAGATGAGTAAATCGGGTAAAGTAGGTAGCTCATAGTGATGTTGTCATATATTATGTGAAGGAACCTTTTGACTTTGTTAGTAAACTAGTTATTTTGGAGTAACATTGTTTATTGTAGCTTTACTTATTTTTGCAAGTATACTACAATAATATCTAAGTGCATACTCATGCACCGCATCAACCTGGTTGGTTAGACAAGAAGCACATGGTTGTTGGTTCTTGAAATTGGTGTCGTTGCTGTTATAGGGTCAGGGTAAATGTTTAAGAATTTGGTTCAAGCTCATTGTATCATAACAACTGTATTGGCTTAACCATAATTTATTGCCATATGTTGCTAATACAAGATGTTGTGAACTTGCAGGTTTTGGCTACAAAATTGGATTGGACCGTCACTGGCGGGTTCATCTTTCTTTATGCATTGGTTAGTGCCCCCCCATCCCTTTCACTTTTGGATCAGTTTTCACGTGTTGGCTTTAATGAATAGAATTAATTTCGTAGTATATTCAACATTGTGAGAGATAAAGAAGTAAACGTTCTTTCTTGCTACTCCGTGTCTAATGATGGAGTCTATTGGCATATTCCTTTTAACTGTAATGTTTATGATTGGGAAGTAGAAGAGATGGTTATGTTTCTAGAATCTTTATATAATTCTAGAATGGTGAGAGGTAGAGAGGATGTGATGAGATGGAGGCCATGTCCATCTAAAGTGTTTAAGGTGAAAGATTTTTGTAAAATCCTTTGTGATAAAGCTTCTTCAATTGGTATCCATAACTACCCCTCAAAAGCAATTTGGTGCTCAGGATCTCCAAAGAAAGATAACTTTTTTGTTTGGGAAGCGTCGTGGGAGAATATTTAAATTCTTGACAATTTACAAAGGAGGGGGAAAGTGATTGTTAATAGGTGCTTCATTTGCAGATATTGTGCCGAGTCCTTTTTTCATCTCTTGGTAGAGTGCTCTTTAGCAAGAAGTTTGTGGGCTATGAGTTATAGGATTATGTGAATCTCTTGGGTGTTTGCGGGTTCTGTGTTGAATTAAGTTCGGGCTTGGAATGATTTAAAAGCTCTCAAGGAGGTTAAGAAAGTTTTGAGTTTAATTCCACATTTTTTTTGGATGGTGTGGAAAGAAAGGAACGGGATGGCCTTTGATGGTGTAGAGAGTCCTCTTGAGATTATTAGAGATGGTTGGTTTAGCAATCTCAATTTTTGGGTTTCAGGGAACTTCTTTGTAAATACTGAATAGTGAGTACCTTTTAGATTTTGTGGATTTCCTTCATTGTATTTAGCCGTTGGCTTTTTAGTGCACTGTCTTGGTGCTTTTCTAATTTTTTTTTTATTTATAAAAAAAATGAATAGAATTAATTTGTTCTATGGTAAGAACAGTACATGAATGAAATTAACAATTAAAGATAACAGGCACACAAAAGCCAAGAAACACAAATTCGAGGGTGTTCAAGCAACAGTACACCAAGAAAATCCACTATCAAACAATCAAATAATTAAAAGAATTACCAGCAGTGTCCAGATTACAGGACAACAGTCGGATTAGGATAGATCTCTGTGTGATTCCTCTCTTTACATTCACATCGTTCCTGAAAAGTCGAGTGTTATATCACATCAAGCACACTGTGAATAGAACCTCTGTCAGATTATTTACTTTTTGAATTTTCTGACTTTTTTCCTTTCAAACACAATAAATGCACCATTGATGGCCTCCATATAAGCAGCAATAGCAGAGCATTAGCCTTTTCAAGTGCCACTAGTATATCTTATTCTTTTATTATTCAACACTAAATCATATCCTATAGCTACAATCAACTAGCAAAAAGTTATTGGAGAAAAATAAGCAATCTGTAGTTCCTGCTACAAACACATACCCCAGACCTGATTATATTTACTTCACTTTATTCAAACAAGTGACAACATGTGATTCCTCAGTTTCTAATGTGGTCACAATCTATTAACAAAAGTGATGTCGAGACCTGGTCCCTGAATCTTAACTTTCCCTTCTTTTATTCTTGTTTCTGCAGGGCTAGTAATTTAGATTCTGTGGAAGGATCTTGGATTGAGACTAATGGAGTACACATGCAGAATGGTTATAACAGTAGCAGTAACAGTAATAGTAGCAGCATAAGCTCCATAAGCAGCAGTTCCAGCGACAGTGATTACAGGATGACCACAGGAGCTGGTGACCTTGAGGCAGATGCAGATTCTCTAACATGTAGGCAGTCTGGTTTATCTTCTAATGATCAGCGGGAGTATGACCGTGCTAAAATGGTATTGAATTTATCTACTTACATCTGGTACTTTTATCATGTATATATCCATACATTATGTATGGGCGCCAATGCTAGTGCTACAATCTGGAAAAAATTCTAAAGAACTTGGACAGAAGGACATGGCTGCATATCTGCATATTTGTGGCAGTTTCTATTTCTGAAAGGCTTTTAATTTTTCTTTTGTATATTGTTGAATTGTTGAAGTTAGTGAAGATGGACTCTTCCTAAGTGCCCATACTTCATGTTGTTGGTTTCATTTTGTGTCGACAAGTTTTTATCATCGTCTGCATGCACACATGTTATGTGTGTGTCCCAGGTGAGCATGTGCACATGAGATGTCTGATCTAATAGTTTCATTTGCTATCTTATTATGCTTTGGGTGCGTAATAGAGTAAAATCTGAACCTTGTAATCTTATTTTCTTGTCATTCTACATGGTATCATTGTTTATGAGAGTGAGTTGTCCTGCCTGTAGTCTGGAAAGGGAGTAGCGAGTGGAACGTTTGTTTAGGTTTAGGTCTAGATGAATGTTTAAGGAGGGTGTGAATGTGTGATACATGCTTCCTTATTGTTCGATTAGTTTTTGATAATATAGATAAGTGGTAGCACTAGATGTATTCTTATGAATTCTGCCTGGCCAACTCATGTCTTATTTATTCTCCAGGTAGCTTATGTTGGGCTTTCCTGCACAATAAGGTGCCCAAATCTTTCCATGCAGGGGAACTGGAATTTTAATTAAATGGTTGCTGTAGTTTTTTTTTTTTTTTTTTTTTTTTTCCGTTCTTTCTGCTTTATTGAGTCATTGATGATTTTGTTGAGGTGGAATCATGAAAAGGAAATTTCTTAGAAAATAATCTCCTGATAAGTATATAATTTGTTTGATATAGTTGTGATTAGAAATAGATGGTTCAATACTATTAGTTTCAGGTTTAAGGATAATTGATTTGGGGATGAGAATGTGCCTTTTAGATTTGTGGATTTACTATCGTGTAGATAGTTTTTGTACAGGGTTGCACCCCTTTGGTTTTTTTTCTTAATATATTTTTTACTTACGTAAAAGAAATTGTTTGATTTTTCTCAAGTAGTATACTGCAAAGTTAATTTATAATTAGTTTACTTCTTAGAAATGTCCTCGATGTAATTGATGTGGGAACCCCTTGGTGCTGTTGCTCGTCTTGCTAGCAACCCATTAATTAGGTTTAAATAGAGAATTGGCTTGGGCTGGTAAATTGAGATTTTTGGTTTAGAATAAACTCTTCTGGGTGTTACTCTGTTCTTAACTTCCAATCATAAGTGGTATCTAGTTTCTATTAGATGATGTTATTCTTGCCTCCCCTTCAAACTATGTATTTTGGGTGTAAAGGTGACAATTTTCTTCTGAGTTATCTGTGATAGCATCACAAATTCACAACATTTGAAGCAATAATATTTAGTGTACAGATATTTTCAAGTTCATCCCTGCAATGTTTGTTCTTTTTACTTTTTAGTACTTACTGGGAATTGGGTTTTTGGGGGTTAATTGGGTTTTTGCCGGATCCGTAAAAGATCAAGTGTGGGTTTCGTGCTTTTAAAAATCTCAAAAAAGCTCACTCTATGATCCCCTTCTATCTTTTGGATAGTTTGGAAGGAAAGAACTCATAGAACTTTTGAAGGCATAGAACTTTTGAAGACATATAGGGGCCTATTAATGTAATTAGAGAAAGGTGGTTCAACGGCCTTATTTTTTGGGTCAAAACAAATTATTTTGTAAATGAAGTAGATTTAGATGGTTTTGTGGAGTTTTTTTCCCTATAAATAGTCCTTGTACATGGGCTGCACCCCTTGGTGTGTTCTTTTAATACAATTCACTTATTAAAAAAAAGTACTTAGAAGGAATTGCTCAAATTTTAATAATTGGGGTAAATGAGTACTTGTTTGAAGTGATGGTAAATGTGAATTATAAATTGGATCTGTCTGCTACAGGTCAATATCATTTTGCTAAATTCTATTCTTCTTAATTTGAGATAATTTTTACCAGCTTGGTTGCATACCTGCTATTATGCAGGGTTCCAAGCGTCCTCGAACAGGGATGACAGAGTCATTTGGTCAAGTGGGTACAGTTACAAATGCAACTATGCAAGATGCATACAAGTCCGACTTCGGTTCCATGGAGGTTAACAATTCAGCCATTACAGGGGTTGCCAATGAGCAGGCTGGGTCACTTTGGGATTGGGATGATGATGACAGAGGAGTGGGCATGGATATCCAAGCTCTTCTCTCTGAGTTTGGAGATTTTGGTGACTTCTTTGTAAACGATTCTTTGCCTTTTGGGGAGGTAGTTTCTTATCTTTTGCAAATGCTCTCCTGATGAACTGCATGTTTTTGCGATATTATACTCTCTTCCTATAGAGTGTGTGAAATAGCATCCTTGCATGATACACGATATACCTCTCATGATAGTAAAGGGAACTTTTTCTCTCGTAGGTCCCCTCTCGAATTTGCAGTGGGCATTGGCATGCTATTTTGTTCATGCCTTTTTATTCTGCCGCCAGTACTTCTTTCTTAATGTAATTAAGCACCCATGAATTGAATCTCATCCTGGTCTTTTGCTTTGTGAAGCCCCCAGGAACAGCAGAGTCGCATGCTCTTATGTTTCCTCCTCCAGATAGTGGTGATGTAGGTAGTAGTCCAGTTGGGGTGATGGATGTTTCAGATCAGCTGCTTTCGCCTGTAGGTTTCCCATCCTTTGAGAGCTTTAATCCTCCTCCGACAGCTATGGAGGAGTGTCTTAGCAAAAATCAAGAAGTCACAATCTGCGCTGTGACATCAGGTCATGTGAATCAAACTCCAGTCTCTTATACAGGTGAGTTTGATCATTTAATGAAAGCTGAAGCACTGATGACCTTTGCTCCTGAATATGGAGCTGTTGAAACTCCTGCAAGCGAGATCTCCTCATCAATTTTCAGAAGCCCATATTTACCAAAGTCTCGTAAAGTGGAGAGTTCAAATTCAAGCACAGACATTTACGTATATGGTGCAACACCTCCCTCTTCTCCTTGTGATGATGGATCAGATGAGAAAACTGGCATGCCTGTTAGTTCAAAAACATGTATAGGAAAGAATGGTGGTAGTTCTATGCTTCACTCAAAGAAATATTACACTTACGTGGAAGGTGGGAAAGAGCAACAAAATAGGAAACCGCTTGCGAATAACGATAGCAGCGCTACAAGTGAGGGGGTAGTGCTGTCTCAATTTTCTAATTTCAATTCTACAAATGCTGTTAAATCTGTCCAGGGGAGAATGACTGATGGTGCATTTGGTGCTGAGCACGTCCTTTTATCTATGAAGACTGTGCTGGCAACTGAAGTTGAGTGCATTATGTTCCAAGCTTCCATGTGCAGACTACGACACATACTTGTATCTTCCAGTAGCAGCCTTCCTATTAGTTTGAGTAGGTTTGCTGGAAGTTCTGTTTTGAACCAGCTGAGCAGTGACCCTAGTACCATGACAGACAACATATCTAGCAGGTATGAGGTGAAGAAGAAAGAATCTATACCAGTTAGAATAGCTGGCGATATTGATGGAGGAATGCTAGACGGGCACCTTTCTGCGCCTGTTGGTGTATGGCGCTCTGTCGGAATTCCTAAAGTTTCAAGACCTGCTAATTCACCAAGTATTGAAGTTAACCCATCCTTGCCCCATAGTTCATTTAATGAAGAAGGTCTGCTCTCTTATGGACAAAGGAAACCACTGCAGGAGCTCCTTGATGGCATGGCATTACTAGTCCAGCAAGCTACTTCCTTTGTTGATGTGGCTCTGGATGCAGATTGTGGTGATGGTCCTTATGGTTGGCTTGCAGTACAAGAGCATTGGAGGCGTGAATTTTCCTGTGGGCCATCCATGGTTCATGCAGGTTGTGGGGGAACTCTGGCTTCTTGTCATTCCTTGGACATTGCTGGCGTGGAGTTAGTAGATCCACTTTCTGCTGAAGTAAGCTCTTCTGTCTCATTCGAAACCTAGAATGTGCGCCTTTTCTGTTCCGAGTCAGTATGTATATCTGGCATTAACTGATATAAGTACTTGTGCTAGGAACATGTTGAGATCTCTGTTATATTTTACTGTCAGACCTTGTAGGTAGTGTGTTATGCAGGACCTAAAGAATGTAAACTTGTAATTATATTGAATTATGACTGATGGGTGCTGATCGTTGCCACATTTTTACATCATTATATCCAAAGTGTCAAATATAACCGAAGGTGTGTGTAATTACCAAGTACTTTGCATCATTATATCCGAAGTGTCAAGTATAACAGAAACTGTGTGTAATTACCAAGTACTTGAAACTTTTGATATGCTAAAACATCATAAGAGAATAAGCTTGATGCATGAATAAACCCCTTGAAGTGAATTCTGCTTTACTATCCTTGAATTTGTTACCTTGTGTTTGGCTATGCATATATTACATGATATAAGAGTTGCGGACAGTAAAAGATTTTGCTGCAAAATTTCTTTCTGTTATTGAAGTTCTTTTTCTAGAGATGATGTCTTCTGGATTGTCCTAGTGTTCTGATGAATATATTGGTGTGTCTATATGGAAGATGCCCTGAATTTTACTTGTTCCTCAGGAATGCAACTTCTTGGTTTGTCTTTGAGAACCATTAAAATTTTAAACATTAATGATGTCTGTTCGTTCTTTTCTGTTAACCTCTTATTAGGCTGTGTCTGCATGCACATGTGCATTCCTACTAGTTTCTTTTGTGGTTTCTGTTTGACCATTCTTGTGAGACAAATATAATTGAGACATATATTGAATGAGATAACATTGCATATCTTCGTGGATTTTTGTCATATCATGATTCTTATGCCGGAGAATGGGCATTTCTTTTTCAGATTCATCCTTCTTCTGTAATTAGTTTGCTGCAATCTGAAATCAAAACAGCATTGAAATCTGCATTTGGCATTCTTGATGGTCCATTATCTGTCATTGATTGGTGCAAAGGCCGCAGTCAATCAGGTGATGCAGGAGCCACTGGTGAGGGATCTTCCGCTGAATCTACTCTAAGTGAATGCAGAGATTCTTCTAGTACTGTAACTCTGTCTGTTGCAGAACCAATGAGCCCATCCCAATCTTCCGCTTGTGTATCATCTTGCCTTAAATGTATGCTTAGACCTCTATATATACAAGGAGATTCTTGAACTTTTCAGTGTACCAAACAGTTTAGCCATTTGTGCAGTGTCCTCTACAATGGATGGTGCCAAAGTGGATGAAACATCTCAAAGGAAATTGAACCAAGAAACTTGTAGCTCGGAATCAGAACAGCAACTGTGCCTCAGACGCAGGCCAACGCTTTTTGTTCTACCATCACCTGCTATACTTGTTGGGTATGCTTCCTAATTCGTAATAATATAATTATCCCATAAACATCTGAGAAATTATGACAGATTTAGCATTTTTTCGAGATTGCAAAGTTGGTTGTTGAGGAACATGCTTTGCAAGCTAATATCTATTTACTTGAATTAAATCTCTTAATGAAATTCATTTGTGACCTCATCCTATTTGAGACAAAATGTAGAGAATCCAATAATTCCTATTGGAATGTTTTTTGCTAAAAAATTAGAGAATTAAGGCATCATATTTTATTTGTTACCTTTTCTTTATCTACGGAATGTTGATTAACACGCTTTGTAATCGACTTTGATTAAACAAAGAGAAGCTAAATAACAAAATAAGGGTTAAAGTAAAAGAGCCATGAGTGAGAATGTTATCTATTGATACTGATCCATGGTTTAATAATTTGTTTTATTTGTGTTTTTCTTCTCCCTCCCCCCCCCTCCTTTGCCTCTCTCTCTAAGGGTGTGCGGGTGTGTCTCAAGTAAACTTAGTGTAGAATATATTTATGGGCATTTCTAGAAATGGAGGTGGTGTTTTTTTTTTTGTTGATAAGCCTAGAAATACAGGTGGAATTAAGTTTGTACTTTATTGGCGGATTTTTTTTGATAACTCTAGAACTAGAGGTGAATTAGGTTTGTATTTTTTTTACTTGGGGGGGTGGGGGTGGTAATGGAATCTTAAAAAAAATGGCAAAAAAGGATTGAAACTGTGGAATACATGGAGTAAGAAAGAGAGTGAAAGAAGGATTTACACGGGTCCTTAAACAATTTTCATTAAGGACTTGGATTTCAATTGGTTTTCCTTGCCTTTTCCTTCTTTTTTGTACTATTTTTTTGCTATCTTTCATTTCATGTTAGAAGACTTGTGTGGTATGCTAGTAGGAAATGCAGAAATAATAAGGGTCTGTTTCCATTATGCCACTGGGCATAACGTAAAACTAGCAGGGATTTTTTCATTGTGGTTGGTATCCAGGGGCAATCTAGAATTGTTGCAACCCCCCTTGTTTTGGTCTTTGCCTCCTTATATTTTCTGAGTGTGCAGGCTAGTTTTGTAAGCTTCCATGCAGGTTGTTCTTAAGTTTTTTGAAAAATCTCATGCTGGTAATTTCTCATGTGATCATGCAATTAATTTTCAATGCACTTTGCTGGCTATAACTAAAGAAATGTTTTTTGGGGGCTCTGTCTAAAAAGTTCTTTGACATTTCATTTGAAGCAGTTTAAAATTTGTTATTTACCTTTTCTTCAATATTCTCATAAAAAAGAAAAAAAATTGAAAGGTAGGACAATTATCTAGTTTTAATAGCTTTTGATTTTCTAGTAACACATGCAATAAGATTTAGAGCATCTTGTTTTAGTGAAAATTACTCTTGTTCAATAGGCAAGATTAGAAATTATAAATTTTGCAAGTTACGTGTTGTGCTACTTATAAAAAAAGGTGGTGCTTTAATATTTGTGTGCTATCCTTGATTTGTTATTATGTACAAGATAGGTTTATGAGCTCCATTATGGTTAATGGTTCTTTGTTTGACAAGGAGAGGGACATGAAAGAGTCGATATGTTGTTTTACAAGAACCTTTACAAAGAGACTAGTGATAGTAGGCCAAACTTGGTTGAGTTGGATTTCGACTGTCTTAAGGTGAGGAGGCGACTTGGCTTGAGCAGCCTTTTATGGAGGAAGAGAATTTTGATGCTCTTCATGATTGTAATGGTGAGAAAGCTCCAGGACCCGATGGTTTCTCAATGGCCTTTCTTAAACAAAATTGGGAAGTTGTGAAAGGGGACATTCTTAAACTTTTCTAGGAGTTTCTTTTGAGCAAGTTTGTAGGGACTTTGAATTCTACTTTCATTGTTCTTATTCTGAAGAAGGTTGGAGCTATTGACATTAAGGATTTTTAGACTATTAGCTTGGTGGGGAGTATTTATAAGCCTTTATTGAAGGTTCTCAGTTGTAGATTGAAAAAGGTGATTGGTAAAGTGGTGAGTCCTCACCAAAACGGATTATAAAGAAAAGAGGCCTCACCAAAACGGATTATAAAGAAAAGAGTCCTCACCAAAATGCTTTCATTGAGGGTAGGTAAATCTTAGATGACGCTTTCATCGCCAACGAGGTTGTGGATGCTCATTTAAAGGATGGAGGGGGAGGGGTGATTTGCAAGCTTGATATGGAAAATGGTCATGATCATGTTTGTTGGGATTTTGTGATCTACCTCGTGAGGAGGATGGATTTTGGGGAGAAACGGTGTAAGTGGATTTCCTCCACTTTGTTCTCTATTCTTGTTAATGGATGTCCTTCCCCTTTTTCAAAGCTTCTCGGGGCCTTAGGCTAGGGGATCCATTGTTTCCTTTGTTATTCGCTTTTGTGATGGAGGCTTTTAGGAAGATGTTGAAATCGGGTGATGGGGGGCTTTTGTGCGGGTTCAATGTGGGGAGGAATGAAGGTAGTGTGAGGGTGCCTCATCTTCTCTTTGCCGATGACATTTTTGTGTTTTGTTGTGCGGAAGCGATTCAAATTTTGCATCTCTGTTGTGTCCTTTGTTTTTAGGCGATTTTGGGTCTCAAAAATGAATCTTAGCAAAAGTGATCTAATCCCTCTTGTTGAGGATATTAATGGCCGGTTTCTTACAAATTTGTTGTGGTGCAATGTTGGGTCTATTCCTTTTTCCTTCCTTGGGCTCCCTCTTGGGGCTAAGTTCAAAGATAAGAGTGTAAGGGATCTTATTGTTGAAAGTTTTGAAAAAAGGTTACTCAGATGGAAGAATCATTTTCTCTCTAAAGGAGGAAGACTTACCGTTATCAAAAGCACCCTCTCTAGCCTTTTCATTTACTTCATGTCTCTTTTCTCGATCCCTAGTTTGGTGGAAAATAGGTTAGAGAGCATTCAAAGAAGGTTTCTTTGGGGCAATATGGGAGAGGAGTTCAAATATCATTTGGTGAAGTGGGGTGTGGTAAAACAACCGTTGGATAAAAAAAGGTTTGGCCTTAAATCTCTCACTTTATTCAACAAAGCTCTTCTTGGTAAATGGTTGTGGAGGTTCATGGTACTGAGAGATCTTTTTTGGAAGTAAGTAGTGGTGGCTAAATTTGGGGTGGAGCCTAATGGGTGGATGTCTAAGGAAGGGAGGGGCCGAGTGGGGCCTATGGTGTTGGTGTTTGGAAATGGATTCGTAAAGGGTGGGATGACTTTTTTCCTTGTGGGTTCGTCTTGGTTGGAAATGGAGAGAGAACTTGTTTTTGGCATGATACTTGGTGTGGGGATACTTCTTTGAAAGTCCAATATCCGGGAGTTTTTGCTTTGGTGAGAGATTGCTTTTCTTCATCCAATGGTGTTGTCTCATGGGATGGTTTTTTTGTCCGCAATGTCCATGATTGGAAGATTGAGATTGTTGAAAGATTCTTGGAGGTTGTGAATAGTTCTAGTATAGATGTGTCTCAAGGTGTGGTCAGACAGAGGTCTAATCCGGACAAGGGGTTTGAGGTGAAGTACTTCTTTAAGACCCTTCTTGATGAGACTCCTATGGAATGTTCTCCCAACTTTCCTTGGAAAGCTATTTGGAGCTCTATTGCCCCTAAAAAAGTTAGCTTCTTTGTATGTAAAACTTTCTTGGGAAAAGATTCTCACTATTGATAATCTTCAAAGAAGGGGAAGTGCTTGTTAATAGGAGCCATATGTGCAAAGTTTGCATAGAGTCAAATGTTTCATCTTTTGGTGGAGTGCCCGTTGGCTAGAAGCTTATGGGAAATGGCCTACCGTGTTTTAGGTGTTTCTTAGGTGGTGGTTGGCTTCGTGAAAGGTGAAATGTGGGCTTGGAGTGACATTCGTGCTGTGAATGAGTTAAAGAAGGCTTACTCTTTAATCCGTCTCTCTATTTTTTGGATTGTTTGGAATGAGAGAAACATAAGAGCTTTTGATGGAGTAGAGAGATCTTTTGATGTAATTAGAGATAAATGGTTCAATTCCCTTAGTTTGTGCTTGAAGAGTAATTGTTTTGGGGATGAGAATGAGTTTTTAGATTTTGTGGATTTATTATCATAAAGATAGTTATGTACATGGGTTGCACCCCTAGGTGCTTTTTCCGTTTCTTAATATGCTTTTTACTTTTAAAAAAAAAAGGTGCAAATAATGTTATTTTGTAATAGGTACCAGGATGATTGGCTTAAGACATCAGCAAGTTCGTTACAACTCTGGGAAAAGGCTCCTCTTGAGCCATATGCTCTGCAAAAATCTGTAAGATTATAGAAGCATGTTGCAGCCACCATTAATGATGCACCTCATTTTCTATTTTGCATCCCTTGTCTTTTTCTTTTCAGCTGAAAGAATTTTATAAATCTGCCAAAGTTACCTGACTTTATTCTTCATAAATTCTTGCAGATCACTTATAATGTCATATGTCCAGATATTGATCCCCTTACCTCTGCTGCCGCTGATTTTTTCCAGCAACTAGGAACTGGTGAGTGAGTGAGATTATATAAAAAATATGTTGTTTGACTCGTACATGCGTAGAAGCTGGAGTTTTCTTCTTTTGTACCTATAAGAGGAAAAAAAAAAGAAATATATAATTTTAATTTCAACTTTGTTCAAAGAAACTATTAAGAAAGTAGAACACTTTCTTCCACTATTATTTCTTCGAATGGATGTGATCAACTGAAGTAGATTTATTAATAAAGAACGCTTCAAACCTCCAAACCTCCTGTCTCTGAGGGAAGGTTAGCCACATAATTCTCTCTTGGGTGAGTAAAGTGTTTTCAGAATTCGGAGTTTGTTCCAGTATTGATACGTCGGCCAGAAAGGTTTTATTGTGCTAAATAAGGCATTTTGAATCTCATGTAATTATACTACTAAAATACATTCATGTTTCCAGTGTGCTTCCCCAAAAATAAAATAAAATAAAATTGTTTAGTCTTATTGTGTTTCTTTTTCCCCTTTAGTTTATGAGACATGCAAACTGGGAACTCATTCACCTCAGAGTTTGGGAAATCAAATGGAGATAGATTCCGGGAAATGGTCATCATCTGGATTTGTTCTACTTGATTGCCCTCAATCAATGAAGATGGAGAGCAATAATGCATCTTTCTTGGGATCAATAAGCGATTATTTCTTAGCTCTATCAAATGGTTGGGACTTGACTAGCTATTTGAAGTCTCTTTGTAAGGCTCTCAGAGCTTTAAAGCTCAGTCCATGCATATCTACAAACCAAAAAGAAGGAAATAGCAGTCCTTGTACGGTAAGCGCAAGTTCTGTGTGTTTCTTTTTCTTTTGAGCTTCTCATGTTTCTCATGTACATCCTGTGTGCCAGGGTTGTTAACTACTCCTCACTTTTTGCACTTATACTGATGTATATAGCATTGATGATTAGTTCTAAGGAATGCTTATTTCTTTTTCTGAAGGGACTTTTTCTTCCTTTTCCGCCTCCTTATGAGATTAGTGTTCTATGCATCGTACTGATAAATTTCATAATAACAAACATGATTCTTGTACACGTGCTTGAATCCCCGCCTATCTTGGTAATTTTCAGTATGTTGTTGCCATTTATCAAATAGTTTTGCGTCCATTTATTATTGTAGATTGACGTATTGTTTGTTTGTCTATTTTTAAGATTCTTTTATAGCTCTCTTTCTTGAAAGAACTTAGTTATTTGTTGCATGTGGTTTCTTTGTTATTTTCCTTTCATCTTACATGTTACCAGCTGTTGGAAGCTCGTTTTCCTAAAATTAATTATCTTGTAAATTCAGTTCCTGTATTTTGTGGAGTTTCTCTCCAATAGATAGCCTTGTACATGGGTTGCACTCCCTTCGTGCGCTTTTTCTTTTAATACAATTTACGTATCAAAAAAAAATTTCTGTATTCTGGAGCATTCATGTCCTCTGCTAATTGATTTTGGTCATGGATGATAAAGTAGCAGTACTGTAGTCTGCCATTAGAGTTCCTTCATGCATATCATAATTCCCTCGTCCTCAATTAAATCATAGTTTGATTTTTCTAAATTAGATGGGTGACGGTTACTAAGGCAATGTTCCTTATGGTGTTTTCTTCTGTCATTAGAGATTGTTGGTTCATTGCCTTTAGTTTTAATCCCTTTTTGGGTTAAAGGGATTTTTTTCGTTGTTGTAAATGAGGTAGATATGTTAGATTTTCTGCAGGTTATCTCCTATAGATAATCGTTTTATTTGGGTTGCACCCCCTTGATGCATTTTTTATATACTTTTTTTACTTATAAAAATTTCTTTCTAATTTCATTCAGCTATATTGCTGAACATGTGGCTATTGGAGTTGTGCATCAAGAAATCTTTTTTGGGTAGTAAAATAAATTCTTTAAACCTACAAAATATGCCATCTCCCTTTTTTTTCTTCCTCTTATTTCTTTCTAATTTAATTCAGCTATATTGCAGAACATATGTAGTTATAAGAAAGGTTCTTCGTTGGTGAAAATCAGAACTTGTGCATCAAGGATTTTTTTCGGGGGGTTGTAAAATAAATTCTTAAAAGATATAAAATATGCCCATGTGCATACGTTAAACCCTTCATGTCTTCCTGAAAAATTAATTTCATGGAAATGAAAACTTTAATGTTCTATTTTTCACCTTCACTTTTTGATTCTATGAAAGTTATTTTTCATTTGTTTCTTTCAAATTTACTGAAAAGGCTGAATATAACTTCTTTTTCTCTTTCTCTAAATTTGGTATGTTTTATTTCTCTCTTTTTTTTAGAAATTTTTTTGTTCTCCGCTGCCAAATGAGTTCCCATTTTCTGTTTTCTGTGATGATGAAAATAGAAAAGGGCCTGTTTTCTGAAACAAAACGCAATCTATGCCACAATATAAAAATATATAAGAGCACAAGTTTTGTGCCATTTTGCAATTCAATTATGATATCAACCCGTAAGAAGAGTTTTCCTACAAAAAAAGATGAAATAATTTGTTTGCATAGCTTCATTGCATTTTGAGAACAATGATGTCTCAGTTAAGTGGTTTTTGCACCATGAATGCTCTTCAGTAAAAATTTCAGCTACACTAATTTGTCACCTATTTTTCTTGTATTTAGGTAATATATGTTGTGTGCCCCTTCCCTGAGCCTATGGCAGTTCTACAAACTATTGTTGAATCTTCTGTTGCTGTTGGATCAGTTATTCTCCCATCAGATAGAGAAAGAAAAACAATTTTTCATAGTCAGGTTGGGAAGGCATTAAACTGTTCTGCAGCTGTGGATGAAGCATCAATATCAAACATTCCAGTACTTTCAGGGTTCTGTATTCCCAAATTGGTGCTGCAAATTGTGACAGTTGATGCTATTTTTAGGATTACAAGTCCAGCTTTTAATGAACTTGCGATTCTTAAGGAAACTGCTTTCACTGTTTACAATAAGGCTCGGCGAGTTCCGCGAGGATCTTCTAATGATGTGGTCCAGTCATCATCATTATCTAGCAGATCTCATTCGGTCTTGACACAAATGAGTTCTATTCCGGGAATGTGGAAAGATTGTGTTGGTTCTCGAATCACGGGACCTTCACTTTCAAGAGAGGGTGATATTGATGCTAGTTTGAGGTCCGGTACTTGGGATAATTCCTGGCAAACAAGGACTGGAGGATTAAGTTGTGACCCAAACAGAAATGGAGATTTCTGTCCTCAAGATGAAATACGTTATATGTTTGAACCACTTTTTATTCTTGCAGAGCCTGGCTCTATAGAGCATGGAGTTTCACCTACATTTTTTGGTAATATGATCCCAGAGTCTTCAAGGCCAATGTCTGATGACAGTAGCGGAGGGTTTTTGCAGAGTGCAAGTTCAACAGTAAGTATGGAAACTGGATCAATCTCTCAGCTTGAAGGATCTGAGCCTGATGGCTTTGGTTCTGGCCATCCAAAGACTCTTCCAAGCCTACATTGTTGCTATGGATGGACAGAAGATTGGCGTTGGCTGGTATGCATCTGGACAGATGCAAGGGGTGAATTGCTCGACAGCAACATATTCCCTTTTGGTGGAATCAGCAGTAGGCAGGATACTAAGGGTCTACAATGTCTTTTTGTGCAAGTTCTGCAGCAAGGCTGTCAAATACTTCAGGCATGCTCTTCTCCTGATACTGGAACTGCCAAGCCTAGAGATTTTGTAATTACACGCATCGGGAATTTCTATGAGCTTGAATACCTAGGTAGGTTAGCTTCCTTTTCATCTTATTTTCTAGTTCTCCAATTTTTTTTTTTTTTTTTTTTTTTTCTTTAATGTTGGGCATTTCTGTTTCTAGTTTTCTGTAACAAGTACTAGAGACTGCTACTTATAAAAAAAAATTACTGGAGATTGCATGAGGGCTGCAATTTTATCTAGTGACAGTTTCATTATGTAAGAGTTCTTTCCAAAATGATAGAACTCTCTTTAGTAGTATTTTCACTATTGGAATGTAGTGTGATGGTAGAAAATGATTGTCACTTGAAGGTGACAGTTCTATCGTGCAATGAAGTGCCTGCAGGCAATTTCTAATTTTTGTCTATTTAACATTTTGCAGCCACTTGTAACTAAATCTGTTTAGCCTTTAGAAGGCAATATCTAATGACAGTAAATTGGAAGTTACTATTTTGTTTGTCTGCTCTTCTGGCATTAATTTTATGTTATTTGTGTGCTCCAATATGTTTCAACAGAGTGGCAAAAAGCTATCTATTCGGTTGAGGGTTCTGAGGTTAAGAAATGGCCCCTCCAACTGCGCCGATCCGTGCCCGATGGGGTGCCTGCAAGCAGTAATGGGACTTCCATGCAGCAACAGGAGATGAGTTTGATTCAAGAGAGAACCCTGCCTTCCTCACCTAGTCCATTGTACAGCCCTCACTCAAAGTCATCTGGCTTTATGAAGGGTGTTTTAGGACAGTCTGCTGGAAGAAAGCAGCTTATGGGTGGACACACAACGGCCGACAATTCAAGAGGGTTGCTCCAGTGGGTACAGAGCATCAGTTTTGTTGCAATTTCAGTTGACCATTCTTTACATCTAGTTTTTCAAGCAGATTCACCGTCTCCTGGTAAGCTCTGAATCTTCCTCTTGCTTTTGTTCTTCATTTACCTAAATTCTGTTAACCTTGTCCGAGAAATGCGTTATTGTCCATTACTTATCTTGGTACTTCTGTTGAAGAATTATAGGTGCAGCTTTGTTGCCTTGTTGGCTTTTGTCTTCATTATGGTGTGACTCTGCTTAGAACCTTTCCGGTTGCTTTGCTCTGTCGTTGCTGCCATTGGTACTTCTGTGAAAAAATTTCAGCTGCATCTTTGTTGGCTTATGTTTTCAGTATGGTGTGACAGTGCTGAAAACCTTTCCGGTTATGTTTTGCTCTGTCCTTGCTGTCATGTTGTTTTCATGTCCTGCCAATGCAGGAACTGACTAAATATTTGAAAGGGTTGTGGATGTTTTAAATTTCAACAGAATTTTCAAGCATGTGTGCGTGAAGCATGAATATATGCATTGACAATTCAATTGATTTTTCATTTCCATTAAACTTGTGGTTGTTGGATCTACTGAATCACCAATTGTTATCAGTTCCAAATACATGTTTACCATGATCCTTTCCATTCTCAGCCCTGGAATGATTCATGAATATGTGATATCCATAGATTGCTTTCAAACGGATGCTCTGTAGGTGATCTTAACTTCTTGCATGGGTTACAACTTTAGCATGGCTTATTTTTTGAATCTTTGTCATGGTATCATTGTGCAGGAGGAACTCAGGGTGTCAGTGGTATGGGTCCATCAGGCTATCTGGAAGGGTTTACCCCTGTAAAGTCTATTGGCTCTACATCTGTGTCTTACATGTTAATACCATCCCCAAGCATGCGCTTTCTTCCTCCTACGCCTCTTCAGCTCCCTACATGTCTTACTGCTGAATCCCCGCCACTTGCTCATCTCCTTCACAGCAAGGGCTCTGCGATTCCTCTTTCCACTGGTTTTGTGGTTTCAAAAGCTGTACCTTCTATGAGGAAAGACTACAGGATCAACATGAAAGAAGAGTGGCCTTCAGTTCTTTCAGTCAGTCTCATTGATTATTACGGGGGTAACAATATTACCCAAGAAAAAACTGTCCGGGGAGTTATGAAGCAGGGAGGAAGGACTGTAAGCTCAGAAACTAGAGATTTTGAAGTCGAGATCCATTTAATTCTCGAGTCTGTTGCAGCAGAGCTTCATGCTCTCTCATGGATGACAGTAAGCCCGGCATACTTGGACCGACGAACTGCATTGCCTTTTCACTGTGATATGGTTTTGAGACTGAGAAGGCTACTTCATTTTGCTGACAAAGAGCTCTCGCGGAAGCCAGATAAATCACAAGTTCTGAAATAACGAAAGAGCAGCAAAATCACTTGGTTGTTTATTGGATATCACAATGAAAGATGAATTAGCAAACAAGCTTTGGTGGCCTTGCTATCTATGGTCTGTTTTCATGCTTCAGTGTACAATTACTTGTAACATGTAGCTTGTATATGTAATTTAACCCAACTAATTTCTAGCAGTTTTGAATTCCCAGAAAGAAATTAAGCCACTGGGAGGAAATATATCTAAAGGATGTAGTTATTACAACTATGTAAAATGTAGTTATTATAACTATGTAAATTAACATTTAGGAAAGTCACAATTGACTCTGATCAGCATATTTAGATGTCATAGGCATGGGGCTTTCTCGAAGTCTTTGTATCCCAGATTCAATTTTGTTCCTCATTCTTATGTAAAGCTATCATAAAATCCAGATGAGTGATTATGAGTCAATTTTTTATCAGGTGGGTACGGTGATTGTTCTTGGTGTAGGCTGCTTATTCGTTTATCATTCCTGTCATACTCGACAGTACTTTTGAGAAGTTTCTTTTTCTCTTCTTTCTGGGTTTATTTCATGAATGTTTTTTGATTGAAGAATATGATTATTGTAGATAAATAACTTTTCATGAGTTTGGGATAGCCTCAAAGTTCTATGATGAAGTATTTAATTGCTATGCAAACCATATATTCCCTAGGCTTCTGTTAATTTGCCAATTTATTAACGGGTTCATGGTTAACAAGATTATTGTTTTGATTGTTTTACGGGCAGGCAAAGCTAACCTTGATTAAAATCTTGCAGCAACATTCTACTGGATTAGGTGCTGCCTCAGCTTCCCATCTGGGAGATTGCAAGGTAAGTTACCATTTTTACGGTAGTGTCATGTAGCAAGTAGATACAGTTGTTACCATGTCTGTGATCGGGTCATAAATGGATCATGCTTAAGTATCTGTTGAACCATCTTTTACTAATGTAAGAGTTGAACTTTCCAGTTTAAGAATATTCATTGAATCATACGATATAGAAATACCTTTTCTTTAAATAAGGAAGAGTCAAAGATATTATTAGTCATTGAATTTATAAATGACACCGAAGGAAACGAGTTCTGAAAGAAAAACTTGGTTTTTGAAGTTTTTTTGGGTATATTGATAGAGACTCGGAGAGTTAGACTGAATCCGGATTTCTTAAATGAAGGATCCTGGAGATGACCACGACCAAGTCAGTTTTTGAAGTTTTCAGACCACAGTGGCCTACCTAGTGAGTTTAACAATTTTAGCAATAGGAGTTCGGGTTTTATTAATGGTATAAGTAGATGTGAATTGTTCAAATACACGAGGATTTTTTGTTCATAAAAAATATATAAATAATAAATAAATAATTTATTTTATCATGATTGTAAACCAAGGTTCAAACCAAAGAGGGGGTGAATTGGGTTTTTAAAATACTTTTGCTAATTACTTTGCAAGTTTCTAAAACAGCTAAATGCACAAAGCATACAAACAAGTAATGTGCTTGAAAGTAAAAGAGTTTAAGGAAGAGAAAGTGAAAACTCTGTTTATAGTGGTTCGGCAATATCGAAATCCTTCCGACTCTACGTCCACTCTCTTCAAGGAACCTCCTTGAAGCAATCTACTAAAACTTTAGTCGTGCAACTTCACAGATGTTGCACAAACCTTACAACCAATCTCATCCTCACGGAAGCTAATCCTTTCCTCACGGACGGAAGTTAATCCCTTTCTCACGAAAGTTACAAAGTAGTGTTTAATCCTAAACACTTTAAGAGTTATTACAACTCTTTCCCTTTACAATAAATGAAGTTTGCTGTAAAGAAAAAAGTAGAGAGATAGCAATAAGTGCTTTTAAAAATGAACAATATCTTCCTTTTAAGAATAAACTTGAAGAATGGCTCAACAATAAAATTTTCAAAGCTTTTGAGAATTAGTGAGCAATCTTATGAATTGAATGTGTTCTCTTTTTATTTTAAATGCTTATTGAAGTGGGTTTATATAGCCTTGGATCAATATGGCCGTTTGACACTGACTTGGTAGGTTTGGTGCATTAAATACTCAAGTCCTGCGTCTCAATCAAGTGAAAAACTTCACTTTTTAGGCTATAGGAGAGTACCAGTCGACTGGGTCCTATGCACCACTCGACTGGGAACTTTCTGTCACAGTTGCCAGCCGACTGGGTCCTTAACACTAGTCAACTGGGCCCATATCCCAGTCGATTGGGAACCTTCTGTCCCATATCCCAGTCGACTTGTATATGAAGCCAATCGACTGGGTTGTCCTTCAACCCAGTTTTTCATGTTTCAAAATAGTTTTTGACTTGAAAACGTTTGTATGAATAGTTTTGTCAAAGTTTTTTATAAAATGAGCCATAGATCAAGTTAAATATTTGAACATGAGAGATTTACAGTTGTTTTCATTACCTTAATGCCTATTCTAGATCTTTTGTCTTATCTTGATGTCTGAATCGAGTTAAGTTCTTGCATCTTTGTTTTTATGCTAAATGCTTTTGGCGCTTAAACACTTAGATACAACTGTTAGTACAAACAGAGTAGTGTTTTATCATTATTAGAATCAAATACGGGTCAACAATGATAAATAAAAAAAAAAATTCAAAAAAAAGAGTGAGTCATTTATATTTTCCAATTCTATAGTCCTTAAACTTGTTATATGATTATTTATACAACAATATTCTTAATGAAAATAGAGTACATATTTAAAAATTGAAATGAAGGTTAAGTTCGATCATGATGAGATTGAACTTGTAAAAAAATTTAAATGGAAATAATCCAAATCCGGAGCCTACAATAAGAACCGAATATTTTGTATTGTCCATCTTGTTATCATTGATCTATTTATACTTGTATTTTGTATTTTCTAGTGCTATTTCAAATCAAATATATACAAGTTTTATTTTTTTAAGGAGATCTATACAGGTTGTTAAAGATTGCAAAGTCGTCGAGCTTAGTAGCATAAGTCTATAACCTAAACGGGGTAATAAGTGGATTGAATAAGTTGCTTCCCACGTACAAAACAAAAAAACAAACAAAAAAAATATTGCAAAGTCACAATAAAAGAGTACACTACGGTTATCAAAAATCTAATTCCATTTCCATTTTAAAAGATTAATCTTGATTTAAATATTATTTATTTGATGATGTAACATTCAATTTCACTATGAACTTGACTTTATTTCAATTGTCAAACGAAAAAGATTTAAATCAATGTCTCATGCGCCGTTTGGATGCCTCGTTAATAAAGGTTGATTTTTGCGTTTCAACTATATATATATTTGTTAGTTATCTCTCTCACTATATAAGAGTGGGTTTGTGTGGGCTATTATAGTGATGTTCGAGTTATTGTTTATTGGTTTTATAGAACTGTGATCGAATGGTTATATTTATACTTCACTACTTTTACTAAAAAAAAACTTGAGTAATTAAGTTCTTGAAATTATAAAATTTTTATATTTTGAATTGCATTAAAACTTTTCCAAACTAATTTTTGATGCACATACATAGATTTCAAATTTGTTAATCCTAATAAACCATTACGCATCAAGTTTACACTTACTGATTTTTACCATAAATAAGGCAAGGAAAAATAAGGTAAAAGCATTAATATGAAGGCATACCTGTGTGTCAATTAATTCAGTAGCACATAGGATTTGGCCAAATGGAAATGAAATTAGATTTTTGATAAGGTAGTGTACTCTTTTATTCTGAATTTGCAATCTTCAACATTTTGTATAGATTTCCTATATATATAAATGTCTTCTTTTATTTGAAATCTCACTAGATCAACTATAATAAAATGGACAATACAAAATACTCAAAATAAAAATAATAAATCCATAACCAACTTATTAAAATGCAGACGTCAAATCTAAGAAAAAATTCTTAATTAGCTACTCGGGTTCATGAAATAGACCATTGTATCATGAATCTTTTATGAATATGTGCTATGCATAAACTTCTCTGAATCTGACTGGAAAGAGAAAAGACTATCATAAAAGAAAGACTTTCCAATATCAGTGCTTGTATAGGTTTCATTATGGAAGTTGTACCAAGTCAAGGTATTATTGTACCCTTGTAGAAGTGCAACATCACTTATATACAGATCAGTGGCACCTTTAGCATTGATCGTCTCTCTCATCTTCCAAGTCTGCCTGAAATAATTCTCCAACACCCATATGTCCACTTGATCATCTTTGCAGTCAAAAAACCATAGTTTTCCTTCATATTGGACCAACCTTCTGCTAAAACAATATATATTATCAACTGCTTCTTCTGGTAAGGCAATTAGCTTCCACTTCTCTGAGTTTATATCAAAGGAAAATATGTTTTTGCTGTTTGTGAGCCAATGAAATGCTCCATTAACATAAATCGGGGCTATGAACCAAAAGAACAGAATCAGGCAGCTTAATGTTTTTCGACCGCTTCCATATACCTTCTGCTGAATCATAAATTTCACATATCATAGTGGCGTACCTGCAATGGGAAAATAAATGAAAAAAGAAAATATTAATTCTTAAAAATGGAGAAAAAAAAGTATAATCTATTCAAGCTAAATATATACACAAGGAAGAAGGAAAAAAATTATACATACCGTACTGTTTGGCGTCTAGGATCAGAGAAGTGTAATATTTTGTAATGCAAAGGTTGAGACATGGCATTTTCGCGAGTCGCAAACCTAGTTTTAGGGTTTGGTAATTCAACAAACTCCATGGTAGTAGGCTTACAAACGTAGTATGTAGGCGTATTTGTCATGCTTCTCCTTCGCATGGAACTCACACAGTACACTAATCCTTGATTTTTGGAAGCGGCTTCTACCTTCACCTCTTCAGGCAGGAAGTCGAAAGAAAGTGAATCAACTGGAAGGGCATCATGACCTTGATACACAAAGATAAAGTAGCTTCTCTGCTTGTCAAAGGCTTGAACAAGATAGCCAGATATTGTGCCAGTTCTTTTGCAGTATTCGTGCATAAAACTTAACACATTGGTTAAATGGTTCCAGTCTTCGCTCGTTACCCTACATCGATCAAGAGTGTCAAGAGAAACCCTTGTGAAAACTTCAAGGATCATGTCTTTGGGTAAACAAGGACATGGGTTTTGAATAATCTCCATGGAGATTGGACAGTAGAGAAGAGGGAGATAGAGAGAGAGGAATGAGAGCTTTGAAGATCTTTATGCATGTGCTAGGTTTTTCTTGGACGGTTTTATTATTTATAGGCAGCGTTTAAGGCCAAATAAGGAAATATATTTTATTTAAATCCTAATAGATTGCCACACTGTCAATTAAGCGAATGTTGTCTAAAATCACTAGAACAATGAGTTGTTCATCTAAAACCTAGGATAGAAATTGTTACGTTGACGAAATCAAATAAATATATAAAGTATCGTTCAAACGTTGCCGTATTCGTGTAAACAGATTGAATGAAATGAAAATAAAAATGTTATTTTCAGAACATATTTTAAAAGTATTGTGAAAACGTTGCTTTATTCGTGGTACATGGAAATTTGAATAAAATGCAAATATAAATTTTTTATTTTCAGGAAAATATTTAAAAGTATATATCATCAAAACGCAGCCGTATTTAAATTGAATCAAATGCAAATAAAATTTTTTATTTTCAGGTAAACATTTAAAATATTGTCAAAACGCAGCCATATATATTCGTGGTACATAGTAAATTGAATAAAATGCCAATAGAAATTTTTATTTTCAGAAAAACATTTAAAGTATTGTTAAAACGTAGTCGTATTCGTGGTACATGGCAAATTGAATAAAATGCAAATAGATAATTTTATTTTTAGGAAAACATTTAAAGTATGGTCAAAATGTTGTTGTATTTGTGGTGATAAAAATTGAAAAATGTATGTTGGTGCAAATCTCAAAATATTTTTATTCGATTTTCTAAAATTGACTTTGCGAAGTCGAATTTGGACAATAGTTCTTTGATAAAAAAACCAATTTAAGGACATATTCTTAATATGAGTGGAAAGAAAATTTGAAGATTTTGCAGATGTTATCCCTAGCTCTCCTGTCCAAACTTTTTTTTTAATATATATATATAAAGAGTAATTGTTTCGCCTAAAGAGTAATTAATTTTAGGGTTCTTGTTTTGCAAGTTTTTTGGGGAATTAAGTTTATTTGGGGATTGCATTCATAAACGAATTCGGTGGCGTTCTTGAGATAGCTGCCACTAATTAGAATACAGTTGCATTCTTGTGTCCCAAGTTTTGCAATAACCAAAGCATTGAAAAAGAAGAAAAAAAGGTTTGCCATTAATTAAGTTTTTTCAACATATTTATTTTTAGGTCAGCATATTGCATACACTATATGATTTAAGATTGCGGTTTCGAAGCAAATTCCATGTTGAGAGCAATAAATTGGCTATTTTTGTACTTTGATTTAAGATAATTGTTTGTCAAACACGAGAAATTATTACATGTTCCTAACCTCAATAATAATATATTTTACTAATTTTTTACCAGACCGATCGGTCGATTTGAGTATGTTAGAAAGTTTTAACCTAAAATATATATGTCAATCAAGTGTCTTACTATCATACTACTCCTTCATTTTTCTAATGATTTTTCAGCCTATGTTTATTTATTATATTCAAAATGAATTAGTCCATAACACATTACATTTTTTTTTCTTAATTAAATAAAATATGTCTTTAAATCGTAATCAAAATGTTAGCACTTTGATATTCTTTATTCATACTATTTTGTTATTGAAATAAAAATACATAATAAACAATTTTTTTTCGTTATTTTCTTAGAATGAAATAATTAATACTTAAAGTCATAAAATTTTGGATTTTCTGTATTATTCAAAAGAATTCTTTGAAAACTACTGATCACATTTAAAACTTTCAATTAAAATTTACTATAATGAATAAAAATGATTAAATAATATTATTTTATAAAATATTAATATAAGATTTTAAAATTAACAAATTAAATATTTTTATAATAATAATTAATATTATATAATTTAAATTATTTATGTGATTCGGCCCCTCATTTCACTGGTTGAATCACTTACCCATTGACCTATTCTCTTAATCGGATAGTACGGGTTTAATAACTATGACCCAAACTACATTGGAGTTTAGAATAGAGAAAATGACAAGGGGAGTGAAAGAAATTTGACTATCATAAAATTTAAATAGTTTTATTGGATGGGAAATATTCATTTGCATCGAGTGTAAAACCTCATTTTTGTATCGGATAAAAACTTCACTGGTAATTTTAAAAAACTTCATTAGTAACGTTTGTACAACTATTAATCACATTACCAATGAAGTTACCAAACAGTTATCAATAAAGTTTCAGATCCGATACAAAAAATAGAGTTTTACACCTGGTCCAAATAAGAATTTCACATATTTAACAAGAAAGAAGAAAAGAAAAGAAAAAATGATTAGTACTAAATTTTTTTAAGAGAGAACCATCTGTACATATGGAACTATAAAAGAACGTTTAGATTTAACTAAATCTAATGGTAATTGAACATAGTTTTAATCTAAAAGATAGTTTTTGTTGAATTTAAGAGAGGAAGTGAGACAATACAAAGAGAAGAGAATTGTATTGAATGATGTGTTTTGGTTACAAGGGAGGTATCCTATTTATAGCTTAACCTAAGGGGAATGTTTCCCATTCTAACTGATGTGGGACTAACATATATATATATATAGACATACACACACACACATTAACAACCCCCTCAAACTCAATATGGTAAAATGGAGACCAACTTGAGTTTGGAAACTATATCCTGAAGGTGTCCAAAATGATGTGTTTTAGTGAAAATATCAGCAGTTTGATCTGCGGAAGAAACCCATAATAGTCCAATAGTGTATTTAAGTCCTTCCATAACAATGACAATGGGTAGTGAAACCTCAAGATGCTCCATAGTTTGCAAAAAATGAAATGGTCAGGAAATGACTGATTGGGTCTGAACAAGATGGAACTGTGTCGTCTAATTGGCAAAGCCGATTGGGGTCAACGACTAATGGAGTGGAGGCTGAGGTGACGTCGATGGAGAATGAGACTCTGATTATAGTGACGTCGATGGAGCGACGATTGAGATGACGTCGATGGAGAATGAGACTCCGACTATAGTTATGACCTAACAGGTATGAGGAGGATATACAAGAATTCTTTCTAATGTGAAAGATCCATTAATAGTGGCAATCACATAGCATACTCAACTCTTGATATACCGAGAACCACTAAGAACTTGGCTCCGATACTATGTTGAATTTAAGAGAGGAATGGAAACAATACAAAGAGAAGAGAATTGTATTGAATGATGTGTTTTGCTTAAAAGGGAGGTATCGTATTTATGGTCTAACCTAAGGGGAATGTTTCCCATTTTAACTGATGTGGGACTAATATATATACAAACACACACACACATTAATAGCCCCTTCTCAAACTCAAAGTGGTAAAATGGAGACCAACTTGAGTTTGGAAACTAAATCATGAAGGTGTCCAGGAGGATGTGTTTTAGTGAAGATATCAACAGTTTGATCGGTGAAAGAAATTGATAATAGTCCAATAGTGTAGTTGATTCCTTCCAAAACAATGACAATGGGTAGTGAAGCCTCAAGATGCTGTGCAAGAAATGAACTGGTCAGGAAATGACTAACTAGGTCTGAATAGGATGGAACTGAGTCGTTTAATTGGCAAAGCCGACTGGGGTCAATGACTGATGGAGTGATAGCTGAGGTGACGTCGATGGAGAATAAGACTCCGATTATAGTGACGTCAATGGAGCGGTGAGATGATGTCGATGAAGAATGAGACTCTAATTATAGTGACGTCAATGGAGTAGCGATTGAGATGACGTCGATATAGAATGAAACTCCAACTATAGTAATGACCCGACATGTATGAAAAAGATATAAAAGAAGTCTTTCTGATGTGAATGATCCACTAATAGTGGCAATCACAGAACATACTCAACTCTTGATATACAAAGAACCACTAAGAACCTGGCTCTGATACTATGTTGAATTTAAGAGAGGAAGTGACAATACAAAGAGAAGAGAATTGTATTGAATGATATGCTTTGCTTACAAAGGAGGTATCTTATTTATAGCCTAACCTAAGAGGAATGTTTCCCATTATAACCGATGTGGGACTAACATATACATTATATATATATATATATATATATATATATATATATATATATATATATATATATATATATATATATCAAGAAACATTGGATTTGAATTAATCCAACCATCCAAAATAGAAGTGAAAGTAAAATTGTCTTACACATATCTATCTCATCTTTCCCTATCGCATAGATTTGTCTTCTCTTTGTCTCTATCTTTTGGATCAAACCTTACTAATCTTTGGTCTTAATGTAACAATTTTACTATTGATCATGAGATCTCAAAATAACTTGAAGAGTGTAGCTAGAAAGTCCATTATGTATTGAGAACGACACCATATTGATTCTGATGAGACCCTTTAGAAAGATCTATATATATATATATATATATATAGAACAAATGTTTGCTGAACAAATATTTGTTGAAGGAAGAACTGATTGGTTTCTTTTTAATTCCTCATTTTCTTGTTAATCCTCTCTCTCACAACTTTTCTTACTTCTCCCTGCATTTGGATACTAATCTCTAGCAATGAACTTTCTGATATTTTGCCAAAGAAGAATCTCTTATGTGGCTACAAAGAACCTGACTCTGATACCATGTTGAATTTAAGAGAGGAAGTGAGACAATACAAAGAGAAAAGAATTGTATTGAATGATGTGCTTTGCTTACAAATGAGGTATCCTATTTATAGCCTAACCTAAGAGGAATGTTTCCCACTATAACCGATGTGGGACTAACACACACACACACACACACACACACACACACACACACATATATATATATATGTATATATATATATATATATATATATATATATATATATATATATATATATATATATTGGATTTGAATTAATCCAACCATCCAAAATAGAAGTGAAAGTAAAACTGTCTTACACATATCTATCTCATCTTTCCCTATCGCATAGATTTGTCTTCTCTTTGTCTCTGTCTTTTGGATCAAACCTTACTAATCTTTGGTGTTAATGTAACAATTTTACCATTGATCATGAGATCTCAAAATAACTTGAAGGGTGTAGCTAGAAAGTCCATTGTGAAGTGAGAACAACACCATATTGATTCCGATGAGACCCTTTAGAAAGATCTATATATATGTATAGTGAATATAGAACAAATAATTGCTGAACAAATATTTGTTGAAGGAAGAACTAATTGGTTTCTTTTTAATTCCTCATTTTCTTGTTAATCTTCTCTCTCACAAGTTCTCTTACTTCTCCCTGCATTTGGATACTAATCTCTAGTAGTGAACTTTCTGATATTTTTCCAAAGAAAAATCTCTTATGTGGCTACTAAGAACCTGACTCTGATACCATGTTGAATTTAAGAGAGGAAATGAGACAATACAAAGAGAAGAGAGTTGTATTGAATGATATGCTTTGCTTACAAAGGAGGTATCCTATTTATAGCCTAACTTAAAAGGAATGTTTCCCATTATAACCGATGTGAGACTAACATATATATATATATCAAGTAGCATTGGATTTGAATTAATCCAACCATCCAAAATAGAAGTGAAAGCAAAACTGTCTTACACATATCTATCTCATCTTTCCCTATCGCATAGATTTGTCTTCTCTTTCTCTCTGTCTTTTGGATCAAACCTTACTAATCTTTGGTCTTAGTGTAACAATTTTACCATTGATCATGAGATCTCAAAATAACTTGAAGGCTGTAGCTAGAAAGTCCATTGTGTATTGAGAACGACACCATATTGATTCCGATGAGATCCTTTAGAAAGAACTATATATATATATATATATATATAT
This sequence comes from Bretschneidera sinensis, assembly GCA_023935145.1. Taxonomy (NCBI): domain Eukaryota; kingdom Viridiplantae; phylum Streptophyta; class Magnoliopsida; order Brassicales; family Akaniaceae; genus Bretschneidera; species Bretschneidera sinensis. The sequence goes on along the minus strand of CM043697.1, from coordinate 672,076 downwards.
ATATATATATATATATATATATATATATATATATATATATATATATATATAGAACAAATATTTGTTGAAGGAAGAACTGATTGGTTTCTTTTTAATTCCTCATTTTCTTGTTAATCCTCTCTCTCACAACTTTTCTTACTTCTCCCTGCATTTGGATACTAATCTCTAGTAGTGACCTTTCTGATATTTTGCCAAAGAAGAATCTTTTATGTGGCTCACGATTTATTTTTTTACTGAATGGGTAAACTTTCAGTTGCCTGTTTCCGGTTTCTTCAATAAAGAAGTGACCTATGTACAGTGACTGTCCTTAGCAGTCCACATTTTCTTTTAACTTGGTAAGAGCAAAACCAACAGAACAAAACATTCAATAATTTAAATAAATGTTGTAATTGAAGACATGATTCCAGTTGTTATATATGTACTCCATAATGTAGTATTCCATATTCATGCAGCACTGATGAATGGCATCTCTGAGTTACAACGTTGTTTGATTGGGTCTGAAAAGTGTTTCAAGTCAGGCGAGTACTTTAAGGCCTTGATGCCATTAAGGAATAGTGAGCTGTTCGATAAAGGGTTGACCAACTTGTTCGTTGCGTATGGTGTTCTTGTGGCTTCAGTGAAGAGATGCAATGGGGTTATCGATTGGTATACTGTTCTGGGGATTCGAGACCCTTCAGCTAACGCAGAAACAATCAAGTATAGTTACGACAACTTGGCTCTCAAACTCCGTTCTGCGATGAGAATTGCTAGAGCAGTAGTTGATGCTTTCCGACTTGTATCTCAAGCATGGCAAGTGCTATCTGACCCCTCAAAAAGGGAGGCTTATGACGGGGCCCAGCTCCACCATTTTTACCACAACCATATCCTGATGTAAGCCCTGATGCGTGCCCGCGATGTGGTGACCGATGCCCCAATTACAACGACTTAGTCTTCAATCGGTCACCTGCTTTGGATGCAATTATGAGTTTGCCCCCGTGCGTCTAGTTCCAGTATCTGTTCACTTTTGTGTCAACAATATGGCAGGTGAGTGTCATATAATTACTTTCCCGTCAACAATTGAAATAGAACTGAGCTCCTAATTTTTTTGAGACTTGAGATATTTTGAAGTGCATATGTTGAGTTTTCAATTTCTCTTTGCAAACTTAAACATGCGTAGTAAACTCCCACGGGATAAGACGAGGCAGGCCTCAATCCCAAGGGCCGCACCGCGATGGCCCCCCTGCTCAGACAGATCCTACGAGCGAACCCACCCACCCAGAAGCAATAATAACAAACATTACTAGTACAAAATAGAATTCAAGTAAAAGTGGATATATTGGTGGGTTTGAATTGTGATATATTGGTAGTCATTGTGTGCCGCAACGAGAATAAAAATTGATGGATTATTCCATTAAGATTACCAGTTGTACTGAGGATAGAGCCATATAAATCATTGTTTCAAGTGGTCAGAGATATAATCACATGTTGCTTGTAGTTGCGCTTTTATGATATAATTGACTACCTCATGTAGGCATATGATCAAACAACAAAAACCTTTCTGTTCGATCTCACTATATAGTAATATCTCTATGAATTCCTTTTTAACTCGTGGATCCAAAATAAAAAATTTGGTCCTGCAATTGTTATATACTACTCTATAATGAAGTGTTCTATTTATATCCATGCAGGTACGACGATACATAATTTAATAGAGGCTGAAAAGTGTTTCCTGTCAGGCGAATACTACAAGTCCAAGAGGTTATTAAAGAGTTGTGACCTGTTTGATGACCGGTTGACCAGCTTGTTTGTTGTGTATCGTGCTCATTTGGCTTCATTCAAGAGATGCAATGGGGTTATAGATTGGTATGGTGTTCTGGGGATTCAAGACCCTTCAGTCTACGAACAGACAATCCAGTATACTCACGACTTCTTGGCTAGCAAAATCCATTATGTTATGAACAATTGTCCTGCAGCAGATAGTGCTCTCAAACTTGTATCTGAAGCATGGCAAGTGCTGTCTCAGCCCTCACAGAGGGAGGCTTATGATCGCCAACGGGCCCAGCTCCACCATTTGCACCAGGATTATATCCTGATGCAAGCCTGCGATGTGGTGACCGATGCCCCAATTACAACGGTCTGAGTCTTGCATCGGTCACCTGCTTCAGTTGCCATTATGAGTTTGTTGTGCCTTCTTGAGTGTCTCCTCAAGGGTTCTATGTTTCAAGGGAACCAAAAGACTTCTCAATTCCAAGGGATCAACCAAATTCTAGCCAAGTGGACATCTATTCTGCAGGTTATAGTGCTTCAGGGAATCAATCTCCACCATCAGTATCATCTACTTTTCACTTTCATGCCAACAATGAGCATTTTGAGCTTATGAACTTGCATTGATTATCAGTGTATAATTAGCCTTTATTTTATTAGGGTAAATATTAGATTTACTGCTTCCTAGTCTAATTGTATATTAGCTAGTTTTGTAACTAATTCTTGTTAGTTAGTTAGTGCTGTAACTGTTTCTAGTTAGTTAGTTAGTGCTATATATATTGTCTTAGTCCTGTATCTTAACAGAGGAAAAAAAGCAGAACATTTTTCCACTCTCTCAAACTCTCTTCTTCTTTAGCGTAATATGGTATCAGAGCTAATCGCTGCTCTTCTCTTTCTCTGATTCGATTCAATTCGATTGAAGCATCTTCTTCTCCAAGATCGTTGAGCGCAGATTGTTCTTCTTCCTTGATTTCTATGGAAACTCCAGGATCTGAAAATTCTCTCAACCCTAAGTCATTGAATGGCAAATCCGCCATTGATGAACCTTCAAGCCCCTACTTTCTTCATCATTCTGATGGTCCAGGCATTGTTCTTGTTTCACAACACTTGACCGGAGATAACTATGCCTCCTGGAGTCGAGCGATGCTAATCACCTTATCGGTGAAGAACAAACTTGGATTTATTGATGGTTCGATCACAAAACCTGAAGGTAATGATCTCAACCTTCTTAATTCATGGATTAGGAACAACAACGTTGTTATTTCCTGGATTTTGAACTCTGTTTCTAAAGAAATTTCTTCTAGTGTGATATTCTCTAATTCTGCTCATGAGATTTGGCTTGATCTTAAGGATCGATTCCAACAGAGGAATGGTCCTAGAATTTTTCAGTTACGTCGTCAATTGATGAATCATGTTCAAGATCAAAACTCTGTTAGTGTTTATTTCACTAAACTGAAGACTATATGGGAGGAATTAAGCAATTATAGACCAGTCTGCACCTGTGGAAAGTGTACTTGTGGTGGAGTGAAGGATCTTAATTCTCATTACCAAATGGAGTATATCATGTCATTTCTTATGGGGTTGCATGATTCTTTTACTCAAGTCAGAGGCCAATTGCTTCTTATGGATCCTTTGCCACTCATAAACAAGGTGTTTGCTTTGATTTCTCAAGAAGAACATCAAAAGAAAGTTGGCGTTCATACAAGTTCTATTTTTAATCCTGCTAGTACTATGGCTTTTGCTGTCAAGAATGCTAACTCCAACAAGATTGGTGCTTATAATTCTGGAAATCACAATTTTGGGTTTATAAAGGATATAGGAAAGAGAGACCTTTTTGTACCCACTGTAACTTTCATGGTCATACCATTGAGAAATGCTACAAAATCCATGGCTATCCGCCTGGTTTCAAGCCAAAACAAAGAGACAATCCTCCATAATCCAACAGCCATACCGCTATTAATCAAGTCTCCAATCAATTCTACTCCAGTTCAGATACCAAGAATGATCAACAGGGTAATGTTGGGAATTTTATTCAGAATCTTAATACCAATCAGTACCAGCAGCTAATGTCCATGCTTTCCAGTCATTTGGCCACTTCTGTTAAGACAACTAATGATCAACATGATGTTCCAGCTATTTCTTATACTACAGGTATATGTTTCTCAGTCTCCTTGAATCTTATCTTCTCTTCCACTCAGTTTTGGATAGTTGATTCAGGTGCTACCAAACATATATGTTCCAATGCTACTGCGTTTATTTTTATGCGATCTATACAAAATTATACTGTCACTTTTCCCAATCATACTCGAATTCCAGTCAGTTTCAGTGGTGATGTTAGGCTAAGTAATATGTTAATTCTCAAGGATGTCATGTTTGTTCCTCAGTTCAAATTTAACCTGCTTTCTGTGAGTGCTCTTACGAATGCTTCACAGCTTACAGTCAGTTTTCTTCCTGATTGCTTCATAATTCAGGACCTCAACAGCAAGAAGATGATTGGCAAGGGTGAAAAATTTGAAGACCTTTATATGCTTGATGCTGCTATTTTGAGTTCTGTTTCTACAGCTTATGTTAATAGCATTTCTGCTCATGTTTGGCACAATAGACTTTGCCATTTATCTTTCAAAAGGTTGGATAGGTTGAAAAACCAGCTGCATTGTGACACTTCTGGATTCAATAAAGCTATTCCTTGTTATGTTTGTCCTTTAGCCAAACAAAGAAGGTTGTTTTTTGATTCCCATAACCACATGTCCCACTTTCCCTTTGATTTGGTTCATTGCGATATATGGGGACCTTATCATGTTTCTTCACATTCTGGATATAGATTTTTTCTGACTTTGGTGGATGACTGCACTCGTTTTACACGGATCTTCTTGCTTAACAGAAGTCAGATGTTAGTGTTATTATTCCCAAGTTCTTCAATATGATAGCTACTCAGTTCAATGCCAAAATAAAAGTTTTCAGATCTGATAATGCCCCTGAGTTAGCATTTACTGAATTCTTTAATGCAAAAGGTGTGTTACATCAGTTCTCTTGTGTGGACAGGCCACAACAAAACTCGGTTGTGGAGAGAAAACATCAACATTTGCTTAATGTTGCTCGAGCTTTGTACTTTCAGTCCAGAGTTCCTATTCAATTTTAGAGTGAATGTATTCTCACAGCTACCTTTCTCATCAATAGGACACCTTCTCTGTTGATTAATCATAGAAATCCTTATGAAATTCTTTACAAATCTGCTGTTGATTACTCATCTTTCAGAGTTTTTGGCTGTTTGGCTTTTGCTTCAACTCTCACTGCTCATAGAACCAAGTTTCAACCTCGATCTCGGGTTTGTGTTTTACTTGGCTATCCTCCTGGAATGAAAGGATACAAGCTCTATGATGTTCAATCCAAGCAGATTTTTATCTTAAGAGATGTTATTTTTCATGAGGAAATCTTTCCCTTTCACACTGTGGTTGCTTCAGACAAGTTGATTGATCCCTTTCCTGATCTTGTCTTGCCTATATCTTCTCTTGAGGTTCCTATAGTTTCTCAATCTACAGCCCATATTCAAACTAATCTTCAAGACATCTATGATATTAGTCAACATGAAGAGTCTTTTGTTCCCGACTTATCAGTTCATGATCCTTCTCCTGCTGAAGTTCATCTTCGACAATCTTCATGGGTCACTAAACCTCTATCTTATCTCAAGGATTTTCATTGCAATTTATTGACCCATACGGAATCTTCTACTTGTGATACATCATATCCTTTGACCAATTATTTGTCTTATGGATCTCTATCTTCTTCTCACAAGAACTTTGTTATGAATGTCTCTTCTCAGTATGAGCCTCAATTTTATCACCAGACTGTTAATCTTTCACAATGGAGGGATGCTATGAAAGCTGAATTAGATGCTATGGAGTTCAACAACACCTGGTCAGTTGTCTCTTTACCACAAGAGAAACATTCTATTGGTTGTAAATGGATCTAAAAGATAAAATACAAGTCTGACGGCTCCATAGAACGACACAAAGCCCGGTTGGTGGCTAAGGGATACACTCAACAAGAAGGACTTGACTTCATTGAAACCTTCTATCCTGTGGCAAAGTTGGTTACTGTCAAAGTCTTGTTGGCTCTTGCCACAAGTCAAAATTGGAATTTGGTTCAACTTGATGTGAATAATGCTTTTCTTAATGGGGACTTATTTGAAGAAGTCTATATGGATCTTCCTCTTGGTTATGGTAGTAAGGGGGAGAATCTTAAACAGGGAGGAAAAATGGTTTATAAACTTCATAAGTCCATCTACGGTCTCAAGCAAGCTTCGAGACAATGGTATTCAAAATTTTCTCAAGCTCTTGTTCAGTTTGGTTTCGCTCAGTCCAAGTCTGATTACTCTTTGTTTACCAAAGGTTTGGGGTCTTCTTTTGTTGCCTTGCTGGTTTACGTTGATGATATTATCATCACTGGTCCAAACACTCAAGTTATAGACTCTCTGAAATGTTTTCTTCACAGTTAGTTTAAACTCAAAGACTTGGGATCTTTGAAATATTTTCTTGGCCTTGAGATTGCTAAATCAGCCAAAGGAATTGTTCTATCTCAGAGACATTATACCCTTCAGTTACTTGAAGACACAGGATATCTTGCTTGTAAGCCTGCAAATGTTCCTATGGATCCTAAAGTTTAGCTTAGTGCTACTGATGGTGATCTCCTTACTGACATATCTCAGTATAGACGTCTTATTGGTCGTCTTGTTTATCTCACTCTTTCTAGACCGGATATCACTTTTGTTGTCCACAAACTAAGTCAATTTTTGGCTCAACCCCATTTACCTCATCTGAAAGCAGCCCATCATCTTCTCAAATACCTCAAATCTAATCCTGGTCAAGGATTATTTTTCTCTTCTTCATCTTCCCTCAAACTGAAGGCTTTCTCATATTCTAATTGGGGTTCTTGTTTGGATACCAAGAAGTCTGTCACTGGTTTTTGTATTTTCATTGGTGACTCTTTGGTCTCATGGAAGGCTAAGAAACAAACCACAGTTTCAAGATCCTCTGCTGAGGCAGAATACAGAGCTTTAGCTTCTACTGCTAGTGAATTGGTTTGGATACACCAATTGTTGAAAGACTTTCAGGTGGATGTTTCCTCTCCAACACTTCTTTTTTGTGATAATCAGGCTGCTGTTCATATTGCTACGAATCCGATATTTCATGAGAGGACTAAACATATAGAGATCGACTGCCACTTCATTCATGATAAAGTCACTAAAGGCTTTATCAAACTCATGCCGATTCGATCTCAACATCAACTTGTAGATGTTTTTACCAAAGCTTTACCTTCTTCCTTGTTGTTTCCTCTCTTATCCAAGATGGTTGTTAACGATATTCACAGTCCATCTTGAGGGGGAGTATTAGGCTTTGTAAATATTAGATTTACTGCTTCCTAGTCTAATTGTATATTAGCTAGTTTTGTAACTAATTCTTGTTAGTTAGTTAGTGCTGTAATTGTTTCTAGTTAGTTAGTTAGTGCTATATATATTGTCTTAGTCCTGTATCTTAACAGAGGAAAAAAAGCAGAACATTTTTTCACTCTCTCAAACTCTCTTCTTCTTTAGCGTAATATATTTTATTGCAATTTATTATGTCAGTAGTGAAGAAAACATCCTCATATTAGTACTCTAATTAAAAATAGAGACGTTTCTTGGTAATTTTATCTTGGTCTCTTAATATATATTATTACTCGATTAATTCAGTTGGGCAAAAAATACGTAGCAGCCTATCCTGTTAATTGTTTTATTTTTTTTGGTAGTGGCTAGAACAATCAGTGCATTTTGGTATTTCTTGTTCCTTCGTTTGAGTTTCTTGAAATTTAGTCTGATTTGGAAACATATATACTTTTGATTCTGATCTCAAGTGTCTTTCACTCATCATGAAACAAGCGTGGAAAGAAACAAGGGGGCAACACACAGAGAAAAGGGTTTAACTAGGTGCATTAAACAAGGGGGCTTCTCTTAGGTGTTTAGTTTAGATGGCATTGCTGCTTATGTTATTAGAACTATTGTCTCTTTGGTCGTTGTTTACTATTATTATAATGATAGATGCATATTGCCTGCTATTTTCTTCTTCTTTCTTTCTCACTTTTGTGATGTTCTTCTAACACTTCATGATCATCACTACAAGAGATTGAAATTTTGATTGACAATATGTCAACTCTTGTTAATAATTGGGAGACTGTTTGTGAGAAACTTTATTCAAAATATGATTTCAGTTAATAATTGCATGCATCATGATGGTTGGTATATAAGCTATTGATTACAAAATGTCAATCATTTGCTATGCTCAACTAATTTCATGCTTGAACTACAATTTCAAAATTCTATACCCTTTTAAGTATGTCAATTTTATATATAATTTAATTTCCATGTCTGTTTTTTTTAATAAAATCCAAACAAAAAAACAACAAAATTTTTTGATGGGTAGATTGCTAAACCCTTTATAGCATGTGAAAAGTAATGGATATATTACCTCCCCTTATTATGGGCAGATGCCTCTGTGGATCTCAAATTTAGTAGTTTCCTCCATGCCCAGCTACAGTGGAAGGGGTTTTGATGGACCAAAAACTCCTCCTCTTGAGAATGTAGTGCTCAATCCGAGCAACTTGAAGAGATATTGATTGAATGAAAAGCAACCATATACTCTTCATGGCACAAATAGAGTTCCAATCAAGTAAGTTTCTCAAACCTAAGAAAACGTTTGGAACAAACGAATTCTATAAATTTTATGAAATTAATTTGTAATTCTATATTTTATATATATGTTTAGAAAAAAAAATTAAGGAATTCAAAATAAATTCACTATGGAGTTGAGTTAGTTTGATGCAAATTCTATCAAAATTGAAAGAATTTACAAATGAATTTCACAAAATGGAGAGTAAAATACTCTCTTTCCCTCTCCCTTATTTTTTGAGTTCTTTATTTATTAAACACTTTTAAGCGTGAAAATTCAATTGAATTCTATAATTTATCATAAAATAGCCAAATATAAAAATTCATTTCAAATCTTTTTTAAATGAATATGTTTTTCAATACATTTGAAAATAAAATGAACTTCATTTTTATTTGATTTCAAACGAAGTGTATTCATTTGATTCCAAACGGAGTGTATGCCCAATCAAGATTTAGGATAGCAGAGATCAACCCATTTAACTTTAGCATCTTTAGCATTGTATTATCTCTCAACTGCTTTAATAATCTTCTTAGGTGGATTAGCTTTGTAAACCAAGCAAGGGCTTGCAGTCTTGAGAAGTTTACCTACTAATTATCGAAGGTACTTCAAGATAATCTTACTGGAAGAATTTCAATTTTAAAACCAGATAAAGATGATAATTGATTAATTACCTCCTGATTTACTCCACAACAGAAAAGTTCACTCTTGAAATTATTCACTTTAAGATCAGAAATGTTGTAGAATTCCACGAGACTTCGAGAGGATTATAATATGTTGATGAGTAACTGGTCATGAATTTGTGATCGAGAGGAATTTTATCAAGCCAAACGTATACTTCACAAAAAATAAAAAATAAAAAAATTGGCAAGCATCAGAAGAAAAAAGTGTTAAAAGGTTTTTTGCCGGTTTTAAAAAAAGAGTGAATTTTCTGTGAGAATTTATTCAAAAAAACATACAAGTAAAAAGAAAGAATGAGACAGTTATACGTAAGCCTACATATCAACCCCAAAAGAGTACCTAAATTTTAGAAAGGGCAAAATAACATTTATATGTAATTTCCTTAATCAAATATTTCCAAAGGAATGATAGTCACTAAAAACATATTTTGTCTTTTTATTTTTTTCATTGATGCCCTTAAGAAAAGAATAGTGACACGTAGTCAATATGTTGTCCACATTTTTATGACATGACTGCATGGAGTTCGAGTTGTAATTATGAGAAGTTCAAGTAGTAACGGGCAAGGTTAAAATCAGAAAATTCATTTTTTTTCGTGTCATCTGATGTTTTTTCATTGATCAATCCTCATACTTGATAAATTTGATTAAATACTTAACATCTCAACATGTATTACATGTATATTAATATGCTTTCGTGCAGTACTAGCTGTTTCTTTTCGAATTTTTTTATTGGTTTTCTTCCTCCTTAATTATTGCGTTGATAGAAAAATCTCCATTATTGATATCCAAAAGAATAGCTTTCACTAAACTACAATTTGCTGGTTACATCTATACTTAAAGTTGATAAAATAAATAATTGATCAATGTTAGAATGAAAAGGAAAAGGAATTTTTCAAAAGGAAAAACTAACATTAAAACAAGATTACAATAAATGAAGAAGATGACAGCATACCAAAATGATTAAGTGTTTACATTTTGCATGGAGAGATTGAAACCCGAAAGAAAAAACTTTGTGAGGCAAAAAGATAATTTTAAAGGGGAGTTGTGAGAGTGGGTTAGTTTAACAAAAATATCCCTAGTAAAAACCGTGGGGTGTGATTGTTTGGTGATTTTGTTAAAAAAAATTATCCATAATAATACATTGATTCCATACTTATGTATTGGGTTTTGAGGAATTTAATAGGGATGGACACTAAATAAGAGTTCGGGCTTTATTAATGGTATAAGTAGATGTGAACTATTCAAATACATTAGGATTTTTTGTTCATAAAAAATATATAAATAATTTATTTTATCATGATTGTAAACCGAGGTTTAAACCAAAGAGCGAGGTGAATTGGGTTTTTAAAAAAACTTTTGCTAATTACTTTGCAAGTTTCTAAAACAGTTAAATGCATAAAGCATTCAAACAAGTAATGTACTTGAAAGTAAAAGAGTTTAAGGAAGAGAAAGTGCAAACTCTGTTTATAGTGGTTTGGCAATATCGGAATCCTTCCGACTCTACGTCCACTCTTTTCAAAGAACCTCCTTGAAGCAATCCGCTAAAACTTTAGTCGTGCAACTTCACGGATGTTGCACAAACCTTACAACCAATCTCATTCTCACGGAAGCTAATCCCTTCCTCATGGAAGCTAATCCCTTCCTCACGGAAGTAACAAAGTAGTGTTTAATCTTAAATACTTTAAAAGTTATTACAACTCTTTTCCTTTACAATAAATGAAGTTTGTTGTAAAGAAAGAAGTAGAAATATAGCAATAAGTACTTTTGCAAATGAACAATATATCTCTTTCAAGAATAAGCTTGAAGAATGGCTCAGCAATAAATTTTTCAAAGCTTTTGAGAATTAATGAGCAATCTTATGAATTGAATGTGTTCTCCTCTTATTTTAAATGCTTATTGAAGTGGGTTTATATAACCTTGGATCAATATGGCAGTTTGACACTGACTTGGTAGGTTTGGTGCATTAAATGCTCAAGTCCTGTGTCTTAAACGATCATATTTTCAAATTACTAATTGACTGGGTCCTTCTACCAGTCGACTGAGTCAAGTGAGAAACTTCACTTTTTAGGTTATAGGAGAGTACCAGTCGATTGGGTCCTATGCACCAGTCGACTGGGTCCTTAACACCAGTCGACTGGGAACCTTCTGTCCCATATCTCAGTTCACTTATATATGGAGCCAATTAACTGGGTTGTCCTTCAACCCAGTTTTTCATGTTTCAAAACTGTTTTTGACTTAGAAACATTTGTATGAATAGTTTTGTCAAAGTCTTTTATAAAATGAGCCTTAGATCAAGCTAAATATTTGAACATGAGAGATTTACAGTTGCTTTCATTACCTTAATGCCTATTCTAGATTTTTTATCTTGTCTTGATGTCTGAATCGAATTGAGTTCTTGCATCTTTGTTTCTATGTTGAATGCTTTTGTCGCTTAAACACTTAGATAAAACTGTTAGTGTAAATAGAGTAGTGTTTTATCATTATTAGAATCAAATACCGGTCAACAATGATAAATAAAAATTTTGTTTTCAAGAAAAAAAGTGAGGCATTTATATTTTCCAATTCTATAATCCTTAAACTTGTTGTGTGATTATTTATACAACAATATTCTTAATGGAAATAGAGTACATATTTAAAAGTTAAAATGGAGGTTAAGTTCGATCATGATGAGATTGAACTTGTAAAAAAATTTAAATGGAAATATCCAAATCCAGAGCCTACAATAAGAATCGAATATTTTGTATTGTCCATCTTGTTATCATTGATCTATTTATACTTGTATTTTGTATTTTCTAGTGCGATTTCAAATAAAATATATACAAGTTTTTTTTTTGAAGGAGATCTATACAGGTTGTTAAAGATTGTAAAGTCCTCGAGCTTAGTAGCATTAGCCTATAACCTAAACGGGGTAATAAGTGGATTTAATAAGTTGCTTCCCACGTACAAAACAAAAAAAACAAACAAAAAAAATATTGCAAAGTCACAATAAAAGAGTACACTACAGTTATCAAAAATCTAATTCCATTTCCATTTTTTTAAAAGATTAATCTTGATTTAAATATTATTTATTTGATGATGTAATATTCAATTTCACAATGAACTTGACTTTATTTCAATTCTCAAAAGAAAAAGATTTAAATCCCTGTCTCATGCTCCGTTTGGATGCCTCATTAATGAAGGTTGATTTTTGTGTTTCAACAATATATATATATATATATATATATATATATATATATATATATATATATATATATATGTTGGTTATGTCTCTCACTATGTAAGAGTGAGTTTGTGTGGGCTATTATAGTGATGTTCGAGTTATTGTTTATTGGTTTTATAGAACTGTGATCGAATGGTTATATTTATACTTCACTACTTTTACTAAAAAAACTTTAGTAATTAAGTTCTTGAAATTGTAAAATTTTTATATTTTGAATTGCATTCAAACTTTTCAAACCTAATTTTTGATGCACATGCATATATTTCAAATTTGTTAATCCTAATAAATCATTAAGCATCAAGTTTACTCTTACCCATTTTTACCATAAATAAGGCAAGGAAAAATAAGGTAAAAGCATTAATATGAAGGCATACCTGTGTGTCAATTAATTCAGTAGCACATAGGGTTTGGCCAAATGGAAATGAAATTATATTTTTGATAAGGTAGTGTACTCTTTTATTCTGAATTTGCAATCTTCAACATTTTGTATAGATTTCCTATATATATATATATATATATATATATATATATATATATATATATATATATGTCTTCTTTAATTTGAAATCTCACTTGATCAACTATAACAAAATGGACAATACAAAATACTCAAAATAAAAACAATAAATCCATTTATTTAACAAATCAACAAAAGACTTAACTGCACAACTTCAATAATTAATTCAAGTTTTTCATACACGAATAATTAATGCTACTTAAACCAACTTAATAAAATGTTGGCGTCAAATCTGAGAAAAAATTCGTAATTAGCTACTCGGGTCTATTTTACTGTTTGATGAAAATAGAATATATCTTTTTTCTCTCTTCTAATGTCATTCAATAGTGAGATAGACTATTGTATCATGAATCTTTCATAAATATGTGTTAGGCAAGAACTTATCCGAATCTGACTGAAAGGAGAAAACATTATCATAAAAGAAAGACTTTCCAATATCAGTGCTCGTGTAAGTTTCATTTCGGAAGTTGTACCAAGTCAAGGTATTATTGTACCCTTGTAGAAATGCAACATCACTTGTATACAGATCAATAGTACCTTTAGCATTGGTCTCTCTCGTCTTCCAAGTCTGCCTGAAATAATTCTCCAAGACCCATATGTCCACTTGATCATCTTTGCAGTCCAAAAACCCTAGCTTTCCTTCATATTGGACCAACCTTCTGCTAAAACAATATATATTATCAACTACTTCTTCTGGTAAGGCAATTAGCTTCCACTTCTCTGTGTTTATATCGAGGGAAAATATGTTTTTGCAGTTTGTGAGCCAATGAAATGCTCCATTAACATAAATCGGTTGGCCATGAACCAAAAGAACAGAATCAGGCAGCTTAATGTTTTTCGACCGCTTCTATATACCTTCTGCTGAATCAAAAATTTCACATATCATAGTGGCGTACCTGCAATGGGAAAATGAAGGAAAAAAGAAAATATTAATTCTTAAAAATGGAGAAAAAAAAAGTATAAACTATTCAAACTAGATATATACACAAGGAAGAAGAAAAAAAATTATACATACCGTACTGCTTGGCGTCTAGGATCAGAGAAGCGTAATATTTTGTAATGCAAAGGTTGAGATTGAAGAACAACCATGGCATTTTCGCGTGTCGCAAACCTAATTTTACGGTTTGGTAATTCAACAAACTCCTTGGTAGTAGGCTTACAAACGTAGTATGTAGGCGTATTTGTCATGCTTCTCCTTCGCATGGAACTCACACTGTACACTAGTCCTTGATTTTTGGAAACGGCTTCTACCTTCACCTCTTCAGGCAGGAAGTCGAAAGAAAGTGAATCAACTGGAAGGGCATCATGACCTTGACACACAAAGATAAAGTAGCTTCTCTGCTTGTCAAAGGCTTGAACAAGATAGCCAGATATTGTGCTAGTTCTTTTGCAGTATTCGTGCATAAAACTTGACACATTGGTTAAATGGTTCCAGTCTTTGCTCGTTACCCTACATCGATCAAGAGTGTCAAGAGAAACCCTTGTGAAAACTTCAAGGATCATGTCTTTGGATAAACAAGGACATGGGTTTTGAATAATCTCCATGGAGATCGGACAGTAGAGAAGAGAGAAATACAGAGAGAGGAATGAGAGCTTTGAAGATCTTCATGCATGTGCTAGGTTTTTCTTGGACGGTTTTATTATTTATAGGCAGCGTTTAAGGCCAAATAAGGAAATATATTTTATTTAAACCCTAATAGATTGCCACACTGTCAATTAAGCGAATGTTGTCTAAAATCACTAGAACAATGAGTTGTTCATATAAAACCTAGGATAGAAATTGTTACGTTGACAAAATCAAATAAATATATAAAGTATCGTTGAAACGTTGTTGTATTCGTATAAATAGATTGAATGAAATGAAAATAAAAATATTATTTTCAGAAAATATTTTAAAAGTATTGTGAAAACGTTGCCTTATTTGTGGTACATTAAAATTTGAAGAAAATGCAAATAGAAATTTTTTATTTCAGGAAAGCATTTAAAGTTTATATCAATATTCGTTGTACATGATAAATTGAATCAAATGCAAATAGCAATTTTTATTTTCAGGTAAACATTTAAAATATTATCAAAACGCAGCCGTATATATTCGTGGTACATGGCAAATTGAATAAAATGCCAATAGAAATTTTTATTTTCAAGAAAACATTTAAAGTATTGTAAAAACGTAGCCATGTTCATGGTACATGGCAAATTGAATAAAATGCAAATTGAAAATTTTATTTTTAAGAAAACATTTAAAGTATCGTCAAAATGTTGTCGTATTTGTGGTGATAAAAATGGAAAAACGTATGTTGGTGCAAATCTCAAAATATTTTAATTCGATTTTCTAAAATTGACTTTGCCAGGTCGAATTTGAACAATTGTTCTTTGATTAAAAAAAAAACAATTTAAGGACATTCTTAATGAGTGGAAAGAAAATTTGAAGATTTTGCAGATATTATCCCTAGCTCCCCGGTCCAAACTTTTTTTTTTTAAATATATATATATATATATATTGCATAATCCATATCAAGAGTAATTGTTTCGTCTAAAGAGTAATTAATTTTAGGGTTCTTGTTTTCCAAGTTTTGGGGGAAATTAAGTTTATTTGGGGATTGCATTCATAAACGAATTCGGTGGTGTTTTTGAGATAGCTGCCACTAATTAGAATACAGATGCATTCTTGCGTCCCAAGTTTTGCAATAACAAAAGCATTGAAAAAGAAGAAAAAAAGGTTTGCCATTAATTAAGTTTTTTCAACATATTTATTTTTAGGTCAGCATACTGCATACACTATATGATTTATGATTGTGGTTTGGAAGCAAGTTCCAAGGTGAGAGCAATAAATTGGCTATTTTTGTACCCTGATTTAAGATAATTATTTGTCAAACACAAGAAATTATTACGTGTTCCTAACCTCAATAATAATATATTTTAGTAATTTTTTACCAGACCGATCTGTCGATCTGTGCATGTTAGAAAGTGTTGACCCTCACCTATATTTTAATGATGACAAAACACAACTGTTATTATACTAACAGTGCAATCTAAGTGTAGTAAGCAACAGAAGCATTCAACCAAGGATCAAGGTGTAAGAACTCAAACCGAATCAAACTTTCAAGTGAAGGCTGAAGAACTAATATAGGTCTAAATTATTAAAACAAAGTGTAAGTCTCACTTGTACATTGAAAAGCTTGTCCAATGGCTCGCATATAAAAAAAATTTTAAACTGAAACTTTTTAAATAAACGGTTCTAAATTAAACACTTTTTCAAACAGAAAAACTGGGTTAGAAGACAACCCAGTCGACTGGGTACATATACCAGTCGACTGGTATATGGGACAGTGAATCCCCAGTCGACTGGATGATTCATATCAGTTGACTGGTAAAATGGACAATGAGTCCCCAGTCAACTGGATGAAACATACCAGTCGACTGGTAGAATGGACAGACAGTCCCCAGTCGACTGGTACCCCAGAAGACTTAAAAATGAGATTTTTTAAGTAGACCCAGTCGACTGGTATCAAGACTTAGTCGACTGGTAGTTCAAAAAATATGACCGTTGGGACTCAAAATTTGAGATTTTAAAGGCACAATCATTTCAAATTAAAGTCTAACGGCCATGTTAATACATGGCTATATAAACCCACTCTATTGAGCATTCAAGAGAGGGGTTGAGACATTCAAAAAGAGAAGAACACACACAATCAAGTCATTTACTATTTGAAACACAAAAAGCTTTGAAATATTCATGCTGAGCCATTCTTCAAGATTTACTTTGAAAGAGATACATTATTCAGTTGTCTAAGCTTTCATTTGTTGTCTCTCTACCATTTACTTTACAGCATTTATTGTAAAGGAATTACTTCCGAGCGGAAGGGGATTACTTCCGAGAGGAAGGGGATAGCTTTCGAGAGGAAAGGATTGTGAGGTTTGTACAACACCTGTGAAGTTGTATGATTAAGTTTCTTAGTGGATTACTTCAAGGAGGTTCCTTGAAGAGAGTGGACGTAGGGTCGGAACGAATCTGATATTGTCGAACCACTATAAATTGAGTTTGCATTCTCTACTCCTTAAACTCTTTATTTACGGCACATTATTTGTTTAATTACTTGTTGTTTATATATTTTTATAAACTTGTGTTTATTCCGCGAAAGTTTTTAAAAACCCAATTCACCCCCCCCCCTATTGGGTTGAAATCTCAATCTACAATTGGTATCCGAGCCTCATTCTCAATTTTAGGCTTAATATCCTTAAGTTGATCCGATGGCAGCAAATAGCTATTCTGAGGGACATTCTTATATTAGGCCTCCTTTGTTCAATGGCTCCAACTATAACTATTGGAAAAACATAATGAAAATCTTTGTCGAAGGACAAGATTATAATCTGTGGAGAGTCATTGAAGAAGGACCTAGAATTCCTTCAAAGGAAATAACTATTGGAGAAATCAATCATACAATGCCTAAACTCAAAACTGAGTACAATGATGAGGATTGTAGAATGATGTCTCTCAATGTTAGAGCCACAAGCATTTTACATTGTGTTTTAGATATATTTGAATACAATAAAATCTCTGCATGTGTTTCAGCTAAGGAGATATGGGATAAATTGCAAGTTACCTATGAAAGAACTAGTGAGGTTAAAAAATCAAAAATCTATATGCTAGTTTCTGAATATGAATCTTTTAAAATGTCTCTTAACGAAACAATTTCTCAAATGCACTCACATTTCACACCTATTATAAATGGTTTGAAGCTTTTTGGTAGGAACATTGAGGAGTTTGAACTAACAAGAAAAATCTTGAGATCTTTGCCACCTACTTGGAAAACAAAGAAGACGGCCATCACGGAAGCCTAAGATCTCGACAAACTTGATGTTGAGACACTTCTTGGGTCATTATTGACATATGAAATGGAAGAAATGAATCACATTGTCAATGATGATGAGAAGACGAAAAAAGTGATCGCTCTCAAAGCCTCTACAAGTAACAAAGAAAAGGAATCAGAAGAAAAGGTAGAGAGGAATGAAGAAGATGGTGAAATGGCCTTAATCACTGATTACGCCCAAAATATAACGTAGTACAGCTTTGAGGTGTCGATTCCACAGGGAAACAAACTAATTACAAAAGAAAGTGTAAACCTCAACACAAACAATAAAAGTCAAAATGACAAAATCTGAATTGTTGATTGTGTGAAAATTGTGTAAATATTTTATGGATAATATAATAAAGAAACAACAAGGTTCCAAAAATCCTCCGTAGGTTCATTGCCCTAATCCTAACTTGATTTAGTTGTTTTTATCTCGATTGCAAGTTTCACATCCCAAACAGGCACTCGACAAATATTCAATTAAAGCGCATGTATAAACCCTAATATAATTGATATGAATTATTCTTTACTTTCAAGCACACATGACCTAACTTATAGACGATATATCTAAGTGACAATACCGCAGCAATAGAAAAATCTATAAAAGAGATCTACCGGACTCAATCACACCCAAACAAATACACATAAGAAGAGCATGACTAAACTTATATGAAAAAGAAGCATGCAATCACCGGACTAATAAGAAATCTACTAATTAAATAAAATAATAAAACACAACAATGTTTAATGAGAATAATACCAAACTACAACTGAATCAAATAAAATCTTTACTTTCAAGCACACATGAGCTAACTTATAAATTATCAAAAGACGACGATATATCTAAATGACAATACCGCAGCAATAGAAAAATCTATAAAAGAGATCTACCGGACTCAATCACACCCAAACAAATACACATAAGAAGAGCATGACTAAACTTATATGGAAAAGAAGCATGCAATCACCGGACTAATAAGAAATCTACTAATTAAATTAAATAATAAAACAAAACAATGTTTAATTAAATAATACCAAACTACAACTGAATCAAATAAAAGAAAATAAGAACAACTACACCTAGGGATTCATCCCTTCGCCATGCTTGGAGACTAGCCGGCCATGGGGTTCATGCGTCCTCTAGTTGCCTCCGGCCTCTCAACGATCATCTCCCCCTTGGTAGTGAAAGCTTCAGTGATTCTTCAGTTTGTCCTCCAAAAGTACTTCAGATTTCTTCTATGGGCCCTCTAGATTGCTCCTAAAGGCCATCTAGATTCACTTTCTGATGATCTCAGATTCTCCGATGGTCCTTAAAGCTAAAGTGGAATGGGTCTTATATAGGCAAATACTACGAGTTCAATGTGTTTCGAATCTGATGTGGGAAATGGGATATAGAAATGTGTTTCTAACCGATGTGGGATGTGGGATTTAGGCATTCACATGCCCTTCACGCTGAAATCCTGCACAGCTCTCACAGCCTGACCTTTGTCTACTTAAACTGCCATAACTTTCTCTAGAAAAATCATTTTTATGAACCATGAAATTCTCCAGAAAATAGACTTCTAGATATTTCTAAGCATATATGGCTCATCTCCTGGTTCTTCTTGTATCAATACAGTTTAATTTGCAAAGATGATTGATCTGTACGGGCAATTCTGGCAATTTAGTGAAACTCCTTTCCAGTGCGGGCAGCAACTGTTGCTCTTTTAAGTCCTCTATCTTGTCCTTTCGGAAGCATTCCTTCACTCCAGTATGCCTCCAGTCTTTGTACTTCAAGCAATGATAACTTTTCCTCCTCTTTTGAGCTTAAAGTACCTGAAAATGCACCGAAATAGATCAATGATCCAAGAATGATACTTTAGAGTTGTTAACGTATAAAAGTGCAATTAAAACCTAGATCAACCCTAAAATGATAACAATTAAGTACTGTTAAGATGCATTTTATGACTCTCATCATAACCCCCAACTAGCTTATTACAAGTCCCTAGCAATTCAAGCGAAAACAAGAGATGAATTCTACGGTGGGAATCAAAGTAAATGAAAAACAATATTAGTGTTAACCAAGAGTAATTCACATTTTGTCTCAAAAATTGCACATAACACACAGCACAAAGAATCATTAAATTTCACCCAAATCCAAAAGTAATCCAAACATCAATCTTAAAATCGTTATTGACTCTTAACATCCATCTTACCACAAACCATTAATCTGAACATTCGGATGATTTTATGCATAACATTCTTGAATACAAGTTTTGGCCTCTAAAACATGATAAATTTTGTGACGTCAATCACAAAAACAAGCTCTATATGCTTACATTTCAAACCACTCTCCACTATTGTAGAAAAATCACATTACATTGGATCAATAGGTCTTTAATGGGAAGGGTTCACGAGAAAAAGAACTCAATCTCTTAGCTTTAAACACAATCACTTTTAAGCACTAGATAACCTTACTTCAACACCCAACTTTTTCGACCATTTTTCTAGCATTTTTCATTTTTTGTTTTTTCAAAATCACCATTTTTCTTTTCTTTTCTTCTTTCTTTGCCGTAATTCACTTTTCTTTTGTATTTTGACATAAGACTATTCACCTCCTTTTTCGTTTTTTTTTCTTTTACATAACCCCCAACTAATCTCCTTTAATGTACTTGGGTTATGGTAGTGATATTTTCTCATATTTCTATCCTTACTCCTTTTAAGTGCTTCTCATATAGCTAAGTTCTTTTAAGAGAAATGTAAGGATAAAATATTCTCTTTAGGCTCATAAAGGTGAGTAAATGGGCTATTGAAAGAAACAAGGCTCACTTCTTTTTCAAGAAAAGGCTCAAATAGGTGACTAGTGGTAAATATAGCAATGGTAGGTTTAACAAGCTCAAACGGTCCAAAAATGGCCTATATCATATCCTAAGTAATGTGCATTCTAGGAATTTGCCTCAAGTGGTTATCAAGTAAGTTCTAAAGCTTGTCGAGATCACAAAAATATTCACAAAATAATCACACATAAAACTTTTCTAAATGTTTAAGACTAATCATACTATCTTACCACAAACTAGAGTCTCTAACCAAATGAAGATTGATGCTTAAATTAATTTCAAATCAAAGCAAGATTTAACTTCTTCTACATGCTATATGCTATCTCAATTAGGCTTATATCATTAACATGTGAATTAAATCTAAGGCTAACACCAAGCATGCTAGAAACAAACAAAAAGGAAAATGACACCAAGTAGTTCAATGAAAAAAGAGAAAAAAATGTATGGAAATAAAGAATATAGAAACAAAGAGATGCGTTTCCTCCACCTCCAACTAAAAAATTGCATTGATCTCAATATAAAAGAAAGAGTAAAGGAAACTCCCTTTGTAGCCAAAGGTGCATAGAAGCTGAAAATTATGCTCCACCATTTGAACTACTTTGTATATTTGTTCCTGAAAAAGAAATACTAAGTTAATACTGGAAAACAAAAAAAAATACAAACAATAAACAAGAAAAAGAAATATGAAAACAATAAAAGTAAAAGGATATGTTGTGGGGTGCCTTCCATGAGCGTTAAGTTTTACGTCTTCAGCCAGACGCCCTTATTCCCTCCCAGAAAAACATAGGTTGAATGCACCCACCACTGCTTCATTGCTAAATTTGGTACTTGTATGTTTTTGAGAGGCCTCAAGGATGTCATCAGTAACACCCACAAATTCTGGCTCGATATATGCTCTTGTGAAGCTATGAATGAGGGTGGACTCCAATGGATTAAGGTGCTGGACCTTTTCCATGAATGAGTCCATCATGCATGCTTGATGGCTTTCGTCCACATCCTCTGATTTTTTCGTTGTTGGGATGTGTAATAACTTACCACTTACTGTCTCAATGGCATTCACCTTCTTCACATTCTATTGCACCAGGTGTCGACCATGAGATGTGGACTAAGCTTAAGAAGGAAACTTACCTCGCTCGGTCACATTCAAGTAGCTCATTAACTTGGACACTTGGCTCTTTATCTCTTTATGTTCTTCAACAACCTGCATAATTAAATATTCAAGCATTTGATTAGTCATCCCTTGCACTTCAATAAAAGCATGTAAAGTGTCTTCTAAAGAACTCTTAGAAGACACGGATGCATGATATGGTTCAAGATATGGTGCAGGGGGTTGTGCAAGCTGCTGGTTTTCAGACTTTCAGCTAAAATTGTGGTGATTTCGCCATCTCGGATTATAAGTATCAGAGAAGGGTGTCAAAGGCTTCTTATACATGCCTAAAGTATTACATTATTCCTTATACATCCCTCTCATCTCACCAAATGTGGGGCACTCTTGGGTGAGATGATCTACCCCACTACACACAAAACATGGTTTCAAAGATGCTGCATGATTAGCTACTTGTATTGGCTTTGAGCTTTTAGTCTTTAATACCTCTAGTTCCCTAGTGAGCATCTCGACCTTGGCCTTAAGGTTATCCTCTTCCCTAAGATGGTAAATTCCACCACCATTTGGGTTCCCTATAGGTTGTGACCTATTTGTGCTTTCAATAGCACTAGGTCCAGTCCAAGTGTGAGCTTTTTTAGCAAGCTCATTGAGGTACTCTATGGCCTCATCAGGATCTTTCTCCAAAACTTCACCATTACACATTATCTCTACGAATTGGCACTCTCTATATGTAAGTCTCTCATAAAAATAGCTCACCAAACGCCAATTCTCATACCCATGGTGAGGGCACATACTCAATAACTCCTTAAATCTCTCCCAAGACTGATATAAAGTCTCACTATCCTTTTGTGTAAAGGTAAAGATGTGCCTTTTCAAAGTGTTGGTCTTATGTTGGGGAAAGTATTTGTTAAAGAAATCCTGAGTCATCTCAGTCCATGACCTAATAGATCGTGGTCTTAGTGAATATAGCCAACTCTTAGCTCTATCATTCAAAGCGAAAGAAAAGAACTTAAGCCTCACAATATCATCGGTTTCATCTTGACTATGAAAAGTCGTGACTACTTCCTCAAACTCTTTAATGTTCACATATGGGTTTTCATTATCCAAGCCATGAAATGTAGGGAGTAATTGAATCATCCCTGGTTTAAGATCTAATTGGTGAGTATTGGTTGGAAACATGATGCATGATGGTGTGGTTGTGCGTATAGGATGGAGGTAATCTCGAAGTGTCCTAGCAACATTCTCATTAAGGTTATCGACCATGTTAACAAAATCCTCTAAATTCTCACTTGGGTTTCCACTATTGGTTGATCTAGGCGAGGTTTCACTATCAGACTCGGAATGAGAGGTTAATTCTAGTTCGGGTCCTCTAATGAATCACTGGACTAATAAAAAATCTACTAATTAAATTAAAGAATAAAAAACAGCAATGTTTAATGAAAATAATAGCAAACTACAACTGAATCAAATAAAGGAAAATAAAAACAACTACACCTAGGGATTCATCCCTTCGCCATGCTTGGAGACTAGCCGACCATGGGGCTCACGCGTCCTAGAGTTGCCTCCAGCCTCTCAATGATCATCTCCCCCTTGGTAGTGAAAGCTTCGACGATTCCTCAGCTTACCCTCCAAAAGTACTTCGGATTGCTCCTAAGGGCCCTCTGGATTCACTTTCTGATGATCTGAGATTCTTCGATGGTCCTTAAAGCTGAAGTGAAGTGGGTCTTATATAGGCAAATACCATGAGTTCAATGTGTTTCCAATCTGATGTGGGATGTGGGATATAGAAATGTGTTTCTAACCGATGTGGAATGTGGGATTTAGGCCTTCACATGCCCTTCATGTTGATATCCCGCACAGCCCTCACAACCTGACCTTTGTCTACTTAAACTGCCATAACTTCCTCTAGAAAAATCATTTTTACGAACCGTAAAATTCTCTAAAAAATATACTTCCGGATCTTTCTAAGCATATATGGCTCATCTCCTGTTTCTTCTTGTATCAATACAGTTTAATTTGCAAAGATGATTAATCTGTACGGGCAATTCTGGCAATTTAGTGAAACTCCTTTCCAGTGCGAGCAGCAGCTGTTGCTCTTTTAAGCCCTCTATCTTATCCTTCCATAAGCATTCCTTCACTCTAGTATGCCTCCAGTCTTTGTGCTTCAAGCAATGATAACTTTTCCTCCTCTTTTGAGCTTAAAGTACCTAAAAATGCACCGAAATAGATCGATGATCCAAGAATGATACTTTAAAGTTGTTAACGTATAAAAGTGTAATTAAAACCTAGATCAACCCTAAAATGATAACAATTAACTACTGTTAATATGCATTTTATGACTCTCATCAATCACTAAACGGTTTCATAGGTTCTTGAAGAAGAGCAAGAAACCTTACACAAAGGATCCCACTCTAAAAGGGAACCACTTATGTGTTATGGCTGCAAGAAGCCCGGTCACATTAGGGCTGACTGTATGGTTTCAAACAAACCATACTAGAGCTTCAAGAAGAAAGCCATGATAGCAACCACTTGGAGTGATGATGAAGAAGAAGGGTCCTCGGACAAAGAAATCGGATACGAGAAAATTGCCAACCTATGTCTCATGGCAATCGACGATGAAAATGAGGTATCATCTTCTCCTTCTTCTAAGAATAATATTGTGAGTAGTAGTGAAAAGCTGCTAGAAGTAATAAATGAAATGCATGATGAATTGAAGAAATTTGATTCTAGGAACTCAACTCTTAAGAAAGAGGTATCATCTTTTTCTAAAGAAATGATAAGTCTTAGAGAAGAAAAAGATAAACTATCTTCATTGCTGTATGATTCTTCTCAAGATTTCCTCAAAGATAAAAATAAAAATTTAAATAAGAAGATATTAGAATTGAATGGTACTATATCTAGACTTATTCTTGGAAAAGAAAAGCTTGATGAAGTGCTTTCTTCCAAAAAATTAAGTGGAGGAAAATCTGGTTTAGTATACTCTCCATTAGGAAAGCAAAAATCAAAAGAAAGCTTATTCATTAAAGCCTCATGTGTGAATGAAGTCTCTACTTCAAAGACCTCTAGCAAGGTTAAAAGTACTCCCTTAATGAATGCTAGCAAGTCTAGAAATTCAAATGTTCATACAAGAATGAAGCATCCTAGAAATACTCATGCTTATATGTATGCTCATTCAAGAAATGCTTATACATATTCTAGAAATAAACATTATGCACATTCTAGGAATAACCATCATGTGCATGCCAGAATATGTATAATCAAGACATGCACACTACACATACATATCCTAGGAATTACCATCATGGTTATTCTAGAAATAATATGCATACTCATAATAATGCAAGCATATATCCTAGAAATCATCATCATACATTTTCTAGAAATGGCATGCATATTCATATTCCTCACAATAGAAACATGTATCCTAGGAACTCCTATCCTAAGAATTATAGACATGCACAACTAAGGAATCCTAGACATTTCAATAACTATTATCCTAGGATTGTGCATCATCAACATGTCTATAGAACACCATATGTTGTTAAGAAAGTATGGGTCCCAAAAGGAATCGTATTTTCTAGGACTAACCCCAAAGGACCTAAGCAATTTTGGGTACCTAAAAGTGCAATCATGTATCCTTGTGTGATGTAGATATGTCTTCACACCAAAGAGAAAGGTAATTATTGCTACCTTGATAGTGAATGCTCAAAGCACATAACCGATGAAGGGATATTTTTAGGATATTTAACATCTAGTAAGGCTCATAGAGTTTTCAACAAGAGAACTCTAGTGGTAGAAGAATCTGTACATGTAACTTTTGATGAGTCTAACCCAATTAGTAGTAGAGAAGTTTCCTTTAATGATGATGCAGATTTTATTCCAAGAACGGAAACTCCTACTCCCATTGTTGACCCAAAAGAGAGTCCACCTCAAGCAAATGAAAAGATGGATACTCCCAATTTGGACCAACCATCTACAAGCCAACAAGAGGATAGTCTTCCCACAGATTTGAGGTATGTAAATTATCACTCGATTGATCAAGTGATTGGTGATCCTTCACAAGGGGTAAGAACTCACTCTTTTATTAGAAATATTTACAATTATGTAGCTTATTTGTCTCAAGTAGAACCTAAGACATTTATAGAAGCTGAAAAGGATAATGATTGGATAATTGCAATGCAAGAAGAAATAAATCAATTTGAGATAAACAAAGTTTGGAATCTAGTTCCAAGACCTAAAAATCATTCAATAATTGGAACTAAATGGGTCTATAGAAATAAGGTGGATGAAAATGGAATAGTAACTACAAACAAGGCTAGACTAGTTGCTAAGGGATATAATCAAGAAGAATGAATAGACTTTGATGAGACCTATGCTCCCATAGCTAGATTAGAAGCTATTCAAATGTTATTAGCCTTTGCATGCTTTAATAAGTTCAAGCTATTTCAAATGGATGTAAAAAGTGCATTTTTAAATGGCTTTATAGAAGAAGAGGTTTATGTTGGGCAACCTCTTGGATTTGAAAATCCTAGTATTCCAAATCATGTCTACGAGCTTTCTAAAGCTCTATATGGGTTGAAGCAAGCTCCAAGGGCATGGTATGAAAGGCTAAGTAAATTTTTTATTGACAATGATTTTGTAAGAGGTAGAATAGACACAACTCTCTTCACAAAAACTCACAAAAATGACACTCTTATAGTCCAAATATATGTTGATGATATTATATTTGGTGCTACTAATGAATCTATGTGTCAAGAGTTTGCAAAGTGCATGCAAGGTGAATTTGAAATGAGCATGATGGGAGAGCATATCTATTTCCTTGGACTTCAAATCAAACAGCTAAAAGGAGGCATCTTCATCAATCAATCAAAGTACACTAAGGACCTACTAAAAAGGTTCGGGATGGAAAGCTCAAAGCCACTTGGAACTCCTATGAGCACATCTACAAAACTTGATCTTGATGAAAGAGGTAAATCTGTAGATACTAAATATTATAAAAGCATGATAGGTGCTTTACTTTATTTAACTGCAAGTAGACCTGATATAATGTTCAGTGTATGCATGTGTGCTAGATTTTAGTCTAATCCTAAGGAATCGCATGTAGTTAAAGTAAAAATAATCCTTAGATATCTACAAGGAACCCAAACCATAGGATTGTGGTACTCTAGAGATTCATCTTTTGAGCTTGTAGAATATTCAGATACTAATTTTGCTGGATGTAGGTTAGATAGAAAAAGCACAAGTGGAACATGCCAATTCTTAGGTGCAATGTTAACCTCTTGGTTTTCCAAGAAACAAAATTTCGTTGCACTATCAACCACCGAGGCGGAATATGTAGCAGCTGGAAGTTGTTGTGCCCAACTGTTATGGATGAAACAACAACTAGAAGACTGTGGCATGAACCTAAAAGACATCCTGATATTCTGTGATCATACTAGTGCTATCAAACTAACCAAGAACCCTATTCAGCACTCTAGAACTAAACATATAGAAATAAGACATCATTTCTTAAGAGAACATGCTCAAAAAGGTGATATAAGACTAGAATTCATACCTTCAGAAGATCAAATAGCTGACATTCTTAAAAAACCTCTAAATGAAGTTAGTTTTTATAAGATTAGTATGTTAATGGGATTGCTGGATTATATTAAACTGAATGTCTGATTGCTCCTTCATTCATCATTTGCATATTTTAATTCAGTTATCATCCAGTCAACTGGTAAAAACTATCCAATCAATTGGTATCTTACTGCCCAATTACCCAATCGACTGGTACATTGACCCAGTCGACTGGTATGAAAAATGTTCATCTTTTCAAAATGACCCAATCGACTGGTATCGCGATTCTATATATAAACTGTTCTTTTTTTTCAGATTTTTACGCCATTTTCGATAAACCTAGCTTTCTCTCTCTAGAAAATTTCACCATTTTAATCTAAAAATCATCCAAACAACACCTAAACACATCGATCTAATAATCCATAACCTTATTTTCAACTTCCTACGGTTGAAATCTCCCAATTTTACGAAAAACCTTTTTTTCCCAAAAAACCCATTTTTCCCAAAAATGTCCAATCGAATCCGTGTAAAATACACAACCAGGGGACCAAATGCGCCAACAAGGCCAAGGTCCACCAAACCTACGAATCCGGATTCACGGGGAAAGGGCGTGGCGGGCTCATCAAGCAAGAAGCCCAAAATAGAGCTTAATGAGTCTCTGTTTTCCAGCCCTGTAGCCAAAGCAGGGTATGACTCAATCATCCGCCACAAGAAGATCATGACGGGTAGAGTCGTTGACTTCAACTCTATTCGTCATGGCAATTTTGATATCTTGCCAGCCTTTGAGGCAATATACCTGACCCTACTGGTCAGAGTGCATGAGAAATTCTACCCAAGACTGATTCACCAGTTCTATGCGAACTTGGTGAAACCCAGTCCACTGGCTCTGAGATGGGTGTGAAGTTTGAGGCCAACACTGACCTCTTCATGAGCATATTGAGGATCCCTTTAGGAGGGATTCAATGGAGTCTGGATCGATGGCCAGACAATTTCGATGTCTATGAGGTCTGTTAGATAATCAGGGGCAACCCTAGCTATGTGTACAGACCCACTACATTTCACACATGTAGTGATATGCCCCTGGACTCAAAATTGTTCAACCTCATAGTGAGTTGGACCATCCACCAGGACACAGTATTGACTAGGGAGTTGGGGGTATCTATCTAAGATAGATACAATATTGATTTGGTGCCTTAAAACTGGACACCACTTCAATATATACCCCATGCTGCTCGCCAACATGATTAATGGCAAAGCGAGCGACTCTGGGTGCCTTCCCTACGGGATACTCATCACGCTCATACTCCAGCACTTCCGGGTGCCTCTCCCTACCTCCGAGGCTCAGGATATCGGGCCGAAGGACATCATCAATGTCTCATCGCTGAAGAAGATGGGATGCACGGTCCGTGATGGCTTCATCTATTCAAAGGCCGGGAAGCACATACAGATTCGGGAGGATGAGAACAGTGATGATGAGGATGAGGATGTTGTTGCTGCTACTGCTGACATGGACACGGATACCCGTGCACCTCCCATAGGTGACTTGAGTGCTGGTCAGGCTGGATATGGCGATTTAGTACAGGCTATCACGAGCCTCCAGATGACCATGCACAAAAACTTGTTGAGCGATTATTTACCTAAATAAATATGCAAATAATCGTTCTTGTTTTACTTGCAAGTGCACAAGGTCTGTGGTAGCATAGTGTGCAAGTGCGAGATTATTTCCACAAGGATTGGTGAATTTCTATCTAGAATTAATTTCTTTAAGTTTAAAAGAGAAATAACAGTTTGAGTGTAAGTAAATAACAATAATGAGAACATAGGGCTATGATATCCACCATTAATTATACTTTTCCACTAACTAAGGTTTCAATGCTCTAGTCTTATCATGAATATCTAATGGTTGCCAACCTAAGGGCTTGGTCCACACCTTAGGCTATTAATCTCCCTATGCAACGAGTTAGGCATAGTGTATACTCTAACTCTTTTATCTCTTAAGAGATTCAGTATGGGTGTATACTGAGTTGTTCCTTACGAGAGCATGAGGGCTGTGAAGATCGGCAACCACACGAGACCTAGGGTTTGGTCTGCTCCTGGTTTCTCACGTTGATTAACCCAGGTATCCGGATAAGATTTCCCTTGTTATTAATGTCGAACCCAGGACTTGGTCATCCAAATTGATTCGACTAACCTATCCATGCCATATGCATACGTTGATCAAGCACATACATATGAGGAATGTCAATATAAACAGGCATTAATCAAGTTAAACATTCTAACAAGGCTTTAGCAAAGATAATCAATGAATATATATATGGAAAAGCATAACTAGGGCTTCAATCGAGCCCTATAGGTGTTTAGTTACATATGCTAAATGAAGTAAACATATTCATAAAATAAAGGGGAAAGAGTAAACCCGAGAGAAGAGGCGTCAATTCTCTCCCAAAGCTTACAACTTCAAACTAAACAAAAGGTAAAAGAAAATATGTCTTCTTTGTGTGGTTTATAAGTGTATTTATAGGGGCTGAATAATCCTAGAAGGCTCATGAATTCCTAAACTTTCCTAAAACACAAAACTCTTTTATTTCCAAAACTGGTTTTGCCACTTTACTGTTCACGCCCGTACAGGTGCGCTCGATCGCACTCGCGGTGCTCTTAATCACACATGCGGTGTGCTCGATCGCAATTATGCACTTGATCTGGCCTGTGTGCATGATTGGTGCTGCGCTCGATCGCCCGTACGGGCATTTGCTGTTGCGCTCGATCGCATGCCTGGTGCGCTCAATCGCACTCCAAGCAGTAACTACTCCAGGATTTTCATTTTTCTTCCTTTTAAGCATCAAAATGCTTCTTTCTTCTCTAAAACCCTATAAAAGCATGTAAAACACAAAAATGAAGTAAAATGAACTAAATTAACATAAAATAGGACTTAACAAATGCAAATGAAATGGCTTAAATATGAATATTTAAGCACTTATCACAGCCCCAAACTTATATATTGCTAGTCCCTTAGCAATACAAAACTGAAAACTAAATGAAAAATAAAATCAAAGATAAATTCATTTCCATGATCTCAGAAATTTAGGTTGTGCAAAAAACCATGATAACCGTTCATGAGTAAGCTTATAATAAAAACATATTTTTGGATTGCAAAAGGACTTTCAAAAGCTTTATATTACTTACCTAAGGCTGGCTTAAGGCATCGCAAGTTTGATTTGTGTGTAATGAATTAGCACATATAAGATGGGGTTTTCACATAATTTTAGTGGATGGTGTTTCGGTGCCCAAACTTTGATCAAATTTCTTATCAAAGAGAACAAAATGGTATAATACTTGCTTCTTTTTCTTTTCTTTTTATCATGCGATCTTTGCCATATTGAGTTCCTTTTAGCTTTTTATTTGACCTTTGTAACGAGTGTTTGGCCAATGACTCTCAAACCAGATGGTTTTAGTGCATTAGGTGTAAAGACACCCCTAAGGACTTACTAGCTTGAATAAAAAAGGCTACGGAACTTAATAAGTTTTTAATGCTTCTTAATGAAATTCCCACCTTTTGACGTGAACACTCAATGCTTACTGAAGCAAGAGGCCCAGTTACACAGTGGAAAGTTGATTTTTGGAAGCTTTTTGGAGAAAAAGAGAAATTGTTAAGAGTTCTTAGGGAGCATAAATCTGCTATTGGATGGACCATTACTGATATTAAGGGAATAAGTCCAGCCAAGTGAATGCATAATATTTACCTTGAAGATGGAGCAAGGCCCACTCGAGATGCTCAAAGAAGACTTAACCCACACATGAAAGAGGTAGTAAAGGCCGAGGTATTAAAGCTACTAGATGTTGGCATTATCTACCCCATCTCAGACAGTAAATGGGTAAGTCTGGTCCAAGTCGTTCCGAAAAAGAGTGGGATTACCGTTGTGAAAAATGAAAATGAGAAGCTCATACCTATAAGAAAGACAACTGGTTGGAGGGTCTGCATTGATTACCGAAGATTAAACAAAGTGACCAGAAAAGATCATTTCCCTGCCATTCATTGATAAGATGTTAGAAAGATTGGCCGGTCACAGCTATTACTGCTTCTTGGATGGGTATAGTGGGTACAACCAAATTGCTATAGCACCCGAGGATCAAGAAAAGACTACTTTACATGTCCTTTCGGCACATTTGCTTATTGAAGGATGTCATTCGGTTTATGCAATGCACCAGCCACTTTTCAAAGATGTATGATGAGCATATTTTTCGATATGGTAGAGAAATACATTGAGGTATTCATAGATGATTTCAATGTCTTTGGTTCTAATTTTGATGAATGCCTAAATCATTTGGAAAATGTCCTAAAGATATGTGAAGAGAGCAATTTAGTGTTAAATTGAGAGAAATGTCACTTTATGGTCCAACAAGGCATTATGTTGGGTCATTCCATCTCCAACAGAGGTATTGAGGTAGACAAGGCTAAAATAGACATCATTTCAAAGCTGCCTCCTCCTCTTACAGTTAAAGGTATTAGGAGTTTCCTTGGATATGCAGGTTTCTATAGAAGATTCATCAAGGAATTCTCCAAGATCTTGAGACCCCTTTGTGCATTGTTAGCTAAAGATACCAGATTTGAATGGAATGATAACTGTATGACAGCCTTCAACACATTAAAGAATATGCTCACCTCTGCTCCAATAATGATGGCACCGGATTATAATCTTCCATTTGAATTGATGTGCGATGCCAGTGACTTCGCCTTGGGAGCTATCTTAGGTCAAAGAGTCAATAAGGTACCTCATGCTATTTACTATGCTTCTAGAACTTTAAATGATGCCCAGCTTAAATATTCTACTACTGAAAAAGAATTGTTAGCTGTTATTTTTCCTTTAGAGAAGTTTAGATCATATCTTATTGGTTCTAAAGTTATTATATTCACTGACCATGCTACTTTGAGATATCTATTTTCTAAGAAAGATGCAAAGCCTAGGCTAATCAGATGGGTGAATTTGATTTAGAGATCAAATATAAGAAAGACAGTGAGAATGTGGTTGCAGATCATTTATCAAGGTTACCCTACGAGAATGATGACAATGAGCTACCTTTAAATGAGAACTTCCCTGATGAGCAACTATTCACACTAAAGGTAAAACTTCCATGGTATGCTGATATTGTCAATTATCTAACTACTAAGGTTTTTCCCCCAGATATGACCACGCAAGAAAAGAAGCGGCTAATATCCATGATTAGACACTACCATTGGGATGATCCTTACCTTTTCAAATTATGCCCTGATCAAATCATCAGATGATGTGTCTTAGAAGAGGTTAACTTGAGCTTATTACAATACTACCATCAGTTGGCTTGTGGAGGACATTTTGGGGCTAAGCGAACAGCTCTTAAAGTATTACAATCTGGTTTTTATTGGCCTAACTTGTTTAAAGATGTTTTCTCCTTTTGCAGCTCATGTGATAGATGCCAACGGACAGGTAACATCTCTTCCCGAAATCAAATCCCCCTCCAAAATATCCATATTGTAGAACTTTTCGATGTATGGGGCATTGATTTCATGGGTCCATTTCCTAAATCCTTTGGGTATTTATATATTCTAGTGGGTGTGGATTATGTGTCCAAATGGGTCGAGGCTGTCCCCTCAAAGACTAATGATCATAAAGTAGTTGTCAAGTTTCTGCAGGCTAACATCTTTACCAGGTTTGAGACTCCAAGAGCAATCATCAGTGATGGGGGCAGCCACTTTCATTATCGATCTTTTGTCGCAATACTCCAGAAATATGGGATCACTCATAAAGTTGGCATCCCCTATCATCCTCAAACCAGTGGTCAAGTGGAGATAAGTAACCGAGAGATCAAAGGAATCCTAGAGAGGACTGTACAGCCTAATCGGAAGGATTGGTCTTTGCGCCTAAATGATGTTCTATGGGCATATCGGACTGCTTATAAAACTCTAATTGGCATGTCTCCATACCGCCTAGTCTTTGGGAAAGCATGCCATCTTCCGGTAGAATTAGAGCATTGAGCATATTGGGCCATAAGCAATTCAATTTTAATATGAAACAAGCGGGAAAAAAGAGGAAGCTGCATTTAAATGAGCTAGAGGAACTAAGATATGACGCCTATGAAAATGCTAAGCTCTACAAAGAACGGACAAAAGCCTATCATGACAAGCAACTAGTGCGTAAAGAGTTTCACATAGGACAAAGGGTGCTACTCTACAATTCAAGGTTAAGGCTATTCCCAGGCAAACTAAAATCCCGTTAGGCTATTGATCTCCCTATGCAACGAGTTAGGCATGATGTATACTCTAACTCTTTTCTTTCTTAAGGGATTCAGCATAGGTGTATACTGAGTTGTTCCATAAGAGTTGTGGAGATCGGCAACCACACGGGACCTAAGGCTTGGTCCGCTCCTGGTTTCCAACGTTGATTAACCCGGGTATCCGGATAAGATTTCCCTTGTTACGAATGTCGAACCCAGGACTCGGTCATCCAAATTGATTCGACTAATCTATCCATGCCACATGCATACGTTGATCAAGCACATACATATGAGGAATGTAAATATAAACAGGCATTAATCAAGTTAAACATTCTAACAAGGCTTTAGTAAAGATAATCAATGAATATATTTGTGGAAAAGCATAACTAGGGCTTCAATCGAGCCCTATAGGTGTTTAGTTACACATACTAAATGAAGTAAACATATTCATAAAATAAAAGGGAAAGAGTAAACCCGAGAGAAGAGGTGTCAATTCTCTCCCAAAGCTTACAACTCCAAACTAAACAAAAGGTAAAAGAAAGGATGTCTTCTTTGTGTGTTTTACAAGTGTATTTATAGGGGCTGAATAATCCTAGAAGGCTTATGAATTCCTAAACTTTCCTAAATCACAAAACTCTTTTATTTCCAAAACTGGTTCTGCCACTTTACTGTTCACTCCCGTACAGGTGCGCTCGATCGCACATGCGGTGCGCTCGATCACACACGCGGTGCACTCGATCGCAACTATGCGCTCGATCGCACATGCGGTGCGCTCGATCATAACTATGCGCTCGATCGCACATGCAGTGCGCTCGATCGCAATTATGTGCTCGATCTGGCCTGTGTGAGTGATTGCTGCTGCGCTCGATCGCCCGTGCGCACATGGACTGTCGCGCTCGATCGCATGCCTGGTGCACTCGATCGCACTCCAGGCAGCAGCTACTCCAGGATTTCCAGTTTTCTTCCTTTTAAGCTTCAAAATGCTTTTTTTTCTCCAAAACCCTATAAAAGCATGTAAAACACAAAAACGAAGTAAAATGAACTAAATTAACATAAAATAGGACTTAACAAATGTAAATGAAAGGGCTTAAATATGAATATTTAAGCACTTATCACCATGCAATCTGGGTTCCAGATGTTGAGCTCTTCCATCGAGCACCTACAGGATGATTTTGAGCTACACTGAGAGTTTTTTAGCTGAGATACGGGATCTCGTTTGTGACGGCTCGAACTCTCCCGCTCGATGAGTCACCATCACTTATTATGATGTACTTAGTATTTTTCAGTTCTTAGTTCGTAGCACGGAGATATTTTAGTTTTACTTATGTTTCGGCTCTACGAAGCTTGCTCATGTATAGACTTTTTATGTATATAATGATGCTTCATGTTCAGCCTATCTTATGCGACTGTTTTACTTATTTGTGATGTGCTTGCATGCTTTATAAATGCTTATATTCGGATTTATGCTTTAAAATTGTTTCTACTTGTATGAAAACTTTCGATTCTTCCCGGGAAGGTTTTCGTACTCCGAATGGAGCCAAATTTTAGCGTACAAGTTTGTTTAAGCATACTCTAGATGACTATGGTAGCAAAGTAGCTTATTTTTTAGTTTCTAATCCCTTTGGTTGCTATTGTCAAAACGGGGGAGAAAATATGAGAAAATAAGAAACTCAAGTAAACAGAAATCAGTGCACAGATTTAGGGGGAGTACTGCTCCAAAGAATATGAAATATGATTCATTGATTGGTTGGTTTTTTGATATTGATTGGTTGAGTTGAATATATAAACTATGTTTACTTGTTTACAGGGTGGTTTTACTCGAAAAACAGAGGAAACTCTGTCCGTTTTTTTCTGAAAAACCCAACACTTAGTTTTTTAAACTGTTTTCACTTATTAGTTTTATCATCATCAAAAAGGGGGAGATTGTTGACCTTCACCTGTATTTTAATGATGACAAAACACAACTGTTATTATACTAACAGTGCAATCTAAGTGTAGTAAGCAACAGAAGCATTCAACCAAGGATCAAGGTGCAAGAACTCAAACCAAATCAAACTTTCAAGTGAAGACTGAAGAACTAGTATAGGTCTAAGTTATTAAAACAAAGTGTAAGTCTCACTTGTACATTGAAAAGCTTGTCCAATGGCTCGCACGCAAAAAGTTTTTTAAAAAGAAACTTTTTAAACAAAAGGTTCTAAGTTAAACACTTTTTCAAACAGAAAAACTGGGTTAGAAGACAACCTACTCGACTGGGTACATATACCAGTCGACTGGTATATGGGATAGTGAGTCCCCAGTCGACTGGTATGAATCATCCAGTCGACTGGTAAAATGGACAAACAATCCCCAGTCGACTGGTAAGATTAACCCAGTCGACTGGTACCCCAGAAGCCTTAAAAATGAGATTTTTTAAGTAGACCCAGTTGACTAGTATCAAGACCCAGTCGACTGGTAGTTCAAAAATATAACCGTTGGGACTCAAAATCTGAGATTTTAAAGGCATAATCATTTCAAATTAAAGTCTAACGGCCATATTAATACATAGCTATATAAACTCACTCTATTGAGCATTCAAGAGAGGAGTTGAGACGTTCAAAAAGAGAAGAACACATACAATCAAGTCATTTACTCTTTGAAACACAAAAAGCTTTGAAATATTCATGCTGAGCCATTCTTCAAGCTTTACTTTGAAAAAGATACATTATTCAGTTGTATAAGCTTTCATTTGCTGTCTCTCTACCATTTACTTTACAACATTTATTGTAAAGGGATTACTTCCGAGAGGAAGGGATTGTAAAGTTTGTACAACACCTGTGAAGTTGTACGACTAAGTTTTTTAGTGGATTACTTCAAGGATGTTCCTTGAAGATAGTGGATGTAGGGTCGGAACGAATCCAATATTGTTGAACCACTATAAACTGAGTTTGCATTCTCTACTTCTTAAACTCTTTACTTACAGCACATTACTTGTTTAATTGCTTATTGGTTTTATGTTTTTATAAACTTGTATTTATTCCGCGAAAGTTTTTAAAAACCCAATTCACCCCCCTCTTGGGTTGAAACCTCAGTCTACAGAAAGTTACCTAAAATATATATGTCAATCAAGTGTCTTACTATCATACTACTCCTTCATTTTTCTAATGATTTTTCAGCTATGTTTATTTATTATATTCAAAATGAATTAGTCCATAACACATTACATATCTTTTTTTTTACTTAATTAAATGAAATATGTCTTTAAATCATAATCAAAATGTTAGCACTTTGATATTCTTTATTCATACTATTTTGTTATTAAAATAAAAAGACATAATAAACAATTTTTTTGTTATTTTCTTAGACTAAAATAATTAATACTTAAAAGTCATAAAATTTTGGATTTTCTATATTATTCAAAAGAATTCTTTGAAAATTACTGATCACATTTAAAACTTTCAATTAAAATTTACTATAACGAATAAAAATGATTATATAATATTATTTTTATAAAAAATTAATATAAGATTTTAAATTTAACAAATTAAATATTTTTATAATAATAATTAATATTATATAATTAAAATTATTTATGCGATCCGACCCCTCAATTCACTAGTTGAATCACGTACGTACCCATTGACCAGTTCTCTTGATTGGATAGTACGGGTTTAATAACTATGACCCAAACTACATTGGAGTTCAGAATAGAGAAAATGATGGGGAAGTGATCTAGGTATTTTTTAGAAATTAGGAATATTTCATGCAAATGATAAAGCATCATGAAAGAAATTTGACGATCATAAAATTTAAACAGCTTTATTGGATGGGAAACACCAACTCTTTTTTATCCTTCCCATCCATGCAACCTCCGAATCGCATTCCAAATCGCTGTCAAAATCATCATTAGTCCGTCATAAAATCTATTTCTTTCTTTCTTTTTTCTTTCTCTCACACATATCTATCTCATCTTTTGGATCAAACCTTACTAATCTTTGGTTTTAATGTAACAGTTTTACCATTGATCATTATATCTCAAAATAACTTGAAGGGTGTAGCTAGAAAGTCCATTGTGTAATGAGAACGACACCATATTGATTCAAATGAAACCCTTTACGAAGATCTTTATATATAGTGGATATAGAACAAATATTTGTTGAAGGAAGAACTGATTGATTTTTTTAAAATTCCTCATTTTCTTGTTAATCCTCTCTATCACAACTTTTCTTACTTCTCCCTGCATTTAGATACTAATCTCTACTGAACTTTCTGATATTTTGCCAAAGAAGAATCTCATATGTGGCTCACGATTTATTTTTTCATTGAATGGGTAAACCTTCATTTGCCTGTTTCTGGTTTCTTCAATATAGAAGTAAGCTATATATAGCGACTGTGAACGATTCGAGAACTGTCAATCACACGAATTATAAACAGAAAGAAAAAAAGACAAGATTTATTCAGGTTCACCATAGAAAATGGCTACATTCTGCCATAAGTTTTTTATTATCAACCTCATAAATCTCTCGTTACAATGTATGCTCAGTACACAAAGAGTATTTATAAACAACTTAAAAAGTCTTAATTATGATCTAATTAGGATTTCTGTCCTGCTGCAGAACTACAGCTATTCATGGGCCCAAGCTCAAACCATCAAGCAAAAAACCAGACTCAACTCATGTACAGGGCCTGAAAGTTCCACTCACCAATGAGCGGAACCCGTGTTCGTTCAGAGTTCAATAGATCTAGTCCCGTGAAGCATGCAACAACTTTAACAGATTGTCCTTAGCGGTCCACATTTTCTTCTTTTAACTTGGTAAGAGCAAAATCAACAGAATTCTTTATTCTTTAGAAGTCTATTGTGCTGCTTAGTGTACTATTTCTGTTTTGGAAAATTCACCTTTTATAAGGTGAGCAAAACATTCAATAATTTAATTAAGTGTTGTAATTGAACTCATGATTGCAGTTGTTATATATATACTCCATAATGTAGTATTCCATATTAATGCAGCAATGTTGAATGGCATCTCTGAGTTACAACGTTGTTTGAAGTCAGGCGAGTACTTTAAGGCCTTGATGCTATTAAGGAATAGTGAGCTGTTCGATGAAGGGTTGGCCAGCTTGTTTGTTGTGTATCGTGCTCATCTGGCTTCATTGAAGAGATGCAATGGGGTTATGGATTGGTATGGTGTTCTGGGGATTGGAGACCCTTCAGCCTACGAACAGACAATCCAGTATACTCACGACTTCTTGGCTAGCAAAATCCATTATGTTATTAACAATTGTCTTGCAGCAGATGGTGCTCTCAAACTTGTATCTGAAGCATGGCAAGTGCTGTCTCAGCCCTCACAGAGGGAGGCTTATGATCGCCAAAGGGCCCAGCTCCACCATTTGCACCAGGATTATATCCTGATGCATGCCTGCGATGCGGTGACCGATGCCCTAATTACAATGATCTGAGTCTTGCATCGGTCACCTGCTTCGGTTGCCATTATGAGTTTGTTGTGCCTTCTTGAGTGTCTCCTCAAGGCTTCCATGTTTCAAGGGAACCAAAAGGCTTCTCAATTCCAAGGGATCAACCAAATTCTAGCCAAGTGGGCATCTGTTCTGCAGGTTATAGTGCTTCAGGGAATCAATCTCCACCATCAGTATCATCTACTTTTCACTTTCATGCCAACAATGAGCATTTTGAGCTTATGAACTTGCACTGATTATTAGTGTATAATTAGCCTTTATTTTATTGCAATTTATTATGTCAGCAGTGAAGAAAATATCATCATATTAGTACTCTAATTAAAAATAGAGACACGTTTCTTGGTAATTTTATCTTGGTCTCTTAAGTTAATATATATTATTACTCGAGTTCGGTAAAAAATATGTAGCAGCCTATCCTGTTAATTGTTTTATTTATTTTTTTGGTAGTGGATAGAACAATCAGTGCATTTTGGTATTTCTTGTTCCTTTGTTAGAATTTCTTGAAATTTAGTCTGATTTGGAAATATATATATATATACACATATATACTTTTGATTCTGAAAATGGGCTTTTATTTTGTTGTGATATCAATGAAAATTGTTGTGCGAGTTGTAAATATAATGCAAACACAGGTGAAAATCTTTGATGGACTAGCTATGAAACATTTTTCAACAATTTCACTTAAAGAATCAACATATGACATTAATCTGAAAAAGCAATACACAACACAGTAGATCAAACAACAGAAAGAACAATGCGCACCTTATACATTGGACAACTATAAAAAAACAAAGAATATGTTGTTTTTAATTGACTGGGAATGCTTATCACTTCTGCAATAGGTTTATTTTCCCATATTGGGTCAGCTTCTCTTAGGTGTTTAGTTTAGATGGCATTGCTGCTTATGTTCTTAGAACTATTGTATCTTTGGTCGTTGTTTACTATTATTATAATGATAGATGCATATTGCCTGCTATTTTCTTCTTCTTTCTTTCTCACTTTTGTGATGTTCTTCTAACACTTCATGATCAACACTACAAGAGATTGAAATTTTGATTAACAATATGTCTAACTCTTGTTAATAAGTGGGAGACTATTTGTGAGAAACTTTATTCAAAATATGATTTCAGTTAATAATTGCATGCACCATGATGGTTGGTATATAAGCTATTGATTACAAAATGTCAATCATTTGCTATGCTCAACTAATTTCATGCTTGAACTACAATTTCAAAATTTTTTACTCTTGTAAGTATGTCAATTTTATATGTAATTTAATTTCCATGTCTGTTTTTTTTTTAATAAAATCCAAGCAAAAAAACAACAAAATTTGTTGATGGGTAGATTGCTAAACCCTTTATAGCATGTGAAAAGTAATGGATATATTACCTCCCCCTGTTATGGGTAGATGCCTATGTGGATCTCAAATTTAGTAGTTTCCTCCATGCCAGCTACAGTGAAAGGCGTTTTGATGGACCAAAAGCTCCTCCTCTAGAGAATGTAGTGCTCAATCCGAGCAACTTGAAGAGATCCTGATTGAATGAAAAGCAACCAAACACTATTCATGGCACAAATAGAGCTCCAATCAGTAAATTTCTCAACATAAGAATATGTTCGGAACAAATAAATTCTATAAATTTTATAAAATTAATTCGTAATTTTATATATATGTTTGGAAAAAAAAGTTAAAGAATTTGAAATGAATTCACTGTGGAATTGAGTTAATTTGATGTAAATTCTATCAAAATTGAAAGAATTTACAAATGAATTTCACAAAATGAATAGTAAAATACTCTTTCCCTCTCCCTCATTTTTTGAATTCTTCATTTATTAAACATTTTTAAACATGAGAATTCAATTGAATTTTATAATTTATCATAAAAACGTCAAATATAAAAATTCATTTCAAATCTTTTTTAAATAAATGCGTTTTTCAATACATTTAAGAATAAAATGAATTTTATTTTTATTTGATTCTAAAAGGAGTGTATGCCCAATCAAGATTTAGGATAGCAAAGATCAACCCATATAACTTTGGCAGCTTTAATAATCTTCTTAGGTGGATTAGCTTTGTAAACCAAGCAAGGCTTGCAGTCTTGAGAAGTAAAGCCTAAGAGTTCCAGTTTTAAAACCACATAAAGATGATAATTGATTAATTACCTCCTGATTTACTCCACAAACAGAAAAGTTCAATCTTGAAATTATTCACTTTAAGATCAGAAATGCTGTAGAATCCCTCGAGACTTCGAGAGGATTGTAATATGTTGATGAGTAACTGGTCATAAATATGTGATCGAGAGGAATTTTATCATGCCAAACGTATACTTCACAAAAAAAAAAAATTGACAAGTGTCAGAAGAAAAAGTGTTAAAAGGTTTTTTCTCAGTTTTAAAAAAAGAGTAAATTTTCTATGAGAGTTTATTCAAAAAAACACAATTGTGAAAAGAAAAAATGAGACAGTTATACATAAGCTTACACATCAAACCCCAAAAGAGTATCTAAATTTTAGAAAGGGTGAAATAACATTTATATGTAATTTCCTTAATCAAATATTTTCGATGGAATGATAGTCACTAAAAACATATTTGGTCTTTTTATTTTTTTCATTGATGCCCTTAAGAAAAGAACAGTGACAGCTAGTCAATATATGTCCACCACATTTTTATGACATGACTGAATGGAGTTCGAGTTGTAATTATGAGAAATTCAAGTAGTAACGAGCCAGATTAAAATCAGAAAATTTATTTTTTTTCGTGTCATATGATGTTTTTTCAGTAATCCATCTTCATATTTGATAAATTTGATTAAATACCTTAATATCTCAACATGTATTACATGTATATTAATACGCTTTTCTGCAGTATTATCTGTTTCTTTTCAAAAAAAAAATTTATTGGTTTTCTTCCTCCTTAATTATTACGTTGATAGAAAAATCTCCATTATTGATATCCAAAAAAGAATATCTTTCACTAAACTACAATTTGCTGGTTACATCTATACTTAAAGTTGAAAAAATAAATAATTGATCAATGTTTGAATGAAAAGGAGAAGGAATTTTTTAAAAGGAAAAACTAACATTAGAACAAAATTACAATAAATGAAGAATATAACAGCATACCAAAATGATAAGTGTTTACATTTTGCATGGAGAGATTGAAACCCAAAAGAAAAAACTGTGAGGCAAAAAGATAATTTTAAAGGGGAGTTGTGAGAGTGGGTTAGTTTAACAAAAATATCGTGGAGTGTGGTTGTTTGGTGATTTTGTTAAAAAAAAATTATTGGTAATAATATATTGATTTCATACTTATATATTGGAAAAAATAAATTCTATAAATTTCATGAAATTCATTTGTAATTCTATATTTTTTTATGTTTGGGAAAAAAAGTTAAAGAATTCGAAATGAATTCGTTACGAAATTGAGTTAGTTTGATGTAAATTCTATCAAAATTGAAAGAATTTATAAATGAATTTCACAAAATGAAAAGTAAAATACTCTTTTTCCCTCTCTCCTTCCCTTTCTCTTATTTTTTAATTCTTCATTTATTAAATATTTTAAATATGAGAATTCAATTGAATTCTTTAATTCATCATAAAAACGCTAAACATAGAATTCATTTCAAATTTTTTTTAAATAAATATGTTTTTCAATACATTTAAACATAAAATGAATTTCATTTTCATTTTATTTCAAATGAAATATATGTCCAATCAAGATTTAGGACAACAAAGACCAACCCATTTAACTTTTTAGCATCTTTATCATTGGATTATCTCTCAACTGCTTTAATAATCTTCTTAGGTGGATTAGCTTTGTAAACCAAGCAAGGGCTTGCAGTCTTGAGAAGTAAAGCCTACTAATTATCAAAGGTACTTCAAGATAATCTTACTGGAAGAGTTCCAATTTTAAAACCAGATAAGCTAATGATTACAAAATGAAATTTTGATTAACGATATGTTAACTCTTGTTAATAATTGGGAGACTATTTGTAAGCAACTTTATTCAAAATATGATTTCAGTTAATAATTGGGAGACTATTTGTGAGCATCTTGATGGTTGGTATATAAGCTATTGATTACAAAATGTCAATCATTTGCTATGCTCAACTAATTTCATGCTTGAACTACAATTTCAAAGTTTTATACACTTTTAAGTATGTCAATTTTATACTCTTTTGGGCATGTCAATTTTATATGTAATTATTGTTTTTTTAATTTTTATGTGTTTTTTTAATAAAATCCAAACAAAAAAATTTGTTGATTGCTAGATTGCTAAACCCTTTATAGCATGTGAAAAGTAATGGATATATTTCCTCCCCTTATTTAGAAATATTTTTTCGAAAGATAACGAAATTGAAAAGTTTCTTAGAATGCATTTAGTATTGTAAAATATTTTTTATTTTTATTTTTTTAATACTTTCTTCAACAATTTAAATATTTTTAACATAATTTGAAAAATAGTATTTTTCTTTTCAACATACTATTAAAAATGTTAAGAAATAACTTTTTTTTCTCAATTTTTCTAATATTGTTTTAGAAACAAAAGTATTGTTATTCAAATCACATTAAAAATAGCCAAATAATTGAAGAAAAAGTTATAAAACATAAAAATAGAAAATTTTCAATAGTAAACACATCATTAAAAACTTTCATTTTCCTAGAAAAAAATCTAATTTTTGAAAGTGATATAATCTTTATTAATTTCCATTGATTCCAAATATTAAAATTATCATTATTCATTTTCTTTGTAATTTAAGCTAATAATGGACTATGACGTTGGTATATAAGCGAGTGAGTACAAATTGTCAAATCATTTACTCATTTCATGCATGAACTACGCAATCTATGTTGATAGTTTAGAGTTTAGATTGCTAAATCAAAGGGTCACAAAATGTCAATATTGGATGCCAGATCATATGAGACTGCTCTCCAGCTTGTCCTATAGGCTATAGCCTTGTGATTTAACAGAGAATGAGAGAATCACATCGTTTATAGTCTCCATTGACCAATATCATCAATTATGGGAAAACCTTTTGACAAACAAACCTCAAGACTTTTGACATTTTTTAACGTGATAGAGAG
The DNA here is from genome assembly GCA_023935145.1 of Bretschneidera sinensis. Lineage (NCBI taxonomy): Eukaryota > Viridiplantae > Streptophyta > Magnoliopsida > Brassicales > Akaniaceae > Bretschneidera > Bretschneidera sinensis. The sequence goes on along the minus strand of CM043697.1, from coordinate 628,108 downwards.
CGTTAACCCCACACACCAATCACAGAATATGGGTTCTCCACACAAAAAATGTCCAATTATAAAGGGTATCTTGGTGGGCATTGCTAGATAATTGAAGAGCATTTTCTATAAAGAATCAAATAAACACAATCATGCAGTGGAAAAGAAGAAGAAAAAAAAAAAGCTTAAGGCTCCACCCTCATCTTGTGACTAAACATATCGAACATGTATATACGCAATAACCCATTTCTGAAAAGGATTTTTGTTCAAACTTTTTACTTTCTATTTTGCCTTTTTTTTTTCCCTTTGTTGATGGATATGATAGACTACTAATGGCTTTTCTCCTCCCACCTTTCCAACTTTTCACTTGGTGGGGTGTTTTTTATATTCATTTATCTTCTTTTTTCAATTTTTTTTATTGTAATGACGATAAAGTAAATCGAATTTAAGACATTATCTTTTTTTTTGAAAAAAAAATAATTAAATTTACAGTTGTGTTATTTAAACGCTCAAATTAAATATATTTTTTATACACTTTGTTTTTTAGATGACTTAGTACTTTGTAGTAATTATCACTATATTTTTCAACATATTTACTATTTAATTTTTATAGTAAACATTTGAGTGTTTGGTGAAAATATCTGTCAAATTAACTTTATTGTAAATAAAAAATTAACATGTAGTGTACTATATATTGCACACCAACCATGTCGTTCCTTCATCTAAAAAAACACACCATTTCCTTCCTCATACAACCCAAATTAAACCATGCCAAACAACTCTGTTTGACAACCCTTCATTGCTTATCCATTCAGACAAACTTACCCCACCACCATTTGGCCACAAGTGATTACAGATTTAATAAATAAAAAAGGAAACATGTTTTTTTGTCACTACATAATAATGTATCTTTGTTTAAAAAATGAATAAAATTTTGGATTGACCATCTATTAAATCAAATCAATGAAAAATGTCACATATATATTTAATTAGTTAAATAAATTTAATAAATCATGGTTAGAACTTATTTATGGATATGTAATAGTTTTTCATCGCTTTAATTTACATGGACATGATAAATCCGATTTACTCAAAATTTCTCTCAGCTGCTTGTGGCTTAACTAGTCTTCATAATGCATGAATTGATAAAAGACAATAATAATTTTATTTTAGTACAATACAAATGATTATTAAGTAAGGAGTTTTCATCACATTACTAAAAATCAAATAATGATAATGCACCAAATTACAAATTAAAAACTCATTTGAGTAAAAACGATTTATGATTTATAAAATATATTTTGAAATCTTTTATGGTAAAATAATTATCGAGTTATGAACTGATTAATGTTTGTTTTCATAAATGAACACATTTTTTTTTTTATATAAACTCAGTTTTTTGAAAACAAATTATATTTCATAAACGGTACCTTAATCAATAATTTGTACATCTTACACAGTTTTTTACTTGCCATACGAAATAATATCATGTTGGTAACCACAATTGATTTACTTAATAATTTTTTGTTAAGAAAACACATAAATTTATGGTACATGCGATGCCATGAATAAAATTATAAAAGTGGTAATTAAGTTCTTTATTTGAGTTATATCTCATATTTTTATGGTGAAATTTTTAAATCTATATGAAGTTTAGGGTGAATGGGTGATAATTAATATTATACAAAAAAAAGTTGAAATTCATAAATTATGTAAAAAGATTCATGTGATTGAGAAGGATGATGGCGCAATTAGCTGAGAGCATCCAATAAAGTTCCTTTTGATTGATTTTTTTTTCTGTGCCTAAGGAACTTTAATGATTTAAAATAGTATAAAATATGATTACTTGTTTTTATAGTATCTTAAGATTAAAAAAAATAAATCGGTGGACCATAAAATGCATATGGGTTTGTCCTAATGTTTTATTATTCAATATTAAAAGATTTTTTTTTTCCCACAAATGGTAGAAAGTTTACTTTTAGCTTCAAAACAGTTCCACAAATATAACAAATCAAATAAAAACAAGTTATGAATAAGTGGCATGTAACAACAGCAAAACAACTTGGTACATTCGAAAAGTTTGGTTTAAAATTTTGATTAAATAAAGTTTAAATTGAGTTTGAATATTTATAATCTTGGTTCGATAAATTTTTTAGTTAATTCGATTGAATTAATAATTTTAATTATAATAAATAAATTTTATAAAATAAATGAAGTTATCAATGGAAACACATTAAGATAAAATAAATCTTATAATATTCATGTTGTTATTATTCATATTATTAATAAAGTTACTTAATAATTATTATTAAAATATCAATTTTAATGAAAAAAAGTTTTATATTCGATACAAGTAAAATTTCTAAACGGAACACATCATCACCAAACCTAAAAGCATTTAATTCATTAAAATCAATTAATTTTATTAATAAAACTATTAAACATCAAATTTCATTCGCATTTTAGATAAAAAAAATAATAAATTAAAGACTGATTAACTCTCATCGTGCGTCCATATACCCTACTGGTCTCTTTTAAACAAAAAAAAAAAAAATCATTCAATCTAGACTTTAATAATTCAAACAGATAGTATGATAGAAGTGGGTCCAATCAATTCTACACCATCGATGGACGATCAAGCATGTAAGTATTGCCACGTGTTATATAAGAAATGAGAATTATTATGGTCGTCATGGACAAAAATGTCCAGCAAGTTGCTGACGAAAAGACCAATCAGCCCTCTCTCTCTCTCTCTCTCTCTTTTATGACAAGCTCGGACTTTATTTTACAACCCCATGTGCTGGTGACATAAACAGACAGAACCACACAGCTACCTGTAAGACTATAATACACATATACTTACATCTCCTATATTTATAGACACAGAAAATATTTTAATTATATTTTAGAGAGAGAAAGAAAGTATCCATTTTTTTTTGGAACTTTAATTATGCCTTTTTTTTAACCTTATGTTCTTATCCCCTCATTGGATTCTGTCCCTTCATTTTACCGTCGGTTAATTTACTTTTCCCTCTTTACCTTTCCTTGTTATATGTGCTGATCACGGGTGCGCCCTTTATTTGGATTGAGATGTACACGTGTACGGTGTCTGATGCAACCATAGGGGTAATCAGAGACATTGCGTCCTTACTTTTTGTTGTTTTCTCTCGTGGGATAATGAGTGGGGGTTATTATCCTAAATGATGAGCCGCGGGTGAGATATGTGACGGCGTTAGAAGAATTTTGAACGGCAACCGGTCTTTTTTATCTCGGTTGTAACGATGAAGCATAGGAGAGCCTTTAATTGGGAAGAAGTATTTCAGTGTGTACCCTTCCGCGATGAAATGACTATATTATCCTTGAAATTATAATTTTACTGGAAACATTCTTCTTTAGTCCTCTTGTTATTTTATTTTTCCTTCTGCTTTGCTTTAAACTTTTATTTATTAAAAGCCAAATTGTATATTCAAATACTATTTCAAACAAAAGAACAAAGAAAATATATTAGATTCAAGTGTAATGGATGATAATCAAAATATGTACTTCACATTGAACTATCAAAAAGAAAAAGACTCCTAACTCTTTAAGAAAAAAACCCAATTCATATATTAACTTTGTTTATGTTCATTTTGATATTGGTAAAATAAGTAAAGATCCATGAGATCACATCTGTGAATGGATTACTAAAAACTAAATGTCTCAACCGACCTTTTTCATTTAGAAAGAAAAAAACAAATTTTTTAAAATTAATAAGAGAGATTTTTTTTTGTTATAATGATGAATTTAATTTATACAATAGTTTTTTTTTAATCATTAGGAGGTTGCTTACCTGAGATAATATTGGTTACTGACTTGATCAAGTTAAGGCTCAAAGAAACAAGGTTATGTCCCTATCTCCCTAAAAAAGAGACAAGAGGAGGAAGAAGTTGAAGAATGAGATTCTAGTCTAAATAAATGGCGAGAAACACAAGTGGGCAACTTGGTAAATTGCTTTGGGACCATTTTTGAAATTTAAGGGCAAAAGGGGGAGCCCAAACCAAAGAGATGTCCTATGGTGGCCTGGTTCCCAAAACGACAGACAAAGCTCATGTGAAAACTATACACATGAATTGACCCAATTTTCTACTATTTTGTGCATCACTTTCTGTTTTTTCGTAAATATTTTTTTGTTTGTCTCCTTTTTGACCCCGTGCAAAAATTGAAAAAAAAAAATAGCAACGAAGTATTATTTTTAATTCGTTAAAATGTCCTTAGAGAGAGCTAGAGTGGTGGGTGCCGTCTTAATCAAAGAAAAAGATAGTGGGAAATCGACAAAGCAAGAGAGAGAAAAAGGCCAAAAAAATGTATAGAGAGAGAAAAAAACAAAAGTCGGCTGTTTTTTAACGAGAGAAAAGAGTAGAGAGTGACAAGAAAGGGTCTTTTAGAGAGAGAAATAGTGGGAGTTCTTAGAGAGAGAAGAGTGGGGTCTTTTGATCAATTTTACTTAGACTTTTGTGGAAACAAAACCAGACCCACTTTCATAGCTTGGCCTGATAAGTTATAGTAGTAGGAGAAGGAGAGACAGCTTTGTGGGTGTATGGTTTTTTGTGGCTATGGTAGGTGATATGCTTTGAGCTCTCAACCGACACCACAGGGTGCGTAGGATAAGCAAAGAACTTTTCTTTGGCCTTTTGGGTGTTTCCTTGTGGGATTTGGCGAGATGGATAGTGTGCATTTTTGCAAAGGGAGGATAGCAAGAGAGTTGATAGTGTGCTTTTGGCTATGGGGACTGATCTCGCTATCTTGCGCCGCGAGGTTAAGTGTCTCAAGGCAAAAGCTTGAGGTGGCAAAGCACTTGAAGCGATTGAACAAACCCGCTGTTAAGAGCATTGAGGTTTTTAGTCTTTTGCTACTTTTCCTTTTCTCTTCTCTAGAAAGTTTCTTCTTTTGTTTTTGTTTTTATGATTTGAGCATGGTCTGTTTGGTTGATTGGAAAGTGAAGGAAAGTTGAGATTTTTTTTTATTGTCTCTGTTCTATCATCTATGGTGTTTCTGGTTTTTTCGGAGATAGTTGGAAAAATTAAGTATATGTTTTTGGTTAAGTGGGTTTTAATTTTATTTCCTTTTAAAGTTGATTTTTGAGCAATGGTTTATTTATATTTAATTTCTTTTTTATAGTTTTATTTCATTTTCTCAGTAAACAAACGGACCCTTAAATGCAGATGGGTATTCCCTCTTTTTCGTGAAGATATAGGTTGTTGAAGCAACAATGATATTTTGATTATTCGTATTTTCTCTCTCCCTCTCTATGTTGATTTCCTTTTTGTGGAGTCATTGAAGCAATAAAGAAAAATACCAGTTTTTATATAAAAAAAAGATGTAATAATGACTAAAGAAAGGTTGATACCAAAGAGAACATCAGTGCAAATTGGTATTTTGTTATTGTTTTTCCCCCATTTGAATCTCGTCCTTTTTACTGCACATTTTATTTTAGGAGTTTTTAGTTTAGCTTGGAGTTTAATTTCTTGATTTGTTTGAGTGAGAAATTTGTGGGTTTCTCTTAAAGATCTCTCTCACTTTACTCTTTTGATTTCTAATGGTTAAACAGAGCCCAGATGGTGATGTAATAGACTGTGTTCATATCTCAAAACAGCCTGCTTTTGATCACCCTTTCCTCAAAGACCACAAAATTCAGGTTCCATTTTCTTTGCCTATTTACTTCAATGTTCATGCGTTTGTATGGTTTTCATTTTAAACCTTAGTGGGGTTTACCTGTTAGTACTGATTTTTTGCTTTGGACTTGTTGTTTTGGTTTATCAGATGAGGCCGAATTACCACCCAGAAGGGCTCTTTGATGAAAATAAGGGGTCTGAAAAACCCAAAGAAAGATCAAACCCAATCACTCAGCTGTGGCACCAAAATGGTAAATGCCCTGAAGGAACCATACCAATAAGGAGGACAAAGAAGGATGATGTTTTGAGGGCAAGCTCAGTCAAAAGATATGGCAAGAAGAAGCATAGATCCATTCCTCAGCCTAGGTCAGCAGATCCTGATATCATCAATGAAAGTGGTCATCAGGTAAAGTCTCTTATTTTCTTTACTGAATATATAAATTAGGGTTCTTTTTTTTTCGTGTAAATTCACTTTATCCGTGTTGTTATGGTGTATTTGTTCTAAACGTATTGTTTGTTTTCTTCTGTTGGGTTTATTCTTTGGGGTAAATAGCATGAGATACCTTTTGCAGAAGGAGAGAAGAAGCAGCATAGAATCATCCCTAAGCCTAGGTCAGCAAATCCTGATCTAATCAATGAAAGTGGTCATCAGGTAAATTCTATCTTATTTTTTTATTAAAGAAAAAATTCAGGGTCCTGTTTTGTCTGTAAATTCACTTTATTGATGCTGTTATGGTGTACTTGTTTTCTTCTGTTGGGTTTATTCTTGGGGGTGATTAGCATGCAATAGCTTATGTGGAAGGAGACAAGTACTATGGGGCCAAGGCAACCATAAACGTATGGGAGCCCAAAATACAACAGCCTAATGAATTCAGCTTGTCTCAGTTATGGGTTCTTGGAGGTTCTTTTGGTGAAGATCTTAACAGCATTGAAGCTGGGTGGCAGGTATTATATTATAATTACTTCAAAATCTTTTATTAACCAATAATTGAATTGAGACCTACTTATAAAAAAAATTGAATTGAGACCCGAAACAGATAGTCAAATGTCGTTTTTCTATGCATCATGTTGGTTTTTTTATTACTTTCATGTGCATGAAACAGGTTAGCCCAGATCTATATGGTGATAACAACACAAGGCTTTTCACCTACTGGACTGTAAGCTTCCATAATTTTATGCCATGTCGCTTTAAATTAATTGCTTCAACGATCTCTTTGATCAATTTTTTATGAGTACTTTAATGGGTTTTCCTCACACATTTTTCTGTGAATAATATCAGAGTGATGCATATCAAGCCACAGGTTGCTACAATCTGCTTTGCTCAGGCTTCATTCAAATCAACAGTGAAATAGCTATGGGTGCAAGCATCTCCCCCGTCTCTGCCTTTCGTAATTCCCAATATGATATCAGTATACTTGTCTGGAAGGTAAAAGCCAAGAGACTTTACTCAGCCCTTCTTAATAATACTGCAGAGTTCATTAGCATTTTATAGTTGAGCCAAAGAGGAAGATAGAGCTGATACTGCCAAGGATGCATGTGACCGTCAGCTGAAATTGTCCTTTTCATTTGGGTCCATTGCATGTTCAAATGCATTCGTGGCAATATCAGCAGCTAAAATGTTATTACCTATATACATACAGCATTGGGGAAAATCTATGGTGTTTTCCCTTAAAACAAAGACAGCAGTAAGACTGATACATTTTGTGGTATTTGGGATGACTATATTTGCCTGAGTATGATTTGTTAATGGTAGAACAATATCACTTGAATTGACAAAAATAAAAATATCGTTTGAATTATGAAAATATCCCAAATGAAAGAGAAAAGAGAAAAAGTAATAAAGATTATAAGATAATTTTGTCATTTTAAGCAAATATTGCTCGGGCATTAACAAATTATGCTTTGGCAATATTTTCAACCATATGTTTGGTGGTGAATTCTTACATATTATCACCAAATGTATGGTAAGTTTTTACATTTTATCACCAAATGTAAGAATTTACCACCAAATATAACCCAGATTACCATAAAATGTAACACAGATTATTGCAAAATCTATCGTTTTTTCTAGTGCCTTGTTTTAAGGCAAGGCACCATATCTGGACCCACATAATAAAGGCAGGGGATCTGAAACATTATTGTGGTTCAGATGCTATGAATCTTTGGCTTTATCTTTTGATCATCAGTGATGTGGACACTCACTGTAATTGATGAGAGAGGGTCACTGTTGTTTCAAGTGTGCTCCTTTTTTAGTATTTTAGTAAATTTATGGGGGTTCAAGTTAATCATTTTCCCTCTGTATCTCTTGTAGTATCGTTTTTTGTTGGTAACTTTGGGTGTTGAAGTATTTGGTAATTAACTGTGTAGGATCCAAAAGCGGGGCATTGGTGGATGCAATTTGGTAATGACTATGTGTTGGGTTATTGGCCTTCCTTTCTATTCTCATACTTAGCAGACAGTGCATCCATGATTGAATGGGGAGGTGAAGTTGTGAATTCAGAACCAGATGGTCAACACACTTCAACTCAAATGGGTAGTGGCCGTTTTCCTGAAGAAGGGTTTGGCAAAGCAAGTTATTTCAAAAATATTCAGGTTGTAGATGATTCAAACAATCTCAAAGCACCTAAAGGGATTGGCACCTTCACTGAACAATCCAACTGCTATGATGTTCAAACAGGCAGTAATGGGGATTGGGGCCATTACTTTTACTATGGGGGCCCTGGCAAAAACCCTAATTGCTCCTGAGGGAAAACCCTATTTCACCCTTATATTTTACTCCCTATGTATTATTCGACTTAGTGTAATACCTCCCCCCTCTCTCTCTTGTTTGTATACCCCTTTTTTACTCTTTAGGTTCGGTTAGTAAAATGTGACATCTCTGTAGTGGCAAGTTTTGACTGTTGTTTTTTTAAACTTGAAAGGATTTCTCTATGTAAGTGGATGGGAATATGGCCAAGTTTCTCAAATCTAAAGAAACAAAGGCCTTTTGTTACTCTCTTTGTATTCTATTTGTTTGTTTACACCTTCCTTGGATTGGCTTGTTAATGAATGAATGAATTTCAGATCTTTTATCTTCAAGCTAAACAAACAGATTTAGGTACCGTTTGGCATAGCTTTGCAAATTTCCAATGAATAAGAAGCTGGATGGTTGAATTGTATCAGAATCACAATTTAGCAGTTTTCTATTATCAAATGTCAAATAACTATGAATTTCACAGTTTTAACAAAAATTGTTTAAATATGACTTTTTATAGCTGAAATTGCACTGGGAGATTTGACAAATCCTACTTCCACTGCTCTAAAGAATGATTATTTATCTTTTACTTTACTTTTTTCCAAGCTGATTTCTTCATACAATTTTTGGCTTCTTACATAATTAAAGTGTGGTATGGTGTGGTTTGTCTTGAAGTTATGAATTGTTTGAAAAAGCTGTTGGAATTGGATGATGAGGATTGCATGTGAGTGGATGACAATGCTTTTTTTTCATTTCTGTTTTTAATGTATGATGCATGTCCTTTTTGTGAAGAACCCCACTTCTGTATCATCCACTTTCATGGTTCCATCACAACCACACTAAAGAATTAGACCAATTGCCCATCCCTTAAAAAGAGTATTCTATGTTTGTAGTTTCCCTATTCTGTGTCAAGGCAGCCAACTTAGATTCCTTGGCTAAAGGACTCCTAAAGTTCCATGCATTTTCAAGATGTATTTCGAGTCATTTTCAGCCAACTACCTAAAAATATATATTGGGAGGCAACTGTGTCTACCTTGATTAGGGGTCTTGATGACTTACAGTTGTGATCCATAATTGTTGTCAATTGGTCTATGAAAATTTTGGTTAATAGTTTTGATCAAATTTGTTGGAATATTTTGAAAATGGGTTTTTGTTGGCATCTCTTTTGCACAAAAGATTAGAGCTGAAAATCAGAAAGTGATAATGGAGGGATAAAATGATGGACATTTTATGTTAAAATTAATTTATTTGCTCATTGATCCTGCAGGTCAATAAGAAGTTACTAATTTTAAGTTTGGTGTTTGAGTTTCTTTTTTTTAAAGGAAAAAGAGAACTTCTCAAGCCCAGTTTGGACACTTTGGTTTAATGAATGGGTTTCGGGTTTCAAAATTGAATTTTTTTTAAAATATGTTTAGTATGAGAGATAAGTGAGAAAAAATAATTTTGATGTTTGATATTTTCTTTTTGTATATACAAATCATAATCATCAAAAAATAAGAGGATTGAAAAGTGGAAAATAGAAATGAAATGAAATGAGATTATCATTTTACCAATTAATCCCTTTATGATCTCTCACATTAATATTCATTAACATTATGAATAATATAATGGTAAAAATAATATTATTTTTGTTTCTTTTCTCTTACTTTTTCACTCCACTAAACAATGGTAGGAGAAAATTATTATTATTTTTTTAATTTTTCATTATCTCTACTAAATACACGAAAGAAAACACTCATCTTCTAAGCTTTCTTTCCTCTTACTTTTCTCTCCTACTAAATATACTTTTATTATCAATTTTATTATGATTAAAGCTAAAAGCAACTTTAAATTAGATAAGGACTAAACATCGAAAATCATCAAATCAACAAATGATTTTGGTGCAAGTTACGTGTTTGATTGATGATTGACTTAACGACATAATTCACTTTAATTAACTAAGAGACTGCATGATAGTCAAGTGCAACATTTTAAACCACATGTGTTTATATTTATTTTTCCCTAAAATTGTTTGGAACGAGGGGGTAATATCTTTGTCAATATTGTGTGAGCTTATTTATACATAGGTAAAACACAAGTGTTGGTTCATGCTAGATTATCAAACAAGATTTATCTCTCTCGATTGAGTCAGGAGAAATTCAAACCTAAGTATTTTTGGTGAGAAAATCAGGAGAAATTCAAACCTAAGATTTATAGTAACAAAAGTTTTGAACACAAAATAATTGAAAAAAAAAATTCCCTAGAAAGATCATATTGATGAATACATATGCTATACAATTTTTTTCAATAAAACAAAAATAAAATAAAATAAAGATGAGCAGATAAAAAAAACACAAATGAAAAAAAAATCGAAACTAATTTTATCTAAACTAACTTGAGAATGTAAGGCAATTTATTGACAAAAATTATCACATAACAAAATTCTATCTCCCATATACAAATACACACATCAATATATATAAAAAAAAAGTTTAAAAACAAAAAGAGTAGAAAGATAAAATCATCAAATTTCAGTGTTGCCTAATTAAATTATTTGAAATATGTTCTACACAGGCTTGTATCAAAACTTTCAAACTACATAAAAATGGGTAAATTTAAATAAAAAAAGAGATTGTAGTAGAAATCACAAAGAACCTTACAAATTAAAGAGAAAAAATTAATAAAAATATTGCATTTAAAGGCTAATTATTTATGAAGATTAATATTAATATATCAATTATTAAGGAGAGGGAAATGGGAGAAATACAATCAATGGGGTTAATTGCTTTGATGAATTTATGTATAGCTTCTAAAGAATGTTACTAAATGTTAATTGTGGAGGTAAGGGAGATTTCACTTGCAGTTACATGGCATAACAAAATGCATTTGTGAGATGAAAATGCTAGAGTTATTAGAAATTAAATGTTCTATACACATGGTACATTCACATTATACATGACTCTATCTTATATATATATATACACACACTAATATTTGACTAATATTCCCCTTAAGTTTTCTCAGGATAGATTGTTGGCCTTAGGGATGGTCACATGTTATCTTAGAATTCAGATCGTGATGGTTCATATAACTTTTAAATTGAGTTCGAGTTGGCTCGTAATTAAGTTCGTTTAATATAATGAATCGAATTGGAGCTAACAATTTTACAAGGTTTGGTTTGAATATACTCTCAATTGTTATAGGTTTTATTCAAAATCATAATTTTTTTTCTTTGGGCTCAATCTCTTGAAAATTTTGGAGCGTCTCTTTCTCTCTCACTCAGTCTTCACCTTTCTTTTTCTTAATCTGTTTGAAACCTAATTTCAAAAGCTCGGATTCATCTGAGTCAAATTTGACTAAAACTCGAGCTTGAAAAAATGGGTACAAACCAAACTTGAGTCTAAACTTTTATTTGGCATACCATTCATATATGTTTTCCTGCACCAAATGCCAAGGTTGCAATATACTTTGTCATCCTTATTATCTTATCACGTTGTTTCTCAAAATAAAAAAATTTACTACCATATAATTCTTTCATACATTGTCAATACGATAGTGATATCCTTAATCTACCAAAATTTAGGTATAGTTTTATACTTTCTAGTGTTATAATGTAATAATTTACTAATGTTCATGTATATTATTATATACATGAAAAAAATGTTAATGTCACTCATAAACAGTGTAACAAAAAATTAAGATGAGCGTATACATTACATACACATGAGTGGACGAACATAAATCTTACTCATCTAATGTATGTGTTCTTCGCTAATCGTGGACTATGGTAATAACCCTAAAATATAATCTTTATACAGGAGAATACTATTTCAACTAACAAATGATTTAATTGTATATATATATATATGAATGCATTTAATATCACATTATTTCATAAATTTGCGAGGACAATACAGTATTCAAAATAGATTCTTTAAAATAAAAAAATCAGACAATTTTTAACTTAACATCAAACTTGGGACAGCTGAAACTACAGTTAAGCTAAAAGAAAAACCTTCCCTAGTCTAAAACAAAGTGGGCTAGTTTTTAACTATTTATTCTAAAACAAAGCGACCAATTTTGTATGGTAAACAAAAATTTCTGATTAACTTTGCATTTTGGCTAACCACAAATATCAATTAGGTTGGGCTCAATTTGTTTTGTTTCACAATAGGGTTGGGCACAACTTGAACAAAGGAATTGGTATAGCTAGGCAGCCTAAGTTGGAAAGTCATTTTCTCACTAGCAATAAAAAAAAAACCCCAACTCCGCAATTCTTTACCCAATTAAATAAACTTATGTCTTCAAGAAAACAATTCTTCACCTACTAAATCAGGAAATTACTTCCATTTCCAACAAATTGACCCTTAGAATACTAATACTAAATAAAATAATGAGGGATGCATAAAATTTTCAAAATCTTGAGGAAAAATTTATAAAAAATTCTTTTTTCCAAACATGCCCATTAGATTTTCATTCCCAACACTCATTCCATGTCAGATGCTTTCATCATCCAATCTTCCTATAGTTGCCCAGAAAGTACCAATCTCTTATCACTGATTGGAGATTGTAAGACACGCGCGTGTATCTGAGTGTGGGTTCTCTATCAGACAGAGATATAGGCATAGCTCTTACAATATTTTATTGCCCCTCTCCCTATCTTTTCTCAATTTTCTTTTTCCATTCTCTTTCTCTCTCTAACTTTTTCTGTCGTAAAAAAGCTCCTTTTTAACTTCACAGTTCAATACTTCACCTCTGAACAGTAGGGTTTTAATCTTTACTATCCCTGTTTCTTCACCTGAAATAATCTGAAAAATTCTCAAAGAAGATAAAAAGAAGTTCCCAATCAAACAAACCCTAAGAGAGCTCACTTCCGTTTCTTTAAGCTCCTCAACAAACCCTAGTTGGTCTCACACTAACTTTCTCCGGTTCGAGTTCAATTATCTGCAGAAAACCCTAGTTTCAGACTACCAAAATCCTTTCTCAAGATGACCCATTTTCCTTGTTTCAAGGTCTCCAAATTCCATGTTCAAAGATGACCCATTTGCTCTAAATTCACCATCATGCTATTGCCCATCAAGTCTACTTCAGTCAAGTAGGTAAAAACCCCGTTTCATTTGCCTCTGCACTACTGTTACGTATATGGGCTCTTATTTTTTTGCTCAATTATTTATTTTTTTTGGTTAATTTAGTGCCTTTACAGTGGGCGTGGTATATTGTGGGTTTAACACTTTTGTTAGATTTTTTTTCTACTGCCGGAATTAAATTGGTGCATGTGGGTGTAGGTGAAAGAGGGGAGATATGGAAGAGGACGATCGTGGGACTGTTTTGGCCTGTGCGATTTCAGGGACCCTTTTCGTGGTTTTGGGTTTGGCTTCATTTTCGATACTCTGGGCTGTGAATTGGCGGCCATGGCGGCTTTATAGGTAATTTTTTTCAATTTCGTTTCACAAATTTTCGAAACTAAGTATTGTTGCTATATTTGCAAAGATGATCATGTAAGTAAATGCAGTGTTTGGTTTTATGGTGTATAAGTTGCATTGAAGGATGTATCATCATGTTGATTAGCATAAATTATATTATGGCAATGGTTGGAAACTTTTTAAATCTTGATTTAAGCAAAGCTGCTTAAAGTGGGTATTGGGTTGGTAGGTTGGGTATTTAGATAAATAAAGTTTGATTTAATCTGGATGATTTAAGACAAATATAAAGTTTACCAAACATCACCGTTATCTGATGGTTTTAGCTGTAATGTGTTTTAGATGTGTGTGACTAATGAAAGACTAGGGCTCATTTCATTCCCTTGTCAACATTGTCTTTTAAAGTTGGGAACCAAATAATGGCAATGAGAACACATCTGGTAGGTCATTTTAGAAAGCTTTATAAGGTTGAAAGTTACTTTCCATGTTTTGAAAAAAGCTACCGTCTTATCTGTCGGAGCTTACATTCTTAATTTAAGTTTTAGTGTTTGCTTTTTGTATACTGGTTTCGTGTTACAACTGTAATGGACCTTAGATGGTGAGTTCTTAACTTGATTCCCATTTGGCACTTCTTCCCTTTTGCTTTTAGGACATGCTATTTTTGTGATAGATGATAAAACAGCAATTGCATATGTGAAAGGTAGAAATGCAGTCCGGAATTATTTACAGAAATGTAAACTTGTGAACGATTTGGACTCTGAAGAAATCTTGAGCTAAAGGTAGCTGTTGAAAAAAGGTATGAAGGGTGTGAAGTTATGTTGGATGTGATGTGAGAAGATGAAATGAAATAGGTTTGAGTAGGCAGCAGCAGATAGGAAAGCTAGGGAAGATTTATTTCTTTTGTTTATCAGTTATTATAGGAAAAAAAAGTTTGATAGGAAAAATCTTGGTTCACATTTTAATTTTTTTCATGACCTTAGAAGCGTAAACTTTTCTTTAAAGGTCGCTAGTGTTGTTTCATACATGTCTTTGTCCGTGCTTAGTCTTTAATTTATGACGGTGTATTTTACAAATGGATTGGCTTTGCAGACCCTGCTTTTGTTATGCTATAATAGCAATGGGTTAACATGTCTTATGTTAGGGTTCAAATGGCTATAGTGGACATTAAAGGTGTTAGATTGGTGGATAAACCAATCGTTACAAAAGGCTTTCTGTTATATATTTGTCAAAATTAGGCCGGAATTGCACTAGGAAAATGTTGTATATGCTGTGAAACACGTGTTGAGGAAAGGGATATTTAATATACCATGAAGTCAAAATACATGGAAGTTAAGCCTTATAATACATACAAAGTATTTATTATGATTGTCATTGGATCGCTTATCTTCATTTGCAAGTATTTTGGCCTATGTGTCCTAATTCGTGGGCTAAGGGTAGCGGATTGCAATGAATCTGCGATTTTCATGCATTCCGAGTCGATCCGTGGATTTCTCGCGGTAAATCCATGGATTCTTGTAAGGAAATCCATATTTCCTTTTTTATCATTATTTTGGCTCGGACTCTGCCTTAATACATGTCCATCTAAACTTTATTTAACACTTCAATAATGTTACTTAATCTAATACCCTTAAAATAGAAGTGACCATATGCTTGCTAAATATCAATTGAAGATATTTATAAAAAAAGACAGTCATTTAAAATAAAATACAAGGTTAATTCTCTTATAGTAAATATATTATGATTTAGATGTTAAGATTTATAAACAAAAAAATTAATGATAAGATTGTTTAAATTTTTAAAATTGATAATAAGTTTTACTTTGATTATTTACGAGCGTTACACTTGTAGACAAGAAATTTGTGAGAAAGTATTTCAACTCTTTATTTTTATTGTTTTTGTTATCATTATTATTAGTATTTATAATGTTATAATAATTTAATATATATGCTCTAATGACGCTCTCATCCTATCAAATTTTGGAAGAAGATGCTTTCACGCTCTTGCTCCGGCACTCTCTTTGCGAATCGCTCCACGAACTGGTCACCTAGAGTGAAATTTTCTTCAACAAAGTTAAGAGTGGAATTAATAGATGAAAGTTCAGTACAATACATTCATGACTGATTATCGGGAGGAACATCACAGACCATTAACATGTCATGCCTTATCATACAATCTTCTTTGTCTACAAGGTCCAACACATCAATCCAAATATCCAATTCCATGTAATCATGAATGATCTAAAGTGAAAATAAAGTTTTGTTTCAAGACAGATTGAACACGCTAGTAAGAGTTGAATAAGTTTATAGGATGGTATAAGAGCTGGATTTCTTATTTGATGTGTTGAGATGACTTTAACTTAAAAGGTAGCCTTGTTGACAAACAAACTGGATCCAACACCGCTCCAACTTCTGGTGCAATTTCCTTGGCTGGAATTTAACAAAATCTATAGGCTCCTTTCATTTACAAAAAAATGCCAACTAAACCAAAAATTAAGAGTATGGAGCCAACTATCTTTTACTAAAGCTATAGACTTTTCAACACAGTCAAAAGCATTGTTACCATGATCCCTATACCCCATTTGGAACCACAATGTTGATCCTACATTCCGATTCATATTTTGTTATTAATTAGATAAAGGAGGATTGTTAGCTAAATAATCAAGTGAGGATCGATTGACACTTGGTGTAAGAATGATGTATTTTATACAACTCTATAATTTGTTGTATAATTTCTATTTTATAAAAGCGTATGTTGGATTTAATCTTCCATTCATGTAGATCACGCACCCCAAAATTTACATTAATTAAATTTTTATAAATGCGTCATCTATATGGTTATATTTGGACAGAGTTAAAAGGTTCGATTTAAGAGTTATAGAGATGAAATACTTTTAAACATTTGATTGATGTGAAATTTGGTGTGCATGACCTGCATGAATAGAGTTTATTGCCTTTTTGTTTTGTAAATGATTTTGTTTTTGGGTTTGCACCCCCTTAGCGCGCCTAGTGAATATACTATAAAAATTGATATGCATGAATAGAAGATCGAATTCAATGGTCGGTTTATAGAAAGCAAATTATGCAAAAAATTACATAGTGATGTAAGAAGCGTTATTGTTACACCTAATGTCAATGGATTCTTGCTTCTTTTTTAAAGAAATTATGTTTATTGACTTTAATAGCTGCCAAATCTCATGTTATCTTTTTAACTACGGAGTATAATAGTTCATAAAATTCTTTATTTTAATTATAGTTATAAATACGTTTATTATCTTATTTCATACGTGCTTATACATAATAAACCATCAAAGTCTACCCCAGAATATCATTCCAGTATCTGTACCATGAACAGGATGTACCAACTTTCTTGTAAATATGGTCAAAAGCCCATCTATTTCTTTCCTTCATACTATCCAAATTAGAAAGAGGAATTAAACCAAAAACATTCTTTATTTCTTTTGACCTTGTACAACCTTCCAAACCCAAATTTCATCCTTTATAGTTCAAGCCACCACCCAACTTATTTGCGTAGGCCATTTCCCACAAATGTTTGGTCCAAGAACACCATAATAAAAGGTGTTTAACGGTCTCGACATCCTAAATGCAAAGGTAGCATCGGTTAGCAAGAATCTTTCCCTTTTTTGAAAGTTGTTGATGGTCAAGATTCTTTCCCAATAAGCCTCCTATGCAAAAAAATAAACTTTTTGTAGAGCGCAGGATTTCCAAATCTCTTTTCAAGGAAAGTTGTCACTTCCCACCACATGGAAGGCCTTATAAAGGAACCTCACATCAAAATTATCATCTCCCTTTAAGGTCCACTTCACCCTATCTTCCCCTTCAAGGTCACCTTCGCATGACAAATCTTTTCAAAGAAGGCTTCAATACTTGCAACTTCACAATCATGTGCATTCCTAGTAAAAGGAACCTCCCAAAGAATTCCAGAAGAGACATTGTACTAAAGTAAAGAGTTGTTAAGTTTATTAGACCAAAGTGCTGGTTTAACAATGATGAGTAGGCTGTTTGCTGCCGTACAGTGGCGTCTCTTCTTGTAGACACTCGAGATATGCTCTTTGCATGGAAAGCCTTTTCAATATTCTATTCTTTTTGTGGTTTTAGCATTGTATGCTTTAATTTTTGTTCGGTATAGTCAATATTTTTATGGCTTTATACACTTGGTTGTTTTGAACATTGCCAGTCTTCTATGTTAATATGACTGAGTTGTTTTTTCGGTTGAAAAACTGTATATCATACTTACCTTCCTATTTTAGCCTTCAGTAGTTATTTTATATACTAGTTCCTCTCCTTTTCTGACTTATTTATGCCTTTTTGTCCCAGTTGGATCTTTGCCAGAAAATGGCCAAATATATTACAAGGACCTCAACTTGGTATATTATGTGGTTTTCTGTCTCTGTCTGCATGGATGGTGGTCATATCCCCGATTGTGGTGCTTATCACGTGGGGATGCTGGTTGATTCTAATACTTGGTCGAGATATAATTGGTCTTGCTGTAATAATGGCTGGTACTGGTCTTTTACTGGCATTCTATTCAATCATGCTTTGGTGGAGGACACAGTGGCAAAGCTCAAGTATGTATATCATCAACCTTTGTTTGTTATTATTACAATAAAGGAAATCAAGTTTTATAGTTTATGCTTTAAAGCTGCATTTGGAAATTCCGTAGAGCATATCTGAGAATTGACATATTTTCAGAAAGATTTGGGTTTTGAAATTGACAAAAGCGATGTACTTATAAAAAAAAAATTTGACTAAAGCAATGTACCAGTGTCTTGCATATCTGACACTGGATTATTTAGTTCATAAATATTGTATAGGCTGGAATAAATATGCGAATAGGCATTTATAGGAAGTATATGGTGAAAGAAATTGTTCTGGAGTTATATACTAATATGGTTCGCAGTCCTTGCTTGCTGAGGCCAATTCATGAAGATTTGTATAGTGTTAGCTGATATATTCCAGCTTCGGTTTCAGACATGCTAGAAAGTTGGTATGTAACGCTTAGGTGTTGAAAATGGATGGTGGTGTTGAAGGCAGCACCTTTCCTTATGTTGTGAACTATCGGAAAGGAATGTATAGGTGTACTTTTTGAGGGTTGAGGCTTCTTGCATGAAATAAAATCTGTTTTTGTTATGACGCATTTTTTTCCTGTTTTGTCAGAAGGCTTTTCTTGCTCCTTTATTGCTTTTGGAACTTTTTAACATATTATCATTTAGGCTAAGCTTTACACTTGATGTGTACCTTATCAGTTTTCACCATATTCAATAAACTATTATTGATTGAAAGAGAAAAGTTTGGGTAGTATAAATCTTTAGTTGATTTTGTTGGACATTTAGTATCTATCTTTCTCAGTTGTTGTTTGTTTTGGTTTATGTTGCTAAGAGAAGGAGAGGGGGAGGGGGAGGGGGAGGGGGAGGGGGAGGGGGTGGGGGTGGGACTGTGGGACATTATACCTTTGTTGTTCTCTTCTAATCTCGTTTCTGATTTCCTCATTTTTCCTAACAGGGGCTGTTGCGTTTCTCCTCCTTCTGGCTGTTGCACTGCTCTGTGCGTATGAACTTTGTGCTGTGTATGTTACAGCTGGTATACATGCATCCGAGCAATATTCTCCTTCTGGTTTCTTTTTTGGTGTATCAGCAATTGCCTTAGCAATCAACATGCTCTTCATTTGCCGAATGGTCTTCAACGGTAAGCCTTGCTCAGTTTTCATACTGATGGATCTTACTTGCATCCTTATCATATAGATGCAGTTGCAGTGTGATGATATTTAAGTCACAATTCACACGACATGATTCTTACTGCTGCAATAAATTGTGGTTATTGATCTCAGGTTTTCTAGAAACTTGTTTTATTTTTGTTACTTAATTCTATCAACCATTGCAGGGAATGGATTAGATGTGGATGAGTATGTTCGGAGGGCATACAAATTTGCTTACTCTGATTGTATAGAAGTGGGTCCCGTGGCTTGTTTACCAGAGCCGCCTGATCCCAATGAGTTATATCCTCGACAATCTAGTAGGTAGGTGCTTATTGCTCTATATTTGAAATGCCAAAATTTTGTGTTAGCAGTCATCACTGGATCTTCTTCATATTGTTGTCTGCTATCAGTTATATCTGTAGTGGGTTCCGTCTTTTCAGTTTTTGTACTGTAAATAGTTTCAACATGTGTTTTTAGCCTCTTTTGTGATGAAAGATGAGTATTACAATCCACAAGAAACTACGTTTTTAGATAGACTGGGATGGTGAACTATGTTATGTGTAACAGATGACTATTAACTTGGATTATATTTGGAGGTTTATTTCACCACCTCCTCCCTTCCTCCTTTCTCTCTTCCTCTCTCTCTCTCTCTGTGAAGGATGTGTAAATGGTTTTTAACCCTATTCAGTATTGAGTATTGAACAGTTTTTATGCCTAGTGGATTTGCGTAATGCATATTTAGTAATTAGTATGTTTAGACGTAATGCTTCTCTGAGAACTTAATTCTTTTATCTACTGTACTCCTATGATTTTGTTTTGTGTTTGTAGGGCTTCGCATCTTGGACTTCTTTACCTTGGTTCTCTTGTTGTCCTTCTTGCCTACTCAATCTTATATGGTCTGACAGCAAAGGAGGCACACTGGCTTGGAGCCATTACATCAGCTGCTGTCATCATTCTTGGTATTACTGACTATCGTGTTTATATGTATTTGTATGCCATTGACACATTTTGTCTAATGGTGGTGATTCCTTTCATATGCAATTTTGTGTTGTAGATTGGAATATGGGGGCATGCTTGTATGGGTTTCAGATTCTTAAAAGTCGTATTGCAGCACTTATTGTGGCTGGCACATCTCGAGTTTTTCTCATTTGCTTTGGAGTGCATTATTGGTTTGTACTAGACTGTGTCTCTTATGGTAATTCTAACATTATTGATTTTGTTACCATTGTTTCATCACAGTTGCTGTTGTTTGTCCTTTGCTTTAGGTACATGGGCCATTGTGTCAGCTATATGGTTGTAGCATCTGTTCTATTAGGTGCCGCTGTTTCTCGCTATTTATCAGTTACAAACCCATTAGCTGCAAGGAGAGATGCCTTACAGAGCACAGTGATCCGCTTGAGAGAGGGATTCCGTAGAAAGGAGCAGAATAGTTCATCCAGCTCTTCTGAAGGTTGTGGCTCAAGTATGAAACGCAGTAGTAGTGCTGAGGCGGGACACCTCAGTAATATTATTGAAGCTAGTAGCCGGATTACGGCACAATGCACGGTTGATGTTAATAACTGGAATAATGTTGCTCTGTGTCGAACGGCCAGTTCTCAAGAGGGGATCACGAGCGATAAGAGCATAGATAGTGGCAGACCAAGTTTAGCTTTACGTAGTAGTTCTTGTTGTTCTGTTGTCCAAGAGCCGGAAGTTGGGACATCCTTTGCTGATAAAAGTTTTGATCAGAATAATTCTCTGGTAGTTTGCTCAAGTAGTGGTCTTGATAGCCAAGGCTGTGAGTCTAGCACATCAAATTCTGCAAACCAGCAAATGTTAGATTTAAATTTAGCTCTTGCCTTTCGGGAAAGGTTGAATGATCCTAGAATTACATCCATGCTGAAAAGAAGGGCAAAACAAGGTGACCAAGAACTGATTAGTTTGTTGCAAGATAAAGGATTGGATCCTAATTTTGCTATGATGCTGAAGGAGAAGAACTTGGATCCAACTATACTGGCACTACTTCAGAGGAGTAGTTTGGATGCAGATAGAGATCATCGTGACAATACTGATATCACAATTATTGACTCAAACAGTGTCGATAATGCTATGCCAAATCAAATTTCTCTGTCAGAAGAACTGAGGCTTCGTGGGCTTGAAAAATGGCTGCAGTACTCCAGACTTGTTTTTCACCATATAGCAGGCACCCCAGAGCGAGCAGGGGGGCTTTTTAGCCTTGTCTTTATTCTTGAAACGATCATTGTGGCGATTTTTCGTCCAAAGACGATTAAAATTTTAAATTCTACACACCAGCAGGTGATTTGGATCTTTCTGTCCTTGGGATTAACTTTATTTTACTGAGCCTTGTCTGGATTGATTTATAAATTTACACCAATGTACTGATGATAAATAAAGCCACAGATTTATCTTGGCTGTAAGGTAGTTTTGCCTTGCCTGGTATATGCTTATGTGGATACTTTGTCTTATGACTGTAGTTTGAATTTGGCTTTACCGTGTTGCTCTTATCTCCTGTTGTCTGTTCGATCACGGCTTTCCTTCGGTCACTTCAAGCAGAAGAAATGGCCATGACATCAAAACCCCGCAAGGTATACTCCACTTCTTAAGCTGCATATTTTATTGGGTGTTAATAGTTCCTTATATTAGATGATTTGGTTTTAGATTGATGAGTCATGAGTGTGCGTGATGAAGAGAGAGGGAGGGAGGGGCATGCATTGTAAAGTGCACATCTTCATAATTATGTAAATTGAGTAGGATTAAGTGTTGGACATGGCTTGATGCTAAGCCATGTCTTAATTAAAAGGCCCAACATCCAGAACTTTATTAGGATTGTCGTATAGATCATAGAGTTGCATAATCCCTTCCTAATAGTCCATCTTCATACCCTTGTCCCAAGCAACACACTTGAGATGTAAAAGTTGTGATTTTGACACATCCTCCCTCCAGCATTTTGTGCACAAGACAATTTAGCCCTATTGTTGTCTAACCATGCAGCCTTTTTTTTTTTTATAAGAAAGTTGTTGGATTAAATTTATAAAAGTTTTGGCTTCGTTTGGGTTAACTTATTTTCAACTTAAAATTATAATCGTGTGCTTTTATTGATTATGCTTTAAGCTGATTTAGTGTTTAGGTAACTAAGTGATTAAGTGCTTCTTATTTTAAAATAAGCTAAATCAAAACGAAGCCCAAGGTAAATGTTGGTTGTTGATTGAAGGGTTGTCTAGCAATTGTTTGTAACATAAATGGGTGCTGAGTTTTGTATTTTCTGATTTAGAAAATTTTAATATCTCTTGTCATATGCAATTGCTATTGCTTCCTCAATCTGTGGCCTCTTTCTGATGTCTCAATGCATGCCTTTAGGTTACTGTTTTTGGTGTTCATGTATAATGCTTCAACTTTTTCAGGACTGTTGATTAATATTTCAGTTCTGGTCTGATTTATTGAATTTTAATGGCTTTATGTAATTACCATGTTTCTTCAGTATGGCTTCATTGCCTGGCTGCTCAGCACTTGTGTTGGATTGTTGCTCTCCTTCTTGAGGTATGGTCCATGTTACCTTATGTTTAAATAAAATGTTTTAATTTTCTTTTATGTTTTTGTGACTGGGCTGATTACTAGTGTCCAGAGCACAATTTCTCTGATTTCTGATGAGAACGATTTTGTGAGTATTATAGTTGTTTGGATTCATCTGAATGATTGACTATGTGTCTTTAGACTATGGCTCACATTACCATTGCTTGCCCTGTGTTATAGAATAACTTTTTTTTGAACTGCTTTAATTTTTGTAGTCTCTGTCTCATTTGTTCTTTTTTTCTTATAAGTACTTTTTCTCTCATTTATTCTGCTTCTGGTGTGATAAAATTTAGCCAAAATGGCTTTCTTGTTGTGTGGCATGTCAAAAACATGATTGTTCATGCTTTGAGTTTGAATTGAAATCTCAATCTGTCATATTACTAGTTCTCTCCACTCAACTCAGTTCAACTAAGCCATAATCCCAAATTAGCTAGGACCGCTACATGCAGTGACGAACTATCCGGGCAGGACTAGGCCATGGCCCGGGCTCAAATTTTGGGGAAAAAAACTAGTAAGAACTGCTAAGTTCATATTTTCTGTAAAGAGGCAGGTTAAACTGATGAGTTTAACTTGTCTTGGGCCTCCTGGCAATGGAATAAACTGATGAGTTTAACTATTTAGCAATTAGCATTTTAATGAGATGATTTATTAATAAAGACAACACTACTTGTTTAGCTATTTAGCATGCATCAATTTTTTTTTGATAAATAAAAAGTGTATTAATAACACATCAAAGGGCTATGTACAAGATAGCAAGTCTAAGAAATCAAGGAACTCTTTCATGTACAAAGTAATTCCCCTTAAACCAAAGACAAAGGGTATTTACCCATTTCCTTTTAATGGTATCTATAGTACTCTCTATATCCTCAAAAGTCCTACTATTTCTTTCTTTCAAAACAATCCACATGATAGAGAGGAATCATAGAAAAAACTTTCCTCATCTCTGTAGTAGTTGTAATTCTACTCCAAGTCCAAATTTCACTTTGAATGGAGCCAGCCCTAACCCAATCTAACCGCATCACACAAAGTGCCATCTGCCAAATTTTCCTAGAAAAGGAGCAACCCAACATAAGGTGGTTGACTTTCTCGACCTCTTCCTTACAAAGATAGCACCGGTTAACAATCACGTGACCTCTCATTTGTAAATTATCAACGGTCAAAATCTTTTCTCAAGAAGCCTCCCAAGCAAAAAAACAAACTTTCTTAGGTGCACTTGACTTCCAAATTGCTTTCCATGGAAAGTCCACTCTACTTTCCATTGGAAGCTCATCAACAAGGGCCTTATAGTAAGATTTCACATCAAATTCTCTCCCCTTATTCATAACCCATCTAGGTCTATCCTCATGATGCACATCAAGCGTCATCCCTACACTTTCGAGTTCCCAATCATGCCATTCCGAATAAAAGGAATGTCCCAAGTGATGACCCATTGATGGAAGAAACACAAGCTAATCAGAGCATCTTTTTCTCGCACTATCACAAAGACCTTTGGGAAACAATCTCTCAAAGTAACATCCCCACACCAAGCATCATGCAAAAACGAATAGAACGACCATTTCCCACCTCAAACGTCACAAAATTGACAAAAGAATCCCAACCTTTCCTAATCCATTTCCAGACCCCATCCCATAGGCCCCTTTAACTTCTATAGAAACTCATCCATTTTTTTGCTTGAAATTCGGTGGTTTCGGACTTAACCTAGCTCCCACAAAGGTTGTTTTCTTTACTTGGGAAGCTAGTTGGGGTTACATTCTTACAATTGATAATCTTCTAAAAGGGGGGAATGTGTTGGTTAATAGGTGTTATCTTTGTAAGGAGGGGCTTTTTGTTTGATGAAAATCCCGTGGGTGACCGGTTCAATTCAAGGTGAGGTGTGGGCTTGGTCCGGGGTGAGAGGCTCAAGCATAGGAGGAAAGCTTATTGCTTGATTCCACTTTCTAATTTTTGGGTGATTTGGATTGAACGGAATAGGAGAGCTTTTGATGGAAAGGAAGAACCATTAGCCATCATGAAGGATGGGTGGATTCATAATTTTGGGTTTTGGTTTAATGGGAGGAGATTTTAGCTTGTAAATAGCTTTTTGTATACGGGTGTCTTTTTTTATAAAATTTCTTTACTTATAAAAAAAACCATTTTGCGCAACTCCATATTTCGCACAAATTATGTCTTGCCACAATTGATCCCTTTCCCTCATAAATCTCCAAAACCATTTCCCAAGTAAGGCTTTATTAAACAAAACGATAGATTTAAGCACAAGCCCCCCTTACACTAAAGGCTGCTTGACAACAGCCCATTTAACCAAATGGTATTTATGTTCATCCCCCATATGTGCCCAAAGGAAAGAGTGACATAAAGTAATTGGGAAGGCTAGCAAGATTCATCTCCCCTAGCATGCATCAATTTGTATGAAATTAGCTCTCCAAAGTTGAGTGAACGTGAGAACTACTGTACTTTACCCTGGACTTGGATTCAAGAACTGCTTGCTGTAAATAATCTAAGTTTAATTAAGCTTTCAAAATGCAATAGTCATTAATTAAAAATGACTATAATAGCATATGAATGGTATAAAAAGTTCAATCATAATGTGCGCTTAGGACAGATTGGTGCTTGTACATAGCCTAAGTTTGATTAAGCTTGTAGTATGCGAAAGTGGTAGTTCTTTAGATTCATGAATTAACAATTCAGACATCATGCGACACCCCTTATATTTGAATCTATGTATTTGCTGAATGCTATGGCTATTTTGTATTGCTTCACTATATTTTCTTTTTGATAAGTTTATTGCTCCACTATATTCAAATCATTTAGTGAATCAAGCAGCTGGCCTAGCAAATTTGATTGGACAATAGATTTGATTTATCATTAAGTGTAGGACTACTGTCCATCTCAAATTTGTAATTGCATGCTTCTTTGTGTCTATTGTGATGAATCTTTTTCCTTTGCAAAATATGATGATGTTGAATTTCCTGTCATTCTGTACTAGTAGTGGTATACTAATGCTCATGCTGATTAGTGGTCAATGCATAATTTAGTTATTTTGGATACTTTCTGAATTTTGAGGTTAAGAACAATCTTTTTGATTCTCAGAATTTTAACAACTATGTTACTTTCAATGCCTTTATTAAGAAACCGTTTTTTGGCAGTGAGGCTTTCTTTTTCATCTTCCATTTGATTGGTGAACTATATCTGGTTAATCATTTCATTTTTCAAGTTTTTTTGCTGAGATGGTAGTGGTGCAGCTTATTTACCCTGCAATGTGTTTGTTCTGCAGCAAATCATCAGTGCTTCTTGGACTGTCCTTGACTGTCCCCCTCATAGTGGCGTGCCTTTCTGTTGCCATTCCCATATGGATCCGTAATGGTTACCAGTTTTGGGTTCCAAAAATAGCATCTGGGAATCATGCAGGAGACCGTCGTCCTCCTGGGGCAAAGGAGGTCTCTTTCTCTCTCTCATGCAACCGACCAAGCCTTTGTGAATATATGAAATCATGAATATGAATGATCTCTCAAGCTTCTGACATTCCTAATTAGTGTGAAAGATAACTGAGTTCGGTACCTATATGTTGTGATTATTGACTATGTATCGCCACTTTCTTTACTACTTATTTCATTAGACTTCAAGATTTTGATAGATGATGAATCTGAAATTTCTTCTCAAGACTTCTGAAATTCAATGGGATAGCATACATATCCCATCTAACTCAAACTGTTTGCTATGAAGAAAATAGATTAGATAGCAAACTCATTGCTTAATGGTTTAAGGTGAAGAGATTCAGGATTTTAGTATCTTTTAAGTTTTCCTCCTCATTACTGTATGTTCATAGTATCTCTTGAGCATATATGCAGATAATTTAGACAAACCTTAATTATAGGGATGTTAATTCTTTGAATGGGATCTAGGTTACCTGGATTTGGTATGGATGTTGAATGTGGGTACTTGTTCGAGTGTCTGGTTTGTCTACTTTTGGTAAGTTTTCCACTGATTTGGAGGGTTGAAGACCCATATCCATATTTTTGGAAACATGCCCAACACCCCAACACAAGTGTGTTGGGCACAGTGAAGAGTCCATTTAACATACAAGGGTACTAAACCACAGTTTTCCTACGTATGCTATAGTAAACCATAGCTTGAACATTCTATATACTTGTTGCCCCTGTTCGTGCATGACACAACAGGGAAAAGGACTGACAACATGTAAGAAGCTAACGTAGTGGCTGTATTCCTCATTCCTAAACTCTTAGGTGGAGCTATTACTTTCGTTGTTCACTTCTCTTTCTTTTTTGGAGTTTGTATAGAGTTTAGAATTAGGCTTATTTTCATTGCTTACCTCTGTCTTGTAAATTACTTGGTTTTGGTTCTGTTTTCAACTTCCCTGTTCCCAAGGGTCTGTTGATTGTGGTGTTTCTGTTTTTGTTTAGATCTTAAAAATGTAACAAAGAAAACGTTCTTAATTGGAAGTGGTAACAAAATATTTGATATTTTGGAAACAAGATTTGTTTGTTTCCTAAAGTTTTGGAAATGGAAAACACAGTAAAGAAACCTGGAGAAGGCAGGCTCCCATGGTTCAGTCCGCGTATCTCATAGGCAGCCTGAATTTGAATCTCAGTTGGTACCTTCATTCGTTCATTTTTTCTTCTCATCCTTTGCTGTGCCTGCTATCAAGCTGGTTAGAGATGTTAGAATCGCTGTTTTTAGAGAATATCTGTCATTTTGGTTACATATTTCCCTGACTTCATTCTTTTTTTTCCGAGGGAAAGAAGAGCCTTGAAGGAGTAGACATTGAAAATCTTGCCTTTCCTTCACATTTTTCAAAAGCAATAACTTTTGATTTATAGATTTTTTTTTCCTTTTAGCGTTACCAAGCAAAGATGTCTATGTGTGTCATATAGCCAAAGTATATCTAACTTTTTTTTCTTCTCTTCTCTTGGTTACCAATCCCATTAATCATCTCAGTCACAATTTGGCCCGCCAATCTGTAATGGGACAGTTGTGTTGTTATGATGATTTTTAATATTATGCACTTTTGGTCTACTGCCTGATACATTTATTCCTCTTTTTCTGCTTTACATTTCTAATTATGTATGCTTTTCTAATTTGGTTGTACTTGAATTTTATATATTAATTAGATGTTGTTGTCTGCCAGGGAGTTGTACTTTTCATTTGCATAACAGTATTTGCTGGATCTGTATTAGCTCTGGGGGCAATTGTATCTGCAAAGCCTTTAGAGGATTTAAGATACAAGGGATGGACTGCTGATCAGAAAAGCTTCACTTCACCTTATGCATCATCTGTCTACCTTGGCTGGGCGATGACATCTGCAATTGCTTTAGTAGTTACCGGTGTGCTACCAATTGTTTCTTGGTTTGCATCATATCGGTTTTCAATCTCTTCTGCTGTATGTGTTGGGATATTCTCAGGTGATTTATTAGTATTTGTTTTAATGTTAATTTCTGACTCTTACCAATGGGAATCTTTTGTTGCTCTTGGAGTAATATTCTGTTTTAAGTTGTTTGGATAAACATGTTAAACCATCATATTCCTTGCTGCTGCTGTTTTGGTAGTTGTCCTTGTGGTATTTTGTGGTGCATCCTATACGGAAGTCGTCAAATCTAGGGATGACCAGGTCCCAACAAATGGTGATTTCCTTGCTGCCTTACTTCCTCTAGCATGTATTCCAGCATTGCTATCGCTCTGCTGTGGTTTGCTTAAATGGTGAGTACGTTATATCTGATCTCAGTTAGAAATCAATGTTTACCGCTCCAACCCAATAGATTGGCATGTTTTTGTACGATTTGTGCTTATTTGCCTTCATAATTTGGCAATTTGCTGTGCGAATTGTTTGCAGGAAAGATGATGATTGGAAACTTTCTCGAGGTGTATATTTATTTGTTTTCATTGGTCTTCTTCTTCTGCTTGGTGCAATATCAGCTGTTATAGTTGTAATTAAGCCTTGGACAGTAAGTAAAGCTTATTGATTTATCTGACTTTTAGCCGAGGTAAATCCATCTAACTTCTTGTCCTTTTTTCAATTGCAACAGATAGGGGTAGCATTCCTTTTGGTTCTTCTCCTGATCGTGCTAGCTATTGGTGTTATTCAACACTGGGCATCAAACAATTTCTATTTAACCAGGACTCAAATGTTCTTTGTTTGTTTTCTTGCTTTTCTTTTGGGTTTGGCAGCATTTCTTGTTGGATGCTTTGAAGGTAAGCACAAAGTTCATTACCTACTTATATTGGTTGCTTGGCCCTTCATCATGGGGAGACATGCTATATATCTCTGGCTCAGCTGTGGGCTAATGAAACTCTAAGCTTTACCTTTGTCTTTTTCTTTTTTTTTCCAGGTAAACCATTTGTTGGAGCATCTGTTGGTTATTTTTCGTTTCTCTTTCTTTTGGCGGGAAGAGCATTGACAGTGAGTTATATCACCATCTCGAAACAACTTTTCTTACTATTCTTATTTGGATTTTTCCCTGTTTTCTGCTTCTTTCTTTTGATTGAAAACACCTTGTTTTTCTATAGGTTCTTCTTTCACCTCCCATTGTTGTTTACTCTCCACGAGTGTTGCCTGTGTACATTTATGATGCTCATGCAGATTGTGGAAAGAACGTCAGGTTTGTTTAGAAATTTTGTTTTATTCCCATCTTTATCTGTTGACAAATTTCTAATTCATTTGTCCTGTATTTTGTTTTACTTTTGGTATCATCTATTTATACATACTCCATCGTTTATTCACATCTGATGTTTGTGACATCAACTCCTTGACAGTGCTGCATTTCTTGTGCTTTATGGAATTGCGTTGGCAACTGAAGGCTGGGGTGTTGTTGCTAGTTTGTTAATTTATCCACCATTTGCTGGTGCTGCTGTATCAGCAATCACTCTTGTTGTAGCCTTCGGGTTTGCTGTTTCTCGTCCTTGTCTGACTCTTAAGGTCTGCAATATAATTTGCTAATATTTCAAATTGCTTTGACTTGGTACAACAATTTGTCTTTATGTGGGTTTAGAATGTTTTTTGTCCAAGAGAAATTCTCCTCTCTCTCTCTTTCTCTCCCCCTCTGGGCTTAAGTTGATATCATTTGCTGTTATCTCCAGATGATGGAAGATGCAGTTCATTTTCTTAGCAAGGATACCGTTGTTCAAGCAATTGCTCGATCTGCCACCAAGGTATGTTGGATATAATAGTTGGTTTTCTGATATTGTTTCTAGATCTTGTCTGCGATGTTGGAGCAATGCATGCATGTTGATTCACATAGTATTTGCAAATATTTTAAGAAAATTTAGTAGTGTTCTCCAATTTTGAAATTTAAATGCCAGATATTCTATAATATACATTTAACTAGAGGAGCAAATTTTCAAGAAGGTAGGAGATAGTGCATTTGTTGATCTGAACGAGGAGCTCAAACTGTATTATTAATCTTCAGATATTTTCTGTGTTCTCGTTTCTTCCGGAGTCATTGAAGTTTAGTCTGTACTTGAAGTTAACAGCTATTTGTGCAACTGAAATGGATATGTGAACCATAGTTGTTTTGTAACATATTTAATATATCGGTTGCTAATACTCACTACGGAATGGCTTAGGACAACTCCTTTGTTGAGGACAAATTGAGTTCTCTTGCAACAGATTATTATTTATTCATATTTATTTTTTCAAAACCCTAAAGATGGAAATATTACAAAAGGTGAATGACAGGTTTTATGAGGTAATGATAGAACTAGTACCTATGGTGAGTTGGGCAAAGTAGTTTGTAAAACTTCATTGAATAGTGAATGCTCTTAATATTGGTTTGGCAAGAATCAATTAATATATTTTGAAAGAATATGGGATTATTGTTTTGCTTAATCTTGATGTCAGAATGAAGAAACTCTTTTGTGATATGAGTTACCATCTTTGCTTTGCTGTCAATATGTCAATAATATTCAGGATATGAGAATTATATTAGAAAACCATGTTTATATATTGATAGCCATATTAAGTCCAATAAGATCATTAGTACTATCTTGTGATGCTCCAGACATTTAATGTTTTGATAAGTGTGTTTGTACTTAAAAAAAATGTGTGTGCACGTGAGGGCACATGAACGTGCCAAGAGATGTACAAATTCCTCTTTTATGCATTTCTTTGTATTTGCCTACCTTTTGTATATTCCTCTTTTTTTTCCTTTGATGTTTTACTAACCCTTTTGAGACACTTATAGAATGAATTTTCTTGATTAGATTTGGTAAATGTTTGTACTTAATATGGAGTTATTACATGCAGACAAGAAACGCTTTATCTGGAACTTATTCAGCTCCACAGAGGTCTGCTAGCTCGGCCGCTCTTTTGGTTGGAGACCCTACTGCTACGCGTGACAAGGCAGGAAATTTTGTGCTTCCTAGAGATGATGTTATGAAATTGAGAGATCGTCTCAGAAATGAAGAATTAGTTGCTGGATCATTCTTCTGCAGAATGAGATACAGAAAGAGGTTTCGCTATGAACCATCTAGTGATGTAGACTACAGAAGAGAAATGTGTGCTCATGCACGAATTTTGGCTTTGGAGGAGGCAATTGATACTGAATGGGTGTACATGTGGGATAAATTTGGTGGTTATTTACTTCTTTTGCTCGGCTTGACAGCTAAGGCTGAACGAGTACAGGTGAGTTAGATTTCTATGTGCTTTTCATGCAAGATGCTATGTTAGTTTGGTTGCTAACATATTGGCATTTTAATGTGGTAGGATGAGGTTCGCTTGAGACTGTTTCTCGATAGCATAGGGTTTTCGGACCTTAGTGCCAAGAAAATTGAAAAGTGGAAGCCAGAGGACCAAAGGCAGTTCGAAATTATCCAGGATAGGTATTGACTTTTTTGCAGATTTTCCTCCATTTTTACCGTATTTGACGTGGTATAACTATTTTACTTGGTTTTAAATCTGCTGCCTTTTTTCTTCTTCTTCATGAATTTGTAGTTATTTAAGAGAAAAGGAGATGGAAGAGGAAATCTTAATGCAGAGACGTGAAGAGGAAGGGAGAGGTAAAGAAAGAAGGAAGGCTCTCCTGGAGAAGGAAGAGCGTAAATGGAAAGAGATTGAAGCTTCCCTCATTTCATCTATTCCTAATGCTGGCAGCAGAGAAGCCGCAGCCATGGCAGCTGCAGTGCGTGCAGTAGGGGGTGATTCTGTTCTTGAGGATTCATTTGCACGAGAGAGGGTCTCAAGCATTGCACGGAGGATACGCACCTCTCAGTTAGATCGTCGGGCCCAACAGGTTGATTTTTAGCTTATAGTTGATGTGTCAAATTTGTCGTATAATGAGTCTTTGCTGCATTCATTTTTATATTATTCAAAATTCTATCTTTAATGTATCTCTTTTATTCCGCACTGTTTGGGATTGCTTTTTCCTCAAATCTATGTTTTTCCATGTACAACTAACTCTTAAATTTTATTGGTAGACGGGACTTTTGAGTGCCATTTGTGTTCTTGATGATGAGCCCACGACAAGTGGTAGACACTGTGGTCAAATTGATTCAAGTGTATCCCAAAGTCAAAAGGTTAGCTTTTCAATTACAGTGATGATCCAACCCGAGTCTGGGCCAGTTTGTCTATTAGGCACTGAATTCCAAAAGAAAGTGTGCTGGGAAATTCTAGTTGCCGGTTCTGAACAAGGTATTGAGGCTGGACAAGTTGGACTTAGATTGATTACTAAAGGTGATAGACAAACGACTGTTGCAAAGGAGTGGAGTATAAGCGCAACAAGTATTGCTGATGGAAGGTTTGTGCATCTTCTTTCTTAAGCAATACTTTTTGAAATTAGTGCACTTTTCCATGTTGCACGTCTTCTTTTTCATCATAATTTCTAGGGAAATGGTTTGTGGCTGAGAAGAATTCCGATTTCTATATTTTCTTCTTTATTTTGGGAGGGGGGATTTTAATAAGAGACCTATAGTTATTTATCAAAAACAAGAGACTACCTATACCTTTTTTTCTGTAGTTTTCCAGTCTTACTGGGTTTTACAACTGCATGCAGGTGGCATATCGTGACAATGACGATTGATGCTGATTTAGGGGAGGCAACTTGCTACTTGGATGGTGGTTTTGATGCTTACCAAACTGGGTTACCCTTGTGTGTGGGTAATGGCATTTGGGAACAAGGGACTGAAGTTTGGGTTGGTCTTAGACCACCTATAGATATGGATGCATTTGGAAGGTCAGATAGTGAAGGAGCTGAGTCTAAGATGCATATAATGGATGTTTTCCTGTGGGGAAGGTGCTTAACTGAAGACGAGATTGCTTCTCTTCCTGCTGCTGTAGGCTCAACTGAGTTCAACATGATTGATTTCCCTGAAGATAATTGGCAATGGGCAGATTCACCTCCAAGAGTATGGCCCTGTAGTTAATCTAGCATATCTTGTGATGTTTATGTGCTAAAGTTTCAATAAGTGGAAAATAATATATTAATATTTGGTTTAATCTATTTCTGATTATTGTTTCACATGTTAAACTCAGGTTGACGAGTGGGATAGTGATCCTGCGGATGTTGATCTTTACGATAGAGATGATGTAGATTGGGATGGGCAGTATTCGAGCGGGAGGAAAAGAAGGTCCGGTCGTGATGTGGTGGTCAACATGGATTCTTTTGCTAGGAAGTTTAGAAAACCTAGGATGGAAACACAAGAAGAGATCAATCAACGAATGCTTTCAGTTGAGTTGGCTGTCAAGGAAGCCCTCTCTACCCGAGGTGAAGCACATTTTACTGATCAGGAGTTCCCTCCAAATGATCAGTCATTATTTGTAGATCCAGTAAATCCCCCTTTAAAATTGCAGGTGGGTTGTCCTTACTGATAAATTCCTATTGGATGTGCTTATTTCTTGTTTGTCCTAACCTTATCTCGGTTTTCTAATCTAGATTGTTTCTGAGTGGATGAGGCCTGCTGACATTGTGAAAGAGGGCCGTATTGATTCTCATCCATGCTTATTTTCGGGGGCTGCTAATCCTTCTGATGTTTGTCAGGTTTGGTTTGGTTCTATTGGCAGTGTGACTTGATATTTAATTTTGTATCCTGTGCATTTTTCTTGGTAAAATTTTCTTGAATATACTTATTTTAATGTATCAGCTTTATTTGATTAGTGTTGTAACTCTATTTAATAGGGTCGATTAGGCGATTGTTGGTTTTTAAGTGCTGTTGCTGTTCTGACGGAGGTTTCACAAATATCAGAAGTGATTATTACTCCAGAATATAATGAGGAGGGAATCTACACTGTTCGCTTCTGTATTCAGGTAGTAATCTCATAATTCCTTTTTTCTGCTAATATCTGCAGCTTGTGCTGCTTGATTTGTATTGATTAAATTTGTATGTATATCCGTGAAGAGAATATAATTCGTACTAATTTGTATTCTTAACTACCTTGTTTCGGTTTGTCTACTGGAAGGCTGGTTTTTTAATGATTAGGCAATGTTTAGTGATGGAGAATATGAGGGCTATGATTCTTTGTTTTGTACTGTATTTCATTTTATGATGTCATAGGAAGTCTATAGATTTATCCAATTTGACATATGATTAAACAGAAATAGTCAAATAATTTTGGAGGCTGTTCTAGTGGAATACAAGTGTTTCCACTAAAATTACCTCATTTTTATGGAGTTGCAGTTTCCCATTTCCCGATCTCACGCACAAGCTATTGTTCTTGGGATGTCAAATTGCTTGATTTCTTGCAAAGATAGCTCCTGACATGTATTTGGTAGATAGTTTACTGTAGCTTATTGTAATATCTTACAATTAGCATGTCAGTAGTTTAATATCCTGGTATATAATCTGTGTGTAGGGAGAGTGGGTCCCTGTCGTTGTTGATGATTGGATTCCATGTGAATCACCGGGTAAACCAGCTTTTGCTACTAGCAAGAAGGGTAATGAACTATGGGTCTCTATATTGGAGAAGGCATATGCCAAATTGCATGGTTCTTACGAGGCCTTAGAGGGCGGGCTTGTTCAGGATGCTCTTGTGGACCTAACTGGAGGTGCTGGTGAGGAGATTGACTTGAGGAGTGCCCAGGCACAAATTGATCTTGCAAGTGGCAGGCTATGGTCTCAATTGTTGCGCTTCAAACAAGAGGGATTTCTACTTGGTGCTGGGAGTCCATCAGGTTCTGATGTGCATATTTCTTCCAGTGGCATTGTGCAAGGGCATGCTTACTCAGTTCTGCAGGTATGCTGGACTTCTCTGATTGTATCTATTGTACGGCTAAAAAAAATTACTTAAGGTGATCATTTATCAAATTTTTATTCAGGTAAAAGAGGTGGATGGCCACAAGCTTGTTCAAATTCGAAATCCTTGGGCTAATGAAGTTGAGTGGAATGGTCCTTGGTCTGACTCATCACCTGAATGGACTGATAGGATGAAGCACAAGCTCAAGCATGTTCCTCAGGTACTCTCGCACTTGTGGAGGTGTCCATTACTTTTTACCGCACCCCCACTCTGGCCCCCTTTTTTTCTTTCTGGTCTGCTTCCCTGGGCTAATTTAGTTCGGTAGTGTGTGAATGATCAGATTTTTTTTTTTCTCATTTTGGTATCTTTCTATGATATCTTATTGCCATGCATTGATTTTGTGCTTGTTGAACAGTCAAAAGATGGTATATTCTGGATGTCTTGGCAAGACTTTCAAATTCACTTCAGATCAATATATGTATGTCGTGTCTACCCCTCTGAAATGCGCTATTCTGTCCATGGCCAATGGCAAGGTTACAGTGCTGGTGGCTGCCAAGATTATAATTCGTGGCATCAAAATCCACAATTCCGTTTGAGGGCCACTGGTACTGATGCATCATTGCCAATTCATGTGTTCATCACCTTAACTCAGGTATTCTTAGTGATGGGCCTTAAGGCAGATTTGTGTAATAAATAACTTTCTTTTCAATTTTTTTTAATGTAAACAAAAAAAGTTAATTTTGTCTTTTTACATGTTTAGGGTGTGAGTTTTTCGAGAACAACTGCTGGTTTCAGAAATTATCAATCTAGTCATGACTCGATGATGTTCTATATTGGGATGAGGATACTTAAAACTCGTGGCCGTCGTGCTGCTTATAACATATACCTTCATGAATCAGTTGGTGGGACAGATTATGTCAATTCTCGGGAAATATCATGTGAAATGGTTCTGGATCCTGATCCAAAGGGTTACACAATAGTTCCTACAACCATACACCCTGGAGAAGAAGCACCATTTGTTATTTCGGTCTTCACCAAAGCATCAATAACCCTGGAAGCTTTGTAATATGCAGTAATGGCTCTCCAGTTGGCTTTTGTCCTTTGGGCTGAGGGCATGCCTTCAAATTATTGAGGTGCTTGGGCTGTACGTGGATCATCTGCACCCACAGGCAGGTCTTGTTGAACCACAAATCACTGCACAGAATGACTAGGTAATTTGTCTTTAAATTCTTCTACGTTAATAAAGTAGTCAATCTGCAGCAATGTATGCTTCTTTCTTTCTCCTTTGTTCTGTACCGAATGGAACTAAGTAAGTGGGTCTAGGGGTTCAAGTCTTTACCAACTTTAGTCAACTCCTTTAAGTTCAACCATAAATCAGAGCAAAATGAAGTGGGAAAAAAGGAGCAAAAGATAGAAAGGAAGGAAAGAAAGCTGAATCTGCTCCAGTTGCTTTGTTCTTAATTAAATGTTCTACCATTGGCGACAGAGTTTCTTAGTGAACCCATCATTATTCATTTAGATTTAAACTATATCGTACATAAACACAGGTATTCATGATTTAATTAACATTTAGTGCACTTCTTTTCTGATCAAATTTGAGGTTTTCAGTGGGGTTATGCATAGGATAATATCTGCTTTGCTTGGAGGGAATTCTCAGTTGGAACCAATAATGATGCTAAATATATACAGTTCTTTTATGTTTAAAATTGTTGAGCTGCCGCTTATGACGTGGTTCTCCAGCTGCCAGCAATTGATCTTACCTGTGCATCTCTGATCTTGGATTGGTTTGTCTGCTTACAGCGTGGATGATATCATTAATGAGCTCTGGAGATGAGGGTTGATCGCATTTAAGTGGATTTAGAGGTTACTTTAGCCTGTGATCTTCCGCGTCTGCCAGCGTTCAAAAGGGTTCTCAGGTTGGGTAACTGTACATTTGTAGGTATTGTAACGAATATAGGTCTGATTATGTAAATGTAGGACAAAAGAAGAAAATTTAAAAGAAATAGGAGAATAATTTTACTAATGCCTAGTTGAAGGGGAATACAAGGGAGCATTTGTAGCTGAAGAATTGTTGATAGTTTCAGCTGCAGTTTTGATGTGCTTTGTAATCTGAACTTACTCATTTGTATAAATGTTTGCTTTTTCTAATATAATCCCCATTTTGATCTTTTTGGTAACCTTTGCCTTCTATGGCTGTGATCCAGTTGTCACCTGTCAATTTTGCTTCCTCCTTTCACACGGTTTGCTGATTTAACATATTTGCTAATAATATACTATTAAGAAAAAAAATAAACGCATTATGAGCGAGGCAGAAAACCTCTACTTCCATTAGTTCAGTCTGCTAAAATTTGAACTTATGGTTTAACATCATAAGGGAAATAGTAACGAAAAAGAAAGTTGATCAAAGATATCTTATTTTGGGTAAATACAGATCTCTATTTTTGATAATACAGATAAATGGCCTCATTTAAGACTTTCATGGTTCTGGGGAGTGGGGAGAAATTCTATATGCTTGTATGAAAGAATGATAAAGTTAAGTGCCAAAAAAATGGGAGTCACAAAAGGAAAGAGAACAGAAACAAACGTTGCTGCACCTAAAAATTCTAAAGATATCCTCAAAAGATGATAAAAGCATGCAAAAATGATGTTAATAAAGGTTTTTTTCTCCCACATGTGAACAGTTGCAAAGCCAATTTCTACAGAAACAAACAAGAGAGACCCTATATTTTCCTCCTCTTCTTAAAAAAACAAGAATCTATGTATCTCTAGTTGTCTCTCCTATCTAGCAAAAAGCAAATGCCTTTGAATCTTCTCTCTTCTCTTTCATTCCGAATCACTTCCCATGCTCATGGCCTTCAATCCTCTAGGTCTCTGTGTCAGACAACATATAACACTTTCAAAAAATGTATCAATTCAAACTCTCCATTTGGTTGCCAAAGAAACACAAATACATCTCTAAGCAAATATATTTTGATTGAAGCTGAGTTGAGGTATTTTTCAGAGGTTCCAGAAAATGAAAACTTCAAAATTTGCACTTCCTTTCTCTTCTTTTCTTGCATTCCCTCAGCAAACAAGCAGAAAAAATTGGAGTATAATGAGGAATCAAACAAATAAGATCTCATTCACTCCATTTGGTTGCCAAGGAAATCACAAATACCTCTAAGCAAATATATTTTGATTAATGCTGAGTTGAGGTATTTCATAAAGGGTTGCAAAAAATTCAAAACTCAAAATTTGCATTTCGTTTCTCTTATTTTCTTTCATTTCCTCGGCAACCAAGAGGAAAAATTTGGAGAGAAAAATAGGAGTATAATGAGGAATCAAACTTAAAAGTAGAAAACAGAAAGGAAATAGTAATAAAGTACCTTCTTTGAAGTTTTCTTCTCCCTTACTTCATACCTCTCTTGGCACAGATCTGATAACCATGCACCTGGACTTACCAACTGCACACAGCACCAAAAAGGAAAATTGAAGCTATTAACACCAAACCCAGATCACCAAATTTTTTCTTTTCGCGTTATTCTATCACTCAAATTACAAGAGACTTACAAGTAAGCTTCTTTGGATCAACTTGGCTCTTTTCTTAGGCCTCTGAGGAAGTTTACACCCTTTCATAGCCATGAAATCCTCTTCCTTCTCCTTGCTAGACAGTGTGGTAAACAACTTTGGCCAAATAAGACCTTTGTTTTCCTTTACATTATCCATCAAAATCTTCCCTTTATCATCCAGTCCCAATGAACCCCTTGTTGTGTAGTACCTATCTTCCTTTTCAGGTGATGCCACCGATGATTTTTGACTATTCATTGGCAAATCAGAAGTCCTGTCACCCAAAAAACCCAGAACAAAAAAATCAGCACTTCAATATCTACAAAACCATCTGTTTAGTTCTTGGAACTGGAAAGATTTGAATGTAATGACAGCAGACACCCAAATCTCCAAATCCAAACAGTTATATGTTGATTTTCCCTTCTCATTACCTACATTTTCCTAACAACCAAACAGGACATATATCAGATAAAACAACTACTACTATCTTTTATTAGGCACAAGAGAGAAGCATTGGCATTCACAGTGACTAACCAATCAAAGATACACCAAAACGGTTCATCACACACATCAAAACCTGGACATCTCTCCATTGCTTTACACTTCCAATCTTCCCATTCTTTTTCCCTCACATTTTCCCAGCAATCAAACAGGCTATAAATCAACTAACACTTTAGTATTTGCATTGATACCAAAATCAACACAGAAAATATGGTGTCTTATACACGGAAAAGAAAGGATTTTTCTCCGGAAAACACAGAAAATTGCAAAAAGAAAACTACTAAAACTTATACGAAAGGATCAAACTCTGAAGTTACTTTCCCATGTTTTCCCACAAAAGAAAATACTTCTCTATGTGGGGTTTGTGTATTAAGTTACCCGTTTAGACAATTGGATTGTGCAGAAGGAGAATTCTTCTCGTAAGAGGCAACACGAGAGCTGATTTTCTTCTTAGCCAAGCAGCCTGTTGACTTCTTGTTAATAAAGTTTTGGTCTTTCTTCACTTTCATACATCTAAGCCTCTTTCTGTCTCCCCATTGCAAAAGAAAATCTGCCTCTGTAGCTCTACTCCCTCTTTGGCCCTTCCCTTCCTTTTCCATTATATATCTCTCTCTATATCTAAATATAATCTGCAACAATAACAACATTGAATAATCAGACAAACAGATAAAAAAAAAGGGGGGGAAATTGCCTTGAAAATAGGGAAATTACAAGAAACTAAGAAAATTTGTTACTCACATAGATAACATTATGTTTTTAGACGAAAAAAGAAACAAAAAAAAATTTAGGTTTTTTATTTATTTTTCTAGTGATCGAATGAAAGCAATGTAAAATAGAAAGCAAAAGAAAGTTATAGAAAGTTTGACACACTCGATAGAGGAAAAATCTGTCACTGACCTGAAGATCTGTGGCTAAAAACAATGAAATCTTCACAAACTATCACAAATTAGCCTGCATTTGAATATATTAACAATGACCCATCAATGAAACCGAAATCAAAGAGAACAAAACGAGGTAATGCTCTGTTTGGTTGCTGAGGAAAAAGGAAATTTGCAATCCGATTAGAACTGCACATCAAAATATGAACCAGTAATTTTCTCGGCAACCAAACAAACAGTTAATGTAAATAGAAAGAGAAAGAGACAAGACTCATTACAAGGAGGAAACTTCATTATAACACAACAAAACCAAAAGCTTTGACACATAAAAAGCTCCTTTTCTCTTGCCAGAGGAAACTCAATTTTTTTTCCGGAGAAAAATAAGATAGAATTAAAGATCAGTGGCTTTAGATTTCTGGGTCTATCTTAGTTTTTTGGTTTTGAGACAAGAAAAAAAAATAGGCTCTTTTGTGTTATCTTCACCAAAACTCTCTCTAGTTCTCTCTTCTGTTTCTGTTGCATGAAGATTGGAGGCCATTGGCTTTGCCTAGTTGTGTTGGGGGTTTGCTTTTTTAGGGCACGTGACAGTGAATTGGGGGCACGTGATATTAGGCATGAGCATGATAACATGATAGCGTCTCCCCCAAAGATATAAAATCCAAGTAGGATTGTGGCTAATGAAGAATGCTGGCTTTGCCAATAATCCTCAAGGAATCTTTAAAAAAAAAAATTATTTTCGTTGTTTCTTAAAAAACGTTTAATTATAAAATTCATCATGTGATTGACTATATTTTTAAAAAATATCTTGAAGTTTTTTTTGTGGTTGATTTTATTTTCAAAACATATTTTGAAAAAAAATTTGTACCAAAAATATCGTGTTTCTATTAACAAAAAATATCATGTGATTGACTAAATAAAACATATCACAACATATTTTTTGTTACCAGAAACATGACATATAATTTTTTACTACAAAAAACTTCAGAGTATTTTTTAAAAAATGAGTCAACAAAAATTTATTTTTTACCATAAAAAAATCTTGAAATATTTTTTAAAAATGCAGTCAACCACAAATTTTTTTTTTATAATTAAACTAAAAAAAATTTGAATATGGTTTCAGACTTTAGGCCCTTTAGAATTGCCAATTGGGCCATACTCAATTGAAGCACAGTCCATCAGTTGGGCGTGTCTAACTTGAGTGGACCAAGATTAGGCTTCTGGTTAGAGATCAAGCTCAACCTTTTCAGTCCATTTCAAGAATCTATTACTAAATGATTATTTAGTCATTTTCTTTCAATAATTTGAATAAAAATAGAAAATTCTCTAAGTTGAGAAATGTTAAAAAAAATAAAAAAATTTTTGGATAAAGTATATGGTGCTTGTTATTTTTGCTTGATGATCTAGAAACTAGTTAGAATATAAATATCATAACTTTATTAGGAGCATTATTGTAAGTTATCAAAGCAAAACAAGATGAGTGCGAAAAACAATTTTATATAGATATGAATTATATAAAAAAATTATTTCCTTTTAGTAATTTATGTGCCATTTTGTTTTTGTTTGGAATAAATTCTAAGAATTTTATGAAACCCATTCGCAATTCAATAGTTTATTATGTTTTGAAATATTATAAACATTAAAACTAACTTGTAAATGAGTTCGCTCGCTAAGATATTTAGTGGCTTTCTAACTAGATTTGGTTTTTTAGTTATTTAGTTTCCTCAATTTGTCTTGTTTCCAACTATGGCATATTTAAAGAAGCGAGTTACCTCCACATTATTCTTTATCAAAGATTGGTATCAATTTAAAAAGTTGTTCATCAAATCTTATCGTTCTTAATATTTCTTTAAATGGTTTACAAACTCAATTTGGTGTTTACATTACCATATTAAGTTTGAGAAGGGATATTAAGATATTTAATTGCTTACTAATTGGATTTGGTTTCTTAGTTATTTAGTTTCCAATTTAGATGTAGTTTCCAAATTATATTATGGTTTATACTATTAGGCTTTGATACTATAATAAGAAGTAGATAGTTATCAATTATCTCAAAAAACTTAAACTAATTGAAAGAACCCAATTAATTCTTTATACTTTAACACTGTCCCTTCACATGCAATCCGACTAAATAACTAAAAGCTTCACGCATGAAACCAATTGAAAAAAAAACCCAAATATCTGAAACGGCAAATAACTGGGTCAAATATTAAATGAAAAATAGACATCCTTATAACTCGAAACAAGGACCTACGGATGCTTTTTTCATTTAATAATTGACAAAGTTATTTGCCCTTTAGGATATTTAACTTTCACGTGATAAGTGTTTAGTCTTTCAGTCAGCTTACACGTGAAGAAACATATTAAAGTATAAAAAATCAAGTCATTTTTTATCATCTTAAGCTTATGAGATAATTGACAACTAAATTATTGTCAATAGTATTTGTTCATCTATCACTAAACAAGTGAAGAAAAAAAATAATCTTTTATTTTTCTTTACATCTAGTTTCTGATCCTTCCACTTTCTCTCTTACTATTTAAAGACACCTTAGTATTCACATTTAAATATTAAAAGTGAGATTATTATAAAAAATAATAATAATAAAAATGAGATATGATTAGCTACCAACAGTTTATTGTATTCAAGAATAATCCATCATACAATTCATAAAGCTAAAGACTAAGAAAAGAAGAGTCAAACATGCATATTACACCCCACCTAACATTCTTAAAACACAATTTCTCAACCGACCCAGCACCAACAATGATTCTTTTAAGCACCCCCACAGCACTTAAAATATTTGTAATTAATTGATTGACAGAGAGAACAGTACTATTTAACAATAGCAATTTTTTCTTCTTAGAATTGGGTCATGAATTTTTTAGAGGGATAAGGTTTTTTTTTTTTCTTTTTCTGTCTATCTATAGTTAAAAAGTATCTTTAATTTTTTTAAAAAGAAAATTCCATGAATCAAATTTGAAAAAAAAAAATCTCCCTGATAATAACCCAAAGTTCACGTATACCTTTTTTGCTAATCCAACACCTCATGTGTGTAAAGCAAGTATGCCACTGTCCAAAATCATGAGTGGGTGAAGGAGCCCAAGAGATTTTTGTAAGCCCCAACATGCATCAAACATGTATTAAGTTCCTCTTGGTCATATTATTGTAAGTGCTATAATCTAAATTAAACATGTCTTGTAAGTGGATCTGTGGCCCGTTATAAAATTACATAATGATTAGACTATTAGCTTATGTTTTACGTTGACTCTTTTATTTTTCTTTTGATGATCATTTTAAATTTTTAAAAATTACGATTTATACATGTAAAAAAAATATTGATTTTATTTAAATTATTTTTTATTAAACAAAAAAAATTGTGTCTCACATGTTTTTTCCCCCTCCTACTAAGTACATCCTAAAAATAACAACAATATTGTTGGTTTGCTATTGTTGGAACTTCAATTTAAACTAAAAGGGAATTGAAAAGATACCCTGTTAAACAAATACAAGTGAAAATCTGATAATAAGATAAACATCCTCTATCATGCAAGACTAATTTTGAGGCCACAAACTCAATCTTAAAGTAATGTAAGTGGAACCTAAAATTTGTGTCTTTCCTGGTTGGTTAAGCTATGATGAAATATACAATTATTAGAGGCCAAATCCTAACATGAGTTGGTCTTGATCCACTCAAACCTCCTTATACTCAAAATGTGTATAATTCATTTTTATTCTATATATTTTGGTTTTTTTTGCATAGGTTAAAGATGGTGGCTGCTCCTGTCAGTCAGTGTCATTGTATGATTGACGCATCACTCTTATCAATTTATTGTATACTTTACAGCACAATTTTTACAGCGGAAGAGTCAATCCCTTTAATATATATCT
Source organism: Bretschneidera sinensis (assembly GCA_023935145.1). NCBI lineage: Eukaryota > Viridiplantae > Streptophyta > Magnoliopsida > Brassicales > Akaniaceae > Bretschneidera > Bretschneidera sinensis. The sequence continues at coordinate 584,077 of CM043697.1, read as the reverse complement.
CATATTTTTTTTTTACCAATGTAATTGTAAGTATAAAAATAACCCAGGTAGCGGACAGTGTTGCCCTTCTGTATTTGTAAAAGTCATTCCAATTAGAAAACAGGTCTTGAAAATTATTCTGTGGTTAAGGTTTCATGGGGGCCATTTGTTGCACAGGAAACATCACAACTAAAGACAATTAACTCTTCTCTCTTTCTGTACCTTACAATGCACTAACCTTCATTTTCTTGGGACCCTTCTGTGATTATGAAAGGAAGGAAAAGAATAAACTAAAATTATAAAAAGTTAAAATTGACATTGATTTCACGTTAAATCTTTGAATTTGTAAACGGAAAATCACCGTTCTCACTAGATAAACGAGATAAAGACGAAGATTTATATCCCCGTCAAGAACAAGAATCCAAAGATGGGACACATTTGGATAACAGGGAAATAGATAATCCATCCCTTGAGCCTGCAAGTATGTCAAGCTCTATTTAAAGGCTCTAACAACATGAAATCGACAGATTGATAGTTTCAATTAAACAATAAACACTGAAAGATGTACTCACACAAACGTATTAAATTAAAGTAAATGAAAATAAAAGTTTGATGGAGAATTAGGGATAATTAGCTGAGAAGCAAGCTAAAGATACGAGAAATATATATTTCTTGACAAAAAAGAAGAAAAAGTCTTTCTTGTTTGAGAATTTTTCTGTTGTTATACAATTTGTTGAAAGAAATGTTCTAGATCATCGAAATTTGTTGTATAGCATATAGATACAATGGAGTCGGGTTCTCTCAATTTAGAAAAGGAAATGTAGACTCGATTTAAATTGATTCCAACCTTTTAATTGATTTGAATGGACAAGATTATGCTACCAAATAAAAATTATTCCAAATCATTTATTAGGTTAAACGTAACATTAACATTGAATTGCCCTTAATTTCATTTAAAAAATATAGATGCCCTTAACCTTAATTTTATTTCTTACTGCAATTTTCTCTAAATTCCATTTCCAGAGAAATTAACCAAACTACCAAAACCCTAAATTAACAACAAAAAAAAACCATTGAAACATTGGCCGATGCTCGTCGGCTATAACTGCGCGCCCAAACTGGTACACCATTTCTTTCATTGAAAAACAAAGATGAAACCATGCTATCAGATATTGAAACTGTGGAAAATGTTAGAAAGAGAAATTTTATTTGAAAAGATAGTTGAATTATTGGTGCTTAAAGCTGAGTAAAGTGAAACTGCAAGAACTTTTCGCTTCTTAATTTTTTCATCTTAAAAGATTAAAATATTGAAGAAAAAAAACTTGAAAATTATTTTTAAGGGATAGAACTAACGGAAGTTTAATGTTAACAATATTACATTTAACTCATATGATTTGACATAATTTTTATTTGGTGTCATAATCTTGTCCATTCAAATCAATTAGACGGTTGAGATGAATTTAAATTAAGTCTACGTTTCTCTCTCTAAATTGAGAGAATCAGAATCCAGATCCAATAGATCTCCTTTGAAAAAAATTATCTTCTTTTCTGCCTACTTAATTTGTGCCTTCTTAAATATATTTGTTTTTTGCTGTATAGGAAAATAAATTGCAAGTTATAACTACATCCTTCAAATTTGGTCATAAGTACAATTACATCTCAAATTCTTAAAACATGTCATTTTCCCCAAAAATTTCATATAAAATTACAGATACTTTCCATAATGCATAAAAACATTAGAAACTATAATAAAATCAAGTTAAACGAAGACATGACATCACATGTTTTTTTGTTTCGTTCAATAAGTAACTCACTCGTGAGGTTCCAACGCATTGAAAGAAAGGTAATTTCTAGAGTTATGCATGGATTGGGTTGGGTTGGATCGAGTTAGAGCTATGTCATCTCTAACCCAACTCATATCATTATATTCCCAACCCTGACCCAACCTAACCCATGACAAGTTATAAAAATTCTAACCTTAACCTAATCAACGGAAAATCGAGTTGGGCTCTGATTAACTTGTGAAATCGAAATCAAAGTTCAATGGATTTATTTAGATCAGCTTGAATCGGGTTGACTCGGGTTAGATTCTTGAAAATTATATATATTATTTCAAATGTTAAACATTGCAAATATAATTATAAAAGCATCAAATCAACATATTTAAATTCAAATGTCTTCCAAATATTCATATTCCAAAAGCTCAAACATCATATAGAAATTCAAATAACTAGCTAATAACCCAACCATAATTTTTGTTAACTAAACCAAAAGAACAAAACTGTTTCATGTTTATTTTAATTAAATTTTAATATCAATAAAGTAAATATGTTGTATTGATTATTATAATAAAATCCATATATATTACTTTTTTGTCTTATATTTTTAGCATGTCTTTCCTAAAATGGATGTCTCATATTGCGTGTGTAGATCGAGGTTTCAACCCAAGAGGGGAGGTGAATTGGGTTTTTAAAACTTTTTGCGGAATTAATACAAGTTTATAAAAACGTATAAGCAGCAAACAATTAAGACAAGTAATGCGCTGTAAATAAAGAGTTTAAAAGTAGATCATGCAAACTCAGATTATAGTGGTTCGGCAATATCGGATTCGTTCCGACCCTACGTCCACTCTCTTCAAGGAACCTGCTTGAAGTAATCCACTAAGTAACTTAGTCGTACAACTTCGCCAGTGTTGTACAAACCTTACAATCCCTTCCTCTCGGAAGCTATCCCCTTCCTCTCAGAAGCCATCCCCTTCTTCTCAGAAGTAATCCCTTTACAAAAGATGTTGTAAAGTAAATGGTAGAGAGACAGCAAATGAAAGCTTATACAACTGAATAATGTCTCTCTTTCAAAGTAAAACTTGAAGAATGGCTCAACATGAGTATTTCAAAGCTTTTTTTGAGTTTCAAAGAATGAATGACTTGATTGTGTGTGTTCTTCTCTTTTTGAATGTCTTCTCCTACTTGTTGAATGCTGAATTGAGTGGGTTTATATAGCCATGAATTAATATGGCCATTAGACTTTAATTTGAATTGATTATGCCTTTAAAATCTCAGATTTCGAGTCCCAACGGTCATATTTTTGAACTACCAGTCGACTGGGTCGTGATACCAGTCGACTGGATCCTCTTTAAAAATCACATTTTTGCTGCTACAGTGTTACCAGTCGACTGGGAACCTTCTGCCCATTTTACCAGTCGACTGGTACTATTCACCCGGTCGACTGGGTCACTATTTGAGCGTTGCTACAGTGTTTTCATGATGAATAGTGTTTTCAGCATCAATTTTCTTCATATCTCTTTATTCTTTTTGGATTATTGAGTTCCAAAAAATCTCCTAATTGAATCAAATTTTCTTGCACATTAAACACACGAGTTAAACATTTCAAAAGTGTTTTGTTATCATCAAAATTAATCAAATCAATTTATTGATTAAGGCATTTTTGATTATGACAAAACATATTACAAATTTAAGCATAATGTGTGTGCAAGATATATGAAGAATGATATATTACAAATGCTCAAGTAATTTTCTATGTCAACATAAATTCTTCTTAAGTTCAATTAGAGAATGTTAAGTATTGAGCTCAAATAATTTCTTTGCATTTAATAAAATCACGTGGAGATTTTATATCTTCAATTAATTAAGACTATATAATAAAATGCAATGCAAATATAATTAGCTCCTAAAAATTGAAATGCTTACAAAGAGTATCTTAGGATTCAAACCTATAATTTATCACTATTGTCTTTGAAGTTGCATTTAAATTATTCTCCTTGAATTTGATCTTTTGGAAAGCTTATTGACTTTTGAGATTATCAACTTTGATTCACAAATTTCTACAATCTTGATCTCCTTTGATGTATAAGCACTATTAACAATTTGTATTACTTAAGTAATATTCATTAGTGCTTAATTAAGATTTTTGTCGCTATCAAAATCATTCAGGGTCAACAGCGTGTCTATGTTCTTTAAATAGGATACAAAAACCAATAACTTTACAAGTATATCATTAATATCTTCTTTTTATACTATACATAACTTTTGTAAGGCTTATATGTACTTAACCTAACTTTAATTTTGAAGAGTGTTTTGGATAAAACAATATTTGCATTAAATTTTGTGCAAATAGAAAGTAGACTAAAAATATGAGATGAAGGGAGTATAAATTAATATATATATATATATATATATAAATATTTGGGTCCATGGGTTACAAGTTGGGTTAGGGTTGAGAAAACTCCAATCCTAACTCAGTCCAAATTTAATTCTGGTTGAGACTATTCAACTCTAACCTAACCCAATCTAAGAAATTCTTAATCCTAACTTGTCCAAAGTTTAAGTTGAGCTAGTTTGTCCAAATTATACAACTAGTAATTTTCATCATTTTAGTTAGCGTTCCTAAACAGTGAGATGTAAATGTAGTTGGAATATGAAATTCTTGGCCTTAGGACCACCTTTTGGAAGCCTTACAGAAACGCCAGCCTAAATAAATATATTAGTAATACTACTTTGTAACATGGAAGGAGCCATGCTTGCTCTTTCTTTTGCGAACACCCCTAGTGGAAATTGTGTCACTTTAGCCAACTTTCTTTGTCTTAAAGCAAAAAGGTTTTCTTATTGTCTTACAATTCTTTTTTTAGCTAAAAGTATAATTTGGTGGCTTCCTTACTCTTTCAAATTTCACAACGGTCAATTGGACAAAGAAAGCAATCGACACAATTTGTTCACTTTAGGGTTAAAAAGAAAAGGTTTTCTGTTAAAGGAAAAGGATGCTCATCTTGAATCATGAGTATTCTTTTCTTTTTATTAGGGTTTTGTTCGTCACATATTTTTTAGTGGCCCTAAATCATAAATCTCAACTTGTCTTAGTTGTTGAATGCTGAATCTAAGGTGAAGACTGACTTCTATGCATGAATATGTCAATTAATGAATCTATTTAATTTTCACATCTAATTAAATTTTATATAATGTCATGAAATTCAAGTCATATAATTGCAAATTGAGGTTGGTTAAGGAGTGTTCATGGATACTTCTTAAAAGAATATTAAATGGAGTAATTGTAGCATAATTAATACGAAGTTTAATTTGAATTTACAATTATATTTTTATACATAATTTATTTAAACACTAATAAATTAATGATGGGTAAATTTGAAAACAAATTTTATAATAAATGCAATTTTAGAATCTCAATTCATTTGTTTGATCATTTATTGTTTGTTAACAAGTGTCCTTAGGCACATGTTAACCAAACGAGTTCAATTCCTCTACAGTAAAAAAAAATATAAAGTTAGTACACATAAATTTTGATTATAAATTGGTTTCCATCGTATACCAAAATTTAAGAAGTCCAAATTTATGTGTAAAAGTAATGTACCGTGAGTTTTACTTCACAATTTTTATTGTCATGAGTTGAACTCTAACCAAACCCTTTAAAAAAATTAAAAGCTAAAAATTTAATGTTAAATTTCATGAAATACCCTGTGATTTGCCTGACTTTCATTTTGTTTCTTTCTAGTAAAATAAATCCTATGGTTGTATGTCTTCGGTAGCATAAAGGCTTGACAACCATTAAAATACAAAATAAAAGACCATCTTATCCTTGTTTAATTCAATGGTAGACATTTTATATAAAATTTTGTGAGGCATTTTTAATACTTCTATGTTGATATTGAGAATAATTTTTACATATTTGATGTGTAATTTTTGTTACATTTGAAACACTCTGAATAAGACTAAAATAGTTTTTTGGTTTTTTACAATTTGACGGTTGTCAATCTCTTATGCTAGTGATGACAACCAAATGATTTATTTTGCCAGAACAAAAACCCCAAGTATAAAATGAAAGTCGAACAAACCACAAACCAAAATTTAATTAAAAGTCATAGTCAACTAGTAAATTTTATACCTTTTCACCAAATGAAAATTGAAATATTAATTAATTCCAAATTGGTTGGAGTCAATTAATCCACATTTCTCTTTTACTTTTTATGTTTTCTTTTTTCCTCTTCCTTGCAAAGTTATCCAAACATTTTTTGTAAGTTATTTTTTTTAAGTGAAAGATATATCAAAAATAAACATTTAGAGCCCAAGTTTGAACTCAAAACCTCCCACCATTTTGGGAGAAAGATTATCAACAAACCAAAAGTCTTGATGTCTTAGCGTGAGCTTTTTTGTTACCACCACCGTAATTCATATTATTTTCGAGAAACCCTAACATACGAATAACCAAATTTAAAAAGACTAATTATTTTCTTTTCTTTTCTGAATCAAATCTTAATAATTTTGGTTCTAACTTACATTTGGTTGATTAATCAATTCCGCAGACTCGGAAGAAAAAGAAAAATCAAACTCTATAAGCAAGCTGTCAATGTATGCAGTATGTTAGACTGAATTTAGACCATTCACCAACTAATGTGACACAAATTAGGTACCTTTTTAACAAGACTGCAAGCTAACGTTATCAAAACAGTTTCCATTTCCTTTGAATTTAAGCAAAAAATTCCATCTTTCTAATTTTCTATTTCAAAGTATTTGATGTGACTCAACCCTAAACGAATTTTTAATTCTATCAACTACATAAAAACAAGCCACCGAGGCTTTGGCTGTGGCTTGATGGTATATAAAGATGAGATTTAGTGATTTAGTATATGAAAAGAACGTGTTATCTTGATTACTAGTCGATGGTACACATGAAAAGATGCACTAGAGTAAATGAATAACACGTGGTATAAGTAAAAATTAAAGCATACAAACTTTTGCACACTTTTTTTTCAAGTATTTATGTGAGCGTTTAGTTGTTAAAATTTTTTTATCTATATTTTTAACACTTTTTTTTAATAATTTAGACATTTTTAATATAATTTAAAAAATAACATTTTTCTTTCAAAAATAATAATAATAATAAAATTTGGAGAAAAAAATAGAGAAATATTATTTTTTAAAATTGTATTAAGAATATCCAAATTGTTGTAGAAAGTTTTAGAAAAAACGAAGATGAAAATTTTTCACAACTAAATGCACCATAATTTTTCACAATAAATTTTATTTAATCATGCATTTAGGACCAAAATGCTTAGAATAGTATTGGGCTCCAACTATTTAGGATCAAAATGCTGTAAATAGTTAATTTTGAAAACAATTGAATGGATAATAGATTAATTCAATAAACACATGTATTTAAGTTTTTTAACTTTCGAAAACTTTTTGCGATATCGAACCAACACATGGTCGGAAAAATACACCTCTAGCATTGTTGAAATAAGCTTGACAAGATTTAAGGCATCAAGTTCACCAACTTCCATCGACTGATTCACCTTAACGCATTGCTAGTGTGCTTGAAGGGGACCGACTTTTGATCTGCATTATTCTAGTGACTATTGTCAGACACCATCATCATCACCGAGTCAGAATTTATATGATCTATTGAACCATGAAACGTTGTGCCAGTCTGTCACTCCCACACGTTTTCGGTTCGCGCGTGGATCGCCTCTTGTGAACCAAACCTAATGACTTTTAATTTCAATTTTTTAAAAAAAATACCGAAAAAATCCTTATTTTTACATAGTATTAGGATATAATTAGAGGTATTTTGATCTAAAAAGATTGAAACACTATACTAACTATTGCATTAAGTGGGGCAAGTTAGTATCGTGCCCCAATTAGATTGTACCAAAATTACTCCTGGTACATCCCTGACACTTCATTTAAGTCGAGAGGTTTTTTGGCTTCTCTTTTTTTTTTTCTTTCTCTATTCCAAGGTCAAAACGAAACTTAAGAACTAAGCCCACACGCGGTTGAGGGTGTGTGGGGTGCATGCGACCAATTCCGGCAAAGATCGATGGTCGACTTTGGTAGGTTGGTAGATTGGATGATTTTCAGCTTTTTTGTGATAGTGGTTTCATGTTATAATCATCGAAGAACAACAAAATGGGTAAGTCACCGAGAAACGAAAACATTGAGAAACGTGAGTCTTCTTATGATGACGAATGGTAGTGAAACTTCGTCGAAACTTAGATCGACATATTTGAATTTCAAGGTGTCCTTGATGCATCTTTCTATCATAGATTGGCTCTAAGCTTTATAGGATTGATCGATGGACAGGCAACAGTCTCTCTACGGTGGTGGTTTTAATCAACAGTGATATAAGGACAATTAAATATAAGGTGTTGAAAGTCAAAAAATTTCAACGACGCGTACGATGTTACGACAACAAAATCTGTCTGAACATAGATCGACGACCTCTGATTTCATTATATCGAAGGTGCATCTTGACATCTATAAATTGTAACAAGTCTCCAATTTGTTTAAATTTAATTTTTTATTGAATTACCATATCACATTTATACTTCATTTACAGTAAACTCATTATGTGAAGGTATTTATATCCAAATTAATTAAGACATGATGGATGCTTGTATTTTAAGTAGACAAGTCATGTATATAAGTGCATTTAAATTTTTCGGTAGGTAGTCATTTTCACAGTTTGGCAAGTGTATTGTGTGGTCTATCATGAATACAACACAATTACAACGACTAACTCATTCGACCCTTCAATTACGTTGAGGCGTCTAATCAAAACCCCACACAATGCGCTAAGGACGGACTAGAAGAAAATTAGTTTGCAATACAAAATATCTTCTTCTTTGTAAGAAAATTTTGCTCTTCCACTTTGATCTAAAGTTGGAAAAAATCATAGTGACAATAGTAGGGATTTAGATATGATTTTTTTGGCAATAAGTAGTTCGTCATTCTTTAAAATAAAAATAATACTTAATTCCACTTCAATCTCGATGAACCTTCTCTTACCCAATAATGTGATAATTTTATATTAAATCATGCATTATAAAATTATGTGTAAGTCACATGATTTTTATGATAAAATATTTAATAAATAAATTAAGTACTTTATTATGAGATTTGCATGTGATTTTTAATATATTGTCCAATGTGAAATTTTCACATCATTAGGTAAGAAGAAGCCGTGAAGCCAATAAAATTGTGTTAAATTAAACACGTTTATAAACTCAAATTTCTTAATAAATGAAAAGTTATATTTTTTATTTATTATAATTAAAATTTTTAAAAAAACCATATGGTCCTTATATCTAATTTCAAAGTTTACTAATTAAGCCTCTCTTCAATGTTTAGTTATCTCTTACATGTTCAAATAAACTTTAATTCCAAGTTAATTGAAATTAGCTGCATAAATTTTTGCCTTCCATCCATTTGATTTTAAATCATATTCCATGATATCAAAATATCCTTTTTGATTTTTACTAAAAAGGAAAGCGATGGCAAATTTTTTAACAAGAACAAAGCCAATAATTCAAGCCCATAAGAAGTAAGGAAACCAACCATGTTACCCTGGCTGCCTAGCACATGAATGCAAGATGGTACAAACATTCCTGCAAACTTGAAAAGCTAATCAACAATTATTCAATTTAATCATCCCAACCTTAAAGACAACCCTAACAGCTCATCACTTCTCATTTCTCCTCGAAACAACAAGAAGAGCCACAAAAAAAAAAAAAAAATTTATAAGAAGATTAACAAAATAAGTTAGACACCAACAAATTAAAATTTTTAAAAAAGGTGAAAATTTATAAAAATCCAAAACTGTAGTTAAGAAAGATAGCAAAAGGTTGGAGCGCATAGAATGAAGATTTTTTTTTTCTCGAGCTTAAATCAATAGTTTAGATCAGTTTAAAACTTTATTGATAATTTTAAAAATTGTATCAATAATATTAATTTTTGAATCTTACACCTGATGTTATTAATAAAATTTCGGTAAAATTTTTAATTAATTTAAATTTTTAAATTTATACCTGAATCAATAAAAAAAAATTCAGTGAAAATTCTATTGCCAGCTGTATGGCAACCAAAAGCCCTAAAAAGACCGTCCCCACCATGGGCAGCGGTCCCCACCATACACTTAGGGGCATTGGGGAGCTGCCCAAAAATCTCTCTCTCTTTCTCTATGCTCTACTCTATGCACTTCTGTGTGTATATATATGTACCCACCACCCCCACAACTATTGTCTCCACTCTCCACCCTCTTATCTTCTGCAATTTCTCATAGCAACTAAGGAGACTTGAGGAATCAAAATACCCATTTGCTAAAGAGGGAGTAGCTCATTATTCTCTCTTACAAAAACCCATCAAGATTCAAGAATTAATGGAGGCAATGAAGGTGAAGCTTTTCTTGGCAATTATTATGGCAGTGATGGCCTTCTCTACAGTGCAAAAGGCTGTTGCTGCTGATGCCCCTGCTCCAAGCCCCACATCTGATGCTGCTATCTTCGTGCCCACTTTCTTTGCATTTCTTGCTGCTTTGGTTTTTGGGTTGTTCTTTTGAGCAAGAATGGAGAAGTACCCACATGAGATAGATAGCATAATTTCGCATTTATCCCTCTACCCATTTCTTTTTTCTCTCTGAAGGGTGACATACATGTGGATTTGTCTCACTTTTGGTGATATTTGGTGTGCATGAGAGAGAGAGAGAGAGAGGAAATGGGTAGAGATCAATTTCCATTTTTCTAATGGAAATTTTCCACTTTTTTTCCAATATTATTATGTTGTTTGGGATATTTAGCTATAATTTAATTATTGTTGTTGATGTGAGGTGTGGTTGCTGTCTTTATTTTGTGGTGTTTGTATTGTATTATACTCCTTATGACTTTATACATAATGAGTTGTGTAATATTTTATTTTTCTTAGTGGGGAATGTGGGATTAGAATCGATGCTAATAAAGAGATCATTGGGAGGAATGTGATGTACCGTGGTGATGGTGGATTTGATCTACTTGTTGTATTGATTATATCTTCTTGTTCTCTCATTTGTATTTGTAATTTTTATCTCTCGTATAATAAAATTCATTCTTGTTTTTTCATGTGTGCTTATTTTGGGAACCATTGAATTTGAAAAATGATTTTTGCTGTGAAGCAGCTTCACATGATTCTTCAAATCAACCGGGTCTGAAATAACATTACACCTCATCTTCATGAATCAAGCTGCAAGATTTTCCTTCTTTTCCCGACCTCTTTCTCGCTGCTCAATCTATTTTTTTTTTTCCTTGATCATCTCTGCTCAAACTCAAAGAAGGAAAATCGAGGCATATGCTTCTTGTATTAATACAAACCATTTTGTGGGCTTTTGATGGTTTTGTTTATTTCTGTTCTTGGATGATTGCAATTACACCTATTTTTTTTCATTGTTGAATCAATGGAGGTTCTGATATAAGATGAGAAATTAATTTGCAGTGGGGCTTGAATTTCTATGGCTGAAGATAATGATTGCCATATAGGAATTATTTGATGAGCTTTCCATGTGCAATGGTAGTGCAGATTAATTTATGTGTTTCTCTTTCATCACTGATAGACGTTGACGGCATGGGTTGGTGTTAATGGACCTGATAAACTCCTGCACAGATTTGGCCGGCGATTTCACCCAAGAATGCTAAGTCTGATGATAAGCTTTTTCTCCCAAGAACAGAGGAAATGTTTGGTAAAAAACCATGTTAAAATCAACTTAAAAGCTGTCTAAATGACCAAAAAGATATGTAATATCTGGTTTTTGTTCTTTGCTTGGTAAATTGATTTTTCAATATATATATATATATATATATATATATATATATACACACACACACACCCAGTGTTCATTTTTATTTTCTCATTAAATAATATTTAATTAATGATTTTTAATAATATTTTAGTAAAAAACATAATTTTTAAATTTATAAGTTCAATCATTAATTTACATTTTTAATAGGTTTAAAAAATTATTTAATCTAAATTAGATTGAAAAATCAATTTACCAAACAAAGAACAAAAACCAGATATTACATATAATTTTTGGTCATTTAGAAAGTTTTAAGTTGATTTCAATATTTTTTTACCAAATATTTTCATAACTTATTTAAAACTTTAAGCAATATTACTTAAACACAGAGTTGGTTATTTTTAAAAACTAATTTAAGTATCGAATTATACTCTAATACTAATTAAGTGATAAATTAATTTCTTCAACTCCCAAACAGACACTAAATGTAAAGTGATTATCTGTCTCTTTTGGTTTTATATTATCTTTTTAAATCTTTTAATTTGGAATGATTGAAATTTATAGTTTTGAAAGAAGAAAAAAACACACAATAATCTCCCCTTTTCTTTCTCTTACTAAACTCCCCCACAAATAATGAAGACATGGATAGGTATGAGTAGAGTTGTAGTTTAAAGACAGATAGATTCTCTTCATAAACAGGCTATCTTTTACTGATCAGGTGTATAACTGGTTCAGTACAAAACCTTGCTATACTTGTACACTTATGTAAACTCATCTGTTGCTCTCATTGTATGTTTCTGTTTTCATGCGTGCTTAGTCTCCCCCATCTCCGCCTGTCAATGGAGGAGACTGGATCATCTGCCTTTTACTTACCCTACCCCTTTTGTTCATGTGTTCCTGTTTGCCTGCTATGTTTTTGGTTTGATCCACAGCATAATGTTTCTCTCACTAAAATGAGTCTATAAAAGGCAAGGTCACCACCGTAATCCACAGCTCAGTCTTAACTACCAGCGCCTCCAGTTTCAGTTCTAGAAATCAAAATTTTTCCCATGAACCCATTACAAAAGAACTAAAAAAATAAACAACATATGGGTATTCTTAGTACTTGAACAAGAAGTGATACTTGATAGTCAAAGCAGAGGTACAACGAGTGGGGAACTGTGTTGAATCATGCAAGTTAGTGGTTCAGATCTGGAGAATCTCCAATATATTACTTCATGAAGCAATTGCAATTTACCAAACATAATCCATGGAGCAATGTAGAACAACAACATAATTTCAATTGTAAAGACAAAAATGAAAAGGTTCTGAATAATGACTAAAGGAGGGAATGCTACACAAGAAAGAGGGAATTGATCCTTTTTCTCGAATGGAAACCCGTGCGAGCACTAAAAACTCCAGTACAAATAGTTCAACAAAGTAAGTTGAGCAGAAAAACTTAAAACTGAATGAACTTTCACAAGATCACTTTGCAAGATATTATACCCACAAAATATCACCCCTATGAGAAAAAAAACAACTTCCTAGATATCAAATACTAAGCTAAAGGATCTAAGGCCATTCGCTATATTAATCTGCTGTTGTACATAGAGGACAATCATAATAAGCATAAGTGGAGTCCTAAAAATTATCTTGCTTGGAAAGAAGCGAAGAAATGTCCCATAAAAGTGACTAACCAAGAAGTGTAAATTTGTTTTGCAACAATCTCCTCCCTTGCGCTTCTTCTGTTCAAGCTCTACGATTATGTAACATGGCCATAAGGCCTTGAAAAAGAACTACGTTTTAGTTCCTGCAAGCTCCCACAGAAGGCGTGAAACTCCGATCAGGCGATCAGTCAGTGCCGGGAGAAATCAAATCATCATAACTGAATCACTGTCCAAACTCCAAAGTCCAAACCAGTGTTAAATGATCTATACACGCTCAAGGATTTAAACTTTCAAACCAAATATTTTACTAAAACCTATCCCCATCCCCACTCAACCGTAGAAATGTTAACCATTCCCGTAGAGCCTCTAAGGAATCCGTACGGTGAATACAAACAAATTTCAGTAAACAAAATTCAACTCATCAAAAACAAAGGGAATGCTCAGCTGAATAACAAACTATGTAATATAAATTTGGGAAAATTTATGTTCTAACCCCAGAGGTTTGCCCTATATTTCAATTAAACCCTGAATTTTTAATTGTTTCGATTGACTCTTTACGTTTTGACATTGCATCGATCAACCTTTAAGATATACAGGTTAGTAAATTGACATAAGCCATGATTGATGCAATGTCAAAACATGAAGGGTCGATCTAAACAAATGAAAAACTAAGGGGTTAATTGGAACATTGGGCAAACCTCGAGGTCAAAACATAGTTTTTCCCTATAAATTTTCTAAAATGAACAATGGGCCTGCCCTAAAATTAATTCCATAGTCTCATCAGAGAACAAAAACATCAAAGGACTATCATATCAAGCATAAGTTGTTGGTAATTATACTACCAGGGACAAACTAAGCACAAGCAATGGATCAAATGACATTGTCCATGAAAACAATGACCCATCAATCAAAAAAGAAAATTTTCATTTGAAACCCATTTTTTTTTTCACTTTGTGTTTCGTTTTTCGTTTCTTTTGAATTTTCCTTTCCTTCAAATTTTCAAAGATCCAAACATACCCAAATGAACTATATGCATCAATTGAAGTTCTAACCCTCCTAATTCACGAATCAAAATGATCATATCTACATAAAATCATTTTATCAAATCAACATTACAAAGAGAAAATTGAAATCAATCATAAACAGAATGTCATTGTACAACAAAGAGTGGAAAGGATGCACCACTAAATCAATCAACCAAACCAACGAAAATTGTAACAGATCAATCCACTATAGAATATACTCTTACACTATAAAACAACAGCAATTATAACATCTAGCATCCACAATTGAACTAAATTAACACAAACCCAGGAATTGAAAAAAAAAAAAGGAAATAATTTTAACAAACCTTTAAAAAAAAAGGAAAGAGGAGATAGATAGATAAAAGAAAGAATTACTGTACAAGAAAGAAGAGAAAATTCAATCCGAATGACGGTGGTAGTAATAATCATCAAGGTCAACGGTGGAGGATGAAGAGCCGTCATCATCTTCAGAGGAATCGTCGGAGGAATAGTAGGAGTATGAGTAGTAGGAATCAGGTGGGGGCAGGCACAGGAAAGTCCATAAGCAGAGAGCAAAACGACCCAGTTGTTGCAAAGGGAAGCAGCACACAAGGTCGAGCATCTGGTGGCTACTGATCCGCTCTGATGTCGGGATGCATGCTATCTGTTGCCACGCGTCTGCCGATACGCGGGCTACGGTTAGCACTATCAAGCTATTGAACACCATTTCTCTCTCTCTCTTTCTGTTTTCTCTTTTGATGTGGTCGTTCGATTCGATGGGGTTTTTTTGTAGTGTACCAATTTGAAACTTTTTTAATTTTATGTCTGAGTCTACGTTAGCCTGCGCACACAAGATTCACGAAACCTTAAAAACTTGTTTGAACTGTGAAGAATTTTCTGGTAGCTAAAAAAAAAATGATTAAAAAGCAGATAGATTTATGAAGTACATGTGTGTTTTTTTGGTCTGATCTGTTTTATGTTGTGATTGAAGTACCAATCCTTTTATAATTGAGAATTCTATGAATTAATAATTACCCTTTTTCTATTTAAATAAACTTTCACTTTCGATTAATATAATATATTATTATTTTCTTATTAGTCGATAGATTTTTACTCAAAATATTTAAGCATTGAGGATTTTTTTTTTAATTATTTTTTGTTCTTTAATGAAATGATAGAATATTAGTTTCAATGTTTTTGTTCTTAATACTTTTTTTTTTTAATTAGGAGATGTGCATATGAATTTAGTAAGTACTGCACTCAAAGAAAATTTTGAAATTATCTCAATTATGCAAAATGTTGCAGATGTCGATTCATTAGTCATCAAATCATTTTTTTTTTGCATTTGTTCTATCAAACACATCTTTAGAGATTTTATTGGTAGAGAAATAGGGGGAAAATGTGAGTGAAACATAAAAGGGAAAAGGAAAGCAAAAGGGACCCAAAAAAAATGATGAAAAAGAAAAAAAAATGTTTTCCATCATGTTTGATAAAAATAATATAAAAAAATTTAAAAAATATGAATAAAAAAATTTGTTTACTTTAACTGACAGCTCCAAACATTTAAACATTTTAATTTAAAAAAAATCATGAATTATATATGTGAGGGAAAAACATCAAATCCACCTAATTTTTTTTTTTCCTCACTTTTCTTTTTTACAAATTGATATAAATATTTTTTCAAACTCCCTTTCCTCCCCTTTCCTTTCCTCTCTCCTTCCGTCCTTTCCACCTTTTTCTCAATACCAATGAACCACAAATAGAGGCTCCTTTCCATCCTCCACTTAATAAATATCACCCACAAACACTGATCTACCTACTAGTCAAATGAATCAAATTCTTGTGAAAATCAACTTATTTTCAGGGTCAAGGGTCAGAGGAAGAAAGAATGTAAGATCCAAAAAGAGCTAAATTGCTGTCAAATATTCAAAGAAATTATTTTAGATCCCATATTTGTGTCTCTCTTTTTTCCTTTATCATATTTGGGTTTCTTGGTCGCTAGTCCCAGAGTAACTACATAAACAACGAAAAAGAAGCACTAATTCTACATAATGGGTATTATTGTAACGGTAGGTAAATCAAGTTTATAATATAAGAAGCAACAACATCTGAAAAACCAATGTAAAGCTGACCCGAAATTGAAAAATCAACCTATCGCAGACTAGCATCCTCGGTTTAAAACACTTCATATTCTCACAGAAAGCTTCCTCTATATATTCTCAAGGCTTTGATTGGTAGAGAATGACAAAAAAGGAAGAAAGATGAGAGTGCAGATGGTAAAACAAAAAGACCAATGTCTTTCACCGTATATTTGGTAAAGATAATTAAGAAAGATGACACTTAAAACTATGCAATTAATGGAATTCAACAGTAACAAATATCAGTGTGTCATATGAGATGAATTGCTTTCATTCAATTCAAAAGTTGCTGATCACCAAAATGTTTCACATATAACTACAAAATATTAGAAAATTTCTTAAATGTGAAGTATCAAAGTCGACTATGCAATCACACATCTGGGCAAAAAATGAAAAGAAACAGAAAAATCAATCTGCCTTCACAATATTTTTGCCTTGAAAAACTACAAGCAGTTTTAACGCAAGAACAGGTTATTGCTATACAAAGATGCTCCAAAAGAAGTACTCAGATATGTTGCTTGCATCCATTTTATCCCAGCAGCAGACCTTGACAATTTCAGAAGTGGGTTGAATCATGCAAGTTAGTGGTTCAGATCTCGAGATCTCCAAATTATTACTTCATGAAGCAATTGCAATTTATCAATACATATTGCATGGAGCAATGTGATTCAACAGGATGTAAACCTGAAAGAGAATAACTTAACAAAATTTCAATTGCAAGGACAAAAATGAAGAGGTTTTGTATACTGGTAAAAAGAGGGAATGCTACAGCAGAAGAACACAAATGTATTGAGAATAGAACAAGACCAAGATCCTTTTTCTTGAATGGAAACACACACATTAAAAAGTTCAGGGCAAATAGTTCAAACAGAGTAAGTTGAGCAAAAAAAGGGAAAAATGAAATACTCACGTAAACTTTCCCAAGTTCAGTTTGCAAGATATTCCACCCACAGATATCACCCCTACTAAAGAATTCAACTTCCTCAAGATCAAATACTTAGCTATAAGGATAGATTAATCTGCTGTTCTACATACAAGGCAATCATAAACATAACTGGAACCCTACAAAATAATCTTACATGGAAAGAACCTTCCCCTTCCCCGGGCAATGTCTCATAAAAGTGACTAACCAAGAAGTCTAAATTCATTTTGCAACCATCTCCTCCCCTCCGCTTCCAGTCAAACTCTACCATTGTGTAACATGGCCTGATGGCCTTGAAAAAAATACGATTCAGATCCTGCAAGCTCCTAGAGAAGGTATGAAACTTGATCAGCCAGTACCAGGAGTCGTCAAATTATCATTATAACTGAATCATTGTCCAAACTCCAAACCAATTTAAATGATCTATACACGCTCAATAGATTTAAACTTCAACACCAAATATTTGACTAAAAACATATCCCCACTCAGTAATTAAAAAAAATATTAACTCTTCCAGGAGAGCCTCTAAGGAATCCATACAAAGTACACAACAAAATTATGCAAACAATCAAAATACCCCCAAGGAACTCGTCTCATGTAGACAAAATATTGTCGGCAAGAAAACTGGACACATTGCCTATGTGGCTATGTCTAATTCATCAAAAACGAAGGGATTGCTTAACTGAATAACAACCTATTACCTATGTAATATAAATTTTGTAAGAAGAAGAATGGGACGGCCTGGGGAGGGGCAAGAAGCTTCTTACGCAAAAAGGAAAATTATGATTTGTCCTACAAATTGGTGAAGTGTCTCTTTCTTGAATCGCTTATAAAGGGAGCAGATTCAGACCCTTAGAATTTCTGAATACATAATTACTAATAGATGGGCCTATGTATCTCACTATCTATAGCATATGCCATCAAAAAACAAAATTTCACCAATGAGGATAGTATTATCATTTGATCCATCAATCTTTTTTCCCTTTAAAATTCTTTAAGCCATTATATGAGTCAAACATGATTTTTTTAGATAAGTAAAGATGAATTAAAAAAGCACAATGGGACCCCGAGAACAAAAAGCTACATACAAGAAGGAAGCTCCACAAAACATAAGAGGTCTTCTTCAATTACAAAAAAAGTTACCCTTGAACCAAAAAATAAGGGTATTAAACCAAGGGCACCGATTAGGTGAGCTCAAGCTCACAAATAACAATTGTTCGACCAGAATCATTTTCAAATATTCCTTTGATCCTACTGTTGTTACTTGTTAGCTCGAGCTCACCGAATCGTTTTCCTTAAACCAACCGTCCCTAATGGTTTCTATACCCTCTCAACACTATCAAAAGCCCTTCTATTTCTTTCATGCCACACAATCCAAAAAAAAAAATAGAAAGAGAAACCAAGGAGAAAGCTTTCTTTAACTCCTTTGAAGTCCGAATGTCACTCCAAGCCCAAATCTCATCCCAAACATAAGCAGAAACCACCCAAGAAATTCCCAACACCCGATAAGCCATTTCCCATAGATTCCTAGCCAAAGGACACCACAACCAAAGATGATTAACAGTCTCGGCCATTCCTATACAAATGTAGTACCGGTTAACAATCACCTTCCCTCTGTTCTGAAGATTGTCTGTCCAACATAATTCACACGTGATTTAACAGTTCATATCCTATTCCATTATCTCAGGTCACAAAAGGCACTCCTTTTTTTTCAGTAATTGACAATTGAAAGGTTAACTAACTGAATACTAGTCTGTTTTTCAAGATTCCTCTCCTTCGTAAGAACTTATGCTCACATTAAATTACCTACCATTACTATCGCTTAAGGTCCTATGAAACAAGTTAAAGATAATGCAACTAACTTTCCCCTTTTTCCCCACAAATTGCAGCTACACGTAACTTCTCAATAACTTAGCAATTCAAATCTGTTAGTCCTTCTACTCATCACAAATGCTGTAACCTTAGCTCTTACATGTATAGAAGGCCTAAGACACCAATACTTGCTCTTCAATGCATATTCATAATTCAATCCTGCGTAGTGTCATACTGTCATGGAACATTAAAGTTGTTAATAACAAAACCAACCATTCTAATGCCATGACCAATCTTAAATATAGCGCCCCCCCACCCCCCCCAAAACCAAAAAAAAAAGAAAAAGAAAAAACATAACAAATTTGAGCTATTGGATAAATTTCTTTGAGGTACTTCTAATTTCTAAAGCATATCCTCTTTATTCACCTTCACTTTGACTATTAATCTTAATTATCATGTCACTATCTCAATTTGATTGGACAACATGCACAACTAGCTTAACAATCTCAAGTTCATATGTTTGGAGTTTCTCTAAAGTTTCCCTGTTAGATGTGTTCTGGCCTCTGAGCTAAATTCAATAGTCTCATCACTCATACAGAACAATAACACCAAAGTGCATCATATCAAGCATAGGTTGTCAACTGAATCATAACCAAGGTAACAAGAATGACATTGGTATTCCTCTAATGAACTGTATGCATCAATTAAAGTTCCAACCATCCTAATTCTAGAATCAAAATGATCACATCTACATAAAAATTGAAACCATCTTATCAAATCAACATTACAAAGAACGAAAACGGAAATAAATCATGAACAGAATGTATTGTACAAAAAAGAGTATAAAGGATCCATCAACAAATGGATAAAAGTTTATCATTTCATTAAAGATAAAGAAAAGAAGTGACTATATATGATAAAAAAAGTAATGAAGTAAAGCTGAAAGAATTTTCGAAAGAGTCTAACCTTAAACTAAAATGACTTGAGTATATGAAAATGTCACACCCAGAAGCATAAAACTTTCATAAAACATAATGCTGCTGCGACCTAGCAGCCATGGTAGCAACCTGGGCCTGCATCTGCGCAGCCCTAACTTTGGAAGCTGTGGCTCGATGGAAGAATTGTTCTCTTGACAACAACCTAACATTCCTCAAATACTGATCGAAGGGTACCGCCCCATCTTGAACCGCCTTATCCAAGGCATACACCAAATCCTCGACACCCAAATCAGCTGCTGTGCACTCCAACATCTGCTTAGACAGGGAATCAACGCATTCAAAGGCGTTATCAATATCGAAACCATCTGCCAAATGCTGGGTTGTCTTCATCTTCTTCTCTTCGTTATCCTTGACCCAGGACTCCAAAACAGCTGTGTTCATCAACACAACCTGCAATTGCTCCTCTAACCCTTCTTTCTCGTCTTGCATCTCCTTCAACCCTTTATTGATTTCATCCTCTCTTCTCCTCGACACAGCCTGCGCACTCAACAACCCTTCCGTCTCCGCCTCCCTCGTCTTCCTCATCCCCGCCAAGTCCCCGTGAACCATCTCCACTATCTTATTCACTGCATTCCTCTTAAACACCTCTGCCGCCTCATCCGTCGCCGAGTGCTGCGGATGATGCTGTTGTTGATACGGAGAATGTGGGTACCCCCTAGCCGGAGGCGTAGGCCTCGGCGTGGACCCATAACCGGACCCATAGCTGGACCCAATCGAAGAAGAAGAAGACGATTGATGTGTGGGATTTTGTGTGGGTCGGCGTTGGGAGAAAAGAGGGGGATCACGAGCAAAAGCAGCGCTCAATTCACGAACAAGATCGACGAGATTGGAACTTGGGTATACCCAATTTTGGAGATAAGGAATCGAGACTGAACCGGAAGGGGTTACATGTGAGTGGGGGCGTTTAATGATCATATCACGAGTTGGGTTTACATAGACGCAAGGTGGGTGTCGAGGGTAGGATTCGAGGAGCCAGATGATGATGGGTATATTGTAAGTGACGCCTTGAAAAAGCATAGGGACTGTGCCTTCGGTTTGTAAGAGGTTTACCGATCTGCCATCGTTGTGGGTAAACGTCGCTGTTTTGGGTTCGAGGGAAGGATAAGCGGAGATTAGATTGAGAAGTTGTTGACGAATAAGCCATTTGGTGTCTTCTGTGTATGGGAGGGAAGACGGGCCTCGTTGAGAGAGGACTGATGAGAGGAACTGTTGGATCTGCTGTGGATTTGCAGGTTGTGGCCCCATCGTCTCTGTCTGTTAATTTTTTTCTTTTTTCAGATTACTGTATTACCTTTGTTTATCGAGACTGTGATGAAGAAGACGAGAGTTTCCTTGCAATTAGAGAGATATGCGCGTGGAACTGTTGGGTACAATATAGGTTGCCAATCGGTGGGAATCTATCTTTAGCAACGCTTGTGTCTTATACATTTTGTGAAGAAATGGGTAAGATGTCGTGATTGATCCAATGATGATTTTTCAACACTTACTTGAAAAAGGGTTTTTTTCATTTAATGTCTAACTTTTAGTTTGGTTTAAACTTTTTTATCCTCTTTGATTGATTGTCATGTTGAATTTCTTTTCATATTCTACTTGATGCTTTGAGCCCTTATATATGTGAATTTTATTTTTATCAAAATCTTATTCAAAGAGTGGATTAGGTATTGATTTACGTTAGCTTTATTATTTTATGTCCCAATTTCATTTTGCTAAGTATTTGCCTCATCATCCCAATAAGACTATGTAAACAAACTTTAAACATTGAAAAAACAATAATATTTGAAAGATATCGAGATTTAATTAAACCACACATACACAAATCTAATGAAAAATAAATAAATAAAAATAAAATAAAGCAAGTGAACACATAAGATTTATGTTTACGCTCACGAAATGAATGAACTCGTTCTTTATTATGAGAAGAACACAATAAAAAAACACTTATTATATTTTTATCCCTAAAACTCAATCCCAATAATTTTTGTACACTCTCTCAACCCAAAAAACATTCTCTACCTTTGTGCCTTCGGTGTTCATATTCCCAATATATATATATATATATATAGAAAAAAAAAAACTTCTCCCTCAAAATACTTAGTCTCCAAGCAAAAAAATTCTCCTCCTCTAAGTTTTTTATTTTGCCCATCAAGTTTCTAAGATCGTCAATCAAGAATATGATTCATATCCCAATAGATAGAACAAAGCAATTATATAATTATAAAATATAAAATAGATAAAAACGAAACAAAAACATTATTTGGATAATACTTTAAGCATGAATGGCATGTGTGTTGGAGCAGCATCATTGCATGAGTTTACTAATCTTGGTAGAACATTTACATATATATGCTACATTACTAGTTTACAATATATTTATGTGACAAGTTTGACTACGTGAAATTTTCCTTAGGGTTTATGTGGATATATATATTTTTAATTGATGTTTTGAAGAAACTTACGTGAAATTTTCCTTACAACATGAAATTAGTTATGATAACTTATTTTCAATAAAGTAAAACTAATATGGATTTCACGAAATTCATATAAAAAATTTGATATAAGTTTTGTTCCTTTAAGTAAAAGTCAAGATAATCACTTTACACATATGCACAAAAACTGTAAAATACAAACAACAAGCGTAGACAATTATGATGAGGAATTTTGGTTTTATTTCTCCAATTTTTGTCAAGTTTAAAATTTGTGTTATTAAAAAAAAACATTAATACATGGAAAATAAGTTTTAAAAAATAAAATTTTAAAACACAGATTTGAATGAAAAGAAAAAACTTACTAAGTAGTAGTAGTATTTTGCGGTGAGGGTGATTAACCAAGAAAAAGTAAAACCCATTACTAATGCTAATTCCAAAGCAATCTCCTTTATCTCTCATGTTCCTTCAAATTGAATGGCATCCATGAATCTACATGCTTGATTTGTTTCCATATTAAATTAGGGATTTTTTTAAGATGTACTAAAAACTTGTGTGCAAAATTAACAGAAAGAAAGAAGAGGGAAATGAGTTGCTACAAGAACTTATTAGTGAGAGTGATTATTATAATTTCAACTTTGTTGTTTGTAATGGTAATAAGTGGGGATGCAGAGAAGAAGGATGGGGAAGGGAGCCCGTTGTTGTTGTGTATGAAAGAGTGCATACCCGTTTGCACGAAAGGGGATGGGGCAACACAAACCGTTTGTGATAAAGCTTGTAATCTTGGATGTCGACAATTGCAAGGCAAAGGAGCTTCTTCTTCACGCCAATGAACTTCCCTTTCCCTGCCCTTATTCTTCTTTTTGGATTTAATGATACCATGATCTCAAAAGTCTTTTCACGAGGAGGAAGGTGTGATCATTAGGTTAAGACTGTTATTACGGTTTGAAGACATATTATTTTAGAAATTCAAAATTCGGTTTAAATCGTGTTTTTGTTTTATATGTAATGATTTTTTTCTATTCAATTGCAAAGCAGTATCACGAGTCACCTTGCTCGCATATACTAGGTCCACTTTCTCGAACAGATAAAAAATAAGTCATCCACACTCGACTTAGAGAATTTGCAAAGAAAATTCTTAGACATTACACATATAAGTATTAATGGAAACAACGAACTTATAGTTATTCCAAAATATATCCTGTCATTTCACTCACACTACAATAGTTATATACAGGGATTTAAATCTTTTATAGTTAATTTGTTTAAAACTGTATGATTTTCTTAAAAAATTTAAAGTTGTGATGATCCAAAAATATTCTTGATGTACGATTATTGGGTTAAGCTTGGTATCACAGTTTGAGGATTTATTATTCTAGAAATTCAGCAATTTTATTTAATTTTTGTTATCGAGAAGAATAGATGGTACATATGGTACCATTTGACCTAATAACATAAATAATTTTTGAAACAGTTTATAATTAAATAGCAAAAAAAACTATTTTTTCTAAGGCATTCAATTTTTTTTTTAAACAAAACTATTTTATAAAACATTATCTTAAATGTGTTTTAACACTTTAACCTAACTTTTGTTTATAAAAAAAAAAACTATTTCAAAAACTTCCAAACAATAGTGTTGGGATGCTTGGATTTTTTTAAATTTTTTTTTGGAAACTCAATATAAATAGACTATTAATTATAAAATATTAATTTATAAACAACTTCCACAAAAAAAAAAAAATTTATTACCATGTAAGTAGAACATTAAATTAACAAAAAATATTGATAAAGGTTATATTGGTTATCTCCTTATATATTCATTTAGATTTTGCATTAATAAAATCATTAGTATTTATTTATTCCAAAACAAAATTAATATTATAAATCTTGAAGATTGCATCTTATTTTATTTTTTTTTATCGAAATTAAAGCATATTATTTATTATTATATATTAAAAATATAATCACCAAAATATTAATATAATAAATGGGTCCCACTATTGAAATAATAAGTTTTTTAATATATACTAACAGTTTTTAAAAATCAACAATACAACAACGTATAACATCAAAATAGTAAGAAAAATTCACCAAAGAACAGTTTTTAAAAATGGACAATATATTAAAATAATAGTTTTTAAGCTAAAAAATCAAAGCTTAAAAGTCCAAGCTCCAAAAAAACTATCTTTAGCAAAGCCCATATGCCCAACCCAATTTTCTCTCCAAAAAACAAACGCAAAACACAAAACACAAGACAAAACAGGGGATAACTGGAGCAAGTAGCAGTAGTTAGTAGCAGCAGAACGAGAGAGAAAGAGTGAAGAAGAGGGAGGGAGAGAAGAAAATGGAGGCATTGAAGGTGTGGAGCCTATCAACAAAGCCACTTAGGCAGTTGTTCCACTTGTCTTGTTCACCTCTTAACACCACAATCCGGAGAAGAGACTTTTGTTCGACGCTAATCCTTCGCTGCTGTTCCTCTTCTAATGCTTCCACAACCACAGCCACCACCAGAATCGCGGTCCGCAACCGACGCTCCTCTTCATCTTCCACTTCCACCTCTGACCGCGACGCCGTTCGCTCTATTCGCCTCAAAAAGGTACTTATTTTTCTTTATTCTATTTTCTATTTATCTATACATTTTATGTATATCAAAATGCATGTGAAATTAGTTTTGGCTTTTCTATTTGAAGGAAAATGTAGAAGGAGAAAGTGAAAATTTTATGAATTTTTATTTATTTTTGGTGAAACTAAAATTATGAATGGAAAATTTCATTTTGACGCCATTACCATCATTAGCCTTGAAAGGTATTTACATATATACATGAGTGTGTCTTTGAGTAGAGGCGTGATTTTGGAATTGTAAGTGGTTATGGATTTCGAGCTGGTTAACTTGGTTTGTGATTAATAAGGGAGTTTGTGGGAATGGAAGGAGGAATTAAATACTACTCTATTTTGATTTCGTGAAATTTAAGTGGGAAGTTCTTTAATTTATTTAATAAATGAAGCAAAATGCAAAAATTTTGTGCTAAACATATTGGGGATTAGTACTATAGGAGTATTTAATTTAGTTTCAGTTTAATT
The DNA here is from genome assembly GCA_023935145.1 of Bretschneidera sinensis. NCBI lineage: Eukaryota > Viridiplantae > Streptophyta > Magnoliopsida > Brassicales > Akaniaceae > Bretschneidera > Bretschneidera sinensis. The sequence continues at coordinate 558,506 of CM043697.1, read as the reverse complement.
TTGTCTGTGGAGTTTGAATATTGTTGGAAGCGATGCAATTGACTATATAATTTGCCAGATTTCTAACGTATTGTTTCTCCTTTTCTTTTTTTGTTAAGCTCTACTAATTGGTTGGTGAGAGTAGCAGTCCAATTTTTCAAACACCATGACTGCCAATAGATTTGCAATGAGGGAGAGCAAAATTGTCTGTTGAAATTGAAAAGAGAGTTAGGCTAGTGAAGCCAACTAACTAATTTGTGATTTGAAGCTCTATTTGGTTGCTGAGAAATATGGTGGGACTAGGGTAAAATTTGAAATCTTGAATATGTTTATTTGGTTATATAGGTTGAAGAAATGAAGAGCAAAGGCTTTGAGCCATATGCTTATAAATGGGATAGGACTCATACTGCTAATCAGCTGCAAGAGATATATAGGCATCTTGGGAATGGTGAAGAGTCAAACAGTGACACGGATCATGTATCCATAGCTGGAAGAATTGTGGCTCGAAGAGCATTTGGAAAGCTTGCCTTCTTCACATTAAGGGATGATTCAGGGACAATTCAGGTTTGCTCCGATTTCATGTTCTTGCTTGTACATTCATATTCATGTGTAAATGTGTATTATCGTGAGATATACTTTGGAGTTCTGCATCCTTGGTTGGCAAGTATTATATCGTTAGAAATGTTTTTGGTGATTGGTTACACTATACAGATGCACACTCACAATTTAGATATTCACCAATAACCAATGCAAAGCATGAAGGACTTGATTATGTTCTAGCTGACAGTAGTGGAGACTGGAGACTTTTCCATTTGTTGATAGCTAAGGAGAATCAGGCGCTTTATGTGGAGTTCACTGTGCTGCATTTCATAGCAGAGGTTTCATATATTAAAGTACTAGGCATAGCTCGTTGAGGATATTAGTGCATAGCAAAAATGATTGCTTTAATGTGAATGCTAGGTTTCTACCATTTCCTTGGTAGTTGAACAACTCACAAATGGAGTTACTGTCCTGTTTAATGCTGGTATTCTTCTCTCTAATATGGCTGAAGAAACTATGGTTCATTGAGTACATTTAATCAGATGATGCATGACTGTTGAGTTTATTGTCGAGCTGGATTTTATATCTTGCTGTTCATGTTCTGCCTCCGTACTTTTCTTGATGACTCTGATTTGAAATAACTACCAACTCTATACTTGTTCTCAATCATATAGAAGTTTTGAATATTAATACCTAATTCAGTTTTCCAACTTTTTGGTTCTGTTTTTCATGGTTATAGCTTTATTGCAATAAGGAAAGGCTTTCGAATGACCAGTTTGAACAGCTAAAAACATTTGTGGATATTGGTGATATACTGGGTGTAAGTGGCTCAATAAAGCGGACAGAGAAAGGTAAACTTCTCAATTAAAACCAGTATGAGGGAGGGGAGAGGACTAACGTGAAAATCTTACAGCCTGTTCCATATACAAAAGAGGAATTTCCTTAATTCCTCCATTGTTTACCCTTCAATTTGGGGTGATAGGAGTGGGGGATGTGTCTCTTACCATCCTACCTCTGCTTCTGAATTTGGAAGTGCTATTTGCTTTGTTGATGATGCTTCAGTCCTTTTCCTGGTTTATTCTTCAGGAGAGCTTTCCCTTAATGTGAATTGTTTTTCAATTCTTACGAAGTCTCTCCTTCCACTGCCAGACAAATATCATGGTTTAACTGATGTGGATAAACGCTATCGCCAACGGTTAGTTCTTTATGCTAGTTATATTTCTGTCTCTTGGTGTCTGTACCGTATGATGAAAGAATGAGACTATGAGTTGATTATTCCATAGGAATCCACTTATCTAGGTAATGCCAGATGAGGAGTCTGAATTATTTAACAATTATATTGTGAAATTATCAAATTCTCTTATAGAGAATGTCATACCAGCATAGATGTAAACTCCTATTTGCCAACTTGTATCTAGGAGGAATATTTTTTTCTTACTACTGTTATGCACTTCTCAACCTCCTTGCTCTCTCCTTTCACCCCTTATTGTGAATGGAATATTATTTCAGCAAGAAACTTTCATAGAATGGTTTATATGCTTGAGATCTATGAGGAGAGCTGTCTTTTTCTTTTTCATAAATCATTGAAAAAGATAAATATGAAGCATATCTGAGCTGCATACCAAGCCTCACTGATGTGGTCTTCTGGCTAAATCACATTTAACTTTCATCTTTTACAATATATTGGAGTATATTTTTTTTTGGGAGGGGGGTGGGGATAAGAGTTAGGGGCTTGGTCGATTTAGCTCGTTCAGCCCTGAAATAGTTATTGCTTGGTATGCATCAAGACTGGGTTGTTATCTTCTCATATTTCATCCTGGTCTGACATTTTTCAATTTTGACTTGAATTAGATTCTTCATCTAATATAAATGGTAAAGCTAGTTTCTTACTTATTTTCGGGAGCAGCTCCGAAGTGAAGTAGTCAAGTCAAATTTTTTTTCTTTTTTTTATTTTATATTTCACACTTTTTCTAGATAAATCTTGATTTTTCTTTTCTTTTCTTATAATTTATGTATTCTATGTTTAGGTATGTAGATATGATTGCAAATCCTGAAGTGGCTGATGTATTTCGGAAAAGAGCAAAAGTGGGTTATCTTTCCCCTCTATGTGCAACTTTGATGTTAATGCAATATTCATGAATTTCCTATTGTTTTTCTTGACTGTTTTGATATCTTTTTGACCATCCTGTTGACTCATCACTACAGCGAAATGCATTAGCACTTCATAAATGCTAAAGTATTCTTCAGTCTATGCTAATCAGATCAAGAGAAAGTTACATGCTCTTCAAAGGGAAGTTTGCAATTATATGATGCTTAGTCAGCAAGTACTTCACACATTTAGAATTTGTTTGATTTGGTGAAGTTGTATTTTTATGGTGAAGGAATTATGGCATTTAATATTAGCTTCGGTGCCTACCCGTTTGCTTTTCTGTACACCAAATGGTAACTTTTGTTTGATTATGGGGAAAGGCAAATTCATGAATGCTTATAGAAGTGTGATAAATAAAGGTTAAGATAAAAAATTATAGAGTTGAGGGGCAGGTGTTTGCCAATCGGTATTGCCTCTGTAAAAAATTTGTGGAGTCCGCTAATCATCTCTTATGATGGTGTTCTTGGACTAGTCAAATTTGGGATATGTCTTGTGGACTCTTAGAGATCTCTTGGGTAGGGGTTGAATCTATCAAAAAAGAGATTTGGGCTTCGAAAGGAATCCATGGTACAAGATAGTTGAGGAAGTATATACCTTTGATTTCACTCTCTATATTTGGCTAGTGTGGAATGAAAGAAGTTGGAGAGCTTTTGATAGGGAGGAGAAACCTTTAGCTTTGTTGAAAGATAACTGGCTTCACACTTTTAACACTTTTTATTTGTAAATTAACACGAGTGCATAGACTTTATAGAGTTCTTGTCTTTAAGTGGTTTTGTATCCATGGTGCCCTTTTAATGAAATTTTACTCATAAAAAAGAAGAAAAAGTAAACATCTATAGAGCTCTCAAATATTCGTTTTGGAATGCAGGTTGCCAATTTTTATGTTGGTGTAAACTGTTCTTATTGAAATAAAAACGCATTCCAAAGTATTGGTTATATTTTGCGTCACCTCAGTTGAAATTTTGAAATCATTAAAAATTTTAACCAGCTGGGATGTCTGCTTGTGTGGAAAATTTTATAACGTTGTGCATGTGAAAGAAAATTTGGAAAATATGGTAATATTTTGGAGACAATGTGACTTAGACCCAGTTTTCAAAGCGCTCTTAGTATCATTTTCTTTCATGTGCCTATGCAATTTTGGCTCTTAACGGTTGGATCTTATTCTACCTTGCTTTTAGTAGATTGTATCAGAGATACGGAAGACAGTGGAGTCTTTAGATTTTGTTGAAGTTGAAACTCCAGTTCTACAGGTTTGTCAATATCTTTAAAGTTCTTTTCAGTTTGGTATTTCCTTGTGTGATATTTAATTGAATAAATTGGTTAATTCTTTATATTCTTTTATAGGGTTGTCATTTTTAAAGTTAGTTTTTAATTTTTATAAGAACATTTAATTGCTAACATGACCTAGAATACATGTAAGAACACTGGCCTTTCCTAGTGTTAAATAAAAGTCCTCAAATGCTTGCTTGGGAAGTGATTTTGAATAAGGTTCCTATGTGAAGAGAGAAATTGAAGTAACTGAGCTGATCTTCTATTGGAATGTGCCTTTTCTATACAATTTTATACTTACAAAAAAAGGGATGGCAATAGCTGGTCCTCTGGATCCTTAACCCAATTAAAAAGGCTAAGCACCTGATCAATCATTGGGATGGTTCTGAGATGGTTTTAGACCAATGCTAGAATTTTATTCTATTTTTACTTCTTTATTGAGAAATCGTGAGCCTCAATGGCATCAAAGTGTTGTGGTGTTGTATGCATCAGGTATAAATGTTGAGATAATAGACGAGCTCCTTATATGGAGCCTCAAAATGCACTTGGTCTGACATTCTTTGTGATGTGGGACGGTCCTCACTTTTCTCTTATAGTTCAACACAAGTCCAAAGCTAGTCTTATTTGTTCTCTTCTCTTAACCTGTATCATTTTCTTATCACAAACATGATGAAGACACTTACACAAGTTGTCAGTGGGAACGTTTTTCCTTACAAGGCTTTAGCAGAAATTTTGTGGATGCTACTTAATGATTCTGAATTAATCTATTAGATATTTTGTCTTAAAATTCCTTTTCCCCCCTTATTTTGTTCTGTAATTATATCTATGGTTAATTCAAAGACACAAAGGTTCTTTGTATCTGGAAATTGGTTTTTATTGATTCAATCAACTAGGGGGCAGCTGGTGGAGCTGAAGCAAGGCCGTTTGTTACATATCATAATTCGCTTGGAAGGGATCTCTACCTGAGAATTGCAACTGAGCTCCACTTGAAGAGAATGCTGGTGAGATCTTTTACATACTTTTATTTACTATAGTAAATTGTGGAGTTTACTTATAGATTTTAGTTTGTCAGATATCAGATTTTTTTTTCCAAAAGTATTGCAATTCAGGAGATTATATTATACTTTTGGGTGAGTTTTGATATAGGCCACGGCTTCCATTTCCGTTTTTCTTTTTGTGGCTTGTTTTGTATCTGAGGAGATTTTCCTTTTTGCCTTCCTTTTTTTGTTGGGTATTAAAGGTTCTTTTTGACTACTTCATTTTAGATCCTTTTTGGCCCTATCTTTGTCTTAGTATTTCTTCATTTTTCTTTGGGTTCATCAGTATGGGTTATACAATGTGAGGTAACGCTCTTCCATCTCTTATCCCCCCCATCCTTGGTGTGAGCGGGATTCGATCCCAAAGTCTCTTGTAGGACAACAAGTGACTTAGATTCTCGTCTACTCTCAGGTCTGCTTGGACTTAGATTCTTTTTGAACAAAATCTTTTATCTTGTGGTAACTACAGGTTGGGGGATTCGAAAAAGTCTATGAGATCGGTCGGATATTTAGAAATGAAGGCATTTCAACTCGTCATAATCCTGAATTTACGACTATAGAGGTACTTGACGATGTTGCTTTTGTTCAATTTAGCACATTTTGATACTAATGTACCTTATATGATATGACTGCATTATCACAATGTGCTGACTTTTCTTTTTTTTGAATTAAGCTCTGATCAGTATTGGTGTTAGCTTGATTTTAGATGTATGAAGCATATTCAGACTACCAAAGCATGATGAACATGGCAGAAGAAATGGTTACCCGATGTGCTCTTGCAGTTCATGGGAAGCTTACAATTGATTATCAGGTAAATATGTGCTTGCAGCATGAGTCACATGGATCATATGATTTGATTTAATTAGGGTGCATCCCTAGCAGTAACATCTGAAACTGACATGCTTACGAGTATTCAAAAGCTGATGTGATGGTTCCATGTAGGGAGTGGAGATATGTCTGGAGCGTCCTTGGAGAAGGGAAAGCATGCACAATCTTGTTGAAGAAGTCACTGGAATTGATTTTAGTGAGTTGGGCAATGATCTTAAAATTGCTAAAGATGTTATTCTGAGGACTCTGGGGGTTGGGCTTGATAATAAAGACAAGTCTGCAATTGAAGCATGCCCTTCTCTTGGAAACCTCCTAAATGAGGTGAATCTTCATTTGTTATTTTCATAAGTATTGGTTTCATTTTATCCATGCATGTAACTTGTCTATATATCTTTCAGCTGGATGCTGTTGACTTTACAACTTTTTATTGCTGAAATTCTCTTCGCATAGTCCTCTTAGCTGCTAGTTTTATTTTATTTGCCCAGGTTTTTGAAATTGCTGTTGAACCAAAGCTTCTGCAACCCACATTTGTTTTGGACTATCCTATTGAAATATCTCCTCTAGCAAAACCACACCGAAGGTAAAGAAAAAAATTTATGAAGCATTGGTTTGGGTACATATTTCTTAATTGTATGAAGCAAGTTCTGCACCAGTTAATTTGTTTATCATATTTCCGTAGCATCTTAAAGTGACTTAAACTATGAGCCTCTTAAAGTTGCCTGCAAAGTGTAACATTATATTGGTGTACTTTGAGAATCTGAAATTGAATATTTTGGAACTTGCCACTATATCCTTTATAGAAGAATAAGCTAATGACCATAAAATTTTTAGTACTGTCATCTTTCTGAACATGTTAACTTCTACCAAATTCTGCCTGTGGTGGTTATAGATTTACCTTTTGTTATAAGCATTATATATATATATATTAAAACCTTCTTGGATGCAGTGAAAAATGTTTGTTTTCTTACTTGTGATCCTTTCACAATAGGCATGTAGGTTTGACTGAAAGATGTATATATATATATATATATATATATATATATATATATATATATATATATATATTAAAACTTACTTCTTGGATGCAGTGAAAAATGTTTGTTTTCTTACTTGTGATCCTTTCACAATAGGCATGTAGGTTTGACTGAAAGATTCGAGCTCTTTATTTGTGGTCGTGAACTGGCCAATGCATTCTCTGAATTGACTGATCCTATGGATCAGGTAAGCATTGTCATACTTTCGAATTTTTTAAATCTGGCTTCTGCAACTTGATGTATTGGATTAGCATTAAGCATTTGCCAACTGAGGAACATCTAGGTATTTCTAGGATTACTCTGGATGGATCAAGATAATTATTTGTTACTTGAGTCTTGATGAGTTAGTTCTATCCATATCGCATGCCAACCCAAATACAAAAATAAGTTCAAGACTCTGGGTTCTTTATCATGTTCTGATTGATCAACTAATGCAATTGGGAATTCCTTACATTGTGCTGGAAATGGAATTTAAAATTCCTGGCTCCTGCACCAGCGAAAGAACCTATTTACTGGATTTGGATTTCTTCATATCAATGATCATTATTCAGGCCTTGTCCCCACCATGTTGTGGTTGATGGTGCATACAGAAATCTTACTTTTTCAATTTACTTAATCCCACTCTTCTTTTTGTTGTTTGTTTAAATCCAAATCTTCTAATATGTTTGTAGTTCCCCCCCTCCCTTTTTATTCATTTGTATCATGCCAAATCTTCTGACCATGTTTTTTATTCAATGGAGTAGAGAAACACATAAAAATTTCCAATATTTAACCATTTGAAAGAGGATGTAAAATACAATGATGATGTTTACCATTTTGGGATAGAATAATGGCTTCTTAGTTGCAAATTTTAGTGTAATAAAAAAACTTTTAACGTTACTTATCAAAAGAAAAATAAGAAACCATTAGTGTTATGATCATCGGATGTTAGTTGCAATTAAATAACATGTTGCAAATGCTAATTGCAAGAAATGAAGCAACACGACTAACACACAAATTGCCAAAGCATATGGGCTCAAAGTGATTTACTTAGAATTTCTAGCAGGACTATGCTTCTCATTCTTTCTCCATAGCCAGCCATGTCTCCTTAATAAAATATGTAGTGGTGGATTCAGAGAATGTGGAGTATAGTTGTCTGAGGAGCCATGAAGTAATCTTCTTTGGACAACTTTGGAATGCTAACCTTTTTCCTTTAAAATCTACAAATGGAATCTAGGTAAATGGTATTTATTAAGTATGCATAAAATAACCTTCCTAGTAGTCAAATCCTTAGTTGTGTTTGCATTCATTTCTTACACCTTGTATGGACCTTTTTTGGGCAGTATCATGAAACATTAAATGATTTGGTTTTAACTATAAATCAGAAAAAAAAAAATTCATTAGCTTTGAATGGTGGCAGAGATCACGCTTGGAAGAGCAAGTGAGGCAGCATAATGGGAAGAGAGCAGCAGCTGTCTCAGAAACAGATTCTGCAGAAGAAAAAATAAAGAAAAATGAGGATGATTCTTATGAAGTGACTCTTGATGATGACTTTCTGACTGCTTTGGAATATGGAATGCCTCCCGCTGCAGGAATGGTATGGTATTCTTTTGCATCGAGTTATATTGAGTGTGACTTAGTTTTGTATGATTCAAACATTGACCATGCTACTGCCAGATATTCAACTTATGAATAATCCTTGAATTTTCTGCAAGTAATGAGGATTAACATAAATGTAAAATGATGAGAATGCTTACTTTGTTCCTCCTATTTACTATAACATAAGGTTTCCTGCTTGTAGGCACGGGAGTCTGTAACACTTATTAGTGTCTTTTTTTTTCTAAAAAAGAAGATTCAACTTACCAGTTAGTTCTGAATTCCAATTTCAATTCACTTTCACCATAATTAATTATGCAATCCAGATTTTTTTTTGGATATGCTGTTTGAGCTTTGCCTCTTAGATTAAATGATTGAAGGAGTTAAGTCATTGTTCATGAGATTTGTTTTAGATTAAATGATATGTGTTCTTCCTAAGCAAAGCCCTAATGGGAAGAATTCCATCTTTCAGGGACTTGGAATTGACAGGCTTGTGATGCTTTTAACAAATTCTGCCAGCATCCGTGATGTTATTGCCTTTCCTGTTCTGAAGGTTCAGCAGTAGTGTCATAACAGGTCTGGTGTATTAGGTTTCTTTTTTGTTGGCAATTATCTTGAAGTCCAATGTTTGATTAGGTTTCTTTTTGATTGGGAGTTAGATTGAAGCTTAAAGAGGACATGGTGCCTCATGTGCCCCACGTCTTTTGTACAATAACACCAAGGATCAAGAAAATTTCGGCTGTTGAATCATTTGTTTTCGGTATTTTAAAATTCTTAGCTGTATTTAGAAATACTTCTTGATGTTGCATGGATAAAGAAAAAAACCTTTTCTGCTTCATCTATTTTTGTGATGTTATAGCCTCTTTTATGTATTTTGGCATGACACCTTTGGAATCTCCATGTATCTTTCAATACATGTGATTAGCTTAAAGCCACACCATACATGATACATGTATTCTGCAAGTTATATTTGAATGTTTAATTATTTTAAGTTTCATTCATAATTTATACAGTTTCTTTATGTAAAACTTTTATTGTTTTCTTCACTATTGCAGCCATGTAAATGGACAAATTTTAGTATCTTTAGCTGATTTGTATTACTGTTATTTGCACACTAAATGTGTATATATACTTCCTAATAGATAGTTTCATAAACAAATTTCACCTTTTTTTTTTCTTTTACCTTTGACCTTTGGTTGGATTAATCTTGAGTACATGTTGATGCCAAAAAACGGTTTGTGCTGACGTGGCCTAGGTGTTGATGTGGCTCGGTTGAGAACGTGGCCTGGGAGAGGACTCGGTCTGGGTCTTGCACAAGTGACAAGAATGGACTGAAGGCCCTCGGAAGGAGGGGAGAGGGAGATCTCCGAAGGTGCTCCAATGCTTAAGTCAGCAAAGATTAAGGGGAGGAGTCGCGGGTTCAAGAGAGGAACCGAAGGCTTAAGTAAATCAAGTGTCAAAATAGATGTCTGAAAAAAATCCCTGGAAAAGTCTATACCTTGGCCCTTTTATAGGCGTCTGCCAGTGGGGAGGGCATGATTAAAAGCTTGGAGGGTGCGGCTGTAGGGTGGCTGCAGGGCGGCCATGGGATGGCGCGCCGTAGAGGAGGTCGTAGGGCGGCCATAGGGCAGCTACAGGGAGGCTGATAGCTTTGTAGGGTGGCTGGCGACTGTAGGGCGGCCGTAGGGGAGGTCCAGGCATAGGTTCGCTGGGCCGTCCTTTACAGGCCTGGAGGCTCAGCTGGGCCTGGAATGTTCTGGGCCTGGGGCGTTCTGGGCTGTATCACAGGCCCCCCACTTCCTTAAGTACATTTATGTGCTTAAGGAAGTACTTTGTGGGACTGGCTCGGACTTTTGGAGAACCGCGGAGATCTTGATCGAGTGATAGACAAGGCTCAAACTTTTGGAGAACCGTGGCGATTTTGGCCGAGCGATAGACAAGGCTCGGACTTTTGGAGAACCGTGGCGATTTTGGCCTAGCGATAGACAAGGCTCGGACTTTTGGAGAACCGTGGCGATTTTGGCCGAGCGATAGACAAGGCTCGGTCTTTTGGAGAACCGTGGCGATTTTGGCCGAGCGATAGACAAGGCTCAGACTTTAGGAGAACTTGGGAGGACCTGGTCGAGCGTTGACAAGGCTCGGACTTCAGGAGAACATTTGAGGACCTGGCCGAGCGTTAACAAGGCTCGGACGTCAGGAGAACTTTGGTCGAGCGTATGCAAAGTAGCTCATACGCTCGGACTTTTGGAGAAATTTTGGAGGACCTGGCCGAGTGTTGACAAGGCTCGGACTTCAGGAGAACTTTGGCCGAGCGTATGCAAAGCAGCTCATACGCTCGGACTTTTGGAGAGCTTTTGGAGGCCCTGGCCGAGCGTTGACAAGGTCCGGACTTCAAGAGAACTTTGGCCGAGCATATGCAAAGCAGCTCATACGCTCGGACTTTTGGTGTGTGCGTGCTCTCTTGGCCGTATGCACAGTTGCGCACTGAAGTTTGGACTGTGTGCACTAAAGTTCGGGCGAGGCTCGGACTTTGGCCGAGCGCATGAGCACATGTTCACACACTCGGACTTTGGTGTGCGCGTGCTCTCTTGGCCGTGCGCACAGTTGTGCACTGATTCAGGGGCTGTGTGCACTTAAGCTTGGGCAAGGCTCGGACTTTAGACGAGCGCATGAGCACATGTGCACACACTCGGACTTTGGTGTGCGCGTGCTCTCTTGGCCGTGCGCACAGTTGCGCACTGATTCAGGGGCTGTGTGCACTAGTGTGCACTTAAGCTTGGGCAAGGCTCGGACTTTGGCCAAGCGCATGAGCACATGTGCACACACTCGGACTTTGGTGTGCGCGTGCTCTCTTGGCCGTGCGCACAGTTGCGCACTGATTCAGGGGCTGTGTGCACTAGTGTGCACTTAAGCTTGGGCAAGGTTCGGACTTTGGCCGAGCGCATGAGCACATGTGCACACATTCGGACTTTGGTGTGCGCGTGCTCTCTTGGCCGTGCACACAGTTGCGCACTGATTCAGGGGCTGTGTGCACTAGTGTGCACTTAAGCTTGGGCAAGGCTCGGACTTTAGCCGAGCGCATGAGCACATGTGCACACACTCGGACTTTGGAGTGCGCGTGCTCTCTTGGTCGTGCGCACAGTTACGCACTGATTCAGGGGCTGTGTGCACTTAAGCTTGGGCAAGGCTCGGACTTTGGCCGAGCGCATGAGCACATGTGCACACACTCGGACTTTGGTGTGCGCGTGCTTTCTTGGCCGTGCGCACAATTGCGCACTGATTCAGGGGCTGTGTGCACTATGGCACTCAACCATGCACACTTAGGTACCGATGGGACAGGGGCATGTGCACTACGGCACTCGGCCGTGTGCACTTAGCATTCACTGAGACAGGGGCATGTGCACTACAGCGCTCGGTCGTGTGCACTTAGCATTCACTGGGAGAGGGGCATGTGCACTACGACGCTCGGCCGTGTGCACTTAAAACTCTAAAGTGTGCTGCCTGGTGTTAGACGGCTTGGCATCGCAACATATGAGTTCTTTAGACTTCTTCGCTTCTACTGTAGCGAGAGATTGTGGTTTCTCACGGACGGCGCCAATCTGTTGATGCCAAAAAACGGTTTGTGCTTACGTGGCTTAGGTGCTGACGTGGCCCGGTTGAGAACGTGGCCTGAGAGAGGATTCGGCCTGGGTCCTGCACAAGTGACAAGAATGGACTGAAGGCCCTTGGAAGGAGGGGAGGGGGAGACCTCCGAAGGCGCTCCAATGCTTAAGTCAGCAAAGATTAAGGGGAGCAGCCGCGGGTTCAAGAGAGGAACCGAGGGCTTAAGTAAATCAAGTGTCAAAATAGATGTCTGAAAAAAATCTCTGGAAAAGTCCATACCTTGGCCCTTTTATAGGTGTCTGCTAGTGGGGAGGGCATGATTAAAAGCCTGGAGGGTGCGGCTGTAAGGTGGCTGCAGGGCGGCCATAGGATGGCGCGCCGTAGGGGAGGTCGCAGGGCAGCCATAGGGCAGCTACAGGGAGGCTGATAGCTTTGTAGGGTGGCCGCAAGGGAGGTCCAGGCATAGGTTCGCTGGGCCGTCCTTTACAGGCTTGGAGGCTCAGCTGGGCCTGGAGTGTTCTGGGCCTGGGGCGTTCTGTGTCGTATCACATGTAAACTCTCTTATTCACATGTATTGGGTGAAACTCGAAATAAATGTGGATATGACTCATAAAATGTTATTTGCACTAAGTGAGGAATGGTCAACGTATAGGTGTAAAACTTGTAATTTTTAAAGAGCTATTTATAGTCAATGAAAAATTGAACTCAAAATCTACTAGGAAGTGTTTATCTTTGTTCTTCCTGTCATTTAACTTAGCCTTTTGGATAATTTTTTATTTTTTTTTACTTTTTACTCTTTTTTCTTAACAAGATAGACTATAAGTTTTACATTTATCAATGATGTCTTCCATTGTTCCATGTAGCACGTGCATTCTGAATAATCGGTACGCATTTGTTTTTTGGGTAAAAGCCAATTTATTAACAAAAGAACTAAAATTGTCGTATAAGACTATAAGTTATTGAATGGATAAAGAGTGAAAGGTGGTTATCCTACCCAAAGAAAACTGATTTATTATTGTCATATTATTAATAGATCCTTATAAAATTTAAAATATTAAAAAATATAAAAAATTACATAATACATATTAAACATGATTTAAACTTACTTAAAAAAACTTCCCTAACGTTGTCAATTCCTTCTCATGTAGGTTATTGTTTTTAAATCAATATCAATTTTAATTATGTGAAGAGAATTTGCTACTTAAATCCAGACCTCTTGACTTAATAATTACTTTCAAGTTTTTCGTTGAAAATATTAGATTTGATATCCCTTTCTATCAATACACTAAATAAAAAAAATTACTTTGTATAAATTTTAAAAATTTCTCCAATCAAAACATGCCATGTCATTAAAAATATAGATCAGAAAATGATGTGGGTTGTTATGATTGGATTAACCTTATAAAGCCATTCATATGCAAGAATTTCTCCAAAAGAAGATTCATTGTCCTTGATGTCTCAGTTTGCACACTAGTAACCTTATGCTACAACTGTAATTTACATTCCTCAAAATGAATGCTTTAAGATCTAATAACCTACCAGCTTGTAACAATAGCACTTCCCTCCTCTTTCTCTCTCTAATGTATTACAAAAAAAAAAAAATTATATTTATATACTATGTAATAATCATGCAAGACAGAGTTGCAGTAGGGGAGGTGCCTTTGCACCCACAATCAAATACATTCAGGCATGCTGCATGCTCTTGTCTCTTAACACTAAACAAAAAGGTAAAAGATGACTTGTTTTTGAATCACCAGCTTTTTCATTGATTCATCTAATGATAACAAATCGACATGAAAATATATATTCAACTATACAAAAAAAAACCTTGAATTTAAACTATTGCTAAAGAAAAGGACTATTGCTCAACTTGGTTTTCAATTTTTCAAGGGTGCAGTAAGACAGAAGTAAAGGGATAGCCAATGGATGGTGGTGAATGTATCTTAATAAAGTCTTTCTGTTAATTAATTATATTGTCAATAAAGACAAAAAAAAGTTGTTTTATCACAAAGCCATCAAAACTCCTTCAAAGCAAAAGTGAAAGAGGAAAAAAAAGTTAAGGTCATGCCTTTCCAAAAGGCTTCCAAGATTGACCTGACCTTCCATTGAAGAAAAGGCAGCCAATTTCAGTGATAAAAAAAACATTAAAAAAAGGTTAAGATTTAGCATATGAAATCATCACTTTGCTTTGGCTTAAATCTTTATAAATTCTTTTCCCTAAAAAAAAGGAAAAATCTTCTTGAAAACCTCATGCAAAATCATTGAATTAGAATGATACACACAAGTGAGACAACTTAGAAGCATTTAATGGCTAATCATTTGTTTTGGAGGAAGCCTGAGATACTTCTTGTTCATTATCATACCATAGAACACTCATCCTTGGCCGTTGGATCTATTGCAAAAGCTAAATAGAAATCAATCATATGTGAACTCTGTTGTTAGGTATCCTCATCAAAGGGCTCTGATGATTCTAGGAATTACACCTGGAAACAGCATAGAATCAGTCTATGCATTCAATCATTTTAATAAAATTGTCAGAGCTTGCTTTGAGGTTGAAGTTATATTAAAGATAAGGGAAGAATCCTCTTATCTAGTAATTTTATCTGATAACATCTCATTGACCATTGTCTTTCCTAATCTTTAAAAAAATTCCACTCTTACTTTTTTTATTTTATTGTAAATTTTAAACTTTTAACTGCAAACAACCTATTAATATTATTCTCGTAGTACAAATAAGTTAGGCAAAAAAGAAATACATAATATAATATAGAATTTACAAGAAACATGAATATAAAAAGTGTTTATTATTGCTACGTGTTGCTGTTGGTTGGTAAGAAAAGTAACTTTAAAATTCAAAATTATCCTCTTCATCAATACATGCTATACAATATTTATGGCAGTTACTGTTAAACTTCCTTTCTGGAGGCATTTATGGAATGTTTTGGAGTGTTGTTTTTGTCATCTCATTCTGCAAAATTTCCATTTTGGTGATGCTGATATATTTTTCTTTTAACCCTTGAGAGCTAAGAGAGTTTCTCTTTCATTTTGTTCTTTCTCATCTGTCCAGTCAAATCTCTGATTAGATTTCTGTCATTTCTTCTTCCTCCTTTCATGGTAGAGAAGGCTAAGAGGGCACTATAGTCATTTCTGGGTACATTAATATTGATAAAGTTTGGTTCTCCTCTATTGTAGAAATAGGGGAAAGGTTCTTTGAGTGAACCCATTTCTCTTTTACAGTGAAACTTATCGCCAGATACTTCCAAAAAAATTCCTTTCTGGGTTTTGCTTTTTTCTCTACAATTTGTTTCTTTTTTGTTCCTTAACTGAATTTTCAAACTTAGAACCAGTGCTGCTTGTGAGTAATTTTCTATAATTGGAGAATCTGGGCTCTGGCTTTTGGTAAAAGGAGTTTTTTTTTTTCTTTTTCCCCTTCTGTGTTGTGTTTTCCTTTTATGCAAATTCATCATTTAAGATAGTTTGCAATTGAAATCCCCTTGTTGGGTTTCTTTGTTTCTCTCTCAATTTACACTCTAGACATTGAAATCCAATAAATTTGAAGTTTTTATCAAAGGCCCGTGCTTTTTTAATTGGATTTGTAAAATGGGTGAAGTGTGATTTAGATCAGTTGTTAAAAGAAGACGGACAAACATTTATGTTCATGAGGGTTTTGTTTTGCAAGATTCATTGTCCTTTCATTTGCTTCTGCAAACCCTCTCCTCACATATACACACCTGGGCCATTGAAGTTGGAGAACGGTCCTCATGTGCCATCAACAACAGTTGTTTCAGTTAGTGATGATGCCCATGATGTTGATCATGTGTGTGGTGGTGAGTCCATTGAGGTCAAGGAAGAGAGTGTAGATGGCAAGCAGCAGCAGCAGCAGCAAGCAGGTGATAGTTGCCTCAGAAGCAGTCTTAGGAAGAAGGTGGATTTGGATTCCAAAAAGGTTCAGAAGAAAAAGGTGCAGTGGATGGATTTCTTGGGGAAAGAACTTGTTGAGGTCAGACAATTTGAGACCAGGTGGGTAATCTTTATATATATACCTTTCCTTGCAAATTCGTTTGGAATTGTTTTTTGTTTATTGGGGCTTTTGGTGGAATTTTTCTTTATTAGTTCTGCCCAAGACTGGTAGGATTTGGAATTAAGTTTTGGAGATTTGAGATTGGTATCAACTAAAGTTTGTTATTCTATGGGCCCTAATTTGATTATTTTCACTTGATTTGACTAATTAAAAGAATATTATTAGCTAGGATATATGAAGTAGATAGGGTTATTGTCACTTGGTGGGTCTAGGATTCGTCTTTGGAACCTAATTTGGTTATTGTTGTTTGACTGGAACAATCAGATTCATTGTATTCAAAATCGAAAAATACATTAAAGATAAATAGAAAGCAGCTGAGGGACCAAACTTTGATGGAAAACTTTAGTCTCAAATGCTTGGAATTTAGTTCCATAGCAGAGAGAATGAATCACATTAGAGAATATATTGATTTCCAGATTTAAGTGGGAAAAAAAATTCTAGTTGTGGAAATTTGAAATATAGAAGGCCGCTAAAATGGGAACCAAATGACTGAAAGAAAAATGAGTATATCAATATATCATTGTGTAATGCAAAAGAAAACTAGATTCAACCAGAACTAATTGCACATAGACACATTGAAATGCAGTGACATCCTGGCCCTAGGAAAGAGAACCATATGCAAATTTTTGACCAACTGAAGAAGCTATACAGCTATGTTCTACAGAATGTGTATTATGGTAGTTTTAGTTAGCACATAGCAGTGAGTAGGTATATATCTTGTGTCATGCTTGAGAAGTTCAAGTATTAAAACACAAGTCCCTAATGATACAAATCTTGGCAGAATTAATGATAGTGAAGGGCCTTTTTGTTAAACTGGCTAAGGGAGAAAGGTTGGCAATGTTGATCTTTCGCAGCTATAATGCAGTGTATTGAAGTAGAAATCCATTGTTGTAATGCTGAGATATTTCCAGTCAAATAGAGGAGTGGAATTTCTGAGACGATAAGGGTGTGTTTAGTTGTGGAAAATGTTCTCTATTTTCCATTTCTATTTTACTTAAGACTTTCATCAACAATTTGTACATTCTTAACATAGTTTGGAAAACACCACTTCTATTTTCAATATAATTTTGGAAAAGATATAAAACAAAAAAAAAAGTTGTTTTCCATCTTTTTCAATTTTATGTTGAAAGGAAAAGTTTGGTTTTCCAAACTATGATAAAAATGTCCAAATTGTTGAAGAAAGTGTTAAGCAAAATGGAGATGGAAAATGGAAAACGTTTTTCACAACTAAACATTTCCTTTAAGTGGAGCAAGTTGTCGCGACTTTAAGGTTATGATTGGTAGAAATGAAAGGTGGGAGGAAAGGAGAGTGAATTTCCTATCATTTGGTTGAAAAGAGAAGTAGGAAGATCGATGTTTTATTCCCCCACATTTACAAATCACAGTCCTCTCAAATTGGGAGGATTGGAAAGTGGAAGCTAAAATAAGCTTCTTCTTTTTTCCCATCTTTCCTCTTACTTTTCCATCATCTCTACCAAACACATGGAACACATCAATCCTCTCCAGCTTCTTCCCTCTTCCTCTTCCTTCTCACACTTTTCTTTTCTACCAATTAGAGCCTAAAAGGTCAACGTTGTTCACCACGTATGATGGATAAATGTGAAATATACAAAATAGACATGAAGGTAGTTGTCAGATGAGCTTGACGATGGTAAAACTTGGTGGATGGGGAAGTTGAGAATTACATGGATAGTCATGCACAAAAGTTGAGATGAATTCATTTAAAATTTGCAAGGAAAAAAGAATCCTTGGAATCTGGATTGATGGATTATGATAATTGTGCTATTTCCAGATAGTTGGGACAGATATGCTGGTTGATGAATATAAAATAATACTGTTTTTTGTGCTGAGAAGGTTTTCTGGGAGAGGAGTTTCTCCAAGGTTCCCTGTTAGAAAAGCAATTTTTCTCTTACAAATTGTGATTTCAGAAACATTGGGAATCCACAATGTTAAGCTTCGGATTTTTGTTCACAGTTGAATTTTGAAATAGAAATCGAAGAGTTGCCAATTCTCCTGATATATCTTGATATATGCTCTTTTCAGGTCATACAGTATAAGACTTTTTATCATGATTTTTCACAAACAACAGGAATGTGACTGTTTGCTTAGTCCTTATTGATCCTTCATTATAGAGGTGTTTTGTCTCTGATTCCATGCTTTGTAATCAAGTATTCTGCTTGATTTGTTAATATTGAGTATTGGACTTGCTTTCTCCATCCATAAAGTTACCTTATTTTAGAGTATTCAACAGTTGTAACGTCTTCTTCAGCATGAAAAGAAATTTAGTGGCGGAGTTATATGTGCTAATTTTACTTTTTAAGTTTTGTTTGTTTTATGTCTATTGAAAATTATAGAAATGAGCTGTGTGTGACTTCAGCCCCGTTTGTTGAACCTTTTTGATAGCTAAAAGGCACTTTTTGATGATCAAAAGTGCTTTAATATATGTTTGGTTTAAACCTATGAGTTTTAGTTTTAAAAGGATAAGAGGATAAAAATACTTTTATGTAAAGTTACAACAAACAGGGCGTCCTTGAACCATGAGGATTTTAGTGTCGGTGAAGTATCTACTATCTAGGATCTACATTTAATTAGCCATATCATGTAGATCAAATGTACGACAAATAAACTTTGTTGAATGTTTTTGCTAATTTGAGCCATAGGTTATTGTGTGTTCTAAGAGACATTTGAAGGCTCTAAACAGGTTTTTTAGGCTGCATGTATTTTTATATCATGTTTGGAACTGATCTTCTCTCTCTCGGAAGTGCATACTGGAGTGGAGGATTCAGCTTCCGTTGAGTATTTTTTTTGTTATGTTTATTATAAATTGGTCACACCTACTATTTCGTATTTTCTGTTTTTCTTGCAGCGAAATAGAAGATACTGACAATGATGGCGATGACAGTAGAGGCTGTGTTTGCATTATTCTATGACCCTGCTCAATCAGTTTCCTCAATCCAAATTCCTATTGGGAGTTGACGTCAACAGGAGAAACCGAAGACAGAAAATGATCCCAATCTATCTTCGAGTTTGTTTGGAACTTCTTCTTCAATATTCCGAGAATTCAGTGCGGCAGATAGTTATTTTTCTTCTATAAGAATATTGATAAACTATTGTTAGGGTCAGTTTTTATATAGATAGCAAAAATCTTAGCATGAGCCTGTGAATCAGGCAACATTTTAATGCAAAAAAAAAGTGAAGATATGGTTCTAATTCAATTCTTGAGAGAAGATTTTCAAGTTTTTCCTCTCTTTCGTTTTTTTGTGATGTGTTTGGGAACATGAGCAATTTCGATACCAAATGTAATCGATACAGTAACAGAGAATCGCCATGATTCTCTCCATTGAACTCGATGCATATTATAAGAAATTTGTTATGATTGGGCAATGTATTTGAGATTGCTATGATGTTTGTAGAAGTGTTGTAACAAAAGGAATGTGAAATGTAGCGTTGATGTTAAATTTTGTTTACAAACTATTATTTGACAAAGTCATTTTTGAATGTGTTATGACCATTTAAAATGTACAAAACAAGTAAAATATTTAAAATGCTCTTAAAACAAACCATTTTTTCCAAAAGAAAAGGAAGAGTTTTATGACATTTTCTATATTTTATATGACATTTTTCATTTCTTATATATGATATCCACAATGTCTTCTATTTTCAATTGAATGTTTAAAAAGTTTCCACTTTACATAAACTGCCATAACGTTTAGCTCAAACTTTTACTAAAACTTATAAGAGATGCAACATGCAAAATAAAAGGACGAACCAGACAAACAGCAGAAATGGCAGAAAAGTGAAACAAAAATCAAATATTTTTAAAAATGAAAACATAAGTATTCAATTACCTCTGTGACTTTTCCTAACACCCTCCATTCCAGAAATAATGAATTTTGCTTACACGAAATCCCATCTAAAGCTCTCCAAGCTTTCTTCAAATTGAAAACATATACTCCGTATAAGTTTAATACGAAAAAATAATATCATATCAGAGAATTTTGGTGACAGATTAACTCATCGGGCAGGCGATCATTAAAAAAAGTAGAAGTAGGCAACAAACCAAACTATCAAATCTAGAGTTATGTAAGATAGAAATGGAAGAGAAAATATGGGAAAAAACTAGTAGATGAGAATGAGATTACCACATTGCTTCTTCTCAGTAGAAGAGGACAGTGAATTGTAGCAACTAAAGAATAGATTTGGGAACCCTAATTTCTATATTTATCGCTGGTGGTAATATACATACCACAAAAGTGATTCAGTGGTTAAAGGTTTGAGATTTTATTGTGTTAAATCACAAGTTTGATGTTTTCTCTCGTCCCATGTAACCACCAAAATACCACCTAATAAGAGCGGTATGCTTACCACCTAACAAAAAAAGTATGCTTCCTCAGTCACAAGTTTGATGCTTTCTCTCGCCCTCTTGAAACCTGTCCAAAAAATGATTAAGGCTCACGTCAGTTTCAAAGTAATTATCTAGATGTGTTATGTCTCTAACTGTCTAAGAATAAATATTTGAGTATGATAGTTTTAATCTTATTTATTGAAATATGTTGAGATGTCTTGCATTTCGGTTTGACTCGAAATATTTTGGATCGATTTAAAAAGAAAATTGAGATTTAATTCACAAACCGAAAGACTAGTATAACTTATTGGGTTATGATGCTGATAATTTAGTGAAGATAATCTCATCATATTTTAAAATCGATCTGAAAAATTAATCATGATTTAGTGAAGACGGTCATAAAGAAAATTGAGATTTAATTCATAAAACAGATGACTCATATAATTTATTGAGTTATGATGTTGTTAATTTAGTGCGGATAATCACGCCATATTTTTAGGGTCCATCTGAGAAACTAATCATGATTTGGATTGTAATAAGGCTGATATTAAAAAAAAAAAACAAGGTTCCAACAGATCTGTCATGTAGGCATTAACAGCACAAGGGGGTGGCCGGATGGGGAATCATAAACGATGAGAGTGGTAGAGCTACTACTGCTTGCTTTCTTGGAAAGAGCATCGGCACTTTGGTTAGTTTCTCTATAGACATGTTCTTGCAACTGATAAAGGTCCTGGTTAAAATTCTGCAGTCATCAACCAAAGGGTTGAGAGGGTGAGCATCATCAACATCTGAATTGGAAAGAGTAATAGCCACTTCACAATCAAGTTGACATATAATATGATGGGCTCCCATATCTCTAGCTAGCTTCAAACCAAGATTGAGAGCCCAATCCTCTGCACATAAACTAGTTCAGATTCCCAAGTGCTTGCTAAAACCTTTGATCCATCTTCCATGGTGATCGCGGATGAGGCCACCGGCCCCTGCCACCCCAGGGTTCATGCTAGCAGCATCATCAGTGTTGACTGTAATGACATCAATGGGAGGGGAAATCCAACGAATCAAGACAGAATTAGACCAAACTGACTGGTATGATGGGTTGTGTATTGATTAGAGTAAGCATTTTTTGTTTCTAGCAGTCCTCAAACACCAGCAAATAGCCTAGTATCAGGTACATACGTAGTTCTTTTCTCATAAAAAATACTAAGTTCAAATTTCTCTTGTTTCGATGGAGAGATATAAATCTTGTTCGGTAATGTGGCATGCATGAATTAACATGTGTATTTTACTTATGTGTAGAGAAATTGATAGCGATGTTACCCTTTTTTTCCAAACATTTCTTTTAGGGAAAAGTACATATCAATACATGTGGTTTAAAATGTTGCACTACTATCATGTGATCCTTCCGTTAATCAAAGTTAATTATGTTGTTAAGTCAACGTTAATCAAACAAATGATTTGCACTAAAATCATTTATTGATTTGATGATTTTCGGTGTTTAGGTCTTATCAAATTTAAAGTTGCCTTTAGCTCTAAGCACAATAAAATGGACAATGAAAAAATGTTTAGTATGAGAAAAAAATAAGAGGAAAAAAATTTAAAATGTTTTTTTTCATGTGTTTAGGAGAGGTAATGAGAAACTAAGAAAAAAGAAAATAATTTTTTCCTACACTTGTTTAGTACAGTAGAAAAGTAAAAAGAAAAAAAAATGTAATAGTATTATTTTTACATTATATAGTTCATAATGTTAATGGATATTAATGTGAGAGATTAGATGGAGATTAATTAGTAAAATGATAATCTCATCTCTTTTCTTTTTTTTTTCACTCTCAAATCCTCACTTTTGAAATATTATGATTTGTACATATAATCTACATACAAAAGGTACTATCAATTATCTTAATTTTCTTTTATCTCATTTTCCTCTTTTATTAAATAAAAAAAAATTTATTTCACACGTTTTTTTTTTATTATTTTTTCTCTCAATTTTCTCACCCACTATATATGTATCCTAGAAGAAGCTTTTTCGACTTTGGACCCGAAACCCATTCTTTAACGCAAAATGTCAAGACTTGGGCTTGACATGTCCAACATTTTGTCCCTTCATTATCAAAGAATAAGGGTTCCCTTTAATTTCACAAAGCATTGTAAGCCTTGTCACTTTTTGATTTTCATCTCAAATCTTCTGTGCAAAAGAGATGGCAACAAAAACCCGTTTTCAAAATATTCCAACAAATTTGATCAAAACTATTAACCAAAATTTTCATAAACCAATTGACAACAATTATGGATCACAACTGTAAGTCATTAAGACCCCTAGTCAAGGTAGACACAGTTGCCTTCCAATATAATTATTAGGTAGTTGGTTGAAAATGACTTCAAACACATCTTGAAAATGCATGGAACTTTAGGACTCTTTTAGCCAAGGAATCTAAGTTGGCTGTGTTGACATATAATACTCTTTCTAAGGGATGGACAATTGGTCTATTTCTTTAGTGTAGTTGTGATGGAACCATGGAAGTGGAGGATACAGAAGTGGGGTCTTTACTAAAAGGACATGCATCCACTCATATGCAATCCTCATCATCCAATTCCAAACATCTTTTTCAAAAAATTCATATCTTCAAGACAAACCACACCCCATACTAAACATGCTAAGGATTAAAAATATATACATATCATATGGGTTTGGCTCTTTGCTAACATGAAGAAATCAGATGGGGAAAAAGAAAAATAATCATTTTTTAGAGTAGGGGAAGTATGATTTATCAAATCTCCCAGTTTTGATGATCTAAAATTCTTCCAACTTTAACCAAAAAAAACTATTTAAAACAATTTTTTTATAAAACTGTTAAGTTAAAAGTTATTTGATTTTTGATAAAAATTGTGTTTAGAAAGCTGCTAAATTGTGATTTTGATACAATTCAACCATCCAACTTTGGTTTCTTGAAAACTGAAACGTTCCCTTTGAAAAGCTACGGTACCCAAATCAAAGATTTGAAATTCACTCATTCATTAACAAGCCACTCCAAGGAGTTAAACAAACAAATAGAATACAGAGAGTAACAAAAGGCCTTTGTTTCTGTAGATTTGAGAAACTTAGCCAGATCCCCCATCCACTTACATGGGGAATTCCTTTCAAGTGAAAAAAAAAAAAAGTCAAAACTTGCCACTGCAGAGATGTCACATTTGACTAACCCAACCTAAAGAGTTAAAAAGGGGGTTATACAAACAAAAGAAAGGGGGGGGGGGGGGGGGGGGAGGCATATTAAACTAAGTCGAATGATACATAGGGAGTAAAATATAAGGGTGAAATAGGGTTTTTCCCTCATGAGCAATTAGGGTTTTTACCAGGGCCCCCATAGTAAAAGTAATGGCCCCAGTCCCCATTACTGCCTGTTTGAACATCATAGCAGTTGGATTGTTCAGTGAAGGTGCCAATCCCTTTAGGTGCTTTGAGATTGTTGGAATCATCAACAACCTGAATATTTCTGAAATAACTTGCTTTGCCAAACCCTTCTTCAGGAAAACGGCCACTACCCATTTGAGTTGAAGTGTGTTGACCATCGGGTTCTGAATTCACAACCTCACCTCCCCATTCAATCATGGATGCACTGTCTGCTAAGTATGAGAATAGAAAGGAAGGCCAATAACCCAACACATAGTCATTACCAAATTGCATCCACCAATGCCCCTCTTTTGGATCCTACAGAGAGTTAATTACCAAATACTCAACACCCAAAGTTACCAATAAATATAAAGGAAAAAATGATTAACTTTAACACCCATAAATTTACTAAAATACTAAAAAAGGAGCACATTTGAAACAACAGTGACCCTCTCTCATCAATTACAGTGAGTGTCCACATCACTGATGACCAAAAGATAATGCCAAAGATTCTTAGCATCTGAACCACAATGATATTTCAGATCCCCTGCCTCAATCATGTGGGTCTGGGTATGCTGCCTTGCCTTAAAACTAGGCACTAGAAAAACAGATAGATTTTGCAATAACCTGTGTTATATTTGATGGTAATCAGGGTTTTATTTGGTGGTAAATTATTACATTTAGTGATAATATGCAAGAATTCACTACCTAATATATGGGTGAAAATATTGCCAAAGCATAATTTGTTAAGGGCAGAGCGATATTTGCTTAAAATGACAATCATCTTATACTCTGTATTACTTTTTTTCCTTTTTCCCTTTCATTTGGGATATTTTCATCAATTCAAACGATATTTTTATTTTCATCAATTCAAGCAATATTGTTTTGCCATTAACAAATCAAACTCGGGCAAATATAGTCATCCTACATATAACCCAAATACCACAAAATGTATCAGTTTTACTGCTGCCTTGTTTTAAGGGAAAACATCATAGATTTTCCCCAATAATGTATGTATGTAGGTAATAACATTTTAGCTGCTGATATTACCAAGAATTTATTTGAACATGCAATGGACCCCAATGAAAAAGGACAATTTCAACCGATGGTCACATGCATCCTTGGCAGTATCAGCTCTATCTTCCTCTTTGGCTCAATTATAAAATGCTAATGATGTACTCTGCAGTATTATTAAGATGGGCTGAGTAAAGTCTCTTGGCTTTTACCTTCCAGACAAGTATACTGATATCATATTGGGAATTACGAAAGGCAGAGACGGGGGAGATGCTTGCACCCATAGCTATTTCACTGTTGATTTGAATGAAGCCTGAGCAAAGCAGATTGTAGCAACCTGTGGCTTGATATGCATCACTCTGATATTATTCACGGAGAAAAATGTGTGAGGAAAACCCATTTAAGTACTCATAAAACAATGATCAAAGAGATTGTTGAAGCAATTAATTTAAAGGGAAATGGCATAAAATTACGGAAGCTTACAGTCCAGTAGGTGAAAAGTCTTGTGTTGTTATCACCATATAGATCTGGGCTAACCTGTTTCACGCACATGAAAGTATTAAAAAACTAACATGATGCATAGAAAATGACACTTGATTATCTGTTTCAGGTCTCCATTCATATTTTTTTTTTTTGCTAAGTAGGTCTCAATTCAACTTTTTTTGACAAGTCTGTCTCAATTCTTTTTTTTTTATAAGTAGGTCTCAATTCAATTATTGGTTAATAAAAGATTTTGAAGTAATTATGATATATAATACCTGCCACCCAGCTTCAATGCTGTTAAGATCTTCACCAAAAGAACCTCCAAGAACCCATAACTGAGACAAGCTGAATTCATTAGGCTGTTGTATTTTGGGCTCCCATACGTTTATGGTTGCCTTGGCCCCAAAGTACTTACCTCCTTCCACATAAGCTATTGCATGCTAATCACCCCCAAGAATAAACCCAACATAAGAAAACAAGTACACCATAACAGCATCAATAAAGTGAATTTACACACAAAACAGGACCCTGATTTTTTATTTAATAAAGAAAATAAGATAGAATTACCTGATGACCACTTTCATTGATGAGATCAGGATCTGCTGACCTAGGTTTAGGGATGGTTCTACTCTTCTTCTTCTCTCCTTCCACATAAGGTATCTCTTGCTAATTAAACCAAAGAATAAGCCCAACAGAAGAAAACAAACAATGTGTTTAGAACAAATACACCATAACAACACGGATAAAATGAATTTACACGAATAAAAAGGACCCTAATTTATATATTCAGTAAAGAAAATAAGAGACTTTACCTGATGACCACTTTCATCGATGATATCAGGATCTGCTGACCTAGGCTGAGGAATGGATCTATGCTTCTTCTTTCCATATCTTTTGACTGAGCTTGCCCTCAAAACATCATCCTTCTTTGTCCTCCTTACTGGTATGGTTCCTTCAGGGCATTTACCATTTTGGTGCCACAGCTGAGTGATTGGGTTTGATCTTTCTTTGGGTTTTTCAGACAACTTATTTTCATCAAAGAGCCCTTCTGGGTGGTAATTAGGCCTCATCTGATAAACCAAAACAACAACCCCAAAGCAAAAAAAGTAAAATCAGTACTAACAGGTAAAACCACTCAAGTTTAAAATGAAAACCATACAAATGCATAAACATTGAAGTAAATAGGCGAGGAAAATGGAACCTGAATTTTGTGGTCTTTGAGGAAAGGGTGATCAAAAGCAGGCTGTTTTGAGATATGAACACAGTCTATTACATCACCATCTGGACTCTGTTTAACCATTAGAAATCAAAAGAGTAAAGTGAGGGAGATCTTTAACAGAAACCCACAAATTTCCCCACTCAAACAAATCAAGAAATTAAACTCAAAGCTAAATTAAAAATTCCTAAAATAAAATGTGCAGTAAAAAGGATGCGATTAAAATGGGGGAAAACAATAACATACCAATTTGCACAGATGTTCTCTTTGGTATCATCCTTTCATAAGTCATTATTATATTTTTTTAAAATGGTATTTTTCTTTATTGCTTCAATTACTCCACAAAAAGGAAATCATCATAGAGGAGAGAGAAAATAAGAATAATCAAAATATCATTGTTGCTTCAACATCCTACATTTCCACGAAAAAGGGGAAATACCCATCTGCATTTAACTTAAGAGTCCGTTTGTTTACTGAGAAAGTGAAATAAAACTATAAAAAAAAAAGACTAAAAATAAATATAAATAAACCATTGCTCAAAAATCAACTTTAAAAGGAAATAAAATTAAAACCCACTTAACCAAAAATCTATACATAATTTTTCCAACCCTCTCCGAAAAAACCAGAAACAACATAGATGATAGAAGAGGAACAATAAAAAAAGATCTGCACTTTCCAATCGACCAAACAGACCATGCTCAAATCATAAAAACAAAAACAAAAGGAGAAACTTTCTAGAGAAGAGAAGAAGGTAAAGTAGCAAAAGAATAAAAACCTCAATGCTCTTAACAGCTGGTTTGTTCAAGCGCTTCAAGTGCTTTGCTACCTCGAGCTTTTGCCTTGAGACACTTAACCTCGCGGCGCAAGATAGCGAGATCAGTCCCCATAACCAAAAGCACACTATCAACCCTCTTGCTATCCCCCCTCTGCTAAAATGCACACTACCCATCTCGCCAAATCCCACAAATAAACACCCAAAAGGCCAAAGAAAAGTTCTTTGCTTATCCTACGCACCCTGTGGTGTAGGTTGAGAGCTCAAAGCATATCACCTACCATAGCCACAAAAACCATACACCCACTACAAAGCTCTTTCTCTCTCTCCTTCTTCTTCTCCTACTACTATAATGTTGCTTATCGGGCCAAGCTATGAAGTGGGTCTGGTTTTGCTTCCACAAAAATCTAATTAAACTTGATAAAAAAAAAAACCCACACTTCTCCTTCTATGAGAACCCCCACTTTTTCTCCCTCTAAAATACTCCCTTCCTTGTCACCCTTTCTCTCAACTCTTTTCTCTCGTAAAAAAACTGCCCACTTTTGTTTTTCTCTCTCTCACTCTAAAATTTTTTTGGCCTTTTTCTCTCTCTTGCTTTGTCATTTTCCCATTATCTTTTTCTTTCACTAAGAAGGCATTGTCCCACCCAAAAATCATGTCTAGTCAACTATGTGATAAATTGGGTTTATCATTGAATAAAAAAAATCCCTCCCCTCCTCTTATCCAAAATTCTTGTATTATATATTATTTTTATTTTGTATATTGAAATATATATAATTTTTAATTTTTAAAAAAATGTAATAATTAATATTCTAATATTTCAATTCTAATTTATTTTATAAAAATATTCTTATTTAATATCTAAATTTTATTATAGAATTTTAAATTTTAAAAAAATTAAATTAAATTAAACTTTAATTTTTTAAAATAAAATACACATCAATACACATGAATGAGAGAAAATCAGAAAATATCTTTCATGAAAGGTGATAAACAAAAACTTTTACCACTCTATCTCCCTAAGGCATTTTTCTCATGCTAAAATGGTCCCAAAGCAATTTACCAAGTTGCCCACTTGTTGTGTTTTCCTGCCATTTATTCAGATTCAACAAATTTTCATATATTTGGTAATACGCAAAACTTAGAACTCCGTAGCAAGTTCTTAACATAGACTTTGTGAGATTCGTTGTAAAATTCTCGCTTTTATTGTGATAATATTAATGATTTTGATTTATTATTTTAAATATATATATAAATTTTAAAATTATAAAAAATCAACCTGTTTCAATAAATTTTAACATATTATTTAAGTTATAATTTTTTTATAAAATTTGATAAATTTTAAAATGTTAATTAAATATAAATTAAAATCATCATTAATAATCTTAATTTTAATAAATATTTTTTTCTTAATAAATAAGAGCATATTATAAATTTTAAAATTATAAAAAAATTATCACGATATATTTTAACATATTATTTAAATTATAATTTTTCATATAAAATTTAATAAATTTTAAATCATTAATAAAATATGGATTAAACCCATCGTTAAATTGATAATTTTATAATCATAATTTTAATAAATATTCTTTTTTTTTTCTTAATGGATTACAGCATATTATAATGATCATTTAAGGGAACTAATTCTTCTATAAATAAAAAAAAGGGAATCCAATTCAAAATCCTCAATCAGTCGAAATTAATTTATGAGTGGCATCACTGAGCGAATCATCGACAACGTGGCGTCCCATCCACGGCCATTCTTTTATGCTATTCTAGGCAAAGATTCTTCTGTTCTAATCCAAGAATATTAGTTTTTCTTTAATCAAGTTTTATTATTGTATACAAATATATCCAAACAATTTTATTCATTCAACAGTGTAAGAGCACAACTTTCCAAGATTTTTTTAAAATACTATGGCATCGTTGTAACAGCCATAATTCTCAATCTTATCTCTTAAAATAATAGTCAATGCTGATGAATTCTTGGTTTAGTTATTAGGGCATTGGGTAAAGGTTTCTTATTTTCAGTTTTTTAAAATAAAGATTAAAAACAATTTTATGATATTTTTTAAAAAAATATGTTTGGATAATTGTAACTTGAAAATTATTTTCAAAAATAGAAAACAATGATTTTTGAACTGTTTTTGGAAAATTATATTAGAAAAACATTAATTGAGAGTTTTAAAAAAAATGTTTTTTGAAAATCATTTTTAAAAATAGACTTCCAAACATGGTTTTGGGTTTTTGAAAACTGGTTTTAGTTTTTAAGAAGTATTTCCAAACATGTCATAGGTTTTGGGATTTTAAAGTATTATGTTCGATTTTTAAGGTGCGTTGGTTATTTATTTAATTATATATAAGTTATTTCTTTCACTTTAAGGGGATTTGTGGTAACACGATTGATTTATTATAAGCTTCTGTATGGGTAATAAAATAATAAAGATTTTTATTGTAATCAAATCAATTATTATACTACTTGTATATAACATCTTTTCAATAAAAAAATTATACCCATAATTACTAATAAAAGAAGTAAAAAATTAATTTAAGTGAAATTTTGTAAAACAGCAACCAATATTGTCCCGAGTCTAAGCCCATGTTTGGTAAGGGCTATGAGTCTACTGCCACTTATTTTTGTGATTTAACAATTTTGTGATTAATATAAGTTAATTCTTAGTTTTAATTCAACCATTTATCAAAATCAACACTTATTACTTATGAAAAACCCATAAGTCACTTTTAGAGACTTATGAGAATACACACAATAGTTTCTCTCTTCTCACCCAAGCTCTGCACCATCTTATCCGGCAAATCAATTCCCTCATTTCATTGATAAGTTATTCTATCTAGATTTTTTTTATTCTTTTTTATTTTCATGACCAACAATTTGATTTTTTTAATTATGAAAAATCAAGCACCTCTTCCCCATCATCTTCTTCTCATTCTACTTTCTCCCCTATTGCCTTTTTCTTCGGAAGTTAAGATCTAACCCCTTTCTTCAAGATTAGAGAAAAAAATTTAGTATACTCTAGTATACTCTAAGATTTGCATCCATTAAATTGGTGAAATATCGAGTTCAATATGATCACATCTAGACCTAATGTTTATTTAAATAAATATTTATCATATAGTTTAATGTGAAGTACATATTTTGATTATCATCCATTAAACTTGAATCTAATATATTATCTTTGTTCTTTTGTTTGAAATAGTATTTGAATATAAAATTTGGCTCTTAATAAATAAAAGTTTAAGCAAAGCAGAAGGAAAAATAAAATAATAAGAGGACAAAAGAAGAATGTTACTAGTAAAATTATAATTTCAAGGATATTATAGTCATTTCATCTCGGATGGGTACACGCTAAAATTCTTCTTCCCAATGAAAGGCTCTCGTACGCTTCATCGTAACAACCGAGGTAAAAGAAGACCGGTTGCCGTTTAAAATTCTTCTAACGCCGTTACAAATCTCACCCGCAGGTCATCATTTAGGATAATAACCGCCACTCATTTTCCCACGAGAGAACAACAAAAAGTAAGGACGCAGTGTCTCTGACTCCCGTGTGGTTGCATCAGACACTGTACACGTGTACGTCTGAATCCAAACAAAGGACGCACCCGTCATCAGCACACATCACAAGGAAGGGTAAAGATGGAAAAGCAAGTTAACCAACGGTAAAATGAAGGGAAAGAATCCAATGAGGGGATAAGATTTAAAAAAAAGGCATAATTAACATTTAAAAAAAAAAAGATACTTTCTTTCTCTCTCTAAAAAAATAGTTAAAATATTTTCTGTGTCTATAATAGTGTATTATAGCCTTACAGGTACCTGTATGGTTCTGTCTGTTTATGTCACCAGCACATGGGGGCTGTAAAATATATAAAATCTGAGTTTGTGTCATAAAAGAGAGAGAGCTTGGTCTTTTTGTCAGTAACTTGCGGTTGATTTTTTGACTGCCTATATAACTTTTTTCATCAAATGATTTTGATTAGAAAATTGATCAAACGAAATAATAAAATTTTATTGATAATTATAAAAAAATTATAATAATAATTAAATTATCAATAAAAAATTTCGATTTCATAATAATTTTTATAAAACCAAATCCGTGATAAGATGATTTGATTGATTATAAACTTAATTTAAAATATATATAACAGTTTGGGTAATAATTTTTAAAAATAAAAATCGAAAACAGTTTTTTGAAAAAACATATTTGGATAAATGTAACTCGAAAACTGTTTCCAAAACAGAAAATAATGAAATGTTGTTTAGGTAATCTTATTTTGAAAACTGTTTTGAAACACTTTGTAATTATTTTTAGTTTTGAGTTTAAATTTAAAATCTATATTAATTTTATTTTTTATATTTATTAAATATTTAAAAAATAATTAACATTTTTTTTATTTTCAAAATTTTAATATTTTTTATATACCTTATATGAAAAATGAAACAGAGAACTGAACACTGATTTTAAGATTGTTTTTCAAAAATCATGTCAGAAAACACAAATTTAAAATTTTTAGAAAACAGCTTTTAAAAACTGGTTTTTTTAAAACTGTTTTAGAAAATTACTTTTGAAAACTCTTTGTCAAACATAAAAATGAGTTTTTGAAAATTGTTTCAAAACATAGCCTTAATATATCCATTACCCATACGGTCGAATGCGTTTTTTTTTTTTTTTTTAATGAATTAATTGAGTGTCCAATTTATTATCTTTTTCATTTCTATTGACTTTGTTAATTGACAATTAAGATGAAACTGAGCTGAACGTTTTGAATTTTAAATTTTAATTATTTTTTAATCATAAAATTTTATTATTAATTGAGTTATAATTATAATTTTAAAATTTATTTTATTATATATATTAATATTAAAATTATCAATTCAATTGTATACTTAAACTCAACTCAAATTTGATTTAATCAAAGTTTTAAATCAAGATTTTCGAAAGGACCGATCTGCACTGGTCAGCTCCATTCATCTTGGTAGAGATCACTACAGTGATTGTTACTGTCACATGCCACTTGTTTATATCTATTTGTGGAACTGCTTTGAAGCTAAAAGCAAACTTTCTGCCATTTGTTGGAAATGTGATTTTCTTTTAGCCTTTACAATATGTAAAGATAAAAAATAAAAAAAGAATTTACAAAAGATCATTTTCAAAGTTTTCATACTATTTCGTTGTTTCTTATTATCAACCATTTTTTATTTGTAATTTAATTTAATGTAAATATTTGTCTTAAATTATAATATTCACTTCTTCCTTACAACCTCAATCAGACACATATAATGCATATTTTGCAATAATTATGTTCTTAAAATTAATCTTAATGGGAAAAATATTTTTCATATTGAATAATAAAAGATTAGGATAAACCTATATATATTATGGTCCACCGATTTAATTATTTCTTTTATCTTAAGATACCATAAAAACAAGTAATCATATCTTTATAGTATTGTAAATCATTAAAGTTCTTCAACCATAAAAAAGGGTTATCAATCAAAAGAAACTTTATTGGATGCCTTCTTAGCTAATTGCACCATTATCCTTGTCAGTCACATGAATCCTTTTACATAATTTATGAATTACAATTTTTTTTAATAATATTAATTATCACCCATTCACCCTTTATAATTTTAATGATGGTATGGCATGTAATATAAATTTATGTGTTTTTTTAATGAAAAGTTATTAATTAAATCAACGGTGGTTATCAACGTGATGTTATTTGGTTCGACACGTAAAAAAAAAAAAAAAAAAAACTGTGCAAGTCATAGATTTTGTTGATTAAGGTACTGTTTATGAGAGTTTATAAAGTAATTTTTGTTTTTTAATTACAAATAGCAACTAAACCAACTGTTTTTAAAAAAAACATTTTATGAAATGATTTTTGTTTTTAAAAAATTAAGTTTATGTAAAAAAGACAGCTATTTTAACAAATGCTAAATAGTTAATAACACCTAAGTTGATTTAATTACCATAAATGATTTCAACATTCATTTTATAAATCATAAATGATAAATCGTTTTTATTGTTAGTTCAAAGGGGTTTTTAATTTGCAATTTGAAACATTATTATTATTTCATTTACAGTAACGTGGTGAAAGCTCCTTACTTAATAATTATTTGTTTTGTACTAAAATGAAATTGTGATTGTCTTTCATCAACTCACGTTAAATGCATTTCAGAGAAATTTTGAATAGATCGGATTTATTAGGTCTCTGTAAATTAAACTGATGAAAAACTATTACAAATACATAAATAAGTTCTAACCATAATTTATTAAATTTATTTAACTAATTAAGCATATATGTTTTAAACAAAGATACATTAAATGTAGTGACAAAAAACATGTTTTCTTTTTTATTTATTAAGTCTGTAATCACTTGTGGCCAAATGGTGGTGGGGTAAGTTTGTGTGAATGAATAAGCAATGAGGGGTTGCCAAACAGATTTGTTTGGCATGGTTTAATTTGGGTTGTATGAGGAAGAAAATGGTGTGTTTTTTAAGATGAAGGAATTCAATATATAGAACACTACATGTTTATATTTAATTTACAATAAAGTTAAATTGACAGATATTTTCACCAGACACTCAAATGTTTACTATAAAAATTAAATAGTAAATGTGTTGAAAAATATAATGGTAATTAATTTCTACGAAGTATTAAATTATCCAAAAACCAAAATGTAAAAAAAGTGTATCTAATTTGAATGTCCAAATATCATGACTGCTTAATTAAAATTGGTCTAGTGGAATTTTACTCGTTATTGTGTTTTTATATTTTTTTAAAAATAATTAGATAAAGATGCATGTACACGTACAAAGCGTGATTATTGATTTAGTGTAATGATTAAGTTTTTTATAAAAAAACCGAGATAATATCTTAAATTTGATTTACGTTATAATCGTTACAATAAAAAGCAAAAAAAGGTAAAGATAAATGAATTTGAAAAACACTACACCAAGTGAAAAGTTGAAAAGTTAGGAGAAAAGCCAGTAGTAGTCTATTATATCTATAAATAAAAGGAAAAAAAGAAGGCAAAAAAGAAAGAAAAAGGTTGGAAAAAAATGCTTTGCCATAATGGGTTACTGCATATATACATATTTGATATGTTTAGTCACAAGATGAGGGTGGAGCCTTAAGCTTTTTTTTTCCCCCTCCTTTTCCACTACATGATTGTGTTTATTTGATTCTTTATGGAAAATACTTTTCACTTAAGAAAAGCCAAAAAAAAAAAAAAAAAATCTAGCAATGGCCACCAAGATACCCTTTAATTTGACAAATTTTTTTTTTGAGAGCCCATATTCCGTGATTGCTGTGTGGGGTTAAAAGTAGATTTTAATTGCAAATACATATTTTTTTTATTAATTTGACAATTTTTTTTTTGAGAGCCCATATTCCGTGATTGGTGTGTGGGGTTAAAAGTAGATTTTAATTGCAAATACATATTTTTTTTATTAATCCGTGATTGGTGTGTGGGGTTAAAAGTATATTTTAATTGCAAATACATATTTTTTAATGAACATCGCAAGATTTACTGCGTAGAAGTTGCACTCCCTCGAGTATAATTTATCACATGATTTTTTTTTATTTTTATCGACAATACTTTTTAGCTGCATAAGTGCGAATGAATATATAGACTATGTGTGAAAACTGTTTTTTAAATTTGTTTTTTTAAAATTTATTTTTTATGTTAACAGTTTTCAAAATTAATTGATGTTTTCTGATATAATTTAAAAAAAAAATAGTATTAAAATCAGTGTTCACTTATCTGTTTCATTCTTTTTCCATGGTATATAAAAAATATTAAAATTGTAAAAATAAAATATTATTAATTATTTTTAAATATTTAGTAAATATAAAAAATAAAATTAATATAGATTTTAAATTTAAACTCAAAACTAAAAATAATTACAAAGTGTGTCAAAACAGTTTTCAAAATAAAATTATCCAAACAACATTTCATTGTTTTCTGTTTTGGAAACAGTTTTAGAGTTACAGTTATCTAAACATGTTTTCTTCAAAAAAAACATCAGAAAATTATTTTCAGTTTTTATTTTTAAAAATAGTTTTTAAAAATTAAAAATAGAAAATTGTTACCCAAACATGATCATATATTCTCTAGTTTCTTAAAAAAAAAATTAATTTGCAACATATACTTTTATTGATTTTTAACTTGAGGAAAAGTTTTGAAATGAAAGTCTAAAAAAGATTTGCAGTTAGAATAGCATCTTTACGTGACTCTGAGTTTAAGAAAAAGAAATTCTCAAAAAATAAGCTTACAATGAATAAGATTTCTTTTATGAGATTTTAATTAAGAATAAGAAAATAATTACATAAAAAATTGTCAAAAGTCTTGAGGTTTGGTGTTGAAAAGGTTTCCCATAATTGATGAAATTGATGAATGGAGAGTACTATAGAGCATGTGATCCTCTCATTCTGTGTAGGCTGAATCACAAAGCTATAGGACAAGCTGGAGAGCAGTCTCATATGATCTTAGCATCCATTATTGACATTTTGTGATCCTCTCATTCGTAATTCATGCATGAAATGAGTAAATGATTTAACATTTTGTACTCATTACCTTCAAATCATTGGCTTATATACCAATGTCATAGTCTAATATTAGCTTAAATTACAAAGAAAATGAATAAATAAAACTGGGTTTTTACCTTTTAGGAAGAAAGAGGTTTTCAAGGTTGTGTTTGGTATCATAGAGTTTTCATTTCTATTTTTTTTAATAATTTTTTTAAAATTCACATATTCTTAATATAATTTAAAAAATAACAATTTTTTTTTCAACACAATATTAAAAAATTGATAAACAAAAAAATTGTTTCCTAGCTTTTTATTATTATATTAAAAAGAAAAATATTGTTTGTCAATTTATGCTAAAAATATCTAAATTATTGAAGAAAAATAATAATGAAAATGGGAAAACATCCAAACATGCTATAAAGGGTTTAGCAACCTAACCATCAACAAATTTTGTAGTTTTTTTTTAAAAAATTTATTCAAAAAAATAAATACTCATAGAAAATGAAAAAAATAATTATAAATAAGATTGATTATTCGTAGGTGCTCAAAAGAGTACTTAATTTTTAAAGCAGTGAAATGATGGTTTTATGTAGTTGAAGAATGAAATTAGTAGAGCATACCAAATGATTTTGACATTTTGTAATCAATAGCTTCAAATCATTGGCTTATATACCAATGCCATACTCCAATATTAGCTTAAATTACAAAGCAAATGAATAAATAAAACTGGGTTTTTACTTTTTAGGAAGAAAGAGGTTTTCAAGGTTGTGTTTGGTATCAGAAAATTTTCATTTCTATTTTTTAATATTTTTTTAAAATTTGTATACTCTTAACATAATTTAAAAAATAATTAGTTTTTTTATTATTATGTTGAAAAAAAAAATATTGTTTGTCAATTTATGCTAAAAATATTTAAATTGTTGAAGATAGTGTTAAGAAAAATAATAATGAAAAATGGAAAACATCCAAACATGCTATAAAGGGTTTAGCAACATAACCATCAACAAATTTTGCAGTTTTTTTTGTTTAAAATTTATTCAAAAAAGTAGATACTCATAGAGAATAAAAATAATTATAGATAAAATTGATCATACTTACATATTTAAAAAAGTACTCAATTTTTGAAACTGTGAAATGATGGTTACATGTAGTTGAAGGATGAAATTAGTGAAGCATACCAAATGATTTTGACATTTTGTAATCAATAGCTTACATACCAACAATCACGGCGAATACAATTATTAATTGAAATCATATGTTCAATAAAGTTGCTCACAAGTAGTCTCCCATAATGGTTGTCATCCATTTATTTTTCACCTTCACAAGAGTTGAAATATTCTTGAACTGCATTTCTCTTTGAATTTTTAGGGTATAATTCTTTTTTTCTTCTGACAAAAATATGATTGGGTAGATATAAACTCAAGCAACAACAATATGAAAAAAGGTACATAATCGTTTTCTCATTCTCTCTTTTTCTTCCTTTTACCTTACTATTTATCTACAGCAAATAATTCTTGAAATTCCGATTATTCAAACATTCGAAAAAGAATTTATTGTTCATTGTTGTGTAGACGCTAATCAATAAAATGTTTCGTTATATCATGGAGTACCACAACCCACAACATATCAAAATTAGTGAGGATAAATATAAACTTAACTTAGTTGTGACTTGAAGGTAGTTTCTACCGCAAATTGATCTAACATTGGTTTGATTGTGTTAATTGCTATAAAAACAATCATAGATAATTTTTTTTTTGGGTGTTTTGGTTTTTGAACCCAAACTAAGTTTATTATCTAACAAATTTTAACAAGTTTATAAATCGAATCGAATTAATTGTTAAAATGAGTTTAGTTCGATTTATAAAAACCCTAAATTATTTTTCGCAATAGCAACAAAATTTGAAGGAATTTATGTGATTTTGGTTTCTAGCTATCAAGAACACAAATGGATCAAACTCAGTGAACTGAATGATCATATCTACATAAAATTGACTAGGTTGCAAATGGGCTTCAGGCAGTTAGTTCAAAAGAAATGAGTTTTATAGCCTTAAACTACTCTCACTTAGCCCAAGTCACTACCCCTAAATATGTCTACAAGAGCCCACCTGGTTGCCACTTACCCAAATCCATAATGACGCACAACAAGCCACATCAACATCATTCAATCACAAAACATGGCATCACAGTAAAAACTAAAAAGACATCAACTCAAAATGGGATTAAACTGCCAATAAGGAATATAGCATACAAGTGAAAACAATCAAAATTTCAAACAAGCCTCAAGCAAATAATAAAAGAAAAAAGAAATTGTTTTTTTTAAGGATGAATGTAGGGTATGTATGCTCGTTTGGCAACATCTATGAGAGTAACTATCATATTCATAATGGAGTGTTAAGTAGGAAATGAGAGCAAGATAGTGTGTCAAAGAAAGCACCAGTTGATTATTCGCAAAATAGAGAGTTTTCTGGGCTTTGTTAATTCCAAGGGGAGAGTCTAAATTGCCAAGGGCCCTCACCTACTGCAGTGAGTTTACATTGGTGCAACCCAGGCCTGCACAGAGAGGAGATATGGAGGGGAAAGACGTTGTGTTTTAGGTAAGTGAAGAGGGAAAGAAAAGGCACTGTCATTCTGTCAACCTATTGGAATCAAGGCAGCCGTGCATACGAATCAAATGGGCATCCACCCACAGTAGCTTATGTCAAACTATCAAGAAATTATACCGAAATAAAAGCAAGCCAACGAGTTCATATTCCACGTGCAAAAAAAGTGTAATGCATAGAAGTTGAACTCCTCCTTAACTACGTGAAGTGTTGACTTGGTCTTAGGATGTGAATCCTTCAAGCCATCTAGGCTTCCCAGCGGACCTCTCAAGTGTTGAGCTGCTCTCAGTTGTTTCTTTTGTATCACAATTATAGCCTTAAACTGGAGCTTCAAAATAAGAGTTGTCTGCCTACCTCGTATGGCAGGTGTGCACTCTGTTTTTCACTTCCTGAATCTGTGAATAATCTTTATATTAATTGTTAGTTTTAAGGAATGAAAGAACAAGAATTTTTTCTTAGGACAAGGAGAGAATGGAGGAAGATACACAAAAAAATGTAATCTGGAATTCTAACTTGCTGAATTCATATATCATAATGCATAAGCTTACATTATATAACAAGCTGTAAAGTAAAGCTGCAGAAAAATAAACAAAAAACAAATGCACATGGTACAGCACAAACATGGTAGTAATGCAGAAAACATAGAGTAGTGGTGCAGCATCTAACAAGTAGTTGTACAGCTGCACACATGAGGTAGTATGGGCAGAGAACATGGTAGCAATTCAGAAAACATAGAGTAGTGGTGTAGCATCTAACAAGGAGTAGTGGTACAGCTGCACACATGGGCAGAGTGGTGCAGCAGCACCTGATGCAAATCACCAACACTCCTCCTTGCATTAGGAGCTGCAAACTCCATGTCTCTGCCTAAGAAGCTCTCTCAGCCTTGCCACCTCAACTTGTCTCTTTGCTTGTTCTGCAATCTCTGAAAGTTCCCTGTAGCTATTCTTATCATTGAAAAAAAAATTGCTGGTTTCAGGTGGTTGAAGACCATGTAGGGTTCTTTGTGCAGCAGCCCATTGTGCTTCTTTCTCATTTTTGCCATAGTCTTTCTTAGAGGTAAACGCGGTCCTGCTCTCTAGGAGATTATCCCACGCCTTCCCACTCAGCATATAGTAGTTTGCAAATTTGAGCAAGTAAAGTGGGATATATGTTACCACACTATAAAACCAGATTACTCTGGCCCATCCCCAGCCACAGCCCTTTATACGAGCAAAACCCCATTTTGCATAAACTGCTATTAAAGTGCCTACCAGCTGTGCTCTTATGAAAGCACCAACTAACAGACCTGGATGCTCAATGAAGGACCAGCTGCGAGACCTTGTAACAAAAATAAGGGCCTGGCTCACAATACTGACTTGCAGATATAAAGCTGCCATCATTTGCTCATTAACACCAAATTTGTCTGTGAAGAAGTTGGTGTCTATCATTGCCCAAAAGAATAAAACAGTTATTAGCACCAAGTAACCTCCAAGCACAATACCAGTAGAGAAAATCTTCTTCAGTTTCCAGTTGTTAGGCAGTGGAGATGGCTTCACTTGATCCAAATTTTCAATCTTTTGGAGCATTGTAGGTTATGCAGGAGAAACATGATCTGAGACCCCCACTGGAACATCACCAGATTCTTTCTCCTCTGCAAATGCACCATGCACATCTGTTGCCTTCTCCAGCATTTCTTCATCTTCTGGTGAATATGATGATCCACCTGAAGATGATAAGAGCATGAGATCTGAGTAACTGAGTTCGTATAGCTCTAGGATCTCTGCTTCTTCCATGTTTCTGGCCCTTTCTTGGTCACTGTCCGACTCCTCCTTAAGTGGGTTAAGTGTGAAGCTCTTTCCTCTCATCTTGATGTTGAACATCTCTTGACCAGATGCATCTTTTATCAGGCAGTAATTGTCTTCAAAATGTACTTTGAAGCCTTTCTCTATCAACTGACCAACACTTAATAGATTTTGGTCAATTTCTGGAACATAGAGAACATTAGAGATAAGTTTTGTACCTTAACAACTTGCAATTGCAATGGTGCCTTTTCCCTTGACTGTTATATGTTGTCCATTGCCAATTCTGACTTTTGAAGTCTCCGTGCTTCTTAATTCCTTCATACAAAACTTTTTAAGTATTTCCTTAGCATACTTTCTTTGACAAACGAAAAATTCTCCTTCATCTTGTTTGATCTCCATACCAAGGAAATATGTCATCAGACCAAGATCTGTCATATCAAAAACCAGCATCATCTCTTACTTGAATTCATCAACAAGCTTGGTATTGTTTCCTGTCACCAACAAGTCATCAACGTATAATGACACAATAAGAAAGTCAGTCCCCTTTTTCTTAACATAGAGAGTGACTTCTGATAGGCTTTTTGTAAAACCCAAGCTCAATAGATGATCATCTATCCTACTATACCAGGCTCTAGGCGCTTGTTTTAAGCCATAGAGAGCCTTTTTTAGTAGGTACACTTTGTCTTCATGGCCTTCTTCAATGAATCCTTCTGGTTGCTCAACAAAGATCTCCTCCTGCAATAGACCATTTAAGAAGGCTGATTTTACATCTAATTGGAACACTTTCCACCCATTTTGGGCTGCTATAGCTAGCACCAGTCGAATAGTGTCTAATCTAGCAACAGGGGCAAATGTATCTGAGTAATCAACTCCAAAAACTTGAGCATACCCCTTGACAACAAGCCTGGCTTTGTGTTTGTTGATGGATCCATCAGCATTGAACTTGGTTCTAAACACCCATTTGACCCCAATGATTTTTCTGTCTTGAGGTCTATCAACAAGCTACCATGTCTCGTTTTTCTTGATCATGTACAGCTCCTCCTCCATTGCCTTCTTCCATTTCTGGTTTTTAATGGCTTCTTCATAACTCGCAGGTTCACAAATGGCCACATTGCATCTTTGATAGATATCATAGAGTGGTCTTGTTCCACGGATTGGTGGATCATCTTCCAAATCTTCTTCTGTCATTTGGAAGGGGAGACTTGATTTGTGTATGCTTGTGGATGTCTCTTGTGTCTGTTCCTAATTCCACTTTTCATCTTCATTGAAGAACACATCTCTACTAACAATTAACTTCCCTGTTTGAGGTTGATACACCTTGTAGGCTTTAGAGGAAGAACTATAACCCACAAAGATGCCCGGTTCTGATTTCTTGTCAAGTTTATCACGCTTGACATGTGGAATGTGAGAGAAACACATACAACCGAACACTCTAAGAAAATTGAGAGTAGGTTTATAGCCATTCCAAGCCTCGAATGGAGTTTTATCCTCCAACACCTTGGTAGGCAATCTGTTCTGCAAGAAAACAGCAGTACTTGCTGCCTCAGCCCAAAGCTTCTTTGGTAACTCCTTGTCATGAAGCATACATCTGGTCATCTCCATTATGTATCTGTTTCTCCTTTCACTAACTCCGTTTTGTTGCGGAGTATATGGAGCAGTAAGCTGGTGTTCTATGCCCGCTTCCTCGCAAAACAGATTGAATTCTTCTGAGGTGTATTCTTTTCCATTATCTGACCTTAGAGCTTGAATTTTGCAGCCACTTTGGTTTTCCACCATCTTCTTGAACTTCCAAAACACTCCAGCCACCTCTGACTTGAATTTTAAGAAAAAAATCCAGCACATTCTTGTAAAGTCATCAATGAAGGCAATGTAATACCGACTACCTGCTAATGATAGAGTTCTTTGAGGACCGGATACATCTGTGTGGATTAGCTGCAACTTGTGAGTGGCTCTCCAGGTTGACTTTGGGAATGGTCTCCGTTTTTGTTTACCGTATTGACAAGCATGACAAATCGGTAAGTGATCTCCAAATGTTGGTAAGCCAACTGTGAGCTCATTTTTCTTCATAAGCTGCATCCTTTGCAAGTGACAATGACCAAGTCTCTTGTGCCATAACTCGGTGTTGTTGGCTTCGGTTGAAAATGCAGCAAGTTCTTCTTTGATGGGATCAAAAGAAAAGCTTTTGCCTTTCATTCTCACTTTAAGAATTTCCTGACCCCTGACATCAAGAATGTGACAGTAACTATCTTCAAAGATCACTTTAAATCATTTTTTAATCAATTGACCTACACTCAACAAGTTTTGGTCAATTTATGGTACGTAGAGAACATCTGAAATCCTCTTTGTACCTGCTGTGCTGGTTATGGAGATTGTTCCTTTCCCTTTGACAGAGATGTAATCACCATTGCCAATTCTGACTTTAGAAATGTCAGTTGGTCTCAAATCTATGAAGAGTTCCTTGTCATTGGTCATGTGGTTGGTACAGCCGCTGTCAATTAACCAACTATCAGTTGAACTACTGCTTGCACAGCAAGATGCCACAAAAAGCTGATCTTCATCCTCTTGATCTGTAACTTGTGCTTCAACTTCCTGCTACTGAGCTTTTCCTTTGCAGATTACTGCTTCATGTCCAAGTTGATTGCACTTGGAACACTTAGCACCAGGTCTTCTCCAGCATCTAAACGGAGGATGGCCCTTCTTTCCGCAGTGTTGGCAAGGTGAAACGTTAGCATCAGGTCTTCTCCAGCATCTAAACGGAGGATGGCCCTTCTTTCCGCAGTGTTGGCAAGGTGGATAGGATTTCCTCTGATTTCCATTATTTCCTTTTGCAATGGCTGATGCTGTACTTGCTCCATTTCCTTCAAAATCTTTCTTCTTTTTCTCTTTGTTTCTAACCGTGTTTTGATGCTTGGCTGCCAAAGCTCCTTCGATTGTTGCATCCTCCCTCATCAGTCTTCTTTGCTCTTGTGCTTGCATTGCGTTAAGCAATTCTGCCAAGGAAATTTTTGATAGATCCTTGGTATTCTCCAAGGTAGTGATGGTTGCTTCATATCTTTCAGGTACTGTAACAAGAATTTTTTCTACAATTCTTGAGTCAGTAAAAATAGATCCAAGAAGCCTCACTTTGTTTGCAATGCTAAGAAGCCTGTCTGAGTAATCTTTAATCGTCTCGGAGCTCTTCATTCTTTGAAGTTCGAATTCCCTTATCAAGTTCAAGACTTGCATCCCTTTAATTCTTTCATTTCCTGCATATTCTTCCTTTAGATAGTCCCAAATAGCCTTAGCTGTTTTGAGAGACATAATTCTTGTAAAAATCGTTGGTGAAACCGTTGCAAATAGACATGCCTTCGCCTTTGATTTTCTTGTTCTTTTCTCCTTTTGTGTCTTGATCTGTGCCACAGTAGGATTTGTTGGGAGATGCTGAACTTCATGATCTTCTTCTACAGCCTCCCACAGATCCAACGCGTCCAGGTAGGTCTCCATACGCACTGCCCACATTTGGTAGTTGTTTCCATCAAAAACAGGTGGAGCCATTGATGAAAAATTGGATTCTCCTTCCATTTAAACACTCACAGATCCCTCAAGAATAATGCTCTGATACCAATTGTTAGTTTTAAGGAATGAAAGAACAAGAATTTTTTCTTAGGACAAGGAAAGAATGGAGGAAGATACACAAAAAAATGTAATCTGAAATTCTAACTTGCTGAATTCATATATCATAATGCATAAGCTTACATTATATAACAAGCTGTAAAGTAAAGCTGCAGAAAAATAAACAAAAAACAAATGCACATGGTACAGCACAAACATGGTAGTAATGCAGAAAACATAGAGTAGTGGTGCAGCATCTAACAAGTAGTTGTACAGCTGCACACATGAGGTAGTATGGGCAGAGAACATGGTAGCAATTCAGAAAACATAGAGTAGTGGTGTAGCATCTAACAAGGAGTAGTGGTACAGCTGCACACATGGGCAGAGTGGTGCAGCAGCACCTGATGCAAATCACCAACATTAATTGTCACTTGGTGTGGAGGGTTAAGCTCTTATGGGAATTGCTATTTTATTGCATTTTGTGGTCAATTTGGCTGATGAACAATGATATAATTTCTAAGAATAAATTTGTTCATTTGTCTGAGGTGTATCAAACGATATGATAATCTTTCTTTTTCTTT
The DNA here is from genome assembly GCA_023935145.1 of Bretschneidera sinensis. Lineage (NCBI taxonomy): Eukaryota > Viridiplantae > Streptophyta > Magnoliopsida > Brassicales > Akaniaceae > Bretschneidera > Bretschneidera sinensis. The sequence continues at coordinate 514,091 of CM043697.1, read as the reverse complement.
TTGTTTCAAGGACGATGCATTTGGTGTATGGGATACACAATGGGAGATAATCTTCACCTATACCTTATTTATCAATGTTATGAGTGAGATTTAATTCCTAATCAGACTAAGCTAATTATATCCACACGGAAAGAGATTAATTTATGTGTGGAGAGGAGTATTGTTTGGATTTTTAATATTTAAATGGGGCTGGTAGAGGGAAATATGGCGTGGTTGGCATTAGAAGCTTTTTTTATATTTTATTTTTATGTTTATATTCAAAAAGCACTGGCTGTACTGATCATAATTTTGCTGAATTCAAGAAACCCTCTTCCTATTTGTCGCCTGTAAGTGGGTTAATGTTAGGAAATTGATTGTGGAAAGTGGCTCCATAGTCATGGGTTCAAAATAATGGCGAGAGGATAAGGTCTTCTAATTCTGTTCTTATTGAAACTGATAATGACTTGAGCGCAATTAGTATGGTGAGCTTTATTCGTAGTTTTCGCAAAGCTAATGGATATTTTGGCCTAGTGGTAGATATAATTTATAATTTACAATTTTTTTTTAAAACAGTTTATGGTAAAATAATAGCAGAGTTATAAGCTGTTAATAAGTTGATTCTATCGACTAAACTAATTATATCACAGCTCAATTTCTCTATGCTTCAACAAAGAATAGGAAAATGAGTTGTTACTCTGCTTTTAGCAAGGGGTTCTTCATGTTTTATGAGAGTGAAGAAGAACATTTCTTCATGTCCTCTAAGTTTCTCTTTTGATGCCTTGTCTCCGCAGATGTTTCATGAAATTAAATGTTCATTTAACAATATTGAAAATAAGGCCATTGAAGTTGTTCTGCATCATGTCAAGATGAATCAATTTGAGTTGGAGAAGGGCTTGGTTTTGATCTTCAGGACAGCAAATATATACATAGCACCTGAATTTACTTTGCATATTCTTCTTTACAGGTACCTGATATATGTTTCCATATATTTTCTCTTAGGCTCTATTACATGTACTTTCCCCTCCAGAATCCATGAAAATCTTTGTTTCCTATTCTGGTCTTATTAGGCACCTGCAGTAAACTGATTACCATAAACATTATCAAACAATTCTGCAGAACAAGCCACCCCAATTCTTCGAAGACACTCAAGATTGATAACTAAGATGATGATATTACCTGCTTATTCAAGAGTCCTTCAAGCTTGTATCTGTTTTTCAGTTCTTTTAGTTCTGACAAGTTTGTTCCTGATGGAATGCAACTGATCTTCCACATCACCAATGTTCATTCTTTCCCTCAGCAATTCTGCAGAACAAGCCACCCCAATTCTCAAAATCGCAATCAAGCACTCTTGTATTTTGGCACTACTTGCATTGCTCTTAGCACAAATATTGCCGGCGCTTGTATTTCCTTCTTTGATTTCATTGAGAAGTACTGGATCTATGACATCTTCCCACTGTTTAGGCAAAGCGACCTCAACATAGTTGTGAAGATTTAAACTGTCTTTGAACATTTCATCGGTAGGTCTTTTTCCCGTAAACATTTCCAACAAGAGGATACCAAAACTGTACACATCACCAGATGTTGACACTTCACTCCCCATACCATACTCTACAATCAAGAAGCACATCAAATTATGTGACTTATAACTCAAAAGCTAGTTTCATGAGAAGAATTTCATTTGTAAAATCTTTCAAAAACATTTTAAGCTTGTAAAATCAGACATTTCTACAAATTAAAGCCCAAACAAGAAGAATGAGTGAAGAGGAAAGAATAGTACCTGGTGCGGCGTAGCCCATCGATCCTCGTATACCAATGGAGCTTGTTGGGTTACAAGAAATTTTTTGGGTTGCTTCTGGAAGGAATCTTGCTAACCCAAAGTCACTGACATGTCCTGTCATTTCATCATCCATAAGAACATTGCTTGGCTTAAGATCGCAATGAACCATTGGTGTTTCACAATGATGATGAAGATAATCTAGCACAGAAGCGACATCAATTGCAATACTCAATCTTTGAAGAAGACTTAAAGTCTTTGGTGCCTCATCCAATCCAAGAGTTGGATGTAGCCACCCCTCCATGCTCCCATTAACCATGAACTCATAAACCAAAGCCATGAAATCATTCCCTTGGAAATCAATACTTGAACAAGCAGTAATGATCTTTACAAGATTTCGATGCCTGATATTTTTCAAGGCTTCACACTCGGCCATGAAACTCTTGCAAGCCCCTTGACGTTGAAGGTTAAGCACCTTCACTGCCACAACTCTTCCATCAGGCTCAAAAATTCCTTTATATACAGAACCAAAACTACCCGCACCAATCAGATTGTCAAGGGAAAACCCACCGGTTGCTTTTAATAGATTATCGTAAGAAACTTGCAAAAAAGAACCCAACAATGGTGATGCAGGGGAAGGCTCATTCTTTGTTTTCGAAAATCGATAAAAGATTATCAAACACAGCATCACAATAAGTAAGAAAATCCCAGAAACTAGAGTGATTACCAACTTCAACTTTGGAGTCCATTTTTTCTTCGACACTTCGATCGAACAAGTGGGTAAGTGTAACTCAAAAATGCCACCGCAGAGCTTATTGTTTCTAGCAAGTGAAATAGCACTTGTATTTATGAAGACTCCTTTCATAGGTACCTCTCCTTCAAAATTGTTGAATGATATATTCAAATTCTTCAGCAACTTAAGTTTTGCCAAAAACTCTGGAATTTTGCCAGAGAAGTTGTTGTGCGAGAGATCTAAACTTTGAATAGCTCTCAAAGAGCTTAAAGATTGAGGAATCGTTCCTTGCAACAAGTTTCCCTCCAAATTCAGTCTTTCCAAGCTTGTGCAACTGCCCAGAGTTCCAGGAATTTCACCTGATAACCTATTATTGGAACCATCCATAATTCCAAGATTCACCAAGTTACCAACTTCATTAGGAATGAAACCAATCAATTGGTTGTGAGATAGGTATAGAGCTATTGATAAGGAGGATATGCCCATTACTTCTCTTGGTATGGTGCCACTAAGATTGTTTTGTGAAAGGTCCAACTTCAATAGATTTTGCCATTTTCCAAGACTTGATGGAATTCTCCCTTGCAAATTATTACTGCTTAAATCAACTCCTTCTAAGGAAGTAATATTCCCTAGAGAAGATGGAATACCTCCTGAGAGTTTATTTCCACTAAGAGAGAAATAAGTCAGCTTTTGTATTTTACCAAGCGAACTTGGTATGCTACCAGTTAATTGGTTGACCTCGAGACCTAACACACTCAAACTAATGAGGTCACCAATCCCGGTAGGAATGTTTCCTTGAATATGATTTCCTCCAAATGTAAGTGTTTCGAGTTTTGTTGAAAAGTTACTTATATAATCTGGTAGCATCCCACCAAAATTGTTGGACTCAATAGATACAGTCCTTAAATTGCTACAGTTGACAAGATTAGAGAGAAAGTTCAAATCATCACCTTGGCCATTTCCAAGATTATTTTTCTGTAAATTCAGGTCCTGCAAATTATTTAGGCCTTTCAAAGTAGGTACTTTCCCCGAAAACTTATTGTAGGCTAATTCAAGCTGCCAAAGTTTTGAGGCATTGGAGATTGTAACTGGAATTGGTCCATTTAATTTGTTTGTGTGAATCAGAAAGGTCTCAAGATTTGGGAGAGTGTCACCCAAGTAAGAGGGAAGACTTCCTTCAAAACTGTTAACTTCTAGTGAAAGAAAAGTAATAGAAGAGAGATTGTAAATGGAAGGTGGGATTATACCAGTCAGATGGTTTCCACCAAATGAAAGAGATTCCAACCTTTTCAATTTCCCAAAGCTATCTGGAAGACCTCCATGAAAATTGTTCAATAATCCATAAATTTCCACAAGTGTAGAAAGATTTCCGAAAGAAGGTGGGATCTCACCTACAAGATTGTTCATGGAAAAGTAAAGACCCTGCAGCTTTGATAAGACGCCAAGTTCTGTCGGGAGTTCCCCTGTCAAGTTGTTACTAGTTAAGCCAATATAGAAGAGGTTGGAGCAACGAGATATATTGATTGGGATTTCACCACTGAACGTATTGTTGTAAAGTACCAGTGCCTCTAGCCTGAACAAACGACCCAATTCATGAGGAATTGCATTTTTGAAGCTGTTGTTTTGAAGATCTAATATCCTGAGGAAACTCAAGTTCCCGATGTGGGGAGTTAGGTCACCCACCAGTTGGTATGATTCTAGCTCCAGCACGGTGACCCGTTGGTGTCGACGGCCACATGTTACACCAGACCACTCGCAAAAGTGTGTAGATTCATTCCATGAGCTCAATATCCCAAGAGGATCGTCAGTAATTTGAGCCTTAAAGGCTAGCAGGGAGAGTTTGTCTGTCTCGTTTCCTCCAAGCGCTGAGGAGACCAGAAAGAATTGAAATATTTGTATGAAAAGCAACCAAAATGTGCATAAACTCATACCTGGAAGCTCCATTATTTTGATCTGAAAGTTGAGTTGAAGTATTGCATATGTGTTTAACTTTGTTGTATGGTCGACAACAACTTTTAAATGAGATATATAAGACATGAAAAGTGTTTTGAGTTGAAGCTCCATTATTGACTTTCGAGGGAACCAGTGGGCTAAAAAAAGTTTCACATGCTGCCCTAGTGCTGATGGACTGTTCAAGTCAATGGGTAGTCTTGCTAGTTTGAATATTTGGTGTGAAAGAGACTTTGAAAGATGCAATAGCACAAGTACAATCCACCAAATTACAAGCCAAAACAAATGGCACAGCACACAGCCAAACAAGCTGGTATTGTTGACTTGCATACTTTTACATAATTGATGTCACCGAGGTGAAAACAGTAAAACTTGAACCTCTCCATTTCTAGGTTACATCATGTGGACTTGAGGCAGCTCAATCTTCCAAAAAGCTATATTACTAAATAGATTTTACCTAGTACCTATATATGCTAGTAAGAATAATGTACACTCAGGGAAAAACAATAGTAGTACCAAAATTGGATGACTAAAACAAAATCAAGTATGTTGCTTTCCAGTTGGGCTTTCTTGTCATTCTACCATGTGTGATCCTTTCTTTTGTCAACAGTGATCAATCTCTTAGCAAATCAAAGAGAAAGATCTGGAAACACTTAACATTCCATATTTTTTCAAAGTCTACCATTTTATTGATTCTGTTTTTTTGCAAGTATACCACTTGGTAATTATTTTATAGATGTAAAAATTAAGAGGAAAAAAAAATGTGACTGGCAAGCAGAGCACACTCTGTCTATTGGAAAACTTAAGCATACTCAGAAAATATTCAAGTATAAAGTACATGCTTTTGTAGACCACATTATCAGCAAAGTTTCCTCTTCAGATTAATTCATGAAAACATTTGTTTCCTATTTTGGTCTTATTAACAGAAACTAACCCCTTTCCTCTAATTAGCAGAAACAGAATCAAACAGAGTGATATATCTTTTGTAATTCTTAGAAGGCTTTCGATTTTGTTAAACGAATGAAACAGAATCAAACAAGATTTCTAAGAACACAGATACTCTTTTTAATGACAGTTTAATATACTTAAAGGGCTAATGCTTTAAAATTGGTGTGAGAGACATAGGAGGAGGGCTTGAGTCTTGAGGCATGTCCACAAGTGTAGCTATCAAGACATAACCACCAGTACTTCACTCTTTGTTCTGAAGTATTCTTGTACATTTTTGTGCAACTTAATTTTCTTTAACAGAAATCTTGAGTTTCCATCTGATTAATTAAAATTTGAAAAAGATCTCCTAATTATATTTTCTTTGAAAATGTTAAAAAAAGAATCTGTTTAAAAAAGTATTCATTGAGAGTAACTTCTTATTTATCCATAACTTTGTGTATATAATCATTTAATAATTGAGATACATTTTTCAAGTTATGATTAGTATCGATTTAAAAATATGCTTTCGAGTTAGTGGAAAGAATGGTTGCCCCTTAATGACCTAGGGAGACCTTGTAATCATGTATAGGATGTTTGAATTATACATTAATAAATTGTGTTGATTATAGTTTCATCTCTTATTAGGTGATTAGTAAATCATTCGGTTTTTATGGAACTAAGCTGCTTGGGTTAGTGAGGTAAGTTATCTTACTCAATCTAATTGTTTGATGTAAATGAGCTGTATTACATGGATGAATATTAATTATTTATTGTCGATAACTTTGTTCATTATGTGAACTTCCATTGCGATAATATTGTTTAGATGTTGTTGATGCCAAAAATGTGTTTTGCTGAGCTGGAGGCTAGGACTCAGAAGTATCTGCACAGGGAGAGGAAGGTGAGCTAGGGGGTCGCCGGAGGGGGTGCCTCCGAAGATGCTCCGAAGCTTTAGTTAGAGTCAGAGCAAAAATGTGTAGGGGACGAGCGCTCCATTTTTCAGTTGAGCAAAAAATTAGGCCTTTGGAGTTCATACCTGACCCTTTTTATAGGGCTTTGGAGGCGGCATTTGGCCTAGGGTGGCAGTGATATGTTGCCCCAACTGGGTTGGGTAATGATGCCTAGGAGGCTCAGCTAGGTGGCTGGGGGCCGTCCGTTAGGGCTTTGCCTTGCTGGCTTGATCTGGAGTCGTTTATGCGTTAAGGCGGTTTGACGACCTGACGTCCCAACTTGGTTGGGTAATGATGGCCTGGAGGGCGGTGGTGACGTGGAGACCCCACTGGGGGGCAATGATGCCCTGAAGGGTGGCCATTACCTGGAGGTAATGATGGCCTGGAGGGCGGTGGTGACGTGGAGGCCCAGCTGGGGGGCAATGATGCCCTGAAGGGCGGTCATGACCTGGAGGCCCAACTGTCTGAGCCTGGGTCTTCCGCGTGTCTTCTTGTGGCCTGGGGTCAAGATGATCCACGTGTCGTCTTCTTATTGGAAAAGTGTATTTTGGTAGTATCAGAGGCCTCCCACTTCCTTAAGTGCAACACTGTGGTTAAGGAAGTAGCCTAACTGGGTTGGCATTTGTTCATCTGTGGAGATATGATGTTGGGATCGAAGATGCGCTCTAAGGCAAAAGAGAATGGGCCGAGGACTTGTGGAGCGGCTCATCTCCTCGGCCAAGAACAGTATGGGTCCGAGGACAAGTGGAGCAATCCATCTCCTCAGACTTTGAAGATAATGAGCTGAGGACTTGTGGAACAATCCATCTCCTCGGACAAGAATACCAGGGGTCCGAGGACAAGTGGAGCAATTCATCTCCTCGGACTGTGAAGAGAATGGGCCGAGGACTTGTGGAGCAATCCATCTCCACGGACTTTGAAGATAATGGGCTGAGGACTTGTGGAGCAATCCATCTCCTCAGCCAAGAACACCCTGAGTCCGAGGACAAGTGGAGCAATCCATCTCCTCGGACCTTGAAGAGAATGGGCCGAGGACTTGTGGAGCAATCCATCTCCTCAGACTTTGAAGATAATGGGCCGAGGACTTGTGGAGCAATCCATCTCCTCGGACTTTGAAGATAATGGGCCGAGGACTTGCGGAGCAATCCATCTCCTCGCCCAAGAATACCAGGGGTCCGAGGACTTGTGGAGCGGCTCATCTCCTCGGCCAAGAACAGTATGGGTCCGAGGACAAGTAGAGCAATCCATCTCCTCAGACCTTGAAGAGAATGGGCCGAGGACTTATGGAACAATCCATCACCTCGGCCAAGAACACCCTGAGTCTGAGGACAAGTGGAGCAATCCATCGCCTCGGACCTTGAAGAGAATGGGCCGAGGATTTGTGGAGCAATCCATCTCCTCGGACTTTGGGTGTGCGCAACTTAGCTTGGTCGTGCTCACTAATGCACAATAATACTTGGCCAGTTTGTAATAGTGTGGACTACTGCTCGGCCCCGTCCGAGGAGGTGCGCACATGTGCCTCGCCTCGGCCATGGGTGTGCGCAGCCTCGATTGGCCGTGCGCACTGATGCGCACTGGACCTTAGGCAGTCTGCAATAGTGTGCACTACTGCTCGACCTTGTCCGAGGAGGTGCGCACATGTGCCTCTGCTCGGCCATGGGTGTGCGCAGCCTCGATTGGCCGTGCACACTGCTGCGCACTGGACCTTAGGCAGTGTGCAATAGTGTGCACTACTGCTCAGCCCCGTCCGAGGAGGTGCGCACATGTGCCTCTGCTCGGCCATGGGTGTGCGCAGCCTCGCTTGGCCGTGCGCACAAATGCGCACTGGACCTTAGGCAGTGTGCAATAGTGTGCACTACTGCTCGGCCCCCGTCCGAGGAGGTGCGCACATGTGCCTCTGCTCGGCCATGGGTGTGCACAGCCTTGATTGGCCGTGCGCACAGATGCGCACTGGACCTTAGGCAGTGTGCAATAGTGTGAACTACTGCTCGGCCCCGTCCAAGGAGGTGCGCACATGTGCCTCTGCTCGGCCATGGGTGTGCGCAGCCTCGATTGGCCGTGCGCACTGATGTGCACTGGACCTTAGGCAATGTGCAATAGTGTGCACTACTAGTCGGCCTTGTCCGAGGAAATGGATTACTCCACAAGTCCTCGGCTCATTATCTTCAAAGTCCGAGGAGATGGATTGTTCCACTTGTCCTCGGACCCATACTGTTCTTGGCTGAGGAGATGAGCCGCTCCACAAAGTCCTCGGCCCATTCTCTTTTGCCTTAGAGCGCATCTTCGATCCCGACATCATATCTCCACAGATGAACAAATGCCAACCCAGTTAGGCTACTTCCTTAACCACAGTGTTGCACTTACGGAAGTGGGGGGCCTCTGATACTGCCAAAATACACCTTTCCAATAAAAAGACGACACATGGATCATCTTGACCCCAGGCCACAAGAAGACACGCGGAAGACCCAGGCTCAGACAGTTGGGCCTCCAGGTCATGATCGCCCTTCAGGATATCATTGCCCCCCAGCTGGGCCTCCACGTCACCACCGCCCTCCAGGCCATCATTACCTCCAGGTCATGGCCACCCTTCAGGGCATCATTGCCCCCCAGTTGGGTCTCCACGTCACCACCGCCCTCCAGGCCATCATTACCCAACCAAGTTGGGACGTCAGGTCATCAAACCGCCTTAACGCATAAACGACTCCAGATCAAGCCAGCAAGGCAAAGCCCTGGACGGCCCCCAGCCACCTAGCTGGGCCTCCTAGGCATCATTACCCAACCCAGTTGGGGCAACATATCACTGCCACCCTAGGCCAAATGCCGTCTCCAAAGCCCTATAAAAAGGGTCAGGTATGCACTCCAAAGGCCTAATTTTTTGCTCAACTGAAAAATGGAGCGCTCATCCCCTAAATATTTTTGCTCTGACTCTAACTAAAGTTTCGGAGCATCTTCGGAGGCACCCCCTCCGGCGACCCCCTAGCTCACCTTCCTCTCCCTGTGCAGATACTTCTGAGTCCTAGTCTCCAGCTCAGCAAAACACATTTTTGGCATCAACAGATGTGTTTGATAGTATAATGGTTACTTCTCGAATTGTAATATTTCAGTTTAGGACAATAGTTCTAAATGTTGAAGAATGTGATTGTATTTAGATTTGTGTGATTTAAAGTAATTGAAACTGAACATGAGAGATCTGGGCTCTTAACCAATTTGATTTTTGACCCGTCAAGAGTGGTGGGCTTATTGCTTTTTGATATTTTCTTAAATTTAATTTAATTCCGTCAAAGAAGGGGTGAGTTTATTGCCTTTCGATATTTTCTTGAATTTGATTCACCTCGCCAAGGAAAGGTGGATTTATTGCCTTTCGATGTTTCATTGGGTTTGGCTTTGACTTTGCCAGAGACGAGTGAGCTTATTGCCTTTCGATGTTTCCTTAGGTCTTGATTGTGAGTTTGATCATGTCGAATTTTAATCATATTTTCAATGATTTACTTAACGAATTGTTATTTTGTGATTTTGGGTTTACTTGTCATTAATTGATTTTGCTAAACTTCTTTATTTCGAAAGAACCTTTTTGAATGACTTATATCGATGAATTGTTTTGCTTATCTTGGTTACAATATTATGTACTTAACTAGACTCATTTGTTTATGCGTTCGATTCTTACAAAGTTTAGTTAGATTATGGATTGGGCGTTGAGCTCACTTGTTTATTTGTTATACATAATTGGAAGAGGAAGGCTATTCGTTATCAAGCTTGGGGAAGTGTGAGAGATTATCTCCGAGTTTCTTTTTGATTTTTCTAGAATAATATTGAGAATGAAAAACCTCATAGATTTGGCAATTTTGAGTATTTTGTTTCTTCAATTGGATTTTATGTTCTTGAAGAGATTAACCTTATACAGGGATCTTATTTTATTAATTAAGTATGTCGTTTATGTCATTTTAAACTAACGAAACAAATAAATAGATTACTTAATTACAGGTGTAAACTTTGCTCTTAGGAATACCCTAAGGCGAGTAACCATTATCATATATTTTTGATAAGATAACACAATGTGATTGTTTGAGCTTTAGAGAGACCTTATAAGGCTGGTTCTACACAATAATTTTTCTCAAAACCTATAAAACTAAAAATTCATTCAATATTTGGTAACACAATTGAGTAATTTGGTTTATCAAACAGTAAAATTGACAAAGGAAATCCAAATTACAGTTTTTCGCTAATATTTTCAAAAGAGAATTAATTTTATGAGACCGACTCTGGGTAATAATCACATGATCTCGACTTGGCACACTGTGATTCAACCATTCTATTGAAAACTACCCCATAAAAGGTCAAGAAAAAAGTTTAGTACGGAAGTTATTAATCTATTTTCGTATAATTACTAATGAATTTTTATTGTTTGGTAGTAGTTATCACGGGAGGAACCCGTGGATCCACATTATTTTTTATTTCTTTTTATATAAACTAAAATCTTCTCCCATCACACTACTGTGAAATCAAGTGTACATAGTGTCCCTTCCACTCAAATTATTTGCTTGTTTCAGCAACTTAATTCGTTCCAAAATGAAAATTATTCCACTGTTTTTAGTATGGGTAACATTTTTGTCTTCTAATGACATTATGACACTAAAATACAAACATATTAATGTTAACTATCATTAATGTTGTGGAAAATGAGAATCATTGACTTTTTAGGTTAAAAAAAATTAAACCGGTGGTGCTACAAGTTGGCTAAAAAGAGTTTCACATCACATGCTGCACTTAGTGTGAAGGAGAATGGAAGGAACTTCCCTTTGGTTTGTCCATTTCACTAAATGAGATGCTGATATCATTGACTTCACTTACTGCCATAACATACTTTGCATAATTGGATGTCACTGCTCTTATTTGTTATGATCTCATCAGTCTCTCAACTCCTCTATCTCGCTTTCTTCCTTCAATTTCTTTCTCTCAATAACGAGAAAAGGAACAAAATCAGGAAGACTAATTGCCTATCCATTAAGTAGGCAAGTAAATGTCTTTACAAGCGTGCCGGGACAGCAATACGACAACTTAGATTCTACCTAAGCTAAGAGATTGATTATCGTTGACAGAAGAAAGGATCACCATGCTAGACAATGACAAAAGCACAAATGGAATAGCAGTAGCCCAGATTGACCAATTTTTCGGGTAAAGCATATATAAGATTCGTTGGAGTGATGGGCGCACAAGGAAGTGAAAAGTTTGAAAATACTTCACCTTCCCACTTTTCAAATTCTACCCACTGGGATTACGTTTTTTTGTAGGGGGCTCTGCAAAGTTTATTCTCATATACATTCCTAGTTATCGGGCCAAGAACAATTCAAAGATTTTAGTCAAATTAAGCTCTTTGTTGATCCAACCCAGATTTCCCTTCCACAAAAACATTTCTTCAAAGCTTGCCATTTCAAGTTAAATGGCAATTACATAACATATTAGTAGAAACAGAATCAAACTATGCGCAAGCTAAATGATCTCAACTCTTTTTATGGAGATTTCTAGGTGCGTTAAATGAGAAGTTAAATGGCAAGTTTAATGATCTCAACATTCTTTAGAAGATGTAGTTGATTTCTAAAGAGATGATTTGGCATATCCCTTTGAAAATCTTTTCTTCCATAAACCAATGGACCATTCAATCATATTGTGAATAGATGAATATCTTTGATTAAATAAATCTTTTTTCTCCCTTGGTCGTCATCTATTTAAAAAGTCACGTGTATGATATCGTTGCTCATGATATGGTGCTAATCAAAAGTAACCAATTTTGCTTTTAATTAAATGCTTTAAGTTGACTTAAAACCAAATCCAATCAATACCAAAAACATGATACATATTGATGTGGTCCAAAATACTCCGGCCCAATAAAAAGTGGCTCGCTGATGTAGCTTATAAACCCTTCGACCCAATAAACACTCCGGCCCAGCAAACACTCCGACCCAATGAAGAACGGCCCGACAAACCCACACCCGGGCCCCCTCTACGCATGCAGCCCTACAGCCACTTTGCGCCACCCTACAACATGCCGCCCTACAGCCGCCTACATCTGCAGCCCTACAACCGCCCTACGACACACTGCCCTACTGTGCGCCGCCCTGCAGCCACCCTGCAGCACGCCGTCTCCTGAACTTGTAATCAATGCCCTCCCACGAGCGGATGGCTATAAATAAGCCAAGGTATGAAATTTACATTCATTCAGACTTATTTGCTTACACTCCAATTACTTAAGCCCTCGGTTTCTCTCTTAAGCCCTCGGCTTCTCCCTTGAGCCCTTGTGCTAACTTAAGCTTTGGAGTGCCCTCGGAGGTCTCCCCCTCCCCTCCTTCCGAGGGCCTTTAGTTCATCCCTGTTACTTGTGCAGGGCCTAGGCCACGTCAACATTCAGGCCACGTCAGCACCAACCGTTTTTTAGCATCAACAGATTGGCACCGTCCGTGGGAAATCACCATCTCTCGCTGAACAGTAGAAGCGAAGAAGTCTAAAGAACTCATCTATTGCGATGCCAAGCCATCCGACACCACGTAGCACACTTTAGAGTTTCAAGTGCATATAAGTGCACACTGGCCGAGCTTCAGTGTGCAACAGTGCGCATGGCCAAACTAAGCCGCGCGCACCCAAGGCCGAGAGAAGGCATATGTGTGCAGACCCTGGGACAAGGCCGAGCTTCAGTGCACACTTGTGCACACTGGCCGAGCTTCAGTGCACACTAGTGCACACAGGCCGAGCATCAGTGTGCAATAGTGCGCACGGCCAAGCAATCGTGCACATAGCCAAGTCCGAGCTATGACATATGTGCTCATACGCTCGGACCCGTCCCAGCATCAGTGCACACTAGTGCACATAGGCCAAGCATCAGTGCGCAATAGTGCGCACAGCCAAGCAATTGCGCGCATACTGTTGTGAGTTTTAAATTACTCGCAAGCGCACGAGTCGTTTGCAATATAGTGTTGTGCAAGTGCGAGGTCGAATCCACAGGAAATTGCGTTGTGAAAGTATAATTTTATCTAAATTAAACCTATTTTAACCTAGTTCCGAATTTTGTATTATATTGTGCAAAGAAATATAGACTTAAACTAAATTGTTTTAAAGCAAATGATAAAATAGCTAAGGTTTCTGAATCCACCCCACCAAAGTAAAGCATATATTTTCATGTTCTATATAAAAGTAATCAAAAAATTCCATGAATCCAACTTTAAACAAAAAACAATGAATATCCCAATTAAACAAAAAACATCTAATGTATCCGCTTTTAACAAATCACAAAGGAAATCCAATTTAATCGAAAACAATTCGATGTATCCATCAGATGAAACACAAGGAATATCCAATTTAACAATTAAAAGCAATCAATCATAAGATCTACTCAAATAATTGAACAGAACATTTATACTAAAAACATCAGAATTGTTATGCGCAAATCTGAAAATATAATGCTAAACAAAGGAAAGGCTTCATCTTCAACCTTAGCTGAAGATTTTAGCCTCTCATAATTATGAAACTAAAGTTCACAATACAAGTGCTAAACATTAAACTTTAAAACTAAATAAAAAGAAATAAATTACTATACATAGGAGAAATTCCATTCGCTGTTGGGCGACGCTTCCCCTCGTGGTAGCAAAGCCTTCGGGATCCACCAGAATGCTAGCAGACGTCCACCGGATTACACCAAATGGCCCAGGAATTGCACACTAAAGATGAAGTGAAGAGGGGCTTATATAGGGAAACATCACAAGTGCAATGTATTTCCAATCCAATGTGGGATACTGTAGATTCCAGCTTTTGCTCTTTGACCTTTGCCTACTAAAACTGCCATAACTTTCTCTAGAAAATTCATTTTATTGATCCGTAAAATTTCACAGAAAATAGACATCCAGATCTTTCCAAGCATATATGGCTCATCTTCTGGTTCTTTCTGAATCAATACAGTTAAATCCTCAAAAATGGCTGATCTATCACGCTGAAATCATGCACAGCCTGACCTTTGTCTACTAAAAATGCCATAATTTTCTCTAGAAAAATCATTTTATTGATCCGTAAAATTCCCCAGAAAATAAACATCCGAATCTTTCCAAGCATATATAGCTCATCTCCTGGTTCCTCTTGAATCAATACAGTTTAATCCTAAAAAATGGCTGATCTGTACGAGCAATTCTGGCAATTTAGTGAAACTCCTTTCCAAGCTTGTAAACTTGTAAAACAACGAAAAACAACTCAAAGTAACAAATTTCTATGCTAACAAATGTAAATTAAGTGGCCAAAATATGCAATATTTGGCACTCATCACATACCCAAGTTTGAGCTATGGCATATGTGCTCATACGCTCGGACTCGTCCCAACATCAGTGTACACAGGCCGAGCATCAGTGCGGAATAGTGCGCACGGCCAAGCAATCGCGCACACACCCAAGTCCGAGCTATGGCATATGTGCTAATACGCTCGGACTCGTCCCAGCATCAGTGCACACTAGTACACACAGGCCGAGCATCGGCCAAGTGATAGCGCCAACACCCAAGTCCGAGCGTTTGAGCTGATTGTCAAACGCTCGGCCAAGTTTCTCCAAGTCCAAGCGTTTCAGCTGATTATCAAACACTCGGCCAAGTTTCACCAAGTCCGAGCGTTTAAGTTGATTGTCAAACGCTCGGCCAAGTTTCTCCAAGTCCGAGCGTTTGAAATGATTGTCAAACAGTCGGCCAAGTTTCTCCAGGGCCGAGCATATGAGCTGCTTGTCATACCCTCGGCCAAGCATCTCCAGGGTTGAGTGTCGACCAGGCATCTCCAGGGCCGAGCGTATGAGCTGCTTGTCATACCCTCGGCCAGGCATCTCCAGGGCCCAGTGTCGGCCAGGCATCCCTAGGACCGAGCGTATGAGCTGCTTGTCATACCCTCGGCCAGGCATCTCTAGGGCCGAGTGTATGAGCTGCTTGTCATACCCTCGGCCAAGCATCTCCAAGTCCAAGGCCTAGCGTATGAGCTGCTTACACTCGACCAGGAATCTCCAAGTCACTAGCCGCCAACCTCCCAAATCTCTTAAGTATAAACGCTCGGCCACGACACCAACATCACATTTTACTTCCTTAAGGCACAAGTACCTGAGGAAGTGGGGGGCCTGTGATGTGGCCCAAAATACTCCGGCCCAATAAGAAGCGGCTTGCTGATGTAGCCCATAAACCCTCCGGCCTAATAAACACTCTGGCCCAGCAAACACTCTGACCCAATGAAGAACAACCCGACAAACCCACACTCGGGCCCCCTCTACGCGTGTAGCCCTACAACCACTCTGCGCTACCCTACAACATGCTGCCCTACAGTTGCCCTATGGCGCGCCGCCCTACAGCCACCCTGCAGCACGCCGTCTCCTGAACTTGTAATCAATGCCCTCCCACGGGTTGATGGCTATAAATAAGCCAAGGTATGAAATTTACATTCATTCAGACTTATTTACTTACACTCAAATTACTTAAACCCTCGGTTTCTCTCTTAAGCCCTCGGCTTCTCCCTTGAGCCCTCATGCTAACTTAAGCTTTCGGAGGTCTCCTCCTCCCCTCCTTCCGAGGCCTTTAGTTCATCCCTGTTACTTGTGCAGGGCCCAAGCCACGTCAACACCCAGGCCACATTAGCACCAACCGTTTTTTGGCATCAACACATATAAAAACCACTTATTACTATCACTCATTTAATAAACTAAATAATACCTTAATCAAATTAGGTAATCTTTAATTTGTTACATTTTTTTTGCTATTGAGAGAAAAAAGACATCTCCTGTTGGCTTTGGAGAATCGATGCTTATGCTTGCATTTAGGATTTGAGGGAGACGGAGTGATGGCCGATGGAGCCGTTGTGAGCTACGTGTCTGTGCAACTGTGTAGGTTTACAAATCGACATTATACTAACTGGTTTTTTACTTTTTCTATTTTAAAAAAAAAAACCTTGAGCCTGGGCCCTGGCCTAGGCCAGCCCATACTGTGGATCTGCCCCTATTTAATTAGAAGAATTTCAGAGTAAAAAAGATAAAACATGAGCAGAGAGATTTTGTTATTTGGAATCCAACTTTCAAGTTTATATTTCAAGAATTATTTTAGGATATGTAATTCCTAGAGATAACTTATGAGTTGTTCATGCATGCATTGTCAACATGGCTGCAAAAGTGCTATCTTCTTCTCTGTACAAGGCAAAAGGCTGTATCCCGGATCCTTTAGTGAACCTCTCTCTTTCATTTGTTTCCGTGTCTTCCAAGCATTGTCCCAAGCACCAGCAGCAGCATACATGCTTGCTAAAACAACATAATTAACCGACTTCTCCGGTTCTATATCAAAAAGATGCATGGCTGCTACTTCTCCAATGGATATATTTCCATAGATTTGACATGCTCCAAGAAGGGCACCCCAAAGTGATGGGGTAGGCTTTATATTCATTTCACATATCAAAGTATAAGCTGTTTCTAACTGGCCTCCACGTGCAAGGAGATCTACAATGCAGGAAAAATGCTCAGGTCGGGGTAAAATATTGTATTTGCTAACCATAGTATTGAACAGTTTCCATCCTTCACCAGTCAATCCAGTATGGCTACAAGCAAACAGAAGGGACAATAATGTAACATCATTTGGTTTCAAGCCTTGATATTCCATCTTCTCATATAGTGCAATTGCCTCATCTCCATATCCATTCTTCCCATATGCAGCAATCATTGACGTCCAAGAAATCACATTTTTCTCTTCCATCTCGTCAAAAGCATGGTTAGCATCTTCAATTTCTCCAGATTTTGCATACATATCAATGAGAGCATTGCCCATTGCCACATCATAACTGGGTTGACATTTTAAAGCAAATGCATGGAGTTGTCTTCCCACACTTAGTGATACTGTATTGGCACATATATTAAGCATGGAGCATAATATAACATCATCTACTCCAATTTGCATCAGAATTATCTCCTTGAAGAGATCAAATGCATCTCTCGTGTAGTTACCTTGACGTGCAAACCCAACAATCAGGGCAGTGCAAGATATAACATCCTTTTTTACCATACTCTTGTATAACTGATAAGCACTCCCAATGCTTCTGCATTTTGAATAAGCATCAATTAGCGATCCAGTCAATGCGTTATATGATCCAAAACCTAGTTGGATGATCAATCCATGTAGTTGACTGACCTTCGTGAGACCACTACCTCCGGCAGAGGCTTTCAAAACGTTCCCCAAGGTGAAGCAATCAGGGTCCTTCCCTATTGAAACAGACCATTTCAACAATGGCATATAAAGCAGAAAAATAAGAAAATTTCTAGGACTAACTTTTATATCAATTATTTTTTCTTCATTAAATTTATGTTTAACAAAAGGGATATCATTTTTAACATGTTCGATGAATCAAGTAAATATTGCAAACTAATAATTTTAAATTATTGAGTACTTTGTCGTATCAATATGAGAAACAGAAACCAAAGCTAAGTACCGCATGACAACTTGTACCACAAGATTGGCATAGTCGCTTATCTGAACATTTAAATTTAAAAAACCAGTTACTCCATAACAAGTAAACTTTTCCCTAAGAAACACAATATAAATAAATAAATAAAATGAATCGCAATACCTTCCCTCATCATCAATTGAAACAATTGAAATGAATCATCTGCAAAACCCTGAACACCATATCCACCAATCATCGCATTCCAAGAAACCACGTCCCTCTCTACCATCATGTCAAACAAAAAACGTGCGTCCTCCATCTTCCCACACTTGGCGTGCAAATCAAGCAATGCACTCTGCACAAACAAGTTCTCTACAAATCGCACTTTCTGAACGTACCCTTGTATCTGCATCCCTGCTTCCAAAGACCTCAAACCTGTACACGCCCTCAATGCGCTCCCATACGTGAACTGATTAGCCTTAACACTGGCCCTACGCATCTCCAGAAACAACAACAACGCATTCTCACAAAAACCATTTTGTGAGTACCCAGAAATCATAGCTGTCCATGACACAACATTTCTCTCAGGCATTTTGTCAAACACTTTACGAGCCCATACCAAATCTCCAACTTTTGCATAAAAGATGATCAATTTGGTGTTCAAATATAGATCTGAATCAAACCCATTTGTTGTGATGTGACTGTGTATCAAACGGGCTGGCTTTTTGGCATTTTTATCAATGCAGAGTTGCAAGATTTTCATGTACAAAGAAGGGTTTAAGTGGGTTTTTGGGACTGGGACAGTGAGGTTTTGAGCTTCTTGTAGCTTTTCTTGGTTGCATAGTGATCGGATGTGTAATTTTAGTACTGTGTCAGTGAGGTAGTTAACAGTTTTTGTACGGACAATGTTCATGACTCGTTTTAGACTTTTAGGCCTTCTGACAATCACACAACGCAGAGAAATATGACAATGATAGGACAAAACGCCATTGCTTTTTGTTAAGGATGGTATGGAAATATGGAATATGATAAGTAGGACTAGGAGGAAGGGGATTTTTTTTTAATTTTTTATAATAGAATAAATATATTAATTATGATAACATTGAACTGGCAGGTTAATGACCCAACCGTTGACTTATAGAAAATTGGAGTAATTCGTCAGCTTATAAGCTACAATAGTTTCTATGAAAGACTTCATTAGACTCTAATTCATTGGTTATATCAAAAATTTAATGATTACCTCAAAAATCAGAAAAATGTAAAGATACTCTTAAAAAAAAAAAATGTATAGAGTGTTTGGAGAGAATGAGTTTTATAAAGTTTGTTTCTAATTTTATCTACCAAAATATTAAAATTGATCTTTTTAAGTTCTCCTTTAAAACGAAAAAACTCGATATATTTCACAAGATCTTTGGTAATAGGGTTTGACCACAAGTTGAGTCAAGTATTTGAAATCTTGAACTCGATTAAAGAATCTTAATAAATTAAACAAGTCGAGTCAAATTTGAACTTAGTGTGAAAACCTATGCTCGAGCTTAAATGCCATCTTAAAGAATCTGATGGATCCACCTTTTAAATTAAAAAGAAAAAATATATTTTTAATAAAATATGAAATAATTTTTAGTGAAAATATAAAATAATAATTTATAATAAAAAACCTTTATAATCGAACTAACTCGAGAGTCAAACAAATTGAAATTTTTATTTTTTGAGTTCAACTTGTTTAATTAAACGAACTTAACCTGAAACTCGAATTCAATCCGTGATTAAAAAACACCTAACCATATCGAGTTTAAACAAACCAAGCCACAAATTGTTTGCAAATAGCTTAACACGTGGCAGCCCTAAGTTTCAGTTAACCGAATATTCTTTTATGTGACTAATTGGGTGTACTCTATGTGTTGGTGCTTCATATTCTAGTAAATAGAGTTAGAATCGAACCAAACTTTTATCGAATTATTTGAGTTTAAATTTGATTAAAACTCGATTCGATTGAGCTCAAGCTTGAAAATTAAGTTCGAATAACTTAGCGGGTTGAGCTTGAATACCTTAAGTTTTGGTTCGAAAGGCATTCGAATAGTTCGATAAAGTATTATCGAGTTTGAGCTTGAACCAATATTTATTTAATAACTTTATTTATTAAAATTATAATTCAATGGAAAATCTAAGGCTCGAGCTCGAGTTTGAACTCGAATAGACTCGTTTATTATAGAACTTGAGCTGAACTAAGCTCGAGCCTTCATAAAATTTATGAAACTCAAACTCAAGCTGAATTTTCGAGCTCGATTAGAACTTAAATTCGAATTAAAACCTATTTATTTAAGTTTAAACAAAATTTGAATATTTTAATATTCAAACTCAATTCGGCTCGAATCCACGTCTAATAGCAAATAAACAATTAATTTCACTTTTATCCCAATCGGGTTTCTGTGGTCCTTGAGAATTAAGATGAGTTTCTTATTTTAAATCACGTTACAGGTTTACTGATTATAAGTCTCTTTCCGAAGACTTGTTTAAGTACCATGCATGCTTAAAACTGGTGGCAACAACCTAGCTTAAAAGACTTAAGTAAAGAACATGACCTTATAACCATATTGCAGAATCATTTTCTCAAAACACCCAAACAGATGCAAAACTCATGTCCAGTGCAGACAGTAAATATATAAGTACTAGTTTAAGGGACAAACATCATAGTCAGTTGATGCTTAATTAGGCATGTACAAGACATTCCTATTGGAAATTTGCTAGTGTCAAATACATATTAAAATATACTACAATAGTAGTCTTCATATATATTCTTTGAACCATCAACAGACCGGACAAAAGGAACCATAAGAGCCACACTAGTCATGTAAAGAATCATCCAGCCTAAGCAAAACCTATCTCTGTTTCGTCAAACCAAGCATTTCTCATCCAACAATTATTTCTTATTTTTGAGTTCCTCAAGCTGTTTCTGCAATATCCATTTGGTAAAACCATCAATTTTGATGGTTAGATCATCAGAAACTGAGTCTCAGACATCTAAACAGGAGACTGAAAGTGAAGGAGAAGAGCCATATGAGGTAGAAGTTGAACAGCCCTTTGGCCTGAAATTCACCAAAGGCAGAGATGGAGGGACTTACGTTGATGCTATTTTGCCTGGTGGATCAGCTGACAAGACTGGTATGTTCACTGTTGAAGACAAAGTGCTTGCCACCAGGTTTGTTCCTCATTCTACAATCTTCAATAATGTATAATGTTCTTTAGTTTTCAGATTTCTCCGTTGATGAATATGATAAATTGAATTTATATTCAAAATATGAATTAGGTAGCATATGATATGAGTCTTGCATATTGTGGCAACAGCTTGATCTACTTAATTGATTATGTTTGGTTGTGGATATCAATATAATGGAGGACTCTTTTTTTTATCAGCAAGTTAATTCTTTTGCTTTTAGGGAGAGTAAAGTAGAGGGTACTGATGTAAAGTAGAGTAGAGGAGAGGAGAGGATTTAAATGATTATCCTTCTTGTTTGGATCCTTTATATAAAAGAGAGTAAAGTAAATGAAAGTTTATGTACCTATTCTTGTTGCTCTCTATCCTTATTCCTCCAATTCAGGGGAATTGATAAAAGAGAGTAAAGTAAATGAGAATGTTACCTTGGGATTGTAAACTGTAGGCAGTGCAGTGTTTGGGACAGAAGCATGGCCTGCTGCTGAATATGGTAGGACAATGTGCACCATCCGCCAGAGAGTCAGTCCATTACTCATGAAAATGAAGAAGAGATATGGTTAGTTTATCGACCACTTTGCATTTTGTTCTCTCCATTGAACTTCAATCAAAGGCACGCTGTGGAATACATGCTTGTTGGTGTATGAATTTGAAAGATCAATGAATTTGAAGTTGGTCTCCCTTCAGCGTTCAATTACTTTAGCATTTCATAAAATTGACACCTTTTGAATTTTGCATCATCATCTGTAAATCTGAGAACCATTTGCATGTTTTCCAGGGAAGATGGATAATACCGGTGAATTGACAGAAAAGGAAAATATTAGAGCTGAGCGGAACTCTGGTGTAATTAGTAACAGAGTGAGGGAAATCCAAGTGAGTATAAACACTTCCATGGCAGTTACGAATCTGAATTGCATATAACAACCCCGTTGCTGCTTTGCGTGGAGAGAATTTTTTTTGTAAGATAACACGAAAATAGTGTCTGCAACTTGCCATTAATTTCAGATGCAGAATTACTCGAGGAAAAAGGAACAAAAAGAACGCAGAGAAATAGACCTTCGTGAAGGGCAGCAACTTTATAAGCAAGTAACTGCATTTTCAGTTTCTTTTTCTTTATCTTTTAATCTTCTTCTAAATTTTCTCAAAATTCCAGAGATAGATGCTTTGACAACGGAAAATTATTACACAAGGAACCTCTACCTCGTCGTGAGCAGACCAACCAATGGTGGTTGTCCACACAATCAGGTGTGGATTACTATTAATAATTGAATCTTAAGGCCACATGGGGTTCTCTAACTTATACCCATAATACAGGGTTCAACAGATTTTTAACTGCTGTACAATTGGTTAACTGCCATAAGTATAAACTTAAAATTAGATTTTTTTTTAGAGCACACAAGATATTATATTCCATATGATTAACATTTTTCTTTCATTTGGTCAACTGATGAAGGAATGCAAAATACGAGGAACCATTGGAGAAATTTGAACCTGTATTGGTATCCAAACCAAATCCAGATGAAGCTTCAGTAGCAAGTTACAATGTTGCATGTTGTTATTCCACGTTACAATGACCTTCAACGGGCTCTCAGCACTTGAAGATGCCATGTTGCGTGTTGTTATTTTCTTTTTTGTCTTATCCCCCTTTCAATATGGGCTACCAAACAGGCATAAAATATACACGATAAAGAACATACATGTTTGGCATATTAACAAGTTAGCTTTAAAAGCTCTTGCAACAAACACCTGCAATGCCTTTGAGCTTCAGTCGAAAAACCCAACCATATTACAATTCCCCACAAGCTCAAAGAACTCTACAACTTCACATTGTTTATTTCGACTCGAAAATGAAAACATCTACCAAACTACAAACACGTTATCCACGTGTTATGCATAATTTACTCCAGTGTCCAAAACGAAAATTTAATTAGATTTTTTCTTCGGAAAAAAGAGCTCAAATTTCACCTTAGATCTGTTAAGATGAGCTGTTAAAGACTTCAATGATCTTTCTCTTTTGATGTCTATGCTTCAAGATCTCTTGAAAACCCCAGCCAAAGCTCTTCCTTTACCTGCTTATTACAGAATTTACAGGATTCTTTTGAACAGTAAAAGCTACAATCTGCATTGCCCCCAACAAAAACCCATATCAAAAGAGGTTAAGCAGAATGGAGAGTGTCAATAAAAAGGATTTCATACCCACATATTATTTCTTCAAACTATTGCTAGATAGGACCTTCTTCCCAAAGGGACTGGTTTTGAGAACGGGGACATGGGGTCTTATGGCGTCGACCAATGCAGCATGGAGAGATCCCTGCTCAACAACATAATAAAACAAAAGAAGGCTTGTTTTCCTTCATATCATCTTGGATTTGTTCTTTTAATTTCTAGTACTTGCTACAAGTAAACATTTCCTGAAAACATAATACTCTATAGACAAATGATGCAATTCAATTTATTGATGACAGTGATAAAGTCCTCATGACGACTTGAACATATATACGTTTGCAGTATAACACTGAACTTACTCTGTCGTTTTCCACTTATAGTGCTCGTTAACTCTTTTAGGTACATCAATTTAAAAGATTATAGAATCAAGAGGATGATAAAATGAGATCATTTTCAGCCAATCGTATAGATTATAGAAAATATCTTATCTCATTTAAAAAGATCATTTCATCCTATCCTCTTCTTAATCATATCCTCTTCCTAATCCGGCATACCAAACAAGCTTGAAACTCTAGCTTGGATTTCATGTTATAGTTGAAATCAATGAGCATTATCAAACACAATAATTTTCTTGAATGAGAAAGGTGAGTTGAGGGAATGAGTTCCCTTACCTTAGATAGGTGCAATGCTGCTTGGATAACATAATTTCCATAAGGATCTTGCATAACTTGATCCAGTCTAACATTGCTTATCAGTTCCCTGATAATACGAGCACGGTGTTCCTCACTCGCATATTTCAGACATTTTTCAACCACATTACTGCTATATTTCTGCATGGACAAGTCCCCATAGTTACCCTCCAACTGATCAAGGATATCCACTGTCGCCCATGGAAGCCGAAGCTCAAAAACAAATTGCACAACATAGTTCCTGCAAAATTGAAATTTAGATTTTGAAGCTGCGTATGTATATATAACATGCATACCAGAGATTGTCCTTGTTTCCTCAGTAATTCTGAGTCATTCAAAATAATAGCTTAACTAACTCTGTTTGATCTTGTCTTTCTTAAAAACAATTCTTGATTCAGTTGTTATAAACATGTCAAAAATGCCTATGACTTGTTAACAATCCAGGTTGTTCACTTGCTGCCAATTTTCTCATCTTCAAACAAACATCTATTTCGGGTTGGCTACAGAAATCCTTCTTCTGATACTTAAGGCCATATCTATACTAACAATCAGAGGCAACAAGATAAACAAGCTTTTCAGAGAGCTACATACACCTTCCAGAGAAAGCGAATAGATGAAAATGGCATGCAGCTTTTTGACAAATAAACAACTTGTTCATAAGAAAGCAGGACTAAAGCAAAAGGAGAAAGAAAAGTACCCAAAGGCATCTTGTGAAAGGATTAGAGTGTTCGAAGTGATCTCGCAGACCAAACGACGTCTTTGCTCACCCTCAGAATGGCTAAGGCATTTTTGAAGCACACAACAGCCATGACGGTCAGTTGCAAGCTCAACACAATTAGTAGCTGCAGCTTCAAAGAGGAACTGCAGAAGAAATCATTACCAGGCTCATTGGATGGCAAAAGCTTACATTACTATCCATGTAATACAAGATTCATAACATAAATATCATTGGATATTTGGATGAGACTAATAAAAGCAGAGCGCAGTTGATATTAAGAAATTATTAAAAAAAAAGAAAAAAAGAAATCATTCAGTCCTGCTTTTTGTAGCACTTGAAGGTATAATCAGATACACTAAAAAGAATAATTATGCTCCACGAAATAATTTTAACACACACACACACATTAAAGAATCATCACTAATTGGTAAGGCAGCTAAATTTTGAAAGGACATAGTTATACCAAACTATGCAGATGTCATACAAGTACAGATCACCAATAGGTGCAGAATGATATAATTTCGCTAAGATAGAAAACAATATGAATAAATAAATGATCTGGTTATCTGAAAAAAAAAAATGCCAAAGAAATTTGCTGATGTTCCTTAACTTATTTTACTGGTAATTGCAATTACTTTCATTCAGTATTACCAAATTTGCCCCCAAAAAATTATAAATTTTCTAGTATAACAGTTAGATCCATGCCAGAGAATTCTCAACATGTGCAGCATAATGTAATTGTTTTCCATGTTGATTTTATAGGGAACATAATTAAAAAATAAATCTGATTAATCATTCTCTTAAGTCATATTTGATGATCTCTTCAAATCAAACTATCAAAGATGATTCTGAACATTGTCCGCTGCACAATAAAACATAGCAACCTGTCATAAAATGTCAGCCATTTTTTAAGACAGAGCCAGAAGACAAGAAACAGACTAAGCCCAAAGCATGAAAGCAAGAGAATTAGAGGATATGTGCTTCATAAGTAACAAGATTCACCACAATGAGAGAAGATATTGCCCCACTGAGGATTAAACAAAATGAACGTAATATGATCATTAGAGTGCTTGATGGTTATCTTCAATTAGTGCACAAAATGTTTTCTACAGTCTAAATCTATGGCAGTTCAACCATTGGTACCCGTTTCAAAGTTACCGACTCAGCAGTACTAGAATGACAGATGCATATGCAGATCTTCTCAGACATTTAAATACTGTATCAATCACACCTCTCTCTTACATCATGGTGTGAGGCTGCTTCAAGATCTTCCTAAACTATCATTTAGATTACAACTTAGATACGAATGAAACTTATGGCTAGATTGAAGGATGTGATTATCCAACTCATCATACACTTGCAACTTCGTAAGTGTTACTTACCCAGATAGCCTAACATACAAACAGGTTGTCTTCTACATAAGCCTCTATTTCACATGAGCAATATCATATCATGTATAGATTTAAAATAAACTCAATGAGCAAATATATCTCTTACCTCGCTGTATTTAGGCATTAAATATTGCAAGCATCGCTGTGCAACATGGTTTCCGTTCATATTTATCATCAAAGTCACTATACTAGGCTTCAGTGAGGAAACAACCATGGAAAACTGCTCTGGGGTCTTAAGCGTTTCAATAACTTTCTGAACAGCCCGAGTCCTGTTTTTGAGAGGACAATCAACAACTAAACACATCAGATGGAAAAGGGGCAAGCATAAATAGTGAAACACACACACACATCCAGAGATGGAGAGAGAGCACACCCATGCATGTCACATGAAATCCTAACAAGGTCTTCAGAGTTTCTAGTTATGGCATGAAGTATTTGCATTCTCTGATCCTCATTGCAAACTTCAAGCAGCTTCTGGACTAGGTAATTCCCAAAAGGGTCTGTCATAAGCTCAACAATGTTATCAATGATCTCAAGGAAAATCTTTTCAATATCTTCTGGTGTGCCCTCTGAGAACTTTCTCTGCAAGAAGCGACAACCATGTTGGTCCTTAGCCATGAAATATATTCTACCGCATACTTCATCCAGAGAATTATATTCTTGAGGCTGTGGCCTCAGATTGGTATTCTTGAGGCTAGCAGAGTCAGGGGACAAGCCCCATGAACTCATAGCATCTAGCTGAAAGAATTCAGCATTCAGATTAGAAAAGTTATGGTGGCAATGGCCATTTGATGAAACTTTTCCATTCTGGTTGACATGGGGATATGATTCCTTTCCTACAACAGAACCAAACTTCACAGCTTTAAGTGTGTTCAGTCCATGTGATCTTGTTAAAATCTTTTCAGGAAAATTCTGCTTTCTTGCTTTTGCCAAAACATGTACAGGATTGTGATCTGCGGAGGAAAAGGCAGGATTCGACTGGTTTAAACCCGTTGCATCTGCCTTATTATTCCAATATAATTCTGCATTAAATTGTTCAAGTTGGTGAGAGATTGGAATCTCAAAATATTGTTGTCTCAGATTCCGACTCATTAACCTACTTGAAAGATTTAAATCTGCATGAATAGGATGCTGAGCTTCCAATCTCTGATTACGCAGCTGCTGCAGATACAAGAATTGCTGATTCATTCTATAATATTGGTCCTCTTTGATATTCCTCCAACTTAAGTGAGGTTGATTCAACTGTTGTGAATGTAAATAATGCGGAGATTGTGCATCCGCGAAGTATTGCTGCTGATCGGACATAAGAGCAAACTCCACACCAGGGATAGGCATATTAGGTAGGAATTGAAAACCTTGCAGCCCATGAACTGGCGGCATTCCAGCAGAGAAATTCTGAACTTGCTGGCAATAGCCAACTTGCAGCTTCTTGAGTTCTTGAGCATCAAGTTTCAACAAATTTGGATACTGCGAACCCATACCGGGAACGGGATTCTTTAGGCTGTTTGGATACTGGCAGTCCAACAAACTTGAATGATTTGGTGAGGATTTACAGTTTGCCAAAGGAGAAGTCATAGGTTCCATTGTCACCTCATCATTAAAGCTCACGTCTGCAAATGCGGATGTCAAGGAATGGTCATCAGGCAGATTTGCTTCCTCTTTTTGAACCCTCTTGATTGGTGATAGCTGTGATTTATTCACTAGTGATTTCCTATCACCCAAATTCCCATTGCTTTGGAGCTTTTTGATCAAAGGCCCTTTGTAGGAGTTCACACAGATAGGCGACAAGCTACCCTTTAAGGACACTCTTTTATGTCCGAATTCCTCAGAATGCGAATTCCCAGAAGTAGCATTCGGTATCTCACCAAGAAGCTTCTCAAATTCATCAAACTCTAATTCAGTTCTCCTTTGTTCCATTTCAAGAATAGCAAGATGTTTATGAATTCCTTTCTGCCAAATAAAGCACGCTCTACCAGGAAATGCAGATTCACCGAAAACCCTTGAACGCAACAAAATTCAATAACATAAGTAACGTTGTTAATCGCATAAACACTGAGCTAAATTTTGCTTAAATTAACATCTTGGATTCCAATTCTACTTATCATTGCATAAATTCTCCATGAACTACAACCCGCATTGTTGAACCAGAAATCATAGAATCTCCCAAACAAAATTGAAAGTTTCAACTGTCCAATAAGAACCCAGTAATCAGAACACATCAAATATGAGCCATATGGCTGCAAAACTTCAAAATTCATTAGTCTCAACTCAATACCAAACAACAAAAACTTCCCTTCATCAGAGAGAGTATCATGATTATCAGAGATAGTATCATGATCATCATAGATAGTATCATGATCATCAGAGACACCTTTTGTAGTTTTGTCACCAAAATCTTCCAAAGCAGAAATTAATTATCAGAAAAGAAAACAAACATACAGATAGACACACGGAGATGGTGTCTGATAAGCGTCAGACACCACTAACAGATTCTACACTAGAAATCGATCAATGCCAGAACCCCAGTTTAAAATCAGAGGACATAAAGCACATTATCATGATCATCAGTCATCACATCAATTCAAACGCTATCCTCCTGGATTTTTACGTCTAATATAAAACAAAATTGAACAAATCAGATTCTGTGACCAATTCCAATAAAGAAACAAAATCAGAATTCATCATCTCATCGAAAAAGACAAAAAGGAAAACCCAGAAAATTTTGATCATCATCAGAAACCAAATTTCACCAATCATCACACATAAAAATTGAATCTTTACAAGAAACATCAATCAAACAGAAAAAAGAAGGAAAGAGAAACCCCCAATTCAGTTAAAGACGATTATAAAACAATGTAGAGAAGAAAAAGAACCAATCAGTGAAAACAACGGACATACCAGTGAGGGAAGAAGTGCTGGCATTAGATAGACAAAGAAGCCATCGCTATAAGTGAATTGTTAAAAAAGAGAAATTCGTGGGTTTTATTTTATGGTAATTTAGAGAGAATGCAAAGAGAGTGAAGAGTGTGATGTTGTTGGTAAGGTCAGGGAGAGAGGCGGCGTGAAGAAGAAGAGGTTTCCAAAGGACTGAGAAGAGAAAGTGAGTTTTGGCAAAAGAAAAAAAACACCAAACTACAAAGCGAAAACATTGTCAATTTATTCATATTACATGATCATCATCAACTCCATGCATGAAATTGAATGGCCTTTTTGCTACTTACACTAGTATCTCTCTTTCTTTTTGTTTGTTTGGTACGGTTTTTTTTTATCACATTTTCCTTTAAGAACTTACTAAAATAATGGTTGTATTTTTTATATGTACATTTTCGTTACCTTCGTTTGTTTGGTAAGAAAATCGTAGGTTTATGTTGATTTACATTCATAAACAAAAGTAAAAACATTTTTTTATGCGTAATTTTTTTCATGTCATATATAATAAATTTATTTTATTAGTAAGTTTTTTACATTATTTATTATATATAATATATTAGTTTTTTAATATATATATATTTATTTTTAAATATATAATATAATATATTATTAATATAATATTTAATTTATTTAATAAATGATAAAAAATAATAATTTATTTGATATTTAATTTTTTAAGGTTATAAATTCTCCTTTATTATTATTTATGCATTTATTATATTTACATTCACATAATTTTTTATACGATATTATTGTTTATTATAAGTATTTTCTTTAGATGTAGTATCATTTTTATAAATTAATTTATTTTTAATCAAGTATTTTTTTTAACTCCAAACAAAAAAATGTAAAAAAAAAAATTTATTTTCAAATTTATTTTCAATTGTATGGTCAAAACAACATAAAAAAATAAAAACATATTGATTTTTCATGTTTTGGAAAGGAAAAAATGGCTCCGCCCTTGCTAAGTCAGCCTGATGATTAAGCTAGCATAAATTTACATATTATGATTAATAGCAGTGATAGCAATTAACTTCAACCAAGTGGGTGTTTTTGTAGCCTCGTTAACCTTGCTTCTCTCACAAGGAAAGCGCAAACTCATGGATTTCAAACACTTGTGTCAAATGTCGGGTGTTTCATACTTTCATCTAAACCACATCCACAAAAAAGAACCAAACAAACGAAAATAACAGATGAAAACTTCATAATTCACAATGCATGAGAACAATACAACTTGTGCATCCACTTCAATATTGTAGAGCAATCCATTGTTCTTAATTTCTCAGCTCCTCATCAAAGGATCTAGCAAGCGATTTTTATTTAGAGAACAATTTCCTATGCCCCAACAAGGCATTATTCAGATTTCAGATTAATAGTAAAGGAAGACAAATCACACCCTGCACCTGCAGCATCTCCAAATTGATAGATGGCTACTCTACCTTCTTGTGACGAAAACATCCAGCAAGACACCTCGACAAACAAAAATAAACATACAAGATAGAGAAGTAAATGGCACGAATGAAGGTTTCCTTGAACCTCAAGGGGATAATTAGTGGAGCACAAATCACAGATTGTGGAAGAACAAACAAGACTTCTATGATCACAACAAGCATGCTAAATGTAAACTCTTGGATAACAGAAGTAATTATTGCAGCCAAGAACGCGAAGCACATCATGTAAAGGGCAAACCTCACCAATCCTGTGTTGAATAAGTAGAGTACAAAACTCTAACTATTTTTAGGAAGAAGAAAATAAAACACTCTAAAGAGAACTCACAAAACACTAATTAGCAAAGCTTTTCTTATTTAGCACTTAGCTTTGTTTTTCTTCTTGATGAATTACAAGGCTTGAGGACTTGAGTATTTATAGCAAACCAAATGAAATCTACACCACACATATAATTAAACTAAATTTATTTACTACCATACAAACCCATTAAGCACCTAATTATGTTGTCTTCCACACAACCCATTAAGCACTTAATTATGTTGTCTTCCACACCACCCATTAAGCACCTCATTATGTTGTCTTCCACACAACCTCACCAATAGCAACATACCTAACTTTGCCCCACTTTGTAATTGTAAGCAATTACATCATCAAACTAGCTATGGGCTTGAACAATATTATTGGACTTAGATTGGGTTGGGAATTACTTATGGTGGGCTAATATTTATTCTCAACATGGACATTATGTGGTGGAGGAAATGGAGATTGGTTTTGAAGCTGGGCCTGCTTTGTTCCCACTCTAAGCCAGCAGCTAGGCCTAACATTGACATTGATTCTCAACACTCCCCCTCAATGTCAGTTCTCATTCTTTGCACTGTGTTGAGCTGACAGCGAAACATTTCGAACTTGCTAGTGCTCAAACCTTTTGTGAACAAGTCCGCAGCTTGATCATCTGTCTTGATTTGCCTCATCTCAATCTCTTCTTGCAGAACCTTTTCTCTGATAAAATGATAGTGCACTTCAACATGCTTAGTTCTAGCATGAAAGATTGGATTCTCCGCCAAACGAATTGCTGACTGGTTGTCACAGTACAACGGAACTGCGTAATCTACTGATTGATGTAGATCATTCATCAGTTGTATCAGCCATGTACTTTCTTGAGCTGCCATTGTTGCTGCCCGATACTCAGCTTCTGTGGTTGACAATGATACTGTCGGTTGTCTCTTGCTACACCAAGAAATCGTTCCGGAACCAAGCTTAAACACATACCCAGTTGTTGATCTCCTGGTGTCATGATCTCCCGC